>CM062273.1:33139391-33739391 GCA_031216635.1 Dissostichus eleginoides | reverse complement strand
TAAATGAATAGAATGGATAACAAAGCAATACATTGTTTGATATTTTAATGGGGAATAAAACAATTTTTATATAAAAAACGAATTTAAACAGTAAAAGTAGGCATTTACACATGCTTACAAATTAATTAATTTTTCTATAAATCAAGAAAATGAATAACAAAGCAATACATTATTTCATTCTCTTAATGGGCAATAAAAGTATAAAAAATAGTTATTTAAAAATGTTTTAAAATATGAATTAATCAATGCCTTACATAGTTACATTTAAAAGGGATTTACAGAAAATAAACCAAAATGGTCATTCAGTATGTCATTTAAAATACAATTTTGAAATGTATATTAAAAAGAAAAAATGAATTACTGGATTACAAATTGATTCAATAAAATTCATTTTGAAATAGGAGTTTCCTTTTCTAGTCTACCAAGGAGACAGTCAAATGCTCTTAACATTGCACAACATGTCTGTGTTCAGAGGATACAAGTGGGGGTTCCTCCCTTAATCATTGCTTCAGTCCATAATCCATTCACAGTGTGTGTTCAGCTCAGTCATTTGGCCACATGCTCTATTGTGACACAGCACTAAGGGTATTCCTCACATGGTGTTAAACGGTGCTGAACATTTCCATCGATGGCTTATGGACTGTTCGGGCCACGTTTCCATCAACAACGTTTCCGATGTTTCGTTCGATGGATGCCGGACTGTTTGGGCCGACAAAGATTGCACAGAGAGTTTCACCATGTCTTCAACATGAGCCTCAGTCTTCAGAGGGTCCCTGTCCTGTGCAGGACGTCCACAGCACAGGCTAAATGCTAACGCCGGCTAGCATGGTGGTGGAACATCGGGTATCCCAACTGAGATCTGGAGGAGGACACTGAAGATGCAGGGTTAACTTAAAAGATGAAAGTTGAGAGCTGGGTCCCGATTTATGTAGAAAAGGAGATGCATGCCGGGTCTCACCCCTTTTTTCTCCCTCTCATCAAGGGCAACGTAAGATAATAATAATAACTAATAATGGACAACCTAACGGTGTTAGCCAGAGTCAGATGGAATATGTGCAGTGTAGTTTAATGTGCTTAACGGAAACATGGCTGCACCAGGATTAACTGACAACAACCATTCCATCGATGCCTACCGGTCTGTTCAGGCAACGTTAACAACCATGTTCAACTCATGTTTATATGAACATGTAATGCATTTATTCAAATAAGGTTAACTGTCACGAAACCTCTTTTAACAGCCAAAGGATAAACATGTCTCAAATCCAGATTGTCCAAATGCATGTAGGACATTTTGTATCAGTAATTTATTACACTTTATTTATTTGCTTTTAAAAAATTGGCGATTCTAACTAGTAATTAAAGAAGCATGTCTGTGTATTGTGCCTGGTTAATGTACACTCTGTGTACCAAAGGGCAACAGTAGCATGAGGGTTGTGGAGTTTTAAATGTCTTCTCACACTTGGACTGCTTTACTTCTTCTGGTGGCTGTGTTGCTGAGAAGAAAGGGAGTGCGGTGTCGTGCATGACGTTATTTGGTTCAGCAGTTCTGAAAACAACTGCAAAAACTGCCCAGTGGTGCATAGATTCACTTTGAAACCCAAGAAGCAGCGGCATGAAACCTGGAAAAATCAAGGACTATGGGTTACAGTCTGTTGCTGTGTCTACATTTGGATACTTCCCTTAGTACACTGCCATGTCGTGCAGTGTGAACACTAGCTAGCTAACAAGCACATTATTGTTCGTAGTAGCAAATCATTACACTGCTGAATAAAACCTTTACCAACAACAGTGGTTTATCCCCCTTATGACTGAAGGTCCCCTGGTTTCCCTAAGGACACATGTTAATTGGTAAACACACAAATATAAAAAAAACACACATGTTCAACTTGTATTTGTATAGTGCTGGGTGGACCGGAGCTACAATAATTGGGGATGGACGTATAACTTCCAGAGTTCCACACTCAAGTGCTCTATCCAGGAATGGTGGTTTGCCATAATTCACACTGAAACACACCTATGCACTCAAAATAGCATGTGTTCTGAGGTTTTGAGAAGTGTTCACTGAGGATGATACATCTGCTGATTACATACAACATCTATTATGATAAGAATCTCTTTCATTTGTATGTCTTTATTTTAAAGATTGTGAGACATACTGAGCAGGAGAGTTTAAAGTGTAAGACAAACTTGTCAGAGCTCTTTGCTGGCCAAGCACTATTCATAAATCAGGTCATTTATTGTTCCTTGTGCTCTGATTCTGATCTGCGTGAAGATATTATCAGTTATTTACTTTGTCTGATATCATTAACCATCATCTAGGTTGGTTACTTTATTATTGTCACTGATTCAATTCTGATGATTTCATTTATTGGAGTTATGTGTGATAAGATAAGTGCTGTCTGATGCTGAAGATGGCATCTTTTTATAGTAAGCATTGCAAGGGCTCCCTCTACAAAAAGCAATGAGATTATTCCTTTGGCTTTCGGAATATTGCATCAAATAAAATCTGTGGCAAACACGTTTATGATATGTACACATTTTGTTCAGTAGGATATTCTCCACATATTAACACCACTTTTATAAAAGTTGAAGCGTAAACGCAACTAAAAGAAGTAAAAAAAACTAACGTTAGGCTATAAACAAACTACATCACGATCGCATGGCTAGGCAACTCCATTGCTAAGCTAAAGGCGGCTAATGTTTGGCATGATGAAGTTGAGTAGTTTTATTTAGTTACTTATTAGCAACCACTGTTTTCAAGAAACATAGAAGCTTCGGACATTAACGAGTGGGGTATTACTGACACATGTTATGTCTTACAAGCAAAAATGTATTAATTTTTTGTTAACCTTAATATAATATATCCTAATATCTAGCATCTTATCTTATTCGAGATAATCATCCAAAGTGGTAAAATGCTAACTAATATCCGGCTTTTAGGAATCATTCCTGCACCACCCTCTACCACTAATAAGTGATAAGGAAAGAGGATAGCAGATCATTTTAATGCTGTGTGTGTGTGTGTGTGTGTGTGCTCGCCTTGTGAAACCAATAACACACGTGATTAGTTCCGCACCCGTGTGACAGCCACAGAGAAAGACAGACACAGAGACGGAGATTACGTCTCCTTTGTCTGCTAACAAACTGATTGTGACAGCTCTGAAATCACAAAGGCCGCCGCTGGCTCACACACTGGCAGGAAGATATGCTGAGGGAAGAGTTTGGACTTGTTTAATGTAGCATTAACCTACAGTGCATGAGACTCCATAGTTGTATGGTAACATTCAATTACAGAGGGGTGAGAAAGTTAGAGGCTGCACTCATCATATGATGAATTTCACATAGAAAGTTAATTTAGACAAGGACATATCGACTTAGCAAATGTCTGTTGCTTTTGATAAATGCTATTCTTATTGAATAATTACATAAATAGGGTTTAGTTAGAAGAGTTGTAAAACACAAGTTTAATCACAAAACAATATTATATTGATCCATCTGAGTAACTTCTTCTGACTTCTAACTTTATGTTGTTGCTAATATATCATAAAGTCTGCTATGATACATGATAGATTGGTTTGAAGGACCTGTGGTTGGTATCAGATGATAACATATACCATTTAACAGTCAGGTACATAATATCGAGTCAAACATTTTTACGAAGATATGATTGTGTTACTTTGAAAACAGAACTCCTGTTGTTGGAGGAGAACACTGGTTGCTGGTCAAATCTAGTGAGCGTCTTGTCACTAAAATAAGAATAGCTGGTCAACCTTATAGTCAGTCCACCTCAAGTGAGGCTGCGCAGTTGATGTTGGTATCTTTGCATTATTTTATCTGTTTATTTGTCTTATTTGTTTTATGTCCTATATATATTCATGTTGCACTGTTGGAGGAGCCTATGACTTAAGTTTTGCATTGCCATATCTACACTGTAGCTAATGTGCACATGACAATAAAGCCTTGAATCTTGAATCTTTGTTGCTGGCAACGTTACGGAAGGTTTTCTGTACGTTGGTGCACTTGGATAGAAGTTTCAGTGTGGCTATATAGACAAAACACATATGGCGATGCCTTGGAATATGTGTTAGCATGTTGAATGTGTTCCACAGTGTCATCGTCTGAAACACACCTCTTTCTCTCTGTTGCTGTTGTAGCTAACCAGAAACCTGCATGTGTCTACCAGCTATTAGCCAAGAAAAGTGTTGGTCCCACACCAATTAACTTGTTATGATAACCTCTGCACAGAGATGGGGTCGTTACTCAAAAAAAGTAATATATTACATATTACTTATTACTTTAAAAAAAAAAGTATTATATTACTTTACTTCGTTACTCTCTACATAAAGTAACGCGTTACTTTACTCGTTACATTACTCGTTACTTTACTCGCAGGGCCGCCCCTCCCTACAGGCAGATCACGCAGACTGCGGAGGGTGCTTCATTTTGCGGAGGGAGCGGGAGGGGGCGGCCCTGTTTACATCCTCACTCTGGGTTCGGGGGTCCTTAGCTATTAGCTTCACGTTAGCATGTTGTCTTTGTAGGTGCTTGTTGAGGTTTGACGTGGTGTTTGCAGCAGTGGATAAAAGCTTCTGTCCTGGACACAGTTTGCACCTCACCGTCACATTCCTGTCCTTTCTTCGGACAAACTCAAAATAATGGGCAGACGTCCACCCCTCGAAAGTTATCGCTGTTGACTTAGCCATATTTATGCACTGCATGTGGACGCGCAAGTCGCTCAAATGTTACGTAAATATAAACCTGCGGTGGAAATCCCTCTTGTCTGTCAAAGGGAGAATCCACGGCTCTGGGAGAATCTATCATTCTTTATGTTAGTAGGCTAACTGTATGTGATTACTGATTTTATAAAAGTAACAAGTAACGCGTGTCGGGCAATGTTAGTAACTGTAGTGTGATTACTGAATTATAAAAGTAACGCGTTCCACTACTCCGTTACCGACAAAAGTAATATTATTACAGTAACGCGTTACACCCAACTCTGCCTCTGCATGTAACAGGAAGTTAGCATCGGAAGGGGTTTCTCGATAAAAATCTAACTCATGTTTATGATAATCTCCACATATTACCAGCACTTTTATGATTATTGAACGTAAATGCATCGCCAAGTAAGTAAAAAGCTAACATAGTATATCAACGAAACAGTCTCATGGCTGCGCATCATCGCCACTAAGCTAAAGGCGGACTTGTGTTGGGAATGATGACGTTGAGTAGTTCCATTTAGTCAGTTGTTTGCAACCACGTTTTTTAAGGCGCATAGAAGCTTTGGACATTCACTAGTAGGTATTGACTGATGTATTTTATGTCGTAGAATCAAACTGGAACATTTATTTAGCTAGTGGTAACCACAGATCTATTTTCCGGCTTTTAACCAAAAACACGTTCAAAAAGAAAGTTGACTTTGAGACGAGAGAACCAGAAGTGGTAAATTGACTAATTTTCGTGTTTTAGGAACAACTCTAAACACAAACCATCTCAGCCTTTAATGACACTATGGTTGCGGTAAATGTGCAGCAATGAGCGTCACGATGCACACCGTGCAGCAGCACTGGGGTTAAAGTTGCAGCAGCAGCTGGAGGGGCTTGTTGTGATAAGGCCCGGCCTGCTGCCACTTCATGTGTGCAGCCGGTGGAAGTGAGCGGCGCTGCAGCTGTGTGTGCAGCAGGGTAGAAAGCTGGAGGTTGCTTTGGTTAGGCAGCTGCTGCGCTTTGCCTCTGTGTCTCCTCCCTCTGCTCCATCCTGCTCTGTATACTCTGTATCGCTCTCCCTTTCTCTCTCTGTCTCCTTCGCCTTGTTCGTCTCATTCCTTCCATACCAGACATAACTTCTGGCCAGCTGAGTTAGTCTCTCTTCAGCCTCTCGCTGCATTTCTCTGTAAAAGAACAGCCAGAGTCAGCATTCAGTTGTATAACACATAATTACAACAAGTTGTGGAAACATGGCCCCCTCTCTGCTCCCCACACCACGACTGTGTGTGTGTGTTTTTCATGATATGTTACACTGACTCCATCTGAAAACAAATGCTTTGATACCAAAAGAAAAGTAGTATTAGAGCATTTATAATATTAGCCTGCTTCAAATAAAGCTGCCGCCCTCACTCTTGGACATATAAACCAACGAAAAGAGTTTGGACTTGATCAGCTATAAAAATAGAGAGCAATGAGAGAGGAGTGCCTTGTCAATCATATAATTGTTGCTTTAATTACATTAAATTCTGGAAAAAATCCAACTGGGCTGGTGTCGTTGCAAGCTTAGAGGCTAACCCACTGTAACCAACAAGGGGACCTAGTCTTTAGTCTTGAGGAATGTTAGCATTATTCACCGGAAATTAAACTGTACACACACTGAACAGTGGTACGTCCAGCAAAAACATTACTCACTTCACCGTCAGACGCACAGTGGGCTGCCAGGCTTACCAGACACTGGCAAAAAACCTGACAGGGTAAAGGTTTGCCAGCAGACACTCAGCTGACAATCCATAAAACCATGATGCGATGGAAACTTACAGGAAAAACTGGTGCATGTGTCCATGACGATTTGGCACATTTTGATCACAATGAAGGATTTCCAATCGTTTTTTTATCCTCACACATGTACACAGTTCACCCTGCATTTATTCCTACTGCGTGTTGTCCACTGTAGCCTGTTGATATTGCAGTGCTGCTCTCCTTTTACGCAAAACACTGTACCACTTTCATCCTAGAGTGTGTGAATGTGTTAAATTATTTTGTGACACCAGATAACGACTCTCTTCTGACCCACAGACTCGCTAAAAACTGCAACGGGAAAAAACCCTGCTGTCTCTACTCTCTTATTATCTTGTCTTCACTTTAACTGATATCATGTCAGTTTCAGGGGTCACATTCTCCAGTTAAACTTCCATACACATAGCTGGTGACAAATAAGCTGTTATTTGAGTGGTTTAGATACATATTTAACCAACATTAAATAGTTGGATAATTAAATAATCAGTACATATGCTTCATATTAAAGCACTTAGGCCCAAATCGGGGCCAAAAACCTGATAGGGACACTCCTAATTTGTACCAGTGATATCTGAGTCACCAATGAACATCAGGAAAGCACTGACTCATCCCATCAGCCACCACCTTCTATTTCAGGAATACTTTCTGAGGTCAGAAGTCAGTCTGGTTCTCTACTGATCCACCAAATTGGGCAGCAGTGCACAGGAACTAGCTTACTCAGGTCTGTTAGCTAGCTAGCTAGCTAGCTGGTTAGCACATAACATTAACGTTATGCTTTGGACTAATGTCAGTAATACAAACGTGCTAGGTAATGTCATTTTTGTTCAGTGTCCTGCAGTATGAAGTAATCCTGTGTATGAGTGCTGGGGCTTTTATTGTGAAAGGTCAAACTGAAAAACTGAAGCTGTGATTCGCTCATATTCTTAACTGGGTAAATTAGATCATCTTATATGAGCTGCATTTGAAATAAATGTGGTTATAGGAAAATGTCATTAACAATTTCAAATGGCTCTTTTAAAACACCTAATCTTTATTTAGACAACCTTGTATTTTTTGTGCCCAAATTGAATTTTTTCATACTTTCTTAGACTTTGAGCATATAAACCTCCACTCATACATCAGGGAAACTAGTCCCTAGAAATGTCCCTACACGCACGTGCACACACACACACACACACACACACCTACACACACACACACACACACACACACCACCTATACACACACACACACACACACACACACACAGACACACACACACACTGTAGTCTGTGTCCATGTGTGGTATGATTCCAGCAGCTTCCTGTAACAGGGCTGACTGTAGTTGGTGCTGGGGTCATGCCCTTCATGACGAACAGTTGAGAAAGTGCTAATGAACTATTTATAGCGTCCAGGCCCAGACTGCATCTGGAGTGTCTCTGTACAAACATTTCCTAAGAGCAGCTCTTGTAGATAGTCGGAGTGGTGGATGCTGAGCGGCTTGTCACCAAGATGAGAATAGCTGATCCACCTTAAGCAAGTCGAGCCAAAGCGGTTGCTAACTTCACGGCTAACCTCGGTCACTGTAATCAGCATTTCTTTTGTCTTGTGGCATTTATTTACTGATAAATAAACTGTACACACACTGAACTGCTACACACAGATTACTGCTGATTTCATACTCTCCACCGCACTCGCACACACTTTCTCTCTCTCTTTTGATCTTACACCCGCTAATCTTAAGCACACAACATATGCACCTAGTTATTCCAGAGTTCCTATTTTAAAAATAAATTAAAAAGTAAAGAAATGTAAACCCCCAAAGCTTAAGCCTGCATGCCACCGGACTTATACTGGCCGAAAAAAACGGTCAGATCTAAAAAATCGAGCCCCACTTATGCTGAAGTGGATAAACTTGTATAAGCAAAGTGATAAAATATAGAATATTGCCACAAATATCGCTATGATTTAATTTTTTTAACAATCACAATGACACTATTGGCTGATTATCGGCCAGCTGCTGAATCACTCAATTTCTAGGCTTGTTAAAAATGAAACACAAGATCGAAGAAAAGTCTAAAGATGTACTTAAATCATATATTTTTTCACAATATTTACAACATCTGAACCACTGAATCATCCTATGTGACGGGAAAAAAGAGGGAACCTGGAACAGTTGGACCTCCTTTCCTTTTCTCACTTTTCTTTTGTTCTCCAAGTCCAAATCCCAAGAGGCTAAAAGGTCAGGAAAGTAATCCCGAAGGTACTTTAGCACAAAACAGAAAAGGAACCAAGCAGATGCCAACATCTCTGCGTTCGTCAGTCCTCTCCTCCTCTGCTCCGGCTCTGATTGTTCTGTTTGAACCTCTGCCTATATTTAGAGCAGATCAGATTTATTTCAGTCTCTCTTGACTGCCAGTCCTGGATGTAGAGGCAGAAGTGATAAAGCTATTTCTGTTGCCCACAGTGAAGGCCATGGCATATGGTTCACATCACGTTGATCCTCATCAAAGCCTTCAGTATGAGTTCTCCCCCCTTGTGGAATACAACACATTCTTTTATTCACTTTTTTTCGACAGGTCACTTGCTCTCTCTCTGAAATGTTTCATTTATTTAGTAGGGGTTTTCAACATCAACGCCTTTTAACTCTTTTGATTAATGCTCAAACCTAAATTAACGCAAATGTATCATATTACCAAGTTTGACCCTAGCTTCCTCCCGTAATATCAGCTACTTTTATTGCACTGGAGACCACTGGACATTAGTAAGCCGCCATCACTACCTCGGTGTAACGGCAAACCTAATCCATGACCAACAGCTTTAAGTGTGGTCACCACTGTAAGAACAGATAGTGGTCGCAATATGATAGTGGCAGCAAGAATACTACTACAAGCATGTACCCTGAGTAGAGCACAATATACAGAGGGGAATCCCAGCAGCCATCAGAGTCAGCAGCTTTGTTGATGCTGTATGATGGTGGTGGCTCAGTCGGTAGGGAATTGCAATAATACTTTTGGTTGGGAGTTGAAATAAAAGTAGCTGGAATTACGGGAGGGTCAAACTTGGTAATATGATACATTTGCGTTTATTTACGCTTGGTTATTAATTGAAAGAGGTAAAACGTTAATGGTGAAAACCCCTACTAAATAGATCTTGTGGCTTGGCTTGGGAATCGGAAGGTCACTGGTTCAAGTCCCAGGACGTCGTACTGCTGAGGTGTCCCTGAGCAAGGCACCGTCCCCTACACTGCTCCCACGCGCCATACATAACGGCTGCCCAATGCTCATGTGTCGGAAGACATTGTCAAACTCCATGCCAATAATTCAGAAATCATCAAAACTAAACAAAGATGGTCTAATAAAGTAAACAACCCTCTGATTTCCTTTTTTTGTTTTTTTTACAACACCAAATGGGTTTGTTTTATCTCCCCCGAAAATACTAGTATTTCAAACTTAATCATGCTTCCATTGTGCCTAATCATGAGTAGTCACAGACTATTATTGTCCATTACCTTGATTACCTTTGTAACTGATTGACACCATTAGAATTTGACAAAACAAGACCTTTAAAGGAGAGACCATACTGAACTTGGTTGACATGACAGGATTAACTCAACGGGGAAAACCTTGTGTTGCAGCAGCAACAGAAGGGGCCACTGTCTGTTCTCTGGACAGTAGGTGGGCTTTGGGAACAGACTGATCTCAAATGAACCCCTGCTGTGGGATGAGAGGGTGGGCTAAGTAGCAGACACACACACACACACACACACACACACACACACACACACACACATGCAGGCCAGTGTGAGGATTGTCTCTACAGACATCCAGACAGAAGGACTAGAGGATCTGATGCTTTAACGTCAGTCATCGTAATGCCTCATGCTGAATGGTCTTCGGTGACTTAGCTTCCATCTCTTTGTACCTTTAGTATACAGTACGTCTACTGCGTTTCCACCGAAGATGTGTCGTTAGTCATGCCGAACGCCGCCCTCCATAGTTTGGAGAACACAGTGTTTCCTTTGATTTACTCAGTATCCGTGACACACTGCTCTCTTGTTCAAGTTCATCTTCACTTACTGATTAATATATCTCATGAATATAGGAAATGTCACAGAAGTCGTAGTTGATACCAATACCACAGTGAAAAACAAAACAATAAATCTCATCTACTTCTAGATACCTTGCTTTATAACCTTTTTAATTCTGTTTTGCTTTTTAAGAAGTTCACAAGGTCATAATTCCTCTCTAATATCTATTTAATTTAGCTGTGAAAACATCTGGATTTACTTTGGCGTCTCACCGAAAACAACATTTTACAAGACTACATTTACCAAATCGATGTTATCATTTACCTTGGCCTTATATTATATATATTATATAATATAGTAATATTTATACTGAACCGAGCCTGAACACATTCTAGTGCAACTCTATGGAACCTCCTTTCATCGGCTGCGAACGGCTTAGAGGTAACTGCTAATGTTTACTAGCTTTCCTCTATATTTTAACACAGATTTGTTGTTCGCAATGTAACATTATCAGGACAAAATAAGTTAGTCCCCTGAAGGCTTCGATAGTGGTCAATAAGGATGGTGTTACCACAGGTTAAAAGAGCGTTAGAGAACTACGATGGTATTTAAAGTGGACCTATCATGCTATATTTGAAACATATATTGTAGGGCCATACCTATACAAAACATGTCTGTGAAGTTTTTTTTTCAAAATACCAAACAGATCACCCATTGTAGCCATGCCTCATACTGCTCAAACCCCTGTTTTGAAGCCCTGTTAGAGAAAGGCAGATTTTGGGTCCTTAGCTTGAAAAAAAAAAGAAGAGGAGGCGGAGCTAATGCCTGATCAGAATTCTACCGGAGATAAAGTTAAATTCGGTTGTTATAAAACGCCATCCTGTTTAAACCACGTCAAGGATTATTTCTGAAACAGTATGGAGCTCAAATGCTTTTTCTCTTGCAGGTTTATCACAAGGTGAGTTCCTTTTTTATTTCCTGCTTTTTAAACACATGTGCTCTAAACAGTACAGGTTAGCTCTGAGTGTTAGCGAGGCTTGCTAATGTAAACAAAGACGAGATTACGTCCAAAACACGTCAGGCATTGTTTCTGATGGCAACTTTCTGTGGGCCCGCCACAGATTATTCCGGGCTGACGTCAGCTCGGATGGAATCTGTATCCGCTCGTTGTACACCCGTTTTTAAAAGATTTGGGTACGGAGGAAAAGAGAGAGGGTTTTATTTTCTGACGCTGCGTGAGTTCCCCGACGCACCGGGGACACATATTTATGTATAAAAGACATCACAAATAGCACTTTGCATGATAGGTCCCCTTTAAGCAATATAAAATGTGAAAAATCCTCTATATCGCCAAGTTTGTCCAGGGTTTTCCACTTTGTCTACCTTAAAACATGGAGATGGCAGACTGAAAATGGCCAGCTCTCAAAATAGATATGAGCTATCACAAAGTCTTAAAATTTCTTAGTTTTATGTGATAATTCACTAATTAATATTTGATTTGATTACTGCTATTAGTTCCCCCTACAAACTACACACTGACTCTTTGGACACACAGAAATCTTAGGATGTTAGGCAACCAGCCGTGATTGCAGTTGCTCTGGTAAACATAGCACTATACAAATAAAAGTTTACATGTGGGTTTTTTTCACAACTTTAGTCAAGTAAAACTATACTGGTGTTGCAGTTAAACCCCTGTTGATTTTCAGGGTTAATAGATTAGTATATAATGACTTGGTACCACTTACAATCAATCGTTGCAACAAGCTAGCTAGCTAACAATAGCAATGGTTACTTCCGGTTAGGGTACAGCAGCCGTGTGCGATTTGAGACAACACTGCATGGTCCAAAATCACACACTGCATAAGTCACAGTGCACAAGATGCCATACTCAAAGGAAAGTATCTGAATTGAGACACAGCACATGTCACTTGTTCCCTTGTGGATCCTTACAAAAATAATGTATAATGTACATTTCAGGATCATTCGCCCGTTCAAACGTTGTTTATACATTGTTCTCCAATCAGGGCAGTTCACTGCAGATGTCTTACAGCCATCTGTCTATCTGCCTGTCTGTCTGCCTCCACCAGACTGTGTGTGTGTCTGTGTTTTGTGAAGAAGGCTTGTGTTCTCCTGTGACTGTGTGAGGAGGACTTGTGAGGCTCCTCTGTTTTCCTCTGACTTCCTCTTTCCTGCCAATGAATGGGACAACCACATGAGTGCATGTAGAATAGCTAAGTGGTCACCCCCACTCGTCTTTATGACAAGTCTGGAAGAATGGGATTTATACAGAGATCCAGTCGCTGCCGCCTTCGTGTACATGAGATGCTGTGATTCTCGACTATAGAAAGAATCAGCTTCTTTAGCTCACACATCATAGCACTTTGTGACGTACACTGCCCTTCATCTCACTGGCATCACCCCAGGACCAATGGAGCTTTTCAAACTATGTCTCTCTTCACTTTCACAGTGCAGGTCTGTGTCCCTCATTGTCGATGTCCAAATATCAAACCAAGCCAATGGTCGCTGTTGGCCACTGATGGCCTTCAGTCAGTGTATTTTGCCGTAGTTTTTGTGGTGTATTGTCACCGTTTGCACAAGTCCACCCTTGACGACAGTCCGGTTGGGCAGCCCTTCCAGATATCACTCTGATTGGCTATAGCGTGTTTAGAGTGATGCAGGAATGAGTCCAATAACCTGAATATGAGTTGGCATGTAGGTACTTTTGGTTCGCTTGTCACAAAGTTCATTGTTTTTCGGTTAGATGCTCTAAAATAAGGTCAGCGTTTAATACAAGCTCAATTATTTTTGATGTAATGTTTCATGAATAAAAAATGGTCAGTATATACCACTTTTGTGAATGATTGAAGCGTTTACATGTCAATAAGACAACTAAATGTCATAATGCTGACATATGTCTACGTTAGATTTTTACTTGCATTAGTTTCAGTTGCGAGGTCATTAACTCTCCAATAGTTCTAAGAATGATGTTAATATGTGGAGATAATCCTGCTGAAAAAAACCTGGAAGTATCATCAACATTTGTTTGCCACAGAGCAGATTTATTTCAATATTCCGAAGTCCAATGGAGAAATAATTTAGCTTTACATTGAGAGGGCCCTTGTGTTGCTGACTTCCGGGTCGGCCTACAAAAAAATTATTTCTGCAACACTCTATTGAGTTTAAAATAATCAATATACAGAAGAGAAAGGGAAGTGAGGAATACAAGCAAACAAAGTGAACAGCGCACAGTCTCTTTTCATGTTTCATCTTCATTTTCTGATCATTCTAATACACAGATCTTTTTATATCTGGGATGAGGTGCTGAATGGGAGTAGTGTGAGAAAGAGCTTTGTTTAAATGTATGTATCGTAACATCAGCTGGTATATTTGCAGTTATAGGCCTTCTTGTTTCCCTTTTAGAATGACATACATTTTACCGCTGCCTGCTTGCGTTATTTCCTCTCACACGTGCACATGTCTTTCCTGAGGTAATAAAGCAAGTGAACAGTGGGCTCCTTTCTTCAAAGACTTCTATACAATAATGTCTCTTTTTGTAACACTTGAGTCGCTGGTGCTGAACTCTGTGCCTCTGTTTCCTTTTCTAGAAATCAGTGCCATGAAGCTGAATCCCCAACAGGCTCCACTATATGTAAGTATCAGTCGTTATCACACAGCATCAGAATGATACCAGAAAGCTGCATGATAAAGCCTGTTGGTATATTCTTTAATTCCTGTCTGTTATCTATCTCATTTAAACCACTGATGGCGGCTAGCAGGTTAGCATTCTGTTAATGTGCACTGCAATGCTGCTTATCTGCTCTCCTGTGTATTTGAATGTATGTCTAATCTCAAAACCTATTATTTTTTTAAGTGTTTTTATTGATCCCCTCTTGGTTATTTTTTCTGTTTGTTTTATTTATCATTTTCTTTTAACTGTGAAGCACATTAGAACCCTTTTTTGTTTGCTAACAGAGGCAACAATACTAACAGAGCTAACAATGTTATCTTAAAGCTTGGTTAACAGAAGCTTAAAGGTTGACGTTTAAGCTTCTGCAACAACTTTATCAGTAAATGGCAGCTTTATAAGGGCACTGTAGAGTGGCGGCCATTAGCTAGCAACGACAGGATTCACATCCACTAACATGCACATGGCTAATACTTGTTTGCTGCTACAATAATGCTCTAAATATGGATTAGAAAGCATACCACTAGTTTGTTACAAGTATTTAATTGTTACACTCGAATGCAGACAATTCTTTCCTGAATGCTACATTGTGAGCAATAAATCTGTGTTTAAATTAGCAAAAGAGCTAGTTAACATTAGCCGTTAGCTGCTAGCATCAGGTAACTCAGGGCTATTTGCTTGTATTAAGGTGCATTCAAGCACTTTTATTGCTGTTTGACCAACCGACTGCAAACTTAAAATCTCTGCCACTTTCTGAGCAAGAGTGTGTGATAGTGTGTGACTGTGTGTCGGATCTGAAACATTCCAGTGTGCTATTGTTAGCTTGTGCGTGTTTGGTTATGGCTGTGTTCAGCAGAAGAGTGTGTCATGTTTCACAGCATAAAACCAGGAAAACTAAGAAGGTTCTATTCTGACTTTTTAACCAAAATATTCATATCTACTCACCAAGCGCTTATTTAGGGCTTGGTGATGCCATTATTTTCTGTCCCAAAAAATATCATTTCATACCCTGATAACGTCAAGGTTTAGATCATTTCATATCTATTCTATGATAAATATCATGGTTTAGATCAGGGGTTTTAAAAGTGTAGGAAGGTGAGCCTCCCCTCAGAGAACATAAGAACAGCCGTGCCCCCCCCTCCCAATTATTATTGCTATTATTATTATTATTGTTGTTGTTGCTATAATGCAGGGGTATTCAATTGCATTTCAAAGAGGTCCAGTATGAGAAAATGTAATTAAATGCTCTGTTTTCGCTGTCTACCTCTACCCGCCTCGCTGCGTGGAAACGGACCTCTGTCACCTGTCAGCGCAACTTATATGATGCCGTTTAAAAACATAAAAAACCGAGCCGGCCGTCAATGGCCCGCTGACGACCAGCCGTTCTGTGATTCTCCAGAACACACAGATGGCCAGTCTGCCCCTGGGTGGAGGTGAAGGGCATGAGCACTTTTAGAGCCTTTTTGGCGAGGTGGGGGAACTCGGTCTCCACAGACAGCCAAAAGTGTGCAAGTGACACTTTACTCGTCTTTTTCTCGTTATTTTTTTCTCACGCTGCGCTGAAGCTCTCTGGCGCCCCCCCAGGGAGGCGCGCCTCACACTTTGAAAACCGCTGGTTTAGATCATTTCTTGATAACAATATATACCACCCTTTAGATCTTTTAAATACAACCATATAAATCAATTCATATCTATATACAAAAATATTCTACCGCATGTATAATTCCATGTACAGTCTCGGGTTGACCTTCAGATCGAGATTGACTCAGATCTGTCAGCTGGGATCAATCTGGGATGAACTGAACATCACCAGTCTGCATCGCTGTCTGGAACAAAGTTGATTTCACTGCCTGTGTGTGTCACCTCAGGGAGAGTGTGTGTTGACTGTTCACCTGGAGGAAGATGATGTGTGTCGTGCTGAGGATGAAGAAGAGAAGGTGGAGTTTTACCTTTTATTCTCAGGATCTACTCAAAGACATCTGACCAGCACGCTGCGAGTCAGCCACGTCACCCTGCAGGCGGTGTGTCCAGGTACACACACACACACACACACACACACACACACACACACACCACACACACACACACACACACACCCACATACCCTCTCACTTTGTCTCAAAATATAACAGTACATAAAATGTATAATCCTTCTTTATCCTATGATAATATCAACTTTGTCCTGATGAAATTACAACTAACAATATTTTACATATGAAAATGTTTTGGTTAAACTACAACTTTGTTTTCATAAAATTATGACTTTTTTTTAAAACAGTTTTGGCAGTAATACCACTTCTAGGTTTATATTCTCGTGGAAAATCTGTTCAAGAGGCGATTAAATAGTTGCAAATAGGGTAGCAACTTCTTATAGCTCAAGTGTATTAGTACCTCATTTCTACTGGACATTATGTTAGTGACTCGACACTGCATACAAGGCAGTACATGGATGGATGGATAGATAGTTGGTGGATGGTGGGAGTGATGGATGGAATCAGGTAGGGATGAAACAATGGAAAAACTGGCCCCTATAGCGGTGATGCAGCGTATGGTTGAAAGCAACTGATTGGTCCCTGGTTTTCTGCTTACCGTTTCAAGAAGGAATCCAACATGGCATCCTACTCATAACCTTCTTGTTACACAAAAGGAATACATTTGAGGTGAGAAAAGAGCTACTGCTCCATCTTGCTTCAAGCTTATGGAACTACATCGTCTAGATTGAAATATTGGTCAAGGCTTTGTGAGCCATCCACATCTCACTGGTCGGACTCACCCCGTCCAACTCACTTCAGCACTCCCATCATGCACTGCTTCTCTTGCTCTCCATATGAAGTGGATCTGGTGGACATGTGATGTTATTGATTGTATAAGCAGGAGTTTTTAATAAGCTCTGAATAGTTGCAGCATTATTTTAAAATGTCACTTCACACCTCTGCCTGTATTACTAGTAGGTGTGCTATGTTGTGTTTATGACCACACCCAGCCGGGATGTAGCGTTTCACAATAGCACAAGGTGTGGAAGGGCATGTAGAGACCTCCAGGTGGCAGTGTGAGATGGGTTTTAGTCAGGGTGTAGTTACTCTTACGCAGGAGATTTTGGTACCAGTACTAAGCAGATTAGTGGTAGGAAGACCAACTCTCCAAAAGTGTAGGCAAAGTCCTTTAAAACCCATTGGCAATAATTACTGTAGCTGTAAGAAAAGGATGGAAGGGGTGGATGTTTCTCCCCATGTATGATTAAAAGAGCTTCTGTTTGATGCACACACACGTTCCTCACTAATGGATTGCATGGAAACATTTACAGCTTGCGAGGACACCGTTTTGGATGTGTTATCAGGATTATCAGCAGGTCTTTATACGTCTGGTCAGACTCAGTCATTACTTATTTCCATTACATGGTAGTTGATTCTGATTGGTCAATTGGAGATTCAGCGGTCTGTTTTTACCCAGTAGCAGCCCATTGCTAAGAACGCTCTGTTAAAGGCACCATGTGCAGTCATATCAATGCGCAACAAAGTAGTCTGGTCCATTTAACATCAGCTGTGGCCAAAAAAACAAGAAGTGTCAATCGGTTAAATAATTTAATTGCGTTAGTGAGATTAATAATATGTGATTAATCCTGATTAATCAAGTGAAAAATACTAGTATTTCCTTGAGTTTTTCTGGTGTTGTAATAAACAAATTCATGACAAGTTGATAAGAGAAATCAGAAGGGTCTTTACTTTGTTATAACATGATCTCTGAATTAATAGCATGATTTCCGACAATTTCCTGACACTTAGCCAAAGCATCGACAAAGCCGCTGTCATGGAGAGGCACTGTGACCCCCCACTGTGTAATGTGTCATATTATCTCTGCTGCTATCATACTGCGAGCACTATCTGTTCCTAATCCTTTTTTACGGCCTTATGTTGCCAAACATTGTTTATTAAAATGTATTAATGGAAAAATATGCATCATTAGCCAATGCTGCCAATAAAACACAACCTTTTTTGTGTATCTTTGTCTGTGTGTGTGTGTGTGTGTGTAGCTCATAATGTGTGTGAGCAGGTCTTGGTGACGTTATGTTGGGTTCAGCCTGATGGAGCAGTGGACTCGCGCTCTCAGGAGACCTTCTGCTTCGTACAGGTAACAATTCATAACAATATGTGATATGTAAGTGGATATGGAAATATTTGCTGACTTTTATCCGATATCTATGAATCCGTTCCTTTGGTGAAAATACGTGATGCTTTTTCAGAATTTATCATGTAAAAAGTCAGATATCCAAAAGGAACCCAAACATATTTTTTACATTTCTGTGCTGCAAGAACCCATTTTGATTGGCAATACTGTTCCACAACGGTTAATTATGTAATATTTTACATACTTTTTAAGAATGTCTCATTAGTTGACAAGAGCAGCTGACCTCAAATTAAGGATGTGCACATAAGGATGGCATTGTTGTGTGTCTGTGTGATGTTTCTTGTGAATTGTGAATTTTGTGCTGTGTGCAGGACTTGGCTCTCGACATGGCCCACTTCCTGCTTGACAGCATAGCTCCACAGGAAGCATTACTATTGGATGATGAGCGGGTAAGACAAGAAGCTCTAAAAAGTTGACTTTTTTTATTTGATTTAAAATGTAATTTTTTGGGCTTTTTATGCTATTACTTTCACTATTATATTCTTTTAGATTTTGTAGATAATGATTTGAATGAATTTGCTTTGTGTCTGTAAGTAAGACATGTAACAGAATTAAAAAGGGGACACAGAGAAGATGAAATGATTTCATTTTATGTGTGTTGAAGGAGTGTGAGCGGTTGGACAAGAGTCTGGCTCTGGCCCTGAGACACCTGAGGACTCGACCCGGGATTCACACACACAGTGGTAGGGACGGACACGACAATGACACACATGATGAAACGAGCACAGATGTGTCCACTGGTGAGTTAGAATGCCCCAAAGATCCCCAAATCTGTTTTATAAAAACAGGCATAACGGGCTAAACTGCCTGAATGTTCTCTGTTAACTCACTTTGACCTTTCTTTCTTTATAGCTTTAACGTTAGCAAGCTAAGCTACATAGTTCACACTTCACAAAGCCAACAGTGGATGGTTTAAACTGTTATTGTCAATGGAGTTGTGCAGGAATCAGTCTTAAAACTGGACATTAGGGAGCATTGTATCCCTTCCTGGTTCCCCCATCTCAAATTCAATGTTTTTTTAGCATTTTATTTTTGGTTAGGTGCCGGAAATAAGATAAGTGGTTAACACAAGCTTAAAATATTTCACGTCTTGTTTTACGACATAAGACAAGTGGCTAAACGAGACTACTTAACACTCTGAACATTAGCCCCCGTTAGCTTAGCAGTGTTGACTTGAAGTCATGCTACCGTGATGTAGTTTGTTTAAAGCATAACTTCTACTGATTACATTTACGTTCAACTATTATAAAAGTGGTGTTAATATTTGGACAATATCACGCTGAACAAAATGTGCAAAAAAGTAGCATAAACACCTGTTTGACAAATATAACATATTTATGTGATATTCCAAAATCCAATGGAAAAATCCAATTGTTTTGTGCCGTCGTCACTGAACCACTCTATATTACACCACAGAAGCTGACAGTGCGTCTCCTATTAATGCGACCGCTCAGTTGTCACTCATCCGTTGCTGTGGGAAAGACCCATCCTGAAACGTACACACCGTTTCCACAAATGTGTCCAAAAAGTGTTTCATCATGTAGCTGATGTGTTCCACCACAGACAGTCACATAAATTACTCTGTAGGACTTACTCACCGTTTGAGTTTGTTACACAGCTGCATGCTGTTCTCTTCAGATGTAACATGTCACATCTGATTGACTTTACACAATCTGACCTGAAGCCAATTCCCAACTCAGTGTATTGGTGACCCCTGATCTCTGTGTACTGATGAACATGCACATGGTCATACAGCATTTCAACAATGCTTTACATAGTCCAGAGCAGGGCTCGGCAACCCCTGGCACGCGTGCCACCATTGGCACGCGGCACCGTAACCAGTGGCACACTAGGACTAAGTGGAATAAGTGTGCAAAATATTTAAATTGTATTTTCGGATCCTGAACGAGACCGCCGCCAGGGCGCGTCTCCCCGTTACCTGCAGGAGGAAGCCATGCACGCAACGCAGCCGCGCTCTCTTTATAACTCCAGGCGACTTTCTGCCGCTTTCCTGCGTGGTGCAGTGCTGATCGTTTCACCACAGAGGAAAGCACTTCACAAATTGCAGTACCCATAAGGAGCTGTACAAATGCTGCAGTTTGTGCGTGGCTGTGTCTTTAGTTGAAAGCCCAGTGGCGATCTGCTCATCTCTCATCGAAATAATATGCTACAAAGGGGCGGACTGGCCATCTGTGTGTTGACTTTCCTGTCGGCTCCCAGACCGTAGTCGAGGAGGGGATGACTCTCTGTCGTCTCCCAGGGCAGAAGCAACAAGCTTCAGGTTCAATAGCCCACTTTAACTTAAATGACTGGAGAGAGGCGAGCTCTTCTTGGGAGGCCGTTGCATTTATTTAGTTGTTCTGCTGCCTCGTTTCACTTCCAGAAACATACACACGCTCGCTCACTCTCGCTCTACCATCCACACACACACATGCACAAGCCACACCCCTCTCTCTCTCTCTCTCTCTTAAAGGGACAGCGATCTCATCTCACTCTGCATGACCCTAATAATATCATAGCATGTGTGTTCTGGAGAATCACAGAACGGATGATCGTCCTTATTATTATGCCGTTTAAACCAATTATTTAAATGTGTTTGTTAAATTCGGCATCATGTAAGTTGCGCTCACAGTTCCACACACTGCTTCCCTGCAGCGAGGCTCCCCCCGCCCTCCTGTTGACAGTTCACGAGCGTCGAGCTCCTCAACACCCCCCCGTTGATAATTCACCATCGTCGGCACGCTGATAACAATTTTTTTTTTTAATGGCACTTCATATAAAAAGGTTGCCGACCCCTGGTCCAGAGGGTTATGAGGTGTACAGCAGATAAAAACTGTTTTTGTTCAGGCCTTCTGTGGCTCTTAACCGTAAACCTGATAAAGCACATGGCCAGTTTTTAAATGATAAGTTCTTTATCAAGTTTGTTACATATGTTATCCACTCGTTCCTCTCAATTTAACTCAAGTTATTGGCTCACTATGCAACTATGCCTTGCCCAATTAGGGGTTTTTCTATTGTTCGCATATATTGTGAGGTACGGTAGATGTGGAATTGACTGAGCGGAACAGAGGTGGCATCATCTAGTTGAGTCACATTTGGCTCATATCCAGTGACTTATGGTGATAAAGAATTGGTCTCCTAGCTTTATATGTCATGTCACTATGTTGTATTCAACATTAAAAAAAAGATAAAAATCAATCACATTTGTTTGTAAGTTGATGTACTGTCTGCCCAAAGATCATTGAGTTTTTACATTTTTTAAATGTGCATTTTAAGAAATGATATGATTACAGGGCAGAGAAAATTAAATAGAGTTGAAACTAAAATACATTTATCACCAAATAACAAATCAGAAAAAAAACAACTGATGAACAATCATTTATGGAATATATTGAATAGATAACAGATACATAATTATTACATAATTTTACATGAATACATGAATTGTCACATCTAACCGGATGGTCACATTAGTAATGTTTTTGTGTATTCTCTCCAGCATTTTAAAATGAATTATTCTTGTTGAATTTGAGGTGCCTTAAATACTGAATTGTTTTTTTTCCAGTTGTTTGAGTTAATTGTATTATGAATGTTTTTGCACATTAGTTCCCAATCCATTGTTAAAATAATGCAGGAAAGTCCTTTTCCCTTTTAGTTCTATCAATCTATCTACTTTATTTATCTTGAAGGTAAAACATGGTTAGAAGTTTTTACAATTATCTCTAAATCTTGAGCTGGTAATACCCACATTTAAACACAGACTAATATCAGTAAACTGCTCTGTTGGTGAAAAGCTACCGTCCCTTATCTCTCTCCACCAGGAGGGCTCTACCTCGCTCCATCCTATCTCATGAGTCAACCCCCCCCATCTAACTGTTGTTCTTCCCCCCCCTCCAGCGGAGCCTTCTCGCCAGCAGCTCTCAGGCCTGCTGCACCTGGCAGCCAGTCACGGTCTGCGCACGGTGGCAGCGTTCCTCCTGCAGCAGCCGGGGGCCCGCCGGGCTCTGAGGACCCCAACGCCCGGGGGCTGACTGCAGCCTGTGTGGCGCAGAGCAGAGGGCACGAGCAGCTGCTGGAGCTCTTCACCCAGTGAGTACCTCTATATGTGTGACCAGAATCAGAGATGTGTTTGGATTTATTGGGAAAAGAGCAACTGTCCCTGCTATATGCACATGGCTTTACTGAGTTCTAGGGAAGGGGATTGCTTCCAGATGTTCAACAAGGCAAAATATTGAATTGTCACGAAAACAGAAACATTAAAAAAAAATCTGAACAGAATCATCAGAATATCCTTATTGTCAGCATAAACTCGTAGGATGCTCTCCCTGCAGTAAAACACATAGAAATAGGCACAAATAAATAAAAGCAATAAGGAAAGCAGCAGTCGCAGGAATGAGAAAGCAATATTTAGATGAAATAACATTAAATGTAAAAGTATATATTTACACATTTTCCAGACTGCAAGATTTAAATATGACCGGGTGTTCATAAATAGATGTTAAAATGACTATAGATGCTTAACACTGAATCAGAAACCATAATGTATGCACCCTCACTTCCAAACTACTAAATACATGAACCTGAAAATGAGAATAATCTTGTCCCTTTAAGACCCATTGAAGCTTCACATTGACGATCACAGGGTGGGATATTAACTTCCCTGATTTAAGGGTAAACGCTGCAGGACCTGTAGGGTTAACGTCTCAATGCCTGACTCCAGTTAATACTGTAATAAGACTAACTTTTCCTATGATTGGGAATCTTGAGTGTCTGAATGTATGTGTCTCTGTGTGTGATTTTTGTTTGTGTGTGTGTTTGTGTGTTTGTGTGTGTGAGTGTGTGTGTGTGTGTGTGTGTGTGTGTGTGTGTGGGTGTGTGTGTGTGTGTGTGTGTGTGTGTGTGTGTGTGTGTGTGTGTGTGTGTGTGTGTGTGTGTGTGTGTGTGTGTGTGTGTGTGTGTGTCAGTCACAGTGGGATGTGATTTCTCTGTAAGGAGTTTCTCTGTGCTGTTGAGCAGAAAGTCCCGGAGCCTTTGTGCTCTCTGACAGGCAGCTCAGCTGATCCCAGCTCTGTGTGTGGGAGGATCTGAGGGGTGTGAAGTGATGTCATCCTCACACAGGGCACTGTGTGTGTGCCACAGGGGCTGGGTGTTGTCCGGATTTTTCGTTAAGTTGTGTATTCTTACCGTGTAGTTATTGCCTTTTATTTATCCAACATGGAGTTCAACACGGTGAGTGTGACAAAAGAAAAACAGAGGAGCAGTTTGTTTGTACATACTGTTCAGTGACATTATTTGGTGTCATTGCAGGTTTGAGACGTCTTCAACTGTCCAAGTGGAACCAAAAGAGCGGCTGCACTTTTACCCAGGAGGCCGAGTGTTTCAGCAGCATCTGAATCTCGGTACCTACACCCTAACATTCCCTGGAAGAGAGGAGGGGGCCGAGACACAGAGAAGTGAAGAGAGCTGCTTACAGGGGGAGGTGGAGGAGCTGAGGAGACATATCCGTCTTCACAGGGACAAAAAGGTGAGCGGAGGGTTCCCTGTCCTGCTGCTCTACAGGCTGTTACTGTGCTGTAATACTTTCTTCAACTGTATTGTAGTTTATTATAAGGAATCCGTTTTAATACTAGTTTCAGTAGCTGAGGCAACCAAGCTTAAAGAGCAACTTGCAGGTTAGAGACACCAGTGAATAAATGTGTAGGAAAATGATGTATACACTAGATTTTCCCAAAAATATACATAAATATACACTACAGTGACATCTGGCGTCGTTTTTGTAAGACATTTTTACTTCCGCATAAAAAAAGCCTCCCCATGTGACCTCCCGCGTGTGACGTCACATGGGGGAGAGCGGCCGGTCTAACGTATTAATAAACATGGATCACAATGCTAGTTTTGACACAGAAGAGGTTGAAAATAAATATTGGAATGCATATGACGGACCACAACCATATAATTATGAGCCTGCTAGGCTTACAAGAGACCAGGAGCAGCCAAGGATTAGAAGAAATAACGGCCATCGGCGAGAAATGGAGCTGTGGTGTGAGGAGAACCAGTGGAGAACAGGGCAGCTGTCTTGGTGAGTGACCGGCGTTAGCTACAGTTAATGTTAGCTAACGTCGGTCACATCACAACATTGTAAAGTTAGCTATCATATATCAGGCTATAACTAAAGTAGTATTGATAATATAGTAACGTTACTGGCAGGACGATCTGGCGGAGAAAGGTTGTGGAGCCTCCGTTGATATGCCGTTGTAAATGGCTTGATGGAAAGCAGGTGTGTAGTCGGGGAGGGTGCACAGCTGATTGCAGCAGGTGAGTGGAGGTTGAGCCGGGAGCCAGGAGTGACAGCCACCACGCCCACACAAACAACACAGACAGGGGAAAACAAACAAACACAAAGGAGACGGCTGGAGGAGTACAGCCACCACAGCGTTACCTAATGCAACTCCACACTACGTCTTACGGTGCTGTGTACCGGAGGGGAGAGAGAGAGGAACGAATGGGGGAGAGAGGAACGAAGGGGGGGAGAGAGATGTAATACGGTTTCCTGATAAACGTTTTGTTTGATAGGCCTCAGCTGTGGAGAGTATGTGCTGCAGGGAGGTGGATGCACCTCGCACAACGCACCCAGGAACGAAAGCTAGCTCCGGTCCTTTTCCTGTTAGGGAAGCTGTGGACTCGATGTCCTGACACGCTGGAGTTTGTGCAACCTGCACAAACTCCAGCTCACCATGATTACAAATGGTGAAATGCAATGTAAAATTACCGAAAAAATACCAGCTCACTAAATCACAACCGCTCAAACCAACTACAAACTACTACCGCGGATTGGGCAGAGAAGGAGTCCGAGAAAGTGGCTCCCCCATGTGACGTAATATGACGCGTTTGACGTTAAAAAAAAGCAGTTTTTAGTAGCAGAGCTCAAAACGGCTCCTTTCCCCTCTGAATTCCTGCCCTTATGTCTTGTAAAACATATCAAATCCTGCATTAACTTTTTTAATTGTAATTTTCAGGCAAGGTTAAGCATAAATCTAGTAAAAACCTGCAAGTTGCTCTTTAACCCCCTGAGATTGATGACGTTGTATACGACAACATGGAGTTCTCACTCTTGTGAGGATATCACCACAACAGTGCTAACAGTTACACTTGGTGCCAAGTGCCTGTACTATTTTCAGGCTAGTTTTTTAGAGACCTCATGCAGCTAATAAACAGACAATGGGTTGCTTTTATGATTATTTAACCACATTGAAGCTAGATTTCTATGTTTTTAGGCGTTATAAAATATCTTTCTATCTAATTATATAGCCCATGATGCATTCGGTGTAGTCTGTTGAAGAATCCGAGGCTTTTTCCCCCGATGCAATGACTGTGGATTTATTAATTTGAGCTATGTTTTTGCAAGACAGATAGATCCTGAGTGACAAACACTGATTTTTTTGGTTTTGTATTGTGTCATACTATTTATACATTTATGTGACTGACTAGCAGCATACATATTTTGATAGCTCAGTTTGTCCTATAAATACATGTGCAAATCACTTAATGTGCAGGAAATGGTTGAGGTTATACTAGCATTTGTAGAGAAGGTGACGACCATATATCGTATATCTCGGAGGGTTACCAGGAGGTGACTAGTATTTACTAGTTTAGCACAACACTAGATATAAGTGAGGAGGTCCTTCTGTGTCATTAGTAAATGAGACTCATCTTTACAGGGTTTCTTTGAGGTTGACAGATGTTGATGCTTTATTAAATCTTCAGCCATTCTCCACTACCATCAGAAACACTAGCAGGCCACACGGACCAATCACAGCTCTTGTTTTCTCCATGTTTGGCTACAGTTTAACAAGGAACATGTGGCTGTGGATGCAAGTGTAGATGTGAATAGGGCTGCAAAATGTATCAGAAAATGTTCTAAATCGCAATATTGTCTAGTCCAATATTCAAAGCACAGGATGCACAATATTTAAGGCTAAATATGTTTATTTATTATTATTTAATGAAGTATTGTGGAGCTGCAGATATATTCCAACCTACTAAAATATATTGTACAGACTAACCACAGTATATTTGTTGGTGCATATTATCTTTTAAAAGATCACAACATGATTATATTAATATATATATTATATATATATTTTTCAATGAGAATAACAATGCTAAAAGAACAATCCCTCCCATATTGTAATGCGAAATTAGTCAAAAAATAATTGCAACTACTTATTTTTTCCAAATCGTGCAGCCCTACGTATGACTTGTGAATTATGTCTTATTGTAAGCTAATGTGTGGTCATGTCACCATGGTTACACATACATATAGGTTGACAGTTTCACAGCAGCCAACTAAACCAACAAATATGTTTTGAATTTCTTACTCGTGTTAAATGCGACTGAGGTTTAATTTGGTTTTGTCTTCCTTCCTGCAGGGAAGTGTCGCAGCGACACATGTGGTTCCGCAGCCCTGCTCTAACGGCCTGTCCGTGGTTACCATAGAGACCTGTAGCACAACAAAAGAAGAAGGGGGAAGTCTGCCGTCATTGGAGCAAAGAGCACAGGGGGAGGACTCTGCCGCTGTCACTCACATATCCTGTACCAGTGCAAAGCTTTGTCAGGGGCAGGAAGCCGGGGGAGAACAGAAGGGAGCCCTGGCTGCCAACTCTCCTGCAGGACGCTACAGGAAAAACAAAAAGAGAACTAGAAAAAACACCAGACACGCTGCAGAATCTCCAGGAAATAACAGAAGCACCCCAGAGGCCAATAGAGGGAGCACACCGCAGCCTGCAACAGGAAGTACAACTGAGACCGATGGACCTATTTCACCCAGAGAACCAGTGGTGGCATCAGTGAAAGTCGACACAAAAACAGAAGAGACTCCATTACCCATAAAGCCAGAGTCTGGACCAGGTGGAGATAGGAAGTGTGCTGGCAGGAAAGCAGCGGCCTTGCCCACCATCAACACCACCGTAGAAAAACAGGAAGCAGAGAAGTGGGAAGCTGAGCCATTGATATGTGAGCGAGTTGTAGTGACAGGAGCTAAGACAGAGCGGGGGGGCACTGGATGTCTCCCAGCAGGACCGGCTGAAGTCAACCCTGATCCGGAATCAGCTGCAGGTAACTTTATCACTGGTACATTCACATGATGAAACAGGAAAAGCTTGTTCTGGTAATCTTCCACCTAATGGATAAAAATAAAGAAGTGATCTGGGGAACAGATAGAGTGTGCACACAGCAGCTCTGAGTCACACTGCTGATTGTTCAACTATTACACCCAAGAGGGAAATAAGTCTAAGTGCAGGAACAAAAAAAACAAGCTAGCAGAGGCTACATTCCAACATGGGAACCTGAAGACACTCAGAAAAAGCATTTTATTGTCTCACTAGAATATATACTTAGGGAAAAGTAAGTATATGTTAATATGGGATTTAGAATAACACATGTAAGTAAAACGTGTCTATCTTGCGATTGGATCACACCAGCCATGGTGAGTCAAAGTAGTAAAGAGTGGGAGGAGATGGCTCATTTCATTTTCCTATATGATGTCTTGCACTATTGCTCTGACCACCTCCGGTCAACCTTAAGTGTGATATTAAATACACACTGCCCACCTGCACAGTTCTGTGAATGCATCTTGTTGTGATCCTTTTAAAGAGACAACATCTTTCGTCTAAAAGACAGGCATGCAGTTTGACAAACTTTTATAACGGCACAGCTCTGCCACATTGAATTATAATATACTGCAGACAATGTGTTCTTAGAGAAAATAGATTTGTTTCGTTTTTTCGCATTTTTGAATTAAGGAGGGACAATTGACGTTAGGTAACAACAGCACTTGAGTCCATCATGTTAATGTGTCAGATTTAGCCATAAAGGCATTTGTCCCCTGGCAGGTAATTTGTCATTTTCTCCTTGTACTTAATTTTTTTGTTTATTTATATTTCTTGTAAACAATTATTTTTGATATATTTAAAATGTTGAAATAGTTTTATACTAGCTTTAAAAGTAGTTGTGTATTTCTTCCTCTTTTTGCACAATTGAATTCCTCCTATCGTGTTAATGTATGCACCATATACAACAATGCAAATTCCTTGTATGAGTAAACCTACCTGGCAATAGACCAGATTCTGATTATAATTCAGACAGACAGACACAAAGACAGACATTTGTTTGACCTGTCTGATCATTTGAATGTGACCAATATAGCGTTCTCGTAGCAAATGTGCCATGTTTCCAGACTTCTAACGAAATTGGGGAAAAATTATGACCAAGCTAAACAAGTGTATTTTGTCGTCCTTAATCTAATGCTGTCTCTTTTCAGTAACCATGGGTCAGGAACAATCGAAGGATCCCCAGGAAAGCCTGTCAGACGCAGAGGAGCCGTGCCAACCTGACACTGTGAACAACAGTCCTCAGAATACCAACCCCAAGTCCCCCGACATGGACATAAAACCTCGGAGAGGGCTGTGGCGGGATGGAGGCTGGATGGGAAGCAGAGTGGGATCCCCCCCTCAAGGACTAGACACCGTAGCACAAACTGTCTGGTATCAGGGTGAAAACCTAGACCAGGGTGCTGATGAAGACTGTAACAGAGAGGAAGTGAGATCCCAGTCAGTTTGGTATGACAGTGACACACCAGATCAGAGCAAACAGGAACAGCTGGAGCAGGGAATGAGGGAGCAGGAAGAATGTGATTTGGGCTCGGCCCAAGCTTCTGGTCTTAGTTCTCCACAGCTGTTAGATCAGCGACTTGCTTTTCATCAACTGTCCTCAGCTTTTAGTCAGCCACATGCTGCTGGAACACAGCCAGCACTATCACATGGGCCCCGGGCACAAAGACGGGAAGTACACGGATCACAGCCAGAGGAGGAAGTAGGGCCGGAGTGGAAGGAGGGAGGAGTGGAGGGGGACGGAGAGGAGGTTAGTAACAGAGACACCAGTCACAGCAGAAAGAGTTCTGAAACGGCAGACATCGAGGAGGGAGAAGAGAAGCAAGCGAGCGGAGCAAAGGGCAGAAAAAAGAGGAGGAAGAAGAGGGGAAGGAGAGGAGGCGGGGAGGCCAAACTTAGCTCCAGCTCAAGCATAGACTCTCTAAGTCAGAGAGAACAAGTGACAAACCTGAACACTCAGTCAGAGAAAGAGTCCAAGGATAAAACAGGAAGCGGAGAGGACGCCATGCATCTACCCAGCCAGACAGAGTGCCAGACCAGGGCCACTCATGTCCCCGACTGTGATGCCACCAACTCAGACTGTACTGGTACGACTCAGGAGTTTATTCCCGCAGACAGGAAAACAGATCAGACGGCTTCACAGACTCTAGAAACAGAAGGATTATCAGAGGATGACATCATGGACGTTCACGGACCTGATCACTTTAGCACGGATTCTACTGTCACTGCTTCAGAGCTTAGTCAAACGGACATCAAAAACGCAGAGGGAGAGGAAATAACAAGTGTGCAACCAGTTGGAAAGGAAATACTTGAGCCTACAGAGCTGGAATCAAACGGGCTTGCCGGTCTGGTCCAACAAACGTTGGATTATGTGGATATAAAGGCAGCGTCCGAAAATAAAGATTTGACGGTTGACGGTAAAGATGAAACATCCGTGGAGCGGACAGTTTTGCTGGAATGTAACTCTTTAAAGGAACTTACTGTCAAACTTTCAGTTCCTACAGAATTCACAACGGAACTTGTGGAATTTCCTGAACAGAATTCACAGCATGTAGAAACTGTTGCGTCAAACAAACTCGAACGGCCAGTGGATCTCATGGGAAGACCCTTCATGGAATCTGTGCGTCCTACAGAAGCTGTTAGTGTGCCATTTGAAGCTACAGCGGATGTTTTACGACTTGAAATAGGGGAAGGAAGTGCTGAGACAACTGTGAGGGAAAATTTGGAGCATTGTTTGGCCGCTGAGATGCTGAGAGATCAGCAGCACAGGGAGGAAAATACCAACAAGTTGTGTGTGGGTGAAGAGGAAGCGAGTCAGGAAAGAAGTATGAGTCAAGAAGATGACGGCGGGACGGTTAATGCCAAGGAGCTGTCTCACATAGACAAAGAAAAAGAGCAGAACTACAATGAAAACATAACAGCCACAGCAATAGCAGTTGTAGCGGTAGCAATAGCATCAGCTATGGCTAGCATAGAGCTAAGCCAAAAGATAGCAGATGATTTACTGAAGTTGAGGAACAAAGACGAAGAGACCTGTAAACTAGTAGAAGCTGAGACAGAAAAGCATTCAGACACTGAACCTACTGATCAGTTCCCCTCTACAGAAGCTAATGTTGAAGCATCCCAGGACTGTGTGGTGTTGCAGTGTAGTGCTGAGACAGAGAAGCCAGCAGCAGCACAGCTGGCTAGCAGGCAGCAGGCTAACCTTGACCTGTCAGCACTTGCAGACACTCCCAGTCTACCACAACTCGACAAAGAGGAATTCCAAAGGGAGAGTACGCTTAACAAAGTCTTTACATGTTCTCTACCCGAAGAGAACCTTCTGCTGCCCGTTGATATTAAACCTTTGCAGGAAAAGATTAGCAACGAGGTAGACATCCAAGGTCATACGCAGATAGAACTCCCCGGTTTTGTTCCAGAAAAGAAAGATCCTTCCTGCCCTGATTCTGAGGACAGTCTTGGAGAAAACCAGGATCAGTCTATCTGTCAGGAGGAGAGGGGTATACAACATCAGCTTTTAGAATCCATCACTGCCGAGGCTGAATGCAGTCATCCACACAGCCAAGCGAGTGAGGAAAGGGAGAATGGTGAGCAAGCTTCCAGGGAAATGTCAGAACCTGAGCTGGATGGTCAGGTCCAGACAGCGTGTGAAGAAGACGTTCCCATTTTGCCACTTCCTGCTACCCCCTGTAACTCAACTTCTATGACTGATCCCGCTCCAGAGGAACTCCCTTCCCCTGTGCCAGTGGAAATAGACCAGTCATCCCAGTCTTTAGAGGACCTGACCCTTCTCCCTGCCATTCCTCTTGGTGCTGCTAGTGGTACGTTCCAGAGCGAAGGCCATGAGAGTGTTGCTATGAATGTTGCTGAGGTTGGCGTGTTTAAGGGGAAGGACACTCTGGATACAGTGGATGGATGGAAGGAGAGAGAAAATAAGAAGATGATGAGGAAAGACATGGTCTCACTGGACGACACACCCTCGACAGGTAAATAACTATCCATTACTACAGTGATTATATCTTTCATGTCCTGCTCTCTTTTTATTTTGTTCACCATTCATCTTTCCCTTCCATTACCTCTATATTTACCTGGGATATTAACAATTATTACTACATGATGTCCTGCCAGGGTCATATTTATTGAGGAATGGCCAGGCAAGTTTTATTTTTATATAGCACCAAGGCAATTCAAATGCTTTACAAAAATAAAAAAACATTAAGACTATTAAGAAATAGTGCAGCGGAATCACATTTTAAAATGACATTTAAAAACATTTAAAAACAGTCGTTAAAAAGTGAAAAGAATCAAATAAACACAAAACAAGCTAATATAGAATAACACAGGTATAAAATACATGAACGTTGTAAGATAGGAATAGACATTCACTCAACATCTATTGAGCTAGCTGCTAACACACTAATGTTAACCAGAAAACAGCTTCCAGTTTTATTTTGAAATCCTGGATAAATGATGTGTTGTGATCAGATAGAAAGACTTACTTGCTTTTTATGAAACACCATCCCTTCTCTCTGATCAAACCATAAATCCATGTACACGCCTGGTGGGAATAACACGCATGCATGTAAAACAGAAAACTTCTTCCAGTTTTGTTTTGAAGTTTGCCAACTCCAACATGATGAGCGTTAGCAGGCTATCACCCACTGCAGTTGCTGTCATGTCACCACAGCTGGTTTAGACATTAATAAGAAAGTTTAAATTGATATTATGCTATTGTGATTTTGAATTGGCATTGAAATCAAAGCACATTCAGGAATACAAAATCATTCATTTCTAGATGTCTCAAGGTCCATGTAGGGAGATTTAACTTCTATCAGGCCTCAAGTGTCTGACATTTAGAGACTATTGTATTTATTTTTGATTGGATTAGGGAAGAGATTCAAGTCAGAATTCTAACTGTGAGCTCATAATTCAGATTTCTTTCTTAGAACTCAAAACAAAGTTCACTTTTGGTCAGATCTTCAAAAAGCATTTCACATGTGGCCCTAATCCTCAGAGATCTAAACCCCCCCAAAAACGTCTCTTTCTGGGGTTTGTATGCCTAACACACTCCAATACTCATGCTTCAAATTCATACTCACGATGAGACGATGAGACGCAATAAACAAATCAAACCCACTAAGTTAAATCATGTATTTTTCAACCAGCCATGAAGGAACATTTCTCACAGTTTGATTTATTGGTCAGTAGTTGGCATGAAGTAGTCAGTATAAGGATCTACCCCCCCTACCCCCCCTCCATTTTGAACGATGCTGGCTGCTTTTAGAATAGAAGGAAGCCGGAGTGTAGTGTCAGCTACAGGGCAGGGGCTGAGTGTGTCTCTGTTTGTATGGGGCACGGTATCCAGGCAACCTGATGATGTCATCAAGACTTAACAGTGGACAGTGAAACTAGAGGTGGGCCGAGAAATGCTTGTGCAGTGTGTGTGTGTGTCTTTGTGTGTCAGGGTTTCAACATGCTGTTACATATGAGCGTTCAGATATGTGCATTTAGTATGTTTGTGTGTGTGTGTGTTTCTGTATAGAGCCAGTAAAAATAGTACTTCTAACATTTGTCATTTGTATTGAGCTGGTCACCAAATCCCTAGCACAGCCAGCCTTTATTTTCAAGACTGAATAGGAAATGATGCTTTTTATTTACGATGCAGGATCCTTCTGTTACTAGCTGAAATCTAATGACAGGTTGAACAAATCCTCTTCATTAGTTTAATTTCCTTTAACACTAGAACTACCAACGGGTCAATTTTACCCGCAGCTGTTTTTTGATGTAACTTTTTTTCAATAAAATATTCAAGTCTCCTAGTCCGTGACTTTTCCTGAAAGTATGTTTTGTAGCACCCTCTGTTGTTAAAAATGGTCAATATGAAGTCAGATTGAAAAAATCGCCATATCCGCCAGCGGGTAATATTTACCTCATAGAAAATGCAGCGTAAACATGACGTGTTGCTATAGCAACGCCTTTTGTCTACTGCGGTTCCTTATAGATAGAGAGATAGATAGATAGATAGATAGATAGAGAGAGAGAGATAGCGAGATAGACAGATAGATTGTTATAGATAGATCGATAGATAGTTATAGATAGATAGATAGAGAGAGAGATAGAGAGATTTGTACCTAAACAAAACACAAGTCTAACACCAAGCGTTTAAATCAGCACTGGTAGCGATATTTTATACTTCATGCTATCTGCACAAACGATATCATATGAAAAGCTGAGAGTCCACAGATTCTATTGGTATAAGTGTCATCCCTGTGCGATCAAAACTCACCGTTCTGTATGATAAATAAAATAAAATTGTATCTTGAAGATCAATAGTGGGTAAATTTGACCCGTTGGCGGTTTTAGGTAAACAGCGACCTCTGGCGGTTCTAGTGTTAAAGATAAGTAAGTATCTTAGTATCACCTAGTGATGGCAGTTTGACACTGAAGCTTCGAACGGAGCTTCAACCCTGGACTTCCTATTCCATAGAAGCAGTGATTCGAAGCTTGCTTCAAATCACGTGACATATGACGTCAGAAGCAGCAACTGCTTCAAATCACGTGACATCTGACGTCCGAACCAGCAACTGCTTCATTTCCTGAATGAATCAACTCACTGGTTCGCGGTCCAATCAGGTGATTCAATGCACTGCCTCGTCTCGATTCTGATAGGTGACAGGTTGAAACAGTTTCAAATTTGAGCGCTTCAACACTTTATAACCGCTCTAAACAATGTGGGTTGTTGTCGTAGTTTGCGTTGTTGCTGTTGAGTTGTGTTGGTATTGCATTTGAATTGGATCATTATAGAGCAAGCCAGGAAGAAAGATAGGTCGTTCTGCCTCGGGAAACACTTCGAAATGTGGAGAAGTTGTGAACAAAAAGACAATCAGTAATATAAAAACAGAACATTTGCTTAAGGAATAGATAGCGCAATGGATAGAGCCGGCGGCCTGAATGCTGCGATGTCCTCCCCGCAGCTGGTTCAAAGCCCGGAATGGATGAGCTTTTAATCATTGCTTTTCAACTTTAATACTTTAATAACTGATAAAAGGCCCTCTCCGCCCAAAAAAATGTCCAGCACTCTCTAGTCTCTTCTCAATAACCCAATACACACAATTATCAATCTTTAATTGCAAATAGAACATGATATTCAGTCTTAGTGTGTGTGTGTGCATCGAATATTTTTCAAGGCAAAGATACGTTAAACCCACTGCAGCCTAGCACTTCGCCAGGAGAGGTCGCTGTAACTGAAGCTTCGAGAAATGAACCTATTTCCGACACAATTGTCCAAGTGGTTCGATGCTTCATTCAAAGCTTCATTTTGCCATCATTAGTATCACCCAAACATGTTAAAATGGAAATATATATTCACTTTCATAGTAAACTTTCTTATTAAAATGAAATTGACCATCCATAGAAGAAATCTGTTTTGGAGAATCTGGATGACCAACAGTGCGGAGAGGAGCTTACAGTAGAACAGAATAAATACCCAGATGAAAGGCTAAGCTGCTCCAGGTTTCTGTTACTGCTCATACTGGTTTACTGGCACGGTTATGGTTTACCAGGACACCAAAACGAAAGAGAGCCATGGTTAATGAACAACATACATTCTTTCTAACCTCATGAATACACTGGCTGTTGTGTTGTTTAGCCACTGTCCATGTAGTTAGGAACACTTGTGCTATTGTGTATCACAGCTGTGTTGTAAGAGATCAGAGATTCTCATTTCACTTGGTCAGTCATTTGGTTCTACTCAAGTTCTAAAGCATTTTGTATCCCTCCAAAAGACTGACACATGCTGCTTTTAAGGCACAGTCATAATCATTTATATTTCATGTTAATGTGTGGAAGGTGCGCTCAGAAGAGAGATCTATGATTGATCAATTTGAACAACCAATCACAGCAGACAGTTACCTTTGCCTCCGTAAATATCAGTCTATGGCAAATATGGAGAAGTTGTTTATTTTAGTACAATCTGTTGTCAGTGTTTTACCTATATTCAATGTATGAGCACTGCTGCTAGAATGTCACATGATCATTAATATCCTCTGGTGTCAGTGGCGGTGTCCCTCCAGCACCCAGATACACAGAGCAGAGACAGAAACAGTGTTCTTCTAGGAAAACACTGCTCCCAAGGACAATATTTCAATACTTTAATAATAAAGTTTGGAAGAGGATCTGATGGTACAGTTAACTGTTAATGGTTGCTTAGCAATGTTTACTGCAACCTGTCTCAGTGCCATTAAATGTTGCCAGAACTGCCAATCCCCCAACTTCATGTCTTGGAGCCGGTAAAAGACGGTGACTGTGTACAACCCCTAAGGCTGCATTCACATCATATCAAGCGTGGCGAAAAAGCCAGTCCTTCCATTTATCTGAGTAGAGGTGGTGTCTCAGCAATTTAGGGGATGGATGAGTTAAAACAGACTCAACATTTGTAGAAATGCAGCCAGTAGGAACACACCGGTTGCCAATTATGCCTCGAGGGAGTAGACAAGACATAAGTCGTCGTGCAGCTCCACGGTGATGCTGTGTGAATGCATTCTCACATTGCTGATGCATAGGAAAAGTAAAGAGTTAATACCAAACTCTTGTGCTATGCTAATCTCCACACTCTCACAGCGAAGGAGGATATATGATCAGAGCAGGTCTTGTGTCGGTGCTAGTGAATATTTCACAGCCAGTAGAGGTGGGAGAAGTACTCAGATCTTGTACTTAAGTAAAAGTAGAAGTACCAGACCGTGTACAAGTAACAGTCCTGCATTCAAAATGTTTCTCAAGTTAAAGTGCAAAAGTATTAGCATCAAAATACATGTAAAGTACCAAAAGTAAAAGTACTCATTGTGCAGATTGGTCCATTTCAGAATAATATATATGATATGTTTTATAATGATTGATCATTAAAGTGTTATCAAAGCTGGTAAAGGTGCAGCTAGTTTGAATGACTTTGTATACTGCAGGGTAGCTTGTGAATTTACTCCAGGTGGAACTAAAGATTTAACACTTGATTATATTTCACATCATTCATCCAGATCTGTAAAGTAACTAAAGGTATTAAATACATGTAGTGGAGTCAAAGTACACCTTTTACCTCTGAATTGAAGTTGGGTAGAAATACACATTAGCATAAAATAGAAAAACTACAAGTCTCTCAAGTACAGTACTGGAGTAAATGTACTTAGTTACTTTTCACCACAGCCAGCCAGCAGCATCACGTCCTTGATAGACCAAAAGAAAAGGAGAGAATCTTAAATGAATGCTGCCTCACTAAAAATCATCAGGATGACGTGAGGCCAACAATCGGTTAGAGGCAGCCACAGTGGCAGCTCTGTACGTAAACTGCGTAATATTCCAGCACTTTCTGACTCAGGGACAAGCTTTCCATTTCACCCCCCTAATTATTGTAACCAGGAGCATTACTGAGTCACATGAGAGGAGGAAACTCCCTGCAGGATCTCTCTGACTCACCCACATTGTCTGTACTGTTTCTTTGGAATTCTGGATGACACTTTAAAGCAGCACCTGCCTAATGTCACCAGCACTTCACAAGGTAGTCATCACCGCTTCCATAAAGACAGGGACACATCACACTTTGAAGTGGTTGTGCTGAAAGGCTTCTACCTCAGATGCTTGTAAATCTCATCAGGATCATTTGAAATGATTTCACATTATGAAGCAGCAGAGGTCAGAAGCAGTGTGGATTGCTTTTGATTCAGTTGACCGATTATAGCTTATTTCCACTTCCTGTGTTTTTGACCGAGTTAATGATCTAGTAGGTGTGGAGTTTACCGTTGTAGTGATGTGACTCTACTCTCTAATGTCAGGAGCCATACTGTTGCAAGTTGTGGTCTAAAGTTATTTGAGTATAACAGTATTATAGTCAAATAAAAACTGTATTATATTTGGAAAGGGCCCTTTTGAAACAATATATAGCCCCTGGTTTTAAGCGCATTGTGAAAGAGCATTCAAGCATGTCCAAATGTACTTTTGCTAAGTTACCATCTGTGTGTTCAGAGCCTCATATGAATCAAATAAATCAGGGTCAGCTCCTGTTCCTTTTGAAAACCAGGTGCAGGCACATTTCTTTGTAAATAGTGGGTGTGTTCATTTCCTGGTTCACATCTTACTGTCACGGCTTTAAATAGCAGGGAAATAGAGGACCATTGACCTTAGACCAAATGTGTTTTGGTCAATGATGCAATGGTTTTATTTTGCCATAATTAGCAATGAACCAACAATGACCTAACCACACCACACATTGTAGTCTAACTTTAAATCTGCATCATCAACTGAAAGTCAGAACTTTTTTTAAATCACATAATGACCTTGTTTGTGTGTCCAGCTATTTAAGACTTTATTTTGTTCATGAATCCCTCAATGACTAAACACATCATACTAAATGGTATTGTTATATATCATCTGCTACCACAGCCTGTTGGTGTGCCCCATCACAAACACATGTCATGCCTCAGCTGAACTGTAGGGAAGAGGACTATACTTTATAGCACAAAGAGAAAAATGCAACATTAATGGTTTATTATATTATGACGTAAATGTAATCAGTAGAATATGTCGTGTATTGATGAAGCCGTGTCCTCTGTTCTCTACAGTAGCCGAGGAAGAAGAATGTCAGCAGAGCAGGAACGAACCAGACGACACACACACTCTGCAGGTGAGTTAAGAAATGAAAATATTTAAATGTGACAGCCAAAATGGTTCCTGGTCCTCTAATCTTCTACTCCATTGGGTATGACTCAGTAAAAACAGAGCATTTAGAAAATAGATGGAGGTAAATGGTCGTTTACTAATCAGAAGGTTGGTAGTTGGATCCCCGCATGTCAAAATGTCCTTGGATGAGATACCTAACCCCAAATTGCTTCACTACGGTGTGTGTGTGAGTGATAGTCCTCCTGAGCAGGTGGCACCTTGAATGGCAGCCTTTACGTCTGTATAAATGGGGGAATGCTGACTTGTGTATGTTAAAACACTTTGAGTGGTTGCAAAGGCAGTAAAAGCTCTATATAAATTCAGTCGTTTGACTAACACTGATACAGCTGCATGAAACCTCCTAGCAGTAGCAACACATTTAATCTGACGTTTTTCTGTATGTGAATAAACGTTGTTGGCACATGTCCACAGCTGTCTGGGATGATGTAAGGGGCAAAGAGTCAATGGGGCTTTTAAACGCTGAGCACATGAACGCTCACTGTTTACAGCTCAAAGTCTGTCATGGAGTTCCACACACACCAAAGCTTACACAAGAATGAAAAACAGAGTTTGGAGATGAGATAAGTGCACACACACCTGGCCTGTTTTCCGTTGAATGAACGTGAAACATGGTTGAAAGCCTTTTCTGTGAAGCACAATGTGGCCTTAGTCATTTTACATAGAATTTCCTATCATGTTTGTTTTTTTGAAAATTGAGCTATCTGAGATATGATTGACAGAGCATTTAGCAGGTAAACACACCAAACGAACCGAGGAAAGTACAAGCTGTGGGAATCTGAAGATAAGTGATAAGTTTCCAGATAAGATCGGCAAATCACAGCTCCCATGATTCTGCCTGCACACGGCTTCCTTCAGATGATATGAGCATTAGTTAGCTTTCCTCACATCCTCACTGTTTCTCCAGGCCTCTGGAGGTTAGACCAGGCCAGACTAAGATCCCCCAGAATCCCCATCAATCCTGTTCCAATGTTTCCTCATGACGCAGCCACTGCTCTCATGGAGCAGCAGGTCACTGCATGGATATGGGAACCTTAAGGTGTGTGTGTGTGTGTGTGTGTGTGTGTGTGTTTGTGTGTGTGTGTGTAATTTTAAAAATCAAAATCGCACGCAAAAACACACCATAAAATACGATGATTGGTATTTGTTTCAGTAACTTAGGTTTTTTTTTTACAGTTATTTGTTTCAGTAACTATATCAATTTAGGTAACTTAGTTAGAATTTGATCAAGATGGGTCAAATACTGTGTCTGAGGGCTGAAACGTCAACGACAGTGCCCTATATCAAAAAAGTCTTCCGTTCACACGGATACGGCTCAATAAATGTGTCCCTTCACACGAGACCGCTCGACCCGCTGGAGATGCTGTAGTACATATGCCGGGCCTGTAAGTGGCGCTGTACTTCCGCCACAAAATAAGCCAAAAGCAGCGAAGAAGACCCCCCGAGCATGGTTGCCTGGTTGCCCTTCTGTTTATTCTCCGCGGTGGATTTAGCAACATGTAGTTCATGTAATTCTCCATGTCCACTTGTTGCTGATGGTTGTGGTAGAGGAGCTGTACATTTTGGACTAACATCTGTAGCATGGTCAGTAGCATGGTCAGTAGCTACTGACAGTAGCTACTGACCATGCTACAGCAGTGAGCAGCAGAGGTGGGGAGAGGCGGGGCTATGGCTTCATTATTATCAGGAAATGATCGTATAGGACGTACACACGGAGCCGTTTGGCCCCCCAGAGCGTTCCGTCCGCAGATCTATCCACCTTGGGACCCGTTATCGTTGAGAGGTCCGTTTCCGCGGTTCCGTTACGGCCTCGTGTGAACGAACGGGCTATACGAAAGAGAAAAGTAGCGTATACAACCCGTTTCGTTCCCGTGAAAACAGCGCCTTAGAAAACCAAAACACCGGGGTTGCGGTCGAATAGTCCAAAAATCAGCTCTATCGTCTATCCCTATCGTCTATTCTTTGACCTCTGTATGAAACGTCACGGGGTTAAGGAATAGTGGATAGGAGAATTCAAAAGGACTTAGGAGAAGAGACAGCGGTACTTTGAGAATCCGACTGCACTTTCACTATCCGACGTATTTATGATGCGCCAGCGGACGTCATGAATGTGCGTCTGCTGCTGTGGGGAAACTATGGAAACTACAGTTTTCTATACAGCGGACTACAACATGGAAGTATAATAAGAACGAGGGACTACTGTAAACTCACCTAGAGACTCTGCACTGTGCTCTGATGCTGTTGTTTTATGCTTTATGAACATGGACAACAGAGAAACATATTCTTCATGACCAAAGTTGGAATTTAAATAAAAAAGGAAAGTGAAACTTATGCTCGTCACCCTCTCCCTCCGGTCCATATTAATACAAATGATCCCAATACGTATGATTGTATGAAAAGATCTTAAAATCAATACAAATGTATTTATTATAAACGTTAGTCCTTAACATCTATCACTGTGTATATCACCATTCAAACATCTTTTAAAAGTTGAACAAACCCCACACAGCTCAGTAAAGACTGTGAAATGTTGACTTTATTTGATCATTTCAGTAAAAACTAACGTTCATACTTCTCTTTTTGATTATAATACTGATGAACGTTCAAAACAAAGCACTTTGGCAAGTTACCACATACGTTTTAAAAAGCTTAATAAGCACCGTAACTTTCGTGGTATCATTTCTCGGTCATAATCGGTTGTTTCCGTGAACGGCCGACTGCCGGCATTGTGGGGCAGCATCTTCTCCTTTTCTTTCGTAAAGGAAGGTCCAGTGGTTCCTAAGCTAAAGGAGGTTATAAAGGAAGTTTGAAACCTCCTTTCCTATCATCTAGAGAATTCGAACGGCTCTTATCATGGCTGCCACTGAGGTACTTCCGGGTCATTTCACTCCGTTAGGAAGGTTCCTAAGCAAAATGGACTATTCGACCGCAACCCCAGACTTGACACCCAGGTATGACATTTGTGTGTGTTTGTGTCTGGCTGCTGCTCCTTTGCTGCTTCCTTGTGGTCAGAGCAAGTATAACTTCTTCCTAATGTCCCTGTCTCTCTGTCAAGTCCTTACAGCCAGCCAAAATATATATAATCATTGGGGCAAAAAGACCATTTTAATAGCATTAATAAAAATTAAGTGTTGATCTGGTTTTTTCTCACTGGTTCATGTCCCTTCTGTAGTGTTTCCTAAGACATGTGATAGAGATGTCTCAAGGTGAAAGGTGGTGGTGGGTTTCCTGGTTTAGGTCAGTTGTAATGAGAGGGGCACATTTATTGCGGGACAAAGACGGTGTACAAGATTTCAACTTTTTTAAATAGAGTTTAAAGTCATAGTGCACTAAAAAACATAAAATACCATATATATATATATATATATATATATAGAGATATATATATATATAGAGATATTATTATATATATACATTTGTATGTACATTTTATATTATAAATAAATGTATATATGCAAACTTTGTTTTAATTCTATTTTTATTTAATTTCTTGGTATTTGTTTCAGTGACTTAGTTTTAATTTATCAAATGACTATATTGATAAAAAAAAACCTGTTAACTTTGGCCCAGGTTACAGCACGGCCTTTGCTACACCACTATCACAAGTTGTATTATTATAGATGTTTATTTTGGTGGGGGGCCAAAGGAGGGTCCAAACTTGGTGTTTAAAGGGGCACTTGCCCCTGTTGGCCCCCTTTTTTTAAGATATTGTTGGGTGACCACTTTATTGTAGAGATAGAATTGACGGGGAGACAGAGGAGAAACATGCGGTAAATAGTCCAGGGACGGATTCGAACCCCGGTCTTCTGCCTGGGGACCAAGCCCCAGTACAGTGCATCACCGCCACTATCACGCAAAGAAAAAAGAGCAAAATAATTCCTTGTTTTCATGAAAAAAATCACATGAAAATGTCACGTTTCTAACGGTTGATTGGATAAAGGCTTCAGCTAAGATGAATAAGAGTGTTTGCTTTGATCCTGCATATGGGTGTACCATTTGATTATAACACAAGCATATGTAATTACCACAGCACTGAAGAACACCACAATAAAGACCTCCATGCAGCACACTCCTTGTTTTCCCCCACTCCAATGGATAAAAGTGGTCTCTCTGTCTCTCACAGTGCAGAGGCACTTATCAGATAGAGCTCCATTGTTCCTGCGCCATGACGAGCTGCAGAGAAGTAGCAAATGGATGAGAGCGAGTTTGTTTCAAAGTGAAGGACAGATGTGATGGGCGTGTGTGAGAGAAAAAGAGAGCTAGAGGAATGGAGGGCCTGAAGGAAAAAGGGAAGAGAGAGTGGGAAGGAGGGAGGGGCCGCTCCTACGAACAGATGTGGGCAGAGAGGCTCATTTTCCAACCCAAAGTGCTGCGAGAAGGAACACCAGAAACGTTCCTGGATTACTCATAGTCGTGCAGACTTATTTTGGTTTAACTTTGGAGTTTTCATCTTGGTTTGGAGTCTTTGACCTCAAGATTAAAGTCACTATGATCCGGCATTGTTAGCGGTACAAACATTTGAAGTAACAGTTGATTCGTGCCTGTTGCTTTTTTCTTATGGTGTCAAGAAAATCTGCAGCCTGCCGCTCTGGAAACTGCCAGTTGGATCTTTTTTTTTTCCTTGGGAACTCCACCCTCAGCCGATCTACGTATGCTATTTGTTTTTCTGACTCAGTGGCAGTCAAGACGGAAAGCAGAGACTGTAGAAGGAGGTGTGATATTTGAGGATTAAACTGGAGAAATGGTTCATACACAGCTCTTGTATTGACACATCGATCCTCAGCTGCAGACGCTGTCGGCATGTATGAGAGACACAAGAGGAGGTACAGCTTCTGTGCCAAGGGAGAGAGGGCTGTGGATGTGGTGCTCATTAAGGTAGGAGGGTGTGTGTGTGTGTGTGTGTGTGTGTGTGTGTGTGTGTGTGTGTGTGTGTGTGCAAACCAGATCATATATGGGTTTTTATTATCATTAGATCCCTTTGGATTGGTAAAGAATTTGGCATATTTCAAATGTTTTCATTCTGTAACCCATATAGAGGCGTCCATTAAGCCTTTGGACTAAGTCCCCAGAAAGAGAGCCGGGTGTTGATGCCAATTTTCGTAGTATCCAAATATTTATACTACAACTTCTGTGACAGTCCGTGACCTCATTGGGTCCTACAAATCATTGGATCATTTCTTTTAGCTAAAACAACTAACCGGTACGCCAAATCTAGAGTTATTTTTCCTCTCTATTAATTTGATGAACCGAGACCCATGTGACGATGCCGTGACGTATCAAATTGGAGGCGGGGCTTAAGAAAAAAGGAAGTTTACATGCTCTATGGGCCCAGATTTCCATAAGATCTGGGCATTCAGGTTTTTTAAGGGTCAGGTTATTTTGGCTTCAGGCGCCACTGAGCAACTTTCATAGAAATAAATGTTGTTCCGCCTCCAACGCTCTATCCAGTTATCTTTATACATCCATGCTTTGGACCCTTTGTGTATTATTGTTATATTCATAGTCATGTCATATATAGTGGCAATGCTACTCAGAAATGTCAATATGTCAGTGGTACTGTAATGTGGAAGCTCTAAAACTCTAGTAGAGTTGAGTTTTCTGCTGTTTGTTTCAAGTTTATGTATCATTAGAGAAGACTTTCTGAATCGTAGTAGAGCAAACGGTGAAAAACACATTTTCACTTCTGATATTTGAGTTATTTCTATTCTCTATTTTTGGATTTACAGTTTTTTAGTTTTTGAACTTCGGGTGATGCAAACAGGAAATACAAAGTTGCCATGGAGACAGGCTTTGCTTTCCATTTGGCTCCTCGCTTCCCTCACTCGCATTTCTCCTTCTCGTCTCAGATCCTCCCTAAGAGAGATGTGAGGATGACATGGTGATTTCATGTATTTTCATATGTCATGGAAGCTAGTATACTAAAGTTGTGTTGAAGCGTTAGCAGAAATGGTTTGGTGGTACTCCATAGTTGATTAACATGATATCTACTTTCTAGAGGAAGTCGTATTGACTATGCTCTAGTGAAGGGATCTTAAGATTTTAAACAAACCTAAATGAATTGAAAGAGATGACTTACAGGAAGGAGATATACAAAAAGAGATATAGTAATGGTGGATACAGATAGAGAAATTTTGACAGAGATATATACTAAAGGAGAAACTTACACATGGAGATAACATATGGAGATATACAGAGAGATACTAAACAAATGTTAGATAGTCAGAGAGACACATACAGACAGAGATATAGAGAAAGATATATTCAGATGGGTATACAGAAAGAAAATTAGAGATGTACTGAATAGGATATATAGACGCAATATACAGAAAGAGATGTACTGACAGGGATTTCCAAAAATACATATGCAAAAAGACAGATGCTGACCAAGATATTAGGAAAGAGATATAGAGAACATACAGATAGAAATATACAGTTAAGATAAACAAGACGTACTGACGGAGATATACAGATGTAGGAAAAAGATATAATGACGGAGGCTACATATATTTTCAATCCATCTTTTGGGATTGGATATGCCAGATCCAAACTCGGCTGTGTATCAAATATGTGTGTGCCTACACTTGATACTTCAATGCCACTTGTTTTATTGGATACTGATGGGATATACTTCTGCCTGGATGTCCAGTTGATAGTGCTTCTATTGTTGTAGCCATTAGCAGTCTTGCAAATCATTTTTAGATGCTGTGCTTTTCTTTGGCACTGCAGCCCGGCTCTTTATTCTTAATTCTTTGCATTTTATTTCTGTAACTGCTTCTTATTTCAGCTTTTAACTTCAGTTTCAGTGCTGTAAGACAGTGGGTCCAGCCCCAGTTTCTCCTCTCTTCACACCAAACATATGCAACTCTGGTATGGATGGATAAATGCCGCCTGTTGTGCAGATCTCTCTTCTTCTGCAGGATGTTGATAATAGACAGAGCAGGCAACATGGAACAACGGATCCATTGAGACAAGTGGACGAGGGGACAAAGGACTCATTGGCTTTAGTGACCAACAATCGCAGCTAAATATGAGGTCATTCTGATGGCTCGGCCTACAGAAGTTACACAACAGACCATTGGGGGAATTTATATTCCTGTCAGGTTGTTAAAATCCAGCATTGGATATATTTCAATCAGCCTCTGTCTCATCCGTAAAACACTTAATTGTATACAACATTAAGCCCAAAGGAAAGATCTCGTGTGTGTTTTTCAACCTCCTCCATATGCCCTGTAACTAGACAGTCTTTAATCTGTTCGCTTCTAAGGGGTGGAGGGCGATACTGAAAAAAACAGTTATTTTGCTACTCAAATCAGATACTGATACTGCACAATGCTGTTTCGGATTGTGTCTGTGTAGCTGTGCTTTGTGTGTGTGTTATACAAAAACACAGAAGTGTTGTAGAGAAGCCCCCTACGCCCCTCCGACATTACACTGAACTGGCTGTGTTTGGTTGCAGGGGTGGAACAGTCCTTTGCTTATGATATGTGAGTGTGTGTCAGTGCGTGTGCATCGGTAAGCATGTATAGTTGATTGGTATCAGTAAGTGTGCATCAGTGTGTATTGTGAGCCTGTATTGTTAGTGTGTATCGTGACAGTGTATCAGTTAGTGTGTATCGGGTAGCTATATCATGAGCTTGTGTCATGACAGTGTATCGGTTAGTGTTTATCCTTTTTGTGGTTGGGTTAGCTTTTTTGTGAGCGTGTATCGTGAGCACGTTTCAGTAAGCTATATCATGTGTGTGTATATATTAGTGTGTATCGGTGAGCGTGGATTGGAAATTTGTGTATTATGAGCTTGTATTGTGAGCTTGTATCGGTTAGTGTGGATCGTTAGCTTGGATTGATTGGTGTGTGGAATGGCCAATGGTGTGTGTAGGTTAGTTTACATGACATTTTAATGAATGTGTTTGAATGGGTTTATGATGACATGTGAAGCACTTTGAGGGGTTACTAAGACTGGAAAAGTAAATTGGTTCCTTTAACTGCCATAGAATACTCTGCAGTGAACCAGTGGAGGCTATAAGGAACCCATTGGAAACATATCAAGTTCTCTGAACAATCAAATGCCTTAAATGTGTATGTACTAGGTGTGTTCATCAGAGAAATGATGCTTGTCTTCTTCATTTTCTCTTTTCTCTCATAGATCCAGAGGGAGAGAGATGTGTTCTGCCCTGAACCCAGCACAGTGTCAACACGCACAGGTAAACACTTAATGCACCGAGAGGACAGCTTCCTTACTTTCCATTCAATTATTATTAAAGCAATTAAAAGCTGACAATCACTGCATTTCAGGCACCATTTATCTTCAAACCTAGCCTACTTAAAAAGCACAATTTCCCTTTAGGTCATGCTCAGACGGAAAGACAGACTAACAAAAAAAAAATGTCATGCAAATTGTAGACGCTGATTATTTCTTGTTTGGTTTATTGCCTAGCAGTAATAGTTGTAATGATGTTGTTATTGCATGACAGTATGAGGTAATCATGAAACAGACACTGTCTCACATACACACTTCTCTGTGCTTTGGCTCATATGAGGTCAACTTCCTGTCCTGGGGCATTGCACCCAGCGCTGCAATAAGCTACTTGCTCAGACATGGCAGCAAATATTCTACAAAAGAACAATCTTTCATTTAATTACCTCGATCACTGAGCCAGCCTCGTGTTTCTGTCTCCTCCTCCTTGTCTTATTTCCAGACCTGCATCCAGAAAAAGGGCAGCGCGTGTCGCAGTGTCTGCTGCAGAAAGACGAAGACGGTGGGAAATTCAGTGCAGCATTGGATGACAGCATTTTTAAAAGGGTACGAAACACACACACACACACACAAACACACACACACACACACACACACACACACCACACACACACACACACACACACCTGTTAAACTTAAAGACACAGGGTTTTGAAAAATAACAGTGTTGCTGCAGCTCTGTACTTTGCTGCACTCTTCTAAAATGAACCAGGATGAGAAACCCGTGGTTTCTGATGCAACAGACAGGAAACACTTCCCAGTGTGCAGCTTGGCAGGAACCAGAGAAAAGCAGCTGACTGACTTTTCCACATGTCATTCGTGGAAGAAAAGAACCATGCCCCCAGGACGAGAGTATTGAAGTATTTTTTTTCGTTGTGGCCATTAATGGTACTACAACTTCAGTTTCAGTCTGTGATGTCATTGGACCTAAAAATACTTTCCCCCATTGACTTACATTGGGAAAGTACGGAGCCCCTAAAGGGACATGGGAAAAAAAGAAGAAAAAAAAGAGAGAGACAAAAAAAAAGTCGGGATAACGGGTTAGTTTCTCGTGCGCACGAGATACTAACGGTTAGTTTCTCGTGCGCACGAGATACTAACGGTTAGTTTCTCGTGCGCACGAGATACTAACCCGTTATCCCGACTTTTTTTTTTTAGAAAGTTACCGGTGCACGAAGGAGGAAGTGGAGCACACAGGAGACAACCATTTAATTGCAGACTGTTATGTTTATGTGGGGAAATGACAGTGCATACATTATTTGAGATATATTTCATACTCAGACTTCATTTTAAGGACATTTCGGCCAGGGGTGTGTGGTTAAAACGTAGCAGCCAGCGGTCACTCCAGGAGGCAGCGGGATGTGTAACTCAGACTCTGAGAAGAGCAGCACCAGCACACAAAGAGCTTTTACGCACCGCCTACACTGTGTTTACCTTCATTCGAACAGCTAAAGAGTGACCACAGGCTGCTACGTTTTAACCACACACACCGCTACACACACATACACACCTCTACACACACACACCTCTACACACACACACACACACACCTCTACACACACACACACACACACCTCTACACACATCGAACTGCCCGATTACTCCCCCTTTCATTAGTTTTATGAATGAGATGTCCGGTCACAAAGGCGCATGATGTGTGTGTGCTCTGCTCAGCTCCACTCTCGGGCAGTTCGATGTGTGTAGAGGTGTGTGTATGTGTGTGTGTGTGTGTGTAGAGGTGTGTGTGGGGCAGACTGGCCATCTGGAGAATCTGGAGAATCACAGAACGGCCGGTCGTCAAGGGCCGTTGACGGCCGGCATGGCCCTTACATTTTTATGTTTTTAAACGGCATCATTGAAGTTGCGCTGACAGGCGACAGAGGTCCACCGTTTCCCCGCAGCGAGGCTCCCCCCACGTTGACAGTTCACTCACTCAGAAACTTTTTTTTTTCCATGTCCCTTTAGGGGCTCCGTAGGAAAGAGACATCTGTAAATCAGTGATAATTTTTTTGGGAGGTAAATCAACTCCCTAGTACAAACATCTGAATAGCCCTAATTAAAACATCAGATCCTTAAAGTTGTAAAATGCTCTAATAGCAGAATCCAGAGTTATTTTCCCTCTCCATTCATTTGACTGAAACGAGACTGGACTGCCGCGGAGTGGATTGAAGGCGGGGCTTAAGGAAAGCGCAAGTCTGCACGCTCTATGGGCCCAAGACCCAAGATCATTCGGCAGCTTTTGTTCTTGAGAATCAGGCTGTTTTGGCTTCATGTGTCAACCTTTAAAGGAATGGAGCCCCCAGGTTCCACAAGCCCCCAGAAAGTGAGGCGGATGTTGAAGCAAATGTATGTAGTGGCCAAACAGTGGTACGATAACTTCCTATCATTCCGGGACATCATTGGGCCCCAGATTCCCAGTCCATTCATTTGACTGAGCCACGACCGGCTGTGACTCTGCCTTGACAGAGCACATTAGAGGCGGGGCTTAAGGAAAACTCAAGTGGGCATGCTCTATGGGCCCGACAGATGCGGAAGATCGCCAGAAGATCCGCAAAAGGTTTTGGTATTTTTATTCTTGAGAGTGAGGCCATTTCGGCTTCATGTGCCACTGAGAAACATTCATAGAAGTGAACAGGGCCCCGCCTCCAACAGGACACGTAGTCCTTCTACTGTCAAGGATCAACAGTAATAACATTTCCATTGATGATTGCCACATTCATTAAGCTGTTAAACGTGTGCGTGCTATAACATGCTTGTTCTGGAAGAGTCCTTTTACACTCACTCATAATCCTACATGTGGCTGCTCTTTCTCCCACAACCTGGTTTTACAGGATCCTTTGAAATCTGACTCCAACACTCAAGTTTAAAAAGAAATGATGGGATTTGGACAACATGAGGGTTGTAGGGGTGGGAGTGTATGTGTGGAGCCTCAAGTCCAATCACACCATGTCCTCACAAGCATAGAGAGATCAAATGTGATTTGAATGGCATTTCCTTATTTTTTGTTATTTAAAAAAAAAATCTAACATTTTAATTTTTTTACAAACTAAAATACAACCAAAAAAGTTGCTGTATTCAGTCACACAAAAAGCGAAAAAAAAAGAAAACAAGGTTAAAAATAAAAAACGTAAAACAAGCTAAAATACAATCTTTCATGCTTCATCTGTATAGCACATGATCTAGTAAGCAGGAGAATATATTAATTCTTAAAGGTTCAAAATGTTACATGTTTCTAAAAATTACTGTACGTACAAGTCATAAAGCTCTTAAACTGCATTGTACTGCAATTTGTTGACCGTTTATCATATATTAAATCAACATTTTTAACATAATTGAATAGGGGTCTGCATATATTCTAAATGAAATGCTGTCTAGCCTTTCATATGTAAGACATATTTTCTAATGGACAGCTTGATAACATCTGTTGTAGATGAGCAGTGCTTGGATTGTGAGCCTTTTTCCAAAACAGTGCTATACATGTTTTGATGTAAAGTAAGCTGCTGACTATAAGTATTAACTCGTTTTTACTTTATTTATGCTTCTCTTTGAAAATTCCAAAAGAAAAAACCTTGGATCCAATTATTTCTCTTTTAGTAGTAGTGGAAAGTTGTCAATAATCACAACTTTGTGAAGTTCCACTGGCATGAATGTGTTTCTGAATTATGGATATAGTATTTATCTCTGATGTCCTCTCGTCCTCTGCAGCCTAAAGACCCTCCCCCCCGTGTTGGACACTGGGACAGAGGGATGCGTGTCTCGCGGTCCTCCACACATGATGCCTTGACACAGGATGCCTTCAGCCCCAGTGAGGGGGCTCTGTCAGGGGGCAGACCTGACGCCGTGGCCCCCCGCAGCTCCAGGCTGTCCTGGAAGTCAGAAACAGAGGACAGAGGTAAAGCACACACATTGTTCCTCTACGATTTCTAGGAACAGCTGTTTTCTTTTGTAAAGGAATTTATTAACGTTTATTTATAGGGTTAGAGTTAAACATATAAGGGTTATAAAACGTAACACTTTCACCCAACAGCAGGAATCAGTGTCCCTGTCGCAAGGAGCTACTTTTAGTGTTAACAGCGGGAAGTTTTAATGCTGAATGCTTGTAGCTCATATTTAGCTCATATTTAGCTAGAAGTCCAGCCGCTGTATGCTAACTGAGAATCCTTCAGGTTAGCTCTAGGGACCCTAAAATCATGGGTTCACCAGCTACAGGAACCAAAAGCTACTGTATCTTGAGTCCTTAGACTGAGATTAGGGCACAAAATATTTTATTTATACATAGTATACATACTTTGTTTATGTCTATTTTACCATGTATACTTTGCATCTTGGCCCAAAAACGTATTCTACTCATTAGTAGAAATAAAGTTTAGTCACTGATGTTCCTAGCATATTTCAGGCATCCAACCACAAACATGTATGAAAATTATTGATTCCGGGATGAGGAAGCTGAAGTGGAAAAATGCCGACTAATTTCTGTGTTTAAGGACTCATTCCTTCACCATCCACTAAGACATAGATGTCCCAAACGTAATCCTAAAAAACTATTGTCCCAAAGAGTCACAGTGGATAACAGTTTTGTGTTTCTGTGATGAATCACAGGAGGAGGAATGGTTGAAAAAGGACCAGAAGAAGAGGAAGAAGAGAAAAAGGACCAGCTCTCAGAAAGTCCAGTGTACTCTGCCATCTCCAGAGCCTCCGCCCGCTCCCTGTCTCCGCTGAGACGCCACAGCTGGGAGCCGGCCCGGAACAACCCCCCCGCAGACATGGACCTGACACAGCGCAGGTACTGGCCTTCAGCATACTGAAGACTTCCTGGGTTATTTCATATGTTTTGAATAATTAAGTTATCATTACATCTTCAATGGGGGCACCACCTTTGTGTCATATCATCTGTGTAGCCTCATAAAATAGTCTTATACAATATTTGAGTGACATAACAGATAAAATGATGTATGTTTCTGCGATGCAGTGGAGAAAGGTTTTCATGGTTTTAACATGAGCATATTGCATGTAAAGAAAATACCAACACTAATCAAGGCTAGCTAGTTCAGTGCATTAATGAGATCTAAAAATAGCACTTTCTGTCATAGAGTCTGGCTTCAGCTCCATTCTTTCAGTTTATCCTCTGTCTGCACTAACAGTCCATCTGCCCTTCTTCCAGCTCCATGAAGAGCCTCTCAGGGGAGATGCAGAGAGCCAAGCCCCCCCTCCACAGGAGAAGGTACGTCCCCTCCCTCTCACATCACTGTGTTCCTCACATTCTGCTCTTCACTGCTGCTGTTTGCTGTAAGGAAACACAGCTCCTACTGCTGCTGTTACTAAAGGCTTCTTTCAGGCTCACATGAATGACCAGAGCAAGTCAAACACCTGGTGGAGACTCAATGTAGAAATGATTGTATTATGATATTTACTTTCGCATACAGAAGAAGTAATGATGGTAGAACAGAGCTAGCTCCCCATTATGGACTGAGGGAGCTTCATTGATATATAGATATATAGATATTTCAATTATGCGTATACAGTATATTTATATTAAGCTATTATTCTTATTCATATTAATCCATGTAGAAAAGAACTCAGTCTTTTTACACAATTTGATTTGACAAATTGAAATGACCCCATTACAAACATGTGTACAAAGAGTTGAGATGCAAACAGCCTCTCAGACTCAAAGTCACTCAGTATTTCTACATCACCTGTCATTTAGTTGACTCTTTTATCCGAAGCAAATGAAAAACAATTCAATACCATAGACATTTGGGATTAAGTAGCTTGCTCAAGGACACTGACTGGTACATGCCCATTTTTCCCTGAGCCACATCCACCCACAGCCACATTTCTGTCATCATGATAACACCATCATTAACTTCATTTCAACATCATTTTATCCACTAATCATCTCTTCTTCTGACATCTCCTGTCCTCCACCATCTTTCCATCCCTGCAGTATCAGTTGGTGTCCATCCAACCTGCGTCGCCCTGATCAGGAGCAAATAGACAGCAGAAGGTAAACAGCAGGGGTCTTTAATGATAAAGCCCCCCCTCGGAGCATTAACTAGAATGTAAACCGTGCACTGCACCGCCTCATGTCAGAGGACAGTTAGTAACATGATGTGTTGTTCTGTTCTCCCCCAGCTACAGCCTGGAGGGTCTGGAGGGGGAGAGGGGAGCGCTGCCGGCTCAGTGCCCCCCCCTCAGTGAGCAGCAGGGGGGGGCTGCAGGGAGGAGTGTGAGAGTGGACCTGCAGGAGAGAAGAGGCTCCCTGCTGTCCCTCACTGAGGAGGAGCAGGAAGGAGAGCACACACACTGCCAGGTGAGGGAGGGTGGGTGTGTGTGTGACTGTGTGTGACTGTGTGTGTGTGTCTGTCTGTGCCTCTATGTGTTTGTATGTGTGAGAGACTATGATTTAAGAACTCTGAATAATAATTCATTAAAGAATTATAAACAAAATGACCATATCCAGATATCCAGAGCGGGTAATGGTTGACCCTTTTTGGGAATTCTTTAAAAGTTGGCAATAATCACTCTTTTGCAACATTAAACAGACCGGCATGTATCTTTCAATTTTTTTTATTTTAAATATAATAACTGATTAGAAAATTAAAAAAACGTAGTATTTGTGTATGTAAGAGTGTTTGTGTGACTGCCTGTGTATGTGTGTGAGTTACTGCGTATGTGTTTGTCTGTGTGTGTTCTTTTGTGTGCATTTGTGTTTGTCTGTGTTTGTGTGTGGGTGTGTTCCTTTCTATATTTGTCTATTTGTGTGTGTGTGCGAGATTGTGTGTTCCTGTGCATGTGTGTGTGTGTTTGTTTATGTGCGTGTTTGTGTGTGTGTCTGAGTGTTTCTGTCTATTTGTGTATGTGTGTGTTTTTCTGTGTGTCTGTGCCTTTGTATATCTGTGTGTGTGTTGAACATTCCATAAAAGTATGAACTGTAAAGGTTAACAATCATTTTCCAGATTAGGAACTTATTCAATATCGTCAGAATCTGCAAAATATTTGCATATCCTTATGTTTCGCTAAATGTGTGAGATTTTATTCTGAAAGGAATAGAATGATAGTGACAGTTCCTCCTCCTTATTTTATTTAGTTATATAAAGTTTTATGAAAAGACAACTATTTATAATATGAGCACAGCAGTGTGTATCAGGTCAGAGTTTAAATGAAAGGATCCATCGTGATAATTAATATTAAATATTGTGTGTGTTCCTCAGCCCTCCCATCAGGCGCTGTCAGTGACCAACAGCTGTCCTGTCATGTTCCCGCCACCAACCCTCACCAAATCCATCTCCATGGTTACCATCAGTCAGCGTGAGCTAGATGGTGAGTGTGCCCTCCTCCCTACATCCTGTCCATGTTGTTCTCTCCATCCTGTGCAATAAGTTTGTTCTCTCGCCCCTCCCGCTGCGTTCCATCATACCCTTTAGTGAGAGGATTCCCTCCATCAAAGCGACCAATCAGCTTCTCCCTCAGTATCTCCCCGCTCCTCCACAAAAATAGACGCCTGTTTTCTATTGGCTCAGCCTCCAGTGATGAGGAGGAGGAGGGAGGGAGTAAGTATGATGAATGTGGCTGTAGTCCTGTGTTCCCCCTGGGGGTTTCACCTGTAACTCACTGAAACATGTCCAACCCCCCTGGAACCATCAGATGGATAGAAGAGACACTGCTTCCTGTAGTCCATCGTCCTTTTACAGCTCGCACGAAAAGCATCAGTGTTTGTATGACTGTCGAGTACAGGAGTGTCTCCTCTGTCCATTTGACCTGTCTCACACACCTTCTAACTGCCTTTAGTTATGTTAAGGTGACTGGTATCAAAACTCCTTTTCATTTAGATGATAATGCATTCAAATGAATGACTGCCGCTTCAAAGCTTTTAAAAAAGAACCAGGGTACACTTGCTGTTCCAGCGAGTTACCATAACGCAGCGTCCACACGGCAGCATGCGTTGAAGCTTGCCGGCGGGCGTGTCTGAAACTCGACCAACAACCAATCACATGAATCTCCCGCCCCGGACACACAAGCACGCGGTTTGATTGGCTAGAGCTTGTACTGGCATATTATTTGATTGGCTGACGCTTCCGTCGAAGCTTGAAAAGTTGAACTTTTCTCAACTTTTGAAGCGAGCAACGGAGGCAAAGCGAAGCGACGGAACCACAATGCAGTTCGGCAAAGCGTAACGTCACCCCATTCAAAGTGAATGGGAAGCAGCGCTGAAGCTTCAACGCACGCCGCCGTGTGGACGGGCCGTAAGGGTCAGTATCAGATCTGTTCAACGCAGAGACCACCATAAAGCGATGCAGGAATGAGTCCTAAAACCTGGAAATGAGTTAGCGTTTTAGCATTGACGGTTTCCCATGTCTCGAAGTCACATTTTCTTTGAACGGGTTTTTGGTTAGATGCCTGAAATAAGGTCTGTGGTTAACACAAGCTGAAGAGATATTTTTTCCACCACATTAAATACATCAGTTAACACCCCACTGGTGTATGTCCAAAGCTTTTATGTGTCATAGAAATGGCGGTTGCTCGCATTGAGAATACTAAACGTCACCATCCAACATTCCAACATTAGCCGCCTTTAGCTAAGTGTTGTGTTGACGCAAACCTGGCGACGTCATGAAGTCTGTTTATAGCCTAAATTATAGTCAAAAATTCATAAAGGGGTGTTTTTATGTGGAGAGTATCCTGCTGACCAATACATGTACATCAAATACACCATTTTTTGTCGAAGGAGCCTTTGCAACTTACATTTTTACCATTCATTCTTGGGCTAGAATAAATTCCAGGTCCTCGATGAAAAAGGTATTTTATATTTAGTCGCCTGGTGTTTTTGCAATTCTTATTCACCTTTTCTCTTCAGAGCTGATATATTTGATATGTGAAAAGGAAAAATGGAAGCTTTATGATTCACTAAAATTAGTCTGTTCAACAACACAAATAATCCACTTGTGAAATAACTCAACTTGTGTATAGGCACTTTATTACTACTGTTTACCTGTTGCTCTTTTTGACAAATCAAGAGATAATTGCCTCCATAAAAATCCTTCAGAGTAGTAAAACCCTGTCTGTTAGTGTCATAAACTCTCTATCATAAGTTAACAACAGGTTAATCTGTAACTCTGACTGGACTTCCTGGATCAGACCTCCCTGGTTCCTCAAACCACACACCCCCACCAGAACTTCCCGTACACTGTTCTAACTAAATAACTTAAATACATTTATACGATTAAAGGATATAAGATATGTATTCCTGGTACAGCTGTGTTGATCACATGTGTGTCCCTCTCTGCTTCCTGTAGGCGGGAGCTCCTTCTGCCCCAACTCCTGCTCTCTGGAATACAGGTAATAACGCTCAAATGATCCGATTGTTGATGAAAAAAGTTATGCTTTCACACTATTTGAAAACTTTAAAGCTAACCTTTTAAATTACCTTTGTTTAGAAATGTGCTGTGGACAAATTGGCAGAACTGAAAAAGTGGTTGTGGGTGACAGTTTCATGTTCTAGTAGTTCAATACAATACAAAAATAATGCAAAAAGTAAATTAAAGAGAGACATTTAGATTTTATTTGGGGATATATGGGAAGGTGATTTTTTTTACACAGACCCAACATCTTTTTAGGCTTTTTAGAAGAGCCTTGCAATGTATATGTTAGTTTTTTCGAGCTGTAAATGATTGAAACTGTGTTTTGTCTACAAAGTCTGGGAAGGCAGTGTTGATGATTCCATCTCATTAGTAATAGATCTCTAGTCGATAGGGTTACATAAGCATGGCTTGCCCATATTATTGTGCAGTAACACAATTTAAACACAATATAATTACTGTAAATCTAAACGTAAACCCCCCCCCACACACACCACAACACAGACTATATCACCCCTTGCTGCTAAATACCAACAAGCTATGTGCAATATATAGATGCCGTTAATAACTGTGTAATATATACCTGGCTGCTAAATCCTAAGAACTGTTACAGGATGTGTATTTTTTTAAGTTATGTAACTTTTTATTTTTTATTATATATTTTTTATTACATCTTTTTTTTAATGCATGTCACATATTTAACATAATTAACATTAAGCTGTCTGTGGCTCTTTTCCCTGCTGTAACTACGCACATGTCCCCTCCGTGGGACTAAGAAAGGGATTCTGATTCTGATATACAAAACTGCTGCCTCTCTGAGAGAGATTGCTGTATGTTGGTTAAGCAGAAAGTATTCAATTAGATTAAGTGATTAATTAAATTGCTGGTATGTTTATTAAATGTGTGTGTGTGTGTGTGTGTGTGTGTGTGTGTCAGTATTTCAGAGGATGAGCCGGGGCCCCTGCGCAGCGACATCGAGGGGAAAGGAGGCCCTAAAATCAGCCGCACATTCAGCTACCTCCGCAGCAAGATGAGCAAGAAAGGGAAGGTGAGGACATGGAGTCACTGCGGGGGGGGCGCACACGTGCACATGTTTGACCGTGCACGTACACTATTCACACTACAGCTGTGATGATATGAAGGGACATCACATGTCATTTAGCTGCTGCGTCTATCCATAGGGACTTAACATCTTCATCATTATGTATGTGATACACACACACACACACACACACACACACACCATTAAAATAAAGATTTTTCTTTTTCATTCATTACATTCCATTTAGCTGACGCTTTTATCCAAAGCGACTTACAATAAGTGCATTCGACCAAGAAGATACAAACTTGAAGAAAACAGAATCATATAAGTACATCAGGTTGCATAGAGCCAAAACATTTCAAGTGCTACTCAACTGGCTTTAGATAAGCCAGTCCTTTATTAGTATATAAGTGCTTGTTAGCAATTCTCTGTTAGTAATTATATCGCTCGAAGTAGAGTCGAAAGAGATGAGTTTTCAGTCTGCGCCGGAAGATGTGTAGGCTATCTGCTGTCCTGATTTCAATGGGGAGCTCATTCCACCATTTTGGAGCCAGGATAGCAAACCGACGTGTTTTTGCTGATGGGAACTTTGGTCCCCCTCGCAGTGCGGGTGCAGCGAGCCGTTTGGCCGATGCAGAGCGGAGTGCACGTGCTGGGGTGTATGGTTTAACCATGTCCTGGATGTAGGAAGGCCCAGATCCATTCACAGCATGGTACGCAAGTACCAGTGTCTTGAAGCGGATTCTAGCAGTTACTGGAAGCCAGTGAAGGGAGTGGAGGAGCGGCGTGGTGTGGGAAAATGTTGGAAGGTTGAAGACCAGACGAGCCGCTGCATTCTGAATGAGCTGCAGAGGTCGGATGGCACATGCAGGTAGACCAGCCAGGAGGGAGTTGCAGTAGTCTAGGCGTGAGATGACGAGAGCCTGGACCAGAACCTGCGTCGCTTTCTGGAATTCAACTTAATTCATACAATGATCTCTCATGAATTATATAATATTATATGATATTGTATTATATCTAAGAATAGATTAGATTAGATTTAATGTGCTTTATTGATCCCAAATATGGAAATGGTTTTGTTACGGCAGCATTTTTAAAAGACGCTGCACATAAGTTATATATATATATATATATATATAAAATAATAAATAAACATAAACCTTAATTATATTACTATTTACAGTAGAAAGATAAATATGTATAGCATATAGATAAGACAATATAAAATATACAGTATACATTTGAACACACTGTAATAGAACAATAAAACTAAATATTTAAATCATTCTAATGAAAAATCTGAATGAAGTTAGAAATATTTCCTAGCTTTATTAAAGTGGGATCATTTCACCAGTGTACCACTAAACCATGTTAGCTAATAAAGCATCTTGGGTCAGGATGCTTGGTTACCAAAATTGTCCAATCAGTGAGCTACCTGCCTGACCATGTGACCTCCTGTGCACACAACACAACAATGTAGCATCATCATTCTTTTAAAGAGACCTATGTGTCAGTACATGCAGTTCATCACACCATGCAACCAGGTCCTCAGCCATTTAAATATATATACAGTATATTTAAATGAATCTCATGAAATAATATTGAAACCCTCCCAGCAGACTAAAGTAAGAAGTGAAACTAAGTAAAACTGAAGTGAAAGTAAATATTCAAATCAGTAAATGAGAAGAGAATATTAAGCAAGCTAAAAACATGTTAAAACTCATTTAAAGAATAAAACAAAAAGTGTCTGGACTACAATAATAATAAATCTAATGACGTATCATAACGTTTTTGAGTTTTTGTCATTAGATACTTTTTACAGTGGGCTGACGTGATGACAAGGATCCTGCAAAAGGGAGCAAAAGGGGAACTTGGTGTGTGTGTGTGTGTGTGTGTGTGTGTGTGTGTGTGTGTGTGTGTGTGTGTGTGTGTGTGTGAGAGGCGTGTGGTGCAGTGGGTTGTGCGGAACAGGGGAGCACAGGTTCAAACCCCACTGCAGTCAGCATGTCGTTGTGTCCCTGGGCAAGACACTTCACCCCAAATGGCTCCTGTGGGGATTGCCCACAGCATTGAGTATGTAAGTCGCTTTGGATAAAAGCATCTAACAAGTGACGTGCGTGTGTGAGAGTGAGAGCTCCCTTGCTGATTTAAAAGCATTCAGACAGCAGCAGCTTGTACACAATGACTTTATCAATAAGGAATCACACTGAGCATTAAAGAGGAGACAGACAGACAGACAGACAGACAGACAGACAGACAGACAGACAGACAGACAGGACAGACAGGAGGGAGTAGGAGACAGCAGTTAGTCATGTTGAGTGACAGGTTTAATCGCTCTGTGAGGTGGAGAGGAGAAATCAGACCTGATAGGGTAAGCAAAATCTGTCTGTCTGTCTGTTTATATTCAGGGTGGGAGAGGTCGGTCATCTTCCCTTCCCTCCTCAGGCGTACAGCTGATCATTCTCTCATTTATGCACATACCGTTGTATGTAGAGGGAGGGAGGGAGAGAGGGAAGGGTTGAATGGGTCACGGGGTGGTTGGAGGGATGAAAGAATGTAGCGAGGGAGGGATGTAGGAAGGAATGAAGGGATGTATGAAGGGATAAAGGGACATAGGGAGGTATGAAGGGATGTAGGGAGGAAGGGATAAGGGTGGGAGGGATTAAAGCTGGGCAATAATACAGTTTAGATTGTGCCATATAGTTTATAATAAATAAATATAGATACATAGAATAAAATACATAACGTTGTATCTCTGGGTATGTTAGTATATTATTATATATATTGTGGGCAGTGTTGTGAATTACTGAGGCTTTATGACTTGCTGAAATCAATAGGACAGAACCTGTTGATCTCTGTATGAACATCCATCTGTTTCATTGCTTCCAGGAGAAAGAGAAGAAAGGAGAGAAGGAGCGGGAGAGTAAGGAGAAAGAGAAGAAGAGCACTAACGGTCACCTCTTCATCCCCGTCAGTCCCTGTGGCCCCTCCTCCTGTCTGCACTGCTCCAAACCTCTGCACAGCAAAGACACCTTCCTGTGCAACAGTAAGACCCCCCCCCCTCTCCCTCCTTCCTGTTCCCTTCACCCCGGTTTTCCAAATATCATCTTATCTCCATCTCTACTGCCTAACTCTCTTGATTCCTCCTCTGTGGCCTCCTCTTCCTCTTGTTACCTTGGTAGTTTCACTCTAACCCTTCTCTTCTCACGGTACAGATCCACATTCACTTTCATCAGCAGTCGCATTACTTAGAACACATTCATTTCCAAACTGAAAGAAGAAAGCAGAAGCTGCTGACATGTGATCCTTTCTGAATCATTGTGAATCATTGTGATGTTGCTCTATTAGTCTACCTTTAGGATCATATTTATGTTTTATTATTGGGGATAGTGAGCACACATTAACGTAACCAGACATCCTAAATAGCTTTGAACACGTTATCATTTTGTAACTCAAACAGGTAGTGGTGGATACCACAGGCTCTTTCCTTTTACTGTAAATTACTTTTGAAGAGTTTTTTTAACCTGACGTCCAAATGTAGTTTTATTCATATGCGATATTAACTATATTAACTTATGTAACACACACTATTGACATACATTTAATACATACTGTTAGTTTAAAGGACATTATGTAAACATACTCTACTAATCACTTTAGTCATAGGACTACCTTTCTGTGTTACTAAACTTTAACTTATTTTTGACATTAGACATTCGGTTGCATGTTAATGTAAACAATCAGTCATTTTTTTAAGTGTTATAATATCAAAATGACTGTGAAGAAAACGTTACTAATGTATGATTCCAGTCCTTTTCCACCTTCTCTAGTCAACCCTGGTGATTCTAAAAATAGATGTGAACGTTTTGCAACTCTTTGACTATCTGAGATTCGTTCATTATGATGTCACTGCTGCTCAGCTAAAGTGATCAAACATAAAAACTAACCACACTCATGCTTTCAAATGATACTTATTTGAAGCTTTCAGGCTGCAGTTGGCAGAAATGATCCATAATTATCAGGATGCAATTACTGCCTATATGTTGTCAGAAACATCTTTTAGTCTACTGTTTTACTGTACATTATTGATCAGAAACACCCTTGAGTGTACTTTTCAACTGTAGAATCTTGTTGGAAACTTGGATGTAAGATGAGAAAGTTTGTTATTTTTTTCCCTCTGGCGGCTTTGTCACAAATGTTCTGCTGGACATCCTGCCCTATCTAATGTTACTTACTGTAGTGTATGTCTGTCTATTTAAAAGCACAACAGTAGCATATCATCACAGGCCATGAATAAAACATTAGGGTTGGTGTATATATGTTTTATAAAATGTGTGATGTGATCTTGTTCACAGACTGTGGAGCCCATGTCCATAAGTGCTGCAGAGAGAGTCTGTCTGTCTGCACAAAGAGCAAAACAAAGGTAGGTCTGATACTCACCGGCTTTTGCTCTAAAAGCATCCATTAACTCATCAGCGGAAGAAAAGATACAGACTGTAAAATCAATGAACAGACATGGAAATAATGAATCATAATTATTTGTATGACAAATTATCTTCAACTATTCTAAAAAGTTGACCTCATGATGTCCTGTGTTTGTCCCAGCAGCCATCCCCAGTGCCAGAAGCTGCTCCTGGGTCAGCTGTTAGCTTGAGGACTAAATGTAAGAACACATACACACTGCTGTTGTTGAATGTAGAGAAATAATCATACATGAGTCGAGTACGTTTTTTTTTAAGCCTAGGAGGAGCCCAGTACCTTTTAAACTGTTAATAAAAAGACTTCTCAGTCCATTATACATCTGTATTTCCTCGCTACTATTGGTATAGTAAGTCCACTTTGTTGTTTGTATGCAGCTACATCTTCAGCATCATCTATATCATCTGCATCCTCGTCTTCGTCACGGGAACGCTGGTCCACGGCAACCACTCCTGATGACCAGCTCCCCACGTTGTTTCCACGGAGACACAACAGCATCTTCAACCCGCACAGCAACCTGTCCAAGAGCATCTCCACCAGCAACATAGCAGGGTGAGAACCACACACACACACACACACACACACACACACACACACACACACACACACACACACACACACACACACACACACACACACACACACACACACACACACACAGCGCACTACTGTTAGTATTGGCTACAATGTCTGGGGTCCACACACTTTCAGTCAAACACACATTAACAATCAATTGTGAAACAAATACAAAAATGATCATCCTTTTTAAACATCATTAAACCAAACACACATTTAACAATGAAACGCTTTCTTAAGAATGAGTAACACGCATTAAATTGTACATTTTTCTATCCTGCACTTCCAGACATGGTCAATTCCAAGAAGATATGTTATTGAAAAACTTTGACAATAAAAATAAAAACAATTCTTTGTGAATAATTTGTCTAGATTTACATCTAATTTCTGAAGTAAAGATTTGTTGTTATTTTAACAAAAGTTTGAACCAGTTTTTACGTATTCGCGTAACAATACGTAAATAATAATTTCCAACTGACCATGGCTCTGTAACAGTGCTGTCAATTTATACAAAACATATGTAATTGGGATAGTAATCTGTGATAATCAAAAGTTTCAAATACTAGTATTCACTTATATTTTGAGATAAAAGCAATTATTGTGTGGTCTAGATATAGAAATGCATGACAAACTGGTAACGAGTTTTAAACTTCATTATAACGTGATTTCTGAATTATTGGCATGACGTCCGATAATTTCCTGACACAAAACAAAGCTGCTGTCACAGAGAGCCCCTGTGATCCCCCTCTGAGGGTGTATCATCTCTGCTGCTCTCATACTGCAGCTCTAGCTGTTCCTGCAGTGGAGACCCTGTCTACTACTGTATCTCACACTCCTCTGCAACTTCAAGGAGCTGGCGCATGCTTCAGCAAAATGCCTTTCCTCTGATTCAACCACACTGGTAGTTATAGTTGAGGTAGTGATGGCTCTTCGTCATGTCTCTTGTGCTGCTTCCTCATTCGTGCTGAAATGAGCAGAGGAAGTTTGGGTCATGGGTTTCAGATTAATCGCAAACAATAACACATTAACATTGACAACTCAATGTGATATTTTATCATAGGACTTGTATTAAATGTTGTGTTGTGTTTGAACTGCAAGAACATAGTATTGGGTTTTCCATCAAACTGTAGAACAGCCCTCATCTTGTTACCTCAGTGACTTCCTTTAAGTCACCACTAAGACCACTTCTCCCTGCACAGAGCTGAGTTTTGTGCCGTCATTTGTTCATTTCTTCCCTCTGTAGCGATCAAACATTGTATTTATTGTCCCAGTCGGTCCTTCTCTGTTCCCTGTGTGAAGCAGCCTGTGTACATGCTGTAGTCTTAACTGTTTTGTTGTGTCCCTTATAGGCTCGATGTTGAGGTTCCACTGAAGGGCCTGAAGTCTCTGTCCCAGTCCACCGACTCGCTCCATAAGGGGAGCAAAGTCAACGCCTCCACCGAGTCCCTCACTGATGAAGGTACACACACACACACACACACACACACACACACACACACACACACACACACACACACTGATAACCTGTATAAAAAAATGGAGAATGTGTCTCTGAAGTGTTTCTCTTCTTATTATTTGTGTGCGTTTGTGTAGGTACTGAGATGATGGACAGTCAGCTGATGGGAGAATTTGAGTGGGACGTCAAAGATCTAGAAGCTGATTCTTGGAGCGGAACGATGGATAAGAAGTTCTTGAAAACGTTGAAGAAAGATGAAATCAAGAAACAAGACGTCATCTATGGTAGAGAGAGAGGAAGAGTTTTATGTGTCAATGCTCCGTTCATGTATGTGTGAATAATATTGATCTTCTCTCCACAGAGCTGTACCAGACAGAGTTCCACCATGTGAGGACTCTGAGGATCATGTCGGAGGTGTACTACAAAGGCCTGCACAAGGACCTGCAGCTGGACAATACAACTCTGGACAAGGTGAGGATCTGCTGAGTGTCTCACAGTTTCACTAGCAAGGACCACCACAATATGTTGGTTAGATTTATTTACAGGACATATTGACTGTAATGTGAGTGGTGAAGGGTATTTAAGGAGTAAGGGGCGAAGGGATAAGGGAGGGAGGGATTATGAGGTTGAGGGGATGAAGGGAGGGAGGGAGGGAGGGAGAGAGGGAAGGGTTGAATGGGTCACGGGGTGGTTGGAGGGATGAAAGAATGTAGCGAGGGAGGGATGAAGGGATGTAGGAAGGAATGAAGGGACATAGGGAGGGATGAAGGGATGTAGGGAGGAAGGGATAAGGGTGGGAGGGATTAAAAGGTTGAGGGGAAGAAGGGAGGGAGGGAGGGAGGGAGGAGTGAATGGTTACAGGAAGGGAGGGATGTAGGGTCAAAGAATGGAGGAGGAATGAATTGATGAAGTGATGTAGGGATGTGGGTAAAGATGAGGTAGAATGGGGGATGGATGAGTGGAAGGGAAAGGGAACATTGGAGACAAAGGAGGTTGGATGTGTTGAGCGGTAATGGTAGCTTAGCTGGTGATTTCAGTAGTGGTGGAGGCGTGGCCCTGCCCCTGAACATAAGCTAACCAATTCACTTCATTAATAAGATATCATCAATAAAATACTTGAATTAAAATCTGTTGATCATTCTCTGTAGATTTTCCCTGTTTTGGATGACCTGTTGGAAACACACACACATTTCCTCACCCTGCTCCTGGAGAGGAAGAAGGCTTCGTCCACTGAGGGAGAGGGCAGCAGCAACTTCCTGATCTGCAGCATCGGGGATGTGCTGCTAAACAAGGTGAGCAAGAGGAGAAGAAGAACAACACTATTCCTGCTCTAGAGATAATGTTTGATACTTGACTCTTGTGATGGGGAGGAGACAGACTGTACTGAAACCTCCTCTGGTGGTCCAAGGTTACTTCAGGGAACACATTTGCACACCTGGTAATCACTGGTCATCTCACAATACATCAGCAGTTAATATATAGTGGTGCAGTGAGGACGTATTTTTGTAGGCTGACCTGGAAGTTAGTATCGCAAGGGCCCCCTCTACTAAAAGCAAAGGGATTTTCTCATTGGATATTGTAATAATACGGAAAATAGTTTAAGCATATATGCAATCGCCAGAAGAAATTACAATGTCACGCTATTAACAAACAACATCACAGTCTCATGACACGTCACCATCAAAGCTAAAGGCGGCTAATGTTCAGCTTGATAACGTTTAGTGGTCTTGTTTAGCCACTTGTTAGCAAGCGTCTTTCATTAAGACACAAAAAAAGCTTTAGACATTCACCAGTGGGGTATTTACTTACTTTACTTTTTTTTATGTCCTAGAACAAAAAAGGAACATTTCTTATGTTTTTATCAACAGATCTTATTGCGGGAATCAAACCAAAACCTAAAAAAACAAGACAAGAAAACCTGAAAAAATGCTAAAATCTAAATGCTTAAACAAATTTTTGGGTTTAGGACTTATTCTTGCACCACTTCATGTAAGTTGTCATGATACTGACAGCCTCTAGAAATTGTGCATTATGCCCCCACTCTACAATAACCCGATAATACACATGTTGGACTTGAGGCTTCATGAGCTGTTGCCTCCTTTCTCCAGTGGGGGGCATCAGAGGTTAGAAGTTATTTTCTTCAAGTTCAATTGAACTTTGTCTTCCTCTTGTTTGAATGTCCTATCATTCAATCAATACATTGAATTGTTATGGCCACATGTTATCATCCACTGAAATGTGAATGAACATTAAGAGAATTTGTCATCTGAGTGGATTCTGAAAGTGTTCTTAACTCCAGTTTTCAGGCTGCAGCGCTGATCGTATGAAGAAAGTCTACGGGAAGTTCTGCAGTCGCCACAGTGAAGCGGTTAATCTCTACAAAGACCTGCACGCCAAAGATAAACGCTTCCAAGGCTTCATCAAGGTCAGCACCCATCTCAAATCCAAACATAACATGTCTTTTTTGGGAAATTTTAGGGGTTGTTAGAGAGCTGTAATTCATCTGCATGGTGTTACGTGGATACAAAGGTACAATAATGCCCTGTGTGTGTGTGTGTGTGTGTGTGTGTGTGTGTGTGTGTGTGTGTGTGTGTGCAGAAAACAATGAGCAGCAGCATAGTGCGGAGGCTCAGTATTCCAGAGTGTATTCTGTTGATCACTCAGAGGATCACCAAGTACCCCGTCCTCATCCAGAGGATTCTGCAGCACACTAAAGGTACGAGTGAAGACACGTCCTCCATACAAAGGAATGAACTGTAACAGTGATTCCCCCCAGAGACAGGGTGACTGCCTGCTCTGTGCTTCAGTGTGTGATCGATGTGTTCCTCTGTGCTCTGACAGACTCTGATGAGGACCACAGCTGTGTGTGTGAAGCTCTGCGCTGTGTGAAGGAGCTCATCACGGCTGTGGACAGCAAGGTGAACGAGCACGGGAAGAAGCAGAGGCTGAAGGAAGTCTACAGGTAAACCGTCCACACTGTGACTTTAGAAAACTGATTCAATACTCATTTCTGTTCCAAAGGGTCTGACAGAGCCCACCACAGAAATACTCAGTTTATAGTCTGAAGTTCAGTGGGGGCCTATGAAGATAATGTGATCAAAAGCTCCGGAGCATCAACCAAATAAACAAAAACAAATCGTGATCTGATGTAGTTCAGAGTGAAAATCGTTTTTTTTAAATTACATTTTCCTCCTGTCAACTGCTGCATATTTTAGAGATAGTAATGAAAGAAAATCCAGTAACCTTTGTTTAAATTGTTTTTCTTTCTTAGACAAGTAAAAGTAACTAAATCATTTTTTTGTTCTTAAACCAGTAAACAGAAAAGTGTTGCTTTCTAATTGACCATCTCAATACAAACGTGTGTTAATCAAAGCATTAACAACAGAACCAAGTGACAATAGTTCTCAAGCACACTTGTTATTGTGGAATTCGGCCCGCCCCCTTTGATAATTGTATCATTTAGGGAAAAAAAATTCCAGTTGCTTTTCTATATTCTGGTCAAAGAAAGAACACTGAAACAAAGTCACACAATTAATTGCAAATCAAAAATAAGAGGATGAAGAAACATTGAATACTGTATAAAATAGCCGACATGAGGAATGCCCAATGGCGCCTTTCTGGATGTGGACATGTGAACAAGAGTTCCAGAGTCAAGCAGCTGGATCTCTTGTAAATTGGTGTTTTTAATTATTTGTGACTCAGTGTGAAGTAGGGATGGTAGGGACGCCCCGGTATTAAACGGGCCCCGGGGCTGAATTATTAAAGACCGTGGTACCGTTAAGCTCCAACGTTATCGGTCTTTTTATCGGTACTGGAGACATCTACAACATATCTCATATGTATTATTGCTACACAGACATTATATTGCAGTTATAGTGTCGCCAACTCCGTTTCTAATACGCAAAAATGCACCACATTCAGACGGAGAAATGCACCGGGTTGGACTGTCTTTCTAGTAGCTCTGTAGCCCCATCCACGAGTAACGTTTCCACGTCAGGTATATGTTATGTATGCTAGCAGCAACACACGGAGTTAACTCAATGATACAAACATGGGTTTAGATTAGAGGTAACTGAGTTATTTAGTTTGTTTAAGTTTCAGCTATTCTGTTTACAGTTCTGTCATCACATTATTTAATACCATTTGTTAAAACACTGTTGTTTCTTTTGATTGAAATATTATGTATGTAATTTAAATAAAAAGCAATGTTAGTTTTGTTCACAATTTGTTTAGTTAGTTTACCTTATTTTTTTCTCCAAAAGAACCGATAAGAGAACCGTTAAAAGACCGGATCAATAAGCGGTATAAAAGTAGTAGTACCGTTAAAACCTTAACGATACCCATCCCTAGTGTGAAGTTGAAAAGTAAACATGTCGTTGTTTTCTGTCGTCTCCAGTCGCACTGACAGTAAGTCCATCATGAGGATGAAGAGCGGCCAGATGTTTGCCAGAGAGGACCTGATGAGAGGCAGGAAGCTGCTGCATGACGGAGCTCTGCAGCTGAAGAACACTGCAGGGAGACTCAAAGGTACACGGTGTCTGCAGCCTGCGAGCATCTTCAAACACATGCTCTGTTCTGCAGAGGAAAGTTGTAAAGCAGAGGGTTGAATAGTCAAAGAAATCAGCTCCTTTGTCTTTACCTATTCGACCACAAACAGTGTCTTTAGTCCACTCTGCTGTAACCATCTTTGTGTCTTTGTGTTGCAGATGTGCAGGCCATGCTCCTGTCTGATGTGTTGGTGTTTCTTCAGGAAAAAGACCAGAAATATGCCTTTGCCTCATTGGTTAGTAGCACATTGCAATCCTTCCTTTTTATGCGCCAGTGACAGCCAATGCCCAAAGGCATAAAGAAGGATATTGAGACTACAATTTGGTGCTTAACGCTCAATATCACGGGACCTTACAAAACAAGTTCTAACTCACACGACTCCACCCTTTATTGGACTCTTTGGGTAATGCGTAGGAACGTAGCCGTCCTTTTTTTGTCAGCGATCAGCGATTCGCCCACTGTTTTTGACGCCTGCAGGGTTAGGCCATGGTTTTACACAGTTCAGTCTTGTACATCCTGTTAGCTTTGGCCTATTACTTCTCCGCCCTGCCAGCCTGGGTTATAAAAAAGTAGGTGGGTGATGGCTGATCAATATAGCGTACACTCGTCCGGGCTCCACCCACTGTACCATAGAGTCCAGTAGAGGGTAGAGACTGTGTGAGTCGGAACCAAGGATACGCATTATAACCCTTGTTCTATAAACACAAAGCCCTTATCTCTCCTATAATGCTTGCTGGAGAGGGTGTAAGATAATATAGATTGGCTTCCTGACTAATATACTGCGTGGTCCAATCGTATTCAGGTAAGCTCGTCCCGATTGGCTGGCTAGGATAATGCACATTTCAGCGTGTTTTTGATTGTAAAGGGTCCATTTGAGGGCCTCGCTTGGGCTTGTAGAACTAGGGTTACACTACGTAACCTTCGTATTTCACCATAACTAAAGAAATCATACGATTATAATGAACATTTTAGACAAAAATGACATTTTGGACAGACATGGATGTATACGGGACAATTTCATTTGTTTAAGATAGCACAGTATCTAACTCTGATGTGTTGCCTCTATGTCCTCAGGACCAGCGCTCTACAGTCATCTCGCTACAGAGTCTCATCGTCAGAGAGGTGGCTAACGAGGAGCGGGGTCAGTATGATCACATGGAACCTGTGAGTGTGTTGATATGAATGAGTGAACTGGGTTAATGGTGCCATGTCTCCTGCAGGGCTCTTCCTCATCACAGCTGGGATAGAGAGGCCGGAGATGGTGGAGGTGTTGGCCAGCAGCAAGGACGAGAGGAACACCTGGAGAGCATTCATACAGGACGCTATGCACTGCATGTGAGGACACACGCACGCACGCACGCACGCACGCACGCACGCACGCACGCACGCACGCACGCACGCACGCACGCACGCACACACACACACACACACACACACAATGTTCTTATGTTACTGTAGCTGTAAAGGAGTTTTTTTAGTACTTACTTTTTTCTGTGTTTACTACAAAGCAATTCTCCAACTATTACAGAATTTAATTTGTTGGATAATATTTGAACTTCTCTGTGTGTCGACAGGGAGAAAGACGAGGACGAGGGAGTCCCCAGTGAGACAGAGGAAGACAGGAAGCAGCAGGAGAACAGAGCAAAGGAGATCAGAGGTAACCCCCCCCCCCCTTCCCCCAATGGTATTTTATCACATTCTGTTCTAGTGCTTTAATATCATCCATTCATTTTTCTGTGTTTCCTTCCAGAGCTTCTGCGCAGGAAAGACGAGCAGATCATCTCTCTGCTGGAAGAGAAGGTGCACATCTTCAGAGACCTGGGCGACTGTAGCTCCGCCCCTGATGGACACACACCGGTCAGGGAGCGCATGTTATTCATGGCGACTCCTGAGGATGTCACGAAGGGGGAGCCAATCATAAAGGACGCCCTGAGAGAAGGTGAGCAGGGTTCTGAAGGAGGTTGTCCCTGTGCCAGAGACGAGACGTTAATGTTTCCATGTCTCTGCAGTCAGTGTCAGAAAGTACACATTTTCTTGAGTGAAATTAATTAATAACTCATTTGATTTCAAGGCAGTGATAAACTAATAGGTACAGTATTCTTACACTGTGGTATTAACTAAAAGCTCTTCCCCCTGTCTCAGTGGAGAGTCTGCACGCGGTGGTCAGCAGTGGGGTGGGGGGAGCAGGCTGCAGTGCTCCTGTCGGCCTGACAGGGGGCGCTGTGGGGCCGGTGTGTCTGCCCCGGAGAGCCGAGACCTTCGGGGGCTTCGACAGCCACCAGATGAACAGCAGCAAGAGTAAGACAACCCACACACACACACACACACACACACACACACACACACACACACACACACACACACACACACACACACACACACACACACACACACACACACACACACACACACACTCACACAAACACACACACACTCTCTCTCTCTCTTTTTTTGGAGCATAGCTCTTCATAATAATAATAATAATAGAAAGACGCCTAACTGTGAGTCTTGATTCAACTTTAGTTAGTTATTTATTGGGATGATAAAATGCAATTTTTGTTATGTTACATATGTGTGCCTTGAAGAGGAGCCTTGTATTCAATGATTTTATTTGATCATTACCTGTCATTCAGCTGATGCTTCCATCCAACGCGTCTTACACACACCTCAATACCGTAGACATGCCTGAGCCACAGCCACATGGCCTGCTGGGAGAAAAGATCTAAACACCTTTTCTCTTTCCTCTCCTCTTTTCTTTTCTTCCCCTCCTCAGATGGAGAGAGAGAAGAGGGGGATGAGTCGCTGGACCTCCGCAGGACTGAGTCAGACAGCGTGTTGAAGAAGGTGTGTGTGTGTGCGTGTGTGTGTTGTCTATATATGTGTCTCCACAATGAATGATTTATGGACAGCATTTTGTTCCCAGATCTCTTTTGAAAAATGAATGTCGGTGTCACTGAGGGTAGCTGATAAACAGAGCAGAAGAGATGGAAGGGTTCAGAGCCTCAGCGAACAATCCACTCACCCACTATGTCTTCACAAAAAACATGATTCATCTCTGCTGCTATTCATCATTTAATAAACACATTCCCACAGGTTTACACAGTCAGGAAATCTTTATAGTTGTATTATTGTTGACATTGTTATTACCTGCAAGACACGGCTTCACTTAACTACCGAGTCAAAGCGATTAGATCAAAACTAGTGCTGGAAAGTAACTAAATACCAAGTACTTTACTTAAGTATATTTTTGTCTTCCGCTACTTTAACTTCTACTCCACGACATACATTCGATACATTCAGTTATCAAGTACATAAAGTGGAGAGGAAGGAAGGCCGGATGGAAGGAAGGAAGGCAGGTAATAGGCTGGTAGGAAGGATGGAAGGATTGATAGAAGCAAGCAATAAAGCATATAAGGTTGTTAGGGAGGAAATAAGGAAGGTATGATGGATGGAAAAAAGCAAGACGGGTAAAAAGGAAGGAAGGAAGGAAGGTACAGTAGGGAGGAAGAAAATTAGGTAGGAAGGAAGGAAATAAAGAAGGAAGGATGGGTAAAAGGAAGGAAGGAGGAAGACAGGTAGATATATAGGAAGGAAGGAACTTAGGGAGGAAAGAAGGATTGATGGAAGGAGGAAATAAAGGAAATAAGGGAGTTAGGAAGGGAAAAAGGAAGGAATGATAGAAGAAAGGAAGGAAGGATTGTTGGAAGGAAGGAAGGTAGGTAGGGAGTAAGGAGGGAAGGAAATAAGGTTGAAAGGAGGATAGGTATGGAGGGCCGAAGGAAGGAAATAAAGTAGGTTTGAAGGATGGATGAAAGGTAGATAGGTAAGCAGGTAAGTTGGAAGGATGGAAATAAGATAGCTATAAAGGAAGAAAGGAAGGATGAAAGGTAGGTATGTAGTTAGGTCATTTCTACAAACTGTTGTGGTATAAAGGGAATTTCAACATATCTAACAGAAGACTCCCCACTACAGCTTTAGACCAACACATTACCCTCTATAATGAATGTGAATGTAAATGTCCCCTCTGTGGGAGGAATAAAGGTATTCTGATTCTGAACACTTTATTCCAGTCAGCACATCATCGCTTCAGCCACGCAAATATCTGCTCCAATATCTCTGCTGCTCACAGTCTAGACACACTCTCTGCTAGCATTATATTACAGTATGACTGTGTGCTGTTATATGTGCTGTAATGTGTGTGTGTGTGTGTGTGTGTGTGTGTGTGTGTGTGTGTGTGTGTGCCTCAGGGAGCTACTGCCAGCCTACAGATGATGCTGAAGAGAAACAATGAGGTAAGAATGCTGCCTTTTTCTAACACTCACTGCAGGGTTATCAGAAACACTCATTTACTGCTTCAACTTTTTAACTGTAAGTTATGAAGCAATTCGTAAAGTAAATATGTTCTAATATATCTCTGGTACGGTATTATGTGAAGGTACAGTAGCTAGGATTAGTAGTTCACAGTTTTTAAACACACCGTTCAAAGTTGGCCCCTCCTCCCTGTCTCTATGACATCAGAAGCCCCGCCTCCTGACCATGGTTATGGTGCGTGCCAGCAAGTGTTGGAAAGTAACATTACATTAAGTACATTTACTGAAGTACTGTGCTTAAGTAACATTCTTGAGGTACTTGTACTTAACTTGAGTTTTTCAGTTTTATGTTACTTGTTTTCTTACTCTTAATGTCCTAATAGAGTGGTGCAGGAATGAGTCATAAAACCTGGATATGAGTTAGCATTTTACAACTTTATGTTCCCTGGTCTCGAAGTCCAATTGTTGAACGTGTTTTTAGTTGGATCATAAACGTTTAGTATCTTGAATGTTGTTTTTAGTTGATGCTTAAACTTGGGATGCTTATATCCGAGTCGGCTTACTGCACCACTCTATACTCTGAAATGTATGTAATTTGCTGGCAACATTGTTTTGAGAATTCGTACTTAAATATCTTTCCCCATTACATTTGTCTGTGACATAACATCATACTATCATGTGAAGATATGTTTCATTTACATAGTACAGAATAACTGAAAGCTCTGTGTCCCTCCAGCAGGTGCAGCACAGCGTGACGCATCTCCACGACCTGCTGATCTCACTCCAGGTACCAGAGACACCCCTCAGTTCAAAGGTCATTCCCTCTACTCTTTCATCCTATCCATCCTAAACCCTCCTGTCCTCCCTCTAGGCTGTGGTGGTGCAGCAGGACTCCTTCATCGAGGACCAGCGGCAGACCCTGAACGAGCGGCTGGTGGCCAACTCTTCCAGACACTCGTCGTCTTCCTCCCTCTCCTCCGCTTCCTCCTCCCGGCCCTCCTCCCTCATCGAGCAGGAGAAACACAGGAGTCTGGAGAGGCAGCGCCAGGAGGCGGCCACCCTGCAGGTAACCTTTCACTACAATGTTCATAAGACTTTTTTTTTTGGAAATAATGCATCTGGACTTTAGAAAAAACAACGGCAATTACAATAGGCGACGTAATTAATATGTTACGGAGGATGTAATTGATACGCGTCTGCCGTAGGAAAACTAAAAATGTCCGACTACTAGAGGCATATCCAGACACTTCGCTTCATCCATTGTTATCATGTTGTTTCATGCAGGCTTTAAAAACGTGGACAAAAGTGAAAAAATGACTTCATTACCAAGGTTTAAATACAATTTAAAAAAAGAATTAGAATTATTATATATTATAATTTGTACGATGCATATAATGTACTGTATGTATAAAACTATTTTTATAAATAATAGTTTCTGCAATAAATACATTGCTTACACGTCGGCTTACTTTACTATGCCGTCATTGGTGGAATGTAATGAAGTACATTTACTGAAGTACTTAAGTAAAAACTTTTTTTTCATTATACTTGTACTCCACTACATTTAGGAAGCCAATATTGTAATTTTTGCTCCACTACATTTTTTTCCACGACAGCTTTAGTTATCTTTTACAGATACATGGTCAGATTATTAGTTAATACAAAATATAACTCAATTATGAAATAAACGTTGATATATTATTATAGGTTAAGATATCCAGCAGCATAAGCACTTTAACAAGTTATTATTAAGTTATTGCCAGTTGTTCGATGCTCGATAAGCACCGTAACTTACTCGATCTGCATTTGTCGATCACTATCGGGTTGTTTCTTTGAACGTCCAGTTGGTGCTTCACCTTGAATGTTACGAGGAATTTAAATTGTGACACAGCATTATCTCCTTTCCTCTCATAAACGATGGTCTAGTGCAGGGGTGCCCAATACGTCGATCGCGATCAACCGGTTGATCGCAATGGTAGTGTGGGTAGATCGCATGGCATTGAAAAAAAAATAAGAAAAAAATAAAAATAAAAAATACTTTTTTTTTTAAAGTGAGCCTATCATCCATCCTTACTATGGCATTTGCCACTTGATTGACGTACAGGTAAGCCAGTCTGAGTTTTATTGTGCCATACGGGTTCATGCAGTTATGAGGGGGCCTCACCTCCTCATCTGAAGCGCAAATGCGGCGCACTATTATGCGCTTATGCGGCGCAATTATTGTAAGCGCGCCACAGTTTATCTGCCGTGTAGTCCACTAGCACCCCCCCCCCCCCACGCTCGCGACACAGATTGGGCAGGGGCGGCCCTGTAGGTAGATCATTTGGGCTTGGTCATTTTAAAAGTAGCTCCCAAGCTGAAAAAGTGTGGGCACCCCTGGTCTAGTGTATCCAATGATAGGGAGATAATAAAGGGAGCATTGAAGCATCTTCCTGATCACCTAGACTCTAGAGAATTCATACAGCTCATATCCTGGCTGCCACTTAAGTACTTCCGTATCATTTTACTCAGTTAGGAACCCTCCGTAGCAAAAAACTGCAACCATATTTATCTATAAGATTCTTTGTACCTCACATTTGTTGATTCTACACTCACCAGTATAACCAGTATAACAATATCTCCACAGAAACAGCAGGCTGCACACCAGGAAGAGAAGAGGAAGAGAGAGAAGGCCTGGGACATGAAGGAGAGATGTCTGGCAGAGCGAGAGGAGAGGCTGCAGGCGGAGGAGGAGCAGAGCAGGAAGAGGCACCAGGAGCTGGCCGAGGAGGCGGAGACGCTGCAGAGGAAGAAAGAGGAGTACCAGGGAGAGCTGGAGAGGCTGAGGGAGGCGCAGAGGAGGCTGGAGAGAGACAAGGACGCTCTGAGGAGAGACACGGAGCGACTGGAGGCCCTGCAGAGAGAAGAGGTCAGAGTACAGTGTGAAGCAGGAGAGCATGTGTCTGATATCAGCAAAACATGACTGTATTACTGAACAATTGTAAGTGTAGACCCTATGGGATGGACATGATTACATGGTGACGTAGTGGTGACATCATAAGCCTTAATGGATACATTGTAATTATGTGCATTTCTGAGATTCTTTAAAAAAAAAGTCAGACTATCAGACAGACACAAACAAACTCGCCATATAGACCAACAGAATAATGATCACCAACTGATCTTACTTTAGTTTCTGCGCTATGATGGATTATCAGTGGCATTCATCTGAGTTAGGTCTCCTGACTGCTCGTGTTCCGACCTGTCAATATGCGTTCTATTGTTCTTACATGTGCTATAATAAAAGCCTGAGTGTGTCCATATGCGCAGTTTGGAAAAATGCACTATGAGTACACAGATGATTGCACGTTCAAAATGTTGAATGTTGAAGTCTGGACACTTCTAGCACTCAATGAGCCATCAAGGCTACGAGACGGACGTTAGCGACCAGCCGCCATTCCAGTTGCTCTGGTCAGCACTATACAAATACAAGTTTTACATGTGTTTTGGGGTTTGTTAAGCAGTCTGTAATGACTTGGTATCGATAACGATCGATGCTAGCTAGCTTGCTAACGACGGCGATCGTCACTTCCAGTGAGGGCACAACGGCTGTGTGCGATTTTAGACACTAACTGGGCAAAATTCCCACTCTGCACAGGGGTTCATAGCGACTGTACAACATGAAGTGTCTGAATTGATTTCACAGATATTAACTATCAAAGTTGTGGATTACAATGTTGTCAATATTGATGGAAGTGATGGCCGTAGTTGGCCGCCTTGGTTAGTCTTTCCATCAACTTCTTTGGTCCAAATAAACCCTAGTATGTCTGCTTACACAATTTCTCTCGTTCTGCCTGCTCACACAATTTCTCTCGTTCTGCCTGCTCAGCGGTGCATCTCACTTGTTCTTCCAACAGAGACCATTAAATTAGCTAAATAAAATGACAAAATCAAACAAAGAAAGCAACTGGTAATGAACTCAACAAGTCACCGTTAGTCGGTATATACGTTCAACCTAAGTCGCAGCTACGAAAAATAAACCTCAAGTAGTAAAAAACTGTAGTTTCTTTTTAGTATCAACATTGCATCACAATCATTCACATTAGGGCTACCTCGGCCAACAGTATAATCACCACCTCTACACCACCCGTACACCACCCGTACACCACCTCTACACCACCTCTACACTACCCGTACACCACCCGTACACCACCCCTACACCACCTCTACACCACCCGTACACCACCTCTACACCACCTCTACACTACCCGTACACCACCTCTACACCACCTGTACACCACCCGTACACCACCCGTACACCACCTCTACACCACCCGTACACCACCTCTACACCACCTCTACACTACCCGTACACCACCTCTACACCACCCGTACACCACCCGTACACCACCTCTACACCACCCGTACACCACCCGTACACCACCCGTACACCACCTCTACACCACCTCTACACCACCTGTACACCACCCGTACACCACCCGTACACCACCCGTACACCACCTGTACACCCCGCTGTGCAGGTTGGAGGTGTCTCTATGTCACTGTGGCACACATCATGTAATCCTGATGTCCTGGAGATAGATCTAGGATGCTTCATGAATCAATGTAGAAGAACAACTACTAGAACTGGGTTAAAGATTGACCAGAGGTCTTGTAAATTACTTTATGTCTTTATTACTTTATGTCTTGATGCACCATACAGTCGGAGCAGCTTCAGAGTTACCAGCGGACCCCCTCCACCACCTCTGAAGACTCCATGAGGTCCCACAGCACCTGGTCTCTGGATCTAGATTCAAAAGAAGCAGCAGAACAGCTTAAAGGGGTAAAAATAAAGCCGTCATTAAAACGGTTTTATAGAAAGAAGACAAACCAGTGATGCAGTTTCGTAGGTTGCTATATGAGTGCTAGGAAAACTTCAATAAAACGTTTTTTTCTTGATGTTCTTCAGGTTGAGCTCTCATCTTCGGCCCCCGCCAAAGAACCTTTCCTCCGCATCGGATCCAAGAGGATGGGCAAACACTTCAACCCCTTCTCCTCCTCGTCCTCGTCCTCTAAGCCTCAGGGAGCAGAGAAGGAGTCCCAGCTGCCCCGGCTGCTGCAGCTGACCAAACCTAAAGAGAAGAAAGACAAGAGGAAGAAGAAAGGCAATGGAGAGCAGACTCCCACGGGTACGATGATTTCCCGCTTATTACACGACTGCAGTGCTTACTTAATGAATCAATAATATGACACAACATTGATTTCAACATGATTTTGTTGATTAAAAGATTATAGTTTGGCTTTCTGTATGAAAAAAACTGTTCCTCTGCTGTTCCCTTTAGTGTTTACTTCCTGTCTATGTTCCTCTGCTGTTCCCTTTAGTGTTTACTTCCTGTCTATGTTCCTCTGCTGTTCCCTTTAGAGTTTACTTCCTGTCTATGTTCCTCTGCTGTTCCCTTTAGAGTTTACTTCCTGTCTATGTTCCTCTGCTGTTCCCTTTAGTGTTTACTTCCTGTCTATGTTCCTCTGCTGTTCCCTTTAGAGTTTACTTCCTGTCTATGTTCCTCTGCTGTTCCCTTTAGTGTTTACTTCCTGTCTGTCTTCTTCTGCTGTTCCCTTTAGTGTTTACTAAAGCCAGAGCCGGCATTAAATTGACCGGACTTCTTTCTGCGGATTGATATGACTGCACATAGTCCCTTGATCACATTGCCTTAGCCTTAATGATCTGCTTTCCTTAGCAGCGTTCTGCTATCGTAAAAAAGCAGACCTCTGAATGTATGAATTGACCAATCAGAATCAAGTATTCAACCAAAGATTAAATCTTGCTTCACTTCAAATAAACAAGTCTGGTTGGCAACTTGGTCATGGGAAATAAATGTTTGTTTATTGAATAATTAACGAGAGAATTTCTGAAGTACTCAATAATATAAATTATTATTTGAGAAAAAACATAAATATATATAATGTATATAATCTGTTGGACAGCTTCCATTGGAAATTGGTTCCATTTTCTTCTTATCTATTTTCACTTCACGCCTTCATTAGGGTTTCCTTTACTTTATCATCACTGATGAGAATCAGGTTGACACCATTGTATTTACAATTTAGTCTGCATTGTACATATGACGCTATGTTAGCCTAGCTTAGCATAAACATGGAAACAGGTCAGTTTTTTACAGGAGTTTGTGCTAGAAATTTTCTCGGCCAGATCATAACCTGTGTCTTTATTTCTCTTCAGAAAGCAACGCTGCAGTGATGTCGGACCCTCAGAATGATGGAGACATCTTCTTCTGCTGAGAACCTGGACCACCATGCACCTTCCTGAGGAGCCACACTGCAGGCCTCGCAGCAAACAGGACGCCTTATCCCTCTATATGGATTTAAAATGTCCGCCTGTCAGACACAATGGACAGTCTGACTTACCTGCGTGTGTCCCAGGTAAATAGAAGTTTTGGCCTCCTCCAGGGGACACCAGAGGACATGATGGTGAGCCGATGACTGTCATTCACAAGTGCCAACAATTTCCCCGACAAGCTTCCAGCGGTTAGAGATGTGACGCAAAGCCATGGATCAATGTGAGGACACCAATAGGAAAATGTCATGTGATAGATCAAGTCACATGGTGCCTCAAGGCTTTCAAATGTAGCTTTAACATGAACCAACCATAGAGTGGTGCAGGGATGACGTGTTTTTGTAGGCAGAAACGGAAGTTAGCATCACAAGGGCTCCCTTGACAAATAGCTAACGGTAATTTTCCATTGGATTTTGGATTATTGCAGAAAATAAGCTCTGTGGCAAACACACTTTTATGATACTTACATTTTTTTTTTGCAGAATAATCTCTACATATTAACCCCACTTTACCACCACTTTTGAAGCGTAAATGCAATCACGAAAAGTAAAAAAAGCTAACGTTAGGTTGCCACCGCTAAGCTAAAGCCGGCTAACGTTCGACTTTATGACGTTAAGTAGCCACTTGTTAGCAAACATTGTGGTATTTAATGACATATTTTATGTCGTAGAACAAAACGTGAAAATCTCTTAAACTGGTGTTAATCACAGACTTTATTTCAGACTTCTTAACACGTTAAAAAAAACGTTGACTTTGAGACAAAGTGCTAAGATGCTAATTTATTTCCGTGTTTTAGGACTTATTCCTGCACCGCTCTATGACTGCCATTTATTTCTAGTATCGCTAATGCTAACTCTGAATGTTTGTGGTGCTAGCCGCTCCTCAGCTTCAGTGAAGTTCCACTGGCTGAACTTTTAGTCTAAAGTGTGATTCGTGTGTCACCACATTTGTTTTAACTCCAGTTTTATCAGTCAAGCTGTCAGATATGAGGGAGTAACAGTCGCCACACCACATGGTGCACCAGCCTCATTGCTCACTGTCCACACTGTGCAGAGGTCAGTGTGTCCACAGACAATCAACCAATGACAGGTCAGTCACAGAGGGACACGCTCTGCTTACAGTGCCTTACGTCTGATATCTAGATATAGATATAGTCTGTGATGACTCATGCTCAAAGTGTACGTTCTCAGATAATCACCTCCAATATGTAGACATCACTCCAGTGGGATAGGTGGTGTATGAATTTAGCTCCGTGTGAGCCCTGCAGAAGAATCAGTGCTCAGCTTTAATCGTCTCAGTGTGACAATCACTTCAGCTCAACAGGATCAGGAATACAAAGATTTTAACATGCACTTTATATACATGAGTATTTTCTTCTGTCATTTCCTAATTTTTGAATCAGAATTGTTTAAGTAATCTGGTACTTATTACAGGGAAAATGGGAAGCTCCTTGAAAGTCTGACATCACAGTGTGTCAATGTGTGTGTGTGTGAACGGGTGAATGTTGGCTTGTGTTGTTAAGCGCTTTTCAAATTAAACATTTTATTGTCTCTACGTCAAAGCCCTCAAAGTCCTTAAAGATTCTTTTTTTTAATTTTCCGCTCTAAATGAGTATCTCCCAGGACTTCAGGGGCTCCGTACTGTATGTATGCTTGCTTCTACATTTCACGTATTTTTACATTTCTGCATGTCCATTTAATTGAAGTTAATTATTAAGAAGTGTACCATTTGGACATTGGTTTCCCTATGATTAGTATGACACTGTTATTTGTAGTAAAAGCCCTACTAAAAGACTATTTGGAGAAGACAGAATTATAAGCATTACCCATAAAAACAGCATTAAAAATGACTTCCTATTGAATATATGGACTTTTATAGGACATATATTGAGATCATATGAAGATATCATGTTATCGTTTTTTAAACTTCTGCATTCAGAATGAATTATTCCAGACACATTTGAATGAAAAAACAGCTAGATGAGTTAGTAGTTGTGTATTTTTTACACATTTGAAGGGTGTTTGTCATTGAATATTAGTTTCACTTGACGTTTTGTTCTTACCTCAGTTGACATCAGTTGATGAAACAAAATCCATTGAGTAGCTCCTTGGTGAACTTTTGACCAAATGGCGCAGTCAGCTTTGCAAGGGTTCCTTTAAAAGAAAGTCAATGGGATTTTTCCATTGGCTATTGGAATACTGCAGGAAATGAGATCAGTGGCAAACACGTTTACGATACTTTAATGCTTTTTCAGCATGATAATCTCCACATAGTAACACCACTTGATGATTATTGAAGCGTAAATGCAATCGCCAGAAATAAAAAGCTCAAGGTAGGCTATAAAATAACTGACAGTCACATGACTTCACGCCACTTTCGCTAAGCTAAAGGTGGCTAATTTTCGGCGGGAATACTTTTAGTTGTATTATTTAGACACTTAATACCAGCAGACGTTTTTATGAAACGTAAAAAGCTTCCGACATTTTGATATTAGAAATAAGAAAAATATTTCACAGCCCTTCTTCTGTAAAAGTGTTCAAATAATAGACAATCACCGGGTTTACCTTGACGTCATGTAAGAAGAATATTCAAACTCAATGTCACACCACTCAATACCACTCTTTAAAGACAGACAGTCACTACCTGCTGGAAATCATACAGTAGACTGTCACGTAGTCACTGGAGACTTTAAACCACTTATAAGCACAGACAGGCCTTTATTTCTTATTTCTTGTTTTCTGATCCACTTTCATTGGTCATGTTAGTTTTTATTGTTGTTCATCTGTTTTACTTTCACACCCTTCAGGAGAAGAGTTAAGTCACCTTTCTTTCACTGGAGGTCTTTTATTTTTTGGCTGTTATTTCACACCCAGCCATCATTTAAAAAATGAGCAGTGTATACCAAAGTCAGGTTTATTCTACAGTAAGACTTGTCCTGCTTTTATTTTCGAAAGAACAATCCTTAATTATCTGCATTCAAGTCTCCTTTGAACTCCACATTTTAGACGTGTTCCAATATATGGGTGTTTTACATTTGACTGGAAATACAATTCATACATGTATTGGATTATAAGTGAAATGAGGATAATAACAAATATTTTTTAAAGTTTCTTTTGCAAGAGCAGATACTTTAAACCTCCATATAATCCCTCTGCTTTGAACTTTTAAAACCAAGTATAGCTCTCTTAATTCCTACACAGAATCCTTCCTCTTAATCCAAACAGTGTGTACAGCCCTGCAGGTGCTGATACACACCGACACACACTCCTCCACAATAATATCTTGTAGCTTTACACCAAATTGATTTTCTCCTCCTATTCTCTGCAGAGAAGCATTTCATAGCAGACTGGAGAATAATATTTCATCCTGCTGCTGAGAGGAGCACAATTCTCCTGAAACTGAGAGGCAGGAGCCTGTCTCACTTTCACTCTTTACTCACTGCAGTCCTCCTCTTCCTCCTCCTCCTCCTCTTCGCTTCCTCTCCTCTAATTTCCTTTCTCCCCTCTTCTCCTTCTTCTCTCCCTTCTCCTCCTCTCCTCTAATCCCCCCTCTCTCAGCAGTTGGTCTGCTTCTTTAGAAGCAAACACACAGTCATGTTTCTTAAGAGACTTGTTCAAACTCATGAAGAAAATCCTGCATTTCCCTAAAGATTTACATCAAAACCAGTCTCTTCAACAGCAATTTAATTATACAGAATCACACAGCTTCAATAGGACCTCATTGAGACATGGTGTGTACTAAGGGCCTAGTTTTTGTGCACGAGCGTACAGATCTGCTTAAAAAGATAAAACGCAAAAATATATTTGATATGCATTAACCAGTCAGATCAAAATGATTGTCTGCCTAAAAAGAAAAACTAAAAGAAAGCAACAGACATTGAACTAAAACCTAGCTTTCAAGCTAAAGCTAATGCTTTTTTGTCGTGTCATGCCTTGGCCTGCTGAACTAGCTTTCAAGCAGACTCCACTGGAGAAAACTTGATATCAGTTTGAAGCATAGAGAGCTCAGTAGCTAGCTATGGCTTTAAAATGTACCAGTTTACATTCTAAATCATGAAGACGTTTTTTCTTAAACGCTGCTGTCTGTCGTTAGCTTTTAAGCTAGCAGCAGCATTTTGTGGGGTCTAGGCTAAAGGAGCATTTCTGGTGGTTCTTTTTCCTAATTTCAGTGATACAAATATGAACAACTGTAACATTTTATATGCAAACATTGCAGATTTAGCCTTTGAGCAGTAGTTGACATATTGTGGGTGAAGAATTCCCCCAATTTAAAGAGAAATGTCGAAGACGTTTTTTAAACCCTGTTTAATTTATTTCATTTCTCATGCTTAATGTGTTAGACCAGGAGGTGCCACAAGTCATTCTATGACTATTGAATGATTATGTTCTCCTACAGAAACATGGTGTCTGTCACATTTGTAGTATTAGTGATTTTTGTTAATTAAACAACCTCAGATGTCAGAAACTTTAGAAAGACTAACAAGCACATAATCCCCATCTATTCCCCTTCTTAAAAAATAAACACAGTGTTCATTCATTTACTAAAACTTCTATCTTTTTCATTTTGGTGATGCTCTCTTAGCATAGCTCACAGCACCATGTGGTAGCAGCTAGAATCCTGCTGTGAGGAGGAGATTAGTTTAAACACCAATGAACACTTATCATCCGGCGAAATGACGTCCTTCAGGTTTTCATCATCTGTCATTTTAATGAGTGGAAATGAGTTCAGTTGTGGGATGTGGGGCTGTTGTTTCCCCTGTACAGTTATACAGCTCAATAAACAATCTGTAGCCTTCGATGCCTGGAACAAAATAAGCTAAATCACGGGAAAAAAACGTTTGATCAGAGAGCTTATGAGGCTGGGACGCCTGGTTCTCTCCTCCGCAGTGTCATCATTCAGCATGCACTAGAAAAAACATGTATATGGAATTTTACAAACTCACATTACAGTTTTTGCACTGTGATCTTTTTGACATGTATTTGTACTAAAAACAAAAGGTACAAAGTGTATTTTTTTTCAATTTAAGCACAAATATAAAAAAGGGCAAAGCAACAAATTTTGTAAATATGTTTTATGTACAAATTTGAACTTCCAAAGTACTGATAACTGTGGATTTTGTTTAGTTGAATGATGTTTTTTTTAATTAATAATAAAGCTTTATTTATCTGTCCTCCCTGTACAGTATTTTTTCTCAATAAATAACTATGCTGTTTGTCATGTGACATATATTGTGTGGTTACTTTTTACGGAGAGGGGGGGAGAGGGTCATGGTAAGGAGACTAACAAAACGCAAGAAGAATGAACTATAAATAACTTTAAGGGTTAGTTCGAAAATATCTTGAAAAATGGTCCAAATCAGCCTGGAGCTGAAAAGGGGATATTGGGTGGACGTTGCACCATTGATGGACACAAACGTTCCTGTTTGATCATCCCTAATCCAAAAACTAGGAATCTTCAGACAAAATTATACATTTAAAATGTAAATGTTTACAATATGTCCAGGAACCAGTCTTTTGTTCTAAGAGTCGGAATATGACCATTCTGGGCCAGATCCCAGAAACAATTCAGAACTGAAAGATTAAAGTGCCTGAGCAGAAGATATTTTCAGAAATCTGTATTTGGCAAAAAGTTATAATGTTTCATGTATTCAAAGTTAACCATATGACAATTTTCACATTGGTCCTTGAGATGCAGGATTCCCCCTTTAGCCCATTGGTACCAGCAGAATGTTACACTATTTATTCAACTATACCGACTATTCAGACGACTCAGAGGGATTACTTTTAACGTTCCCAAAAGGTTGCCAAAATAAAAAATACAAAAAACTGTACGGGGAAAAGGTATATCGGACCTACACAATTTTAAAGTTGCCTCTAAATAATTGAGCAAAACACGTGGAACTGAACACTGCCTGAACCACCTGCATGTTGCAGCCATAGACTGTATATAAAGGGGTTGTAGCCTACACTGATTCTCATACACCAGGGGGGGCAAAGTGGATTCATGCTTGAGAGAGAGAAAAGAGAAGGGGAAAAGCAGTTGTTGCCTCTGTTCAAAGAACATATCACACCTTACAGTAGATAAATAATGTGGACAGGGTCTTTGCTTCCCACATCTTGGATTGTTCTTCATCACATGATGATTCTTTGGTTTTCTTTTAAATATGTACCCTGTCAAACCCCAACGTGCTATTGTTTTGCTGCCGCCATTAATATCAGCTCTCCACTTTACCTGATTGGTTAATACAACTGTCGAAATACCGCCTACTTTTAAATTGTCGTGTTTGCACTGCAGGGATTGGGCCAAGCAAATGTCACTCGCGTTTGTCAAATCCCATAAAAGCCCGCCTAGTCTTACTTTATTGGCTGAGAGACCAACCACAAGGGCTCGACACTGGTAATTGGTTGGGGAGACGTCAGTCACGATTACATCCAAAGCCATTGGTTGCTGGTGCCAGAGCAGGTTTTTTTCTTTCCCAAAACCAGTCAGACAGGCAGGGACACCAGACATACTTCAGCTATTGCCACAGAAATATAATGTTTTTATCAACGAAACCGATTCTGTTCGTTCCAAGGATTTAACTTCACACTTTCAAGTATTATAACTGTAAGTAAAACAACCTGTTTTGTTTGTGTTTCCTGTGCGTACAGTCAGATGCAGACACAAAGTGGAATGGCAGTGAAGGCATCTCAACTATATTGTTTGTCAGAAAAATTACCGTAGCTTACCTTGTGTTTTATCAATTGAAGCAAATGCCCAGAGACCCAATGTAATCTGCTGTGGTGAATTTGAGACTAAAGTATTTGTTTTGCGGCTACTTTTTTACAGGTAACGTTAGTCTAGTTGAAGTGCTTCGGTATGGCCATTGAAGTTGGTGCACAGCAAAGCTAGCGCAACGTCGCTTACTGTGTGTAACGTTAGTTTACGTTACTGCTGAACTTGTTTCCATTAGAAGACATGGACATATTTCCCTTAAGGCATACCATATATCTTTATTTACAGACCGTTAACAGTTACCGTACACATTGAGCGTCACCTCTTAACCAGAACCAGGCGCTGGTCGAGTGAGCAAGTTACTCAGTTATTAGCTTGGAGGCTAACTACTGCTAGCTAATCTCGTTGAAGGTTGTTTACAACGTGGACCAACTAGTCCAATTCAACCCTGTTAATTGAATATCGTAGATTCCTTACTGTAAGCATTGTTACCTGTGGATTTTCATTCTTGTCCATTTCGCTGCCAGTCATAGAAGGCATTCCTTTGTTTTGTTTCTCAGATTCATATTTTTACTATATTTACTTATTTGCCTGTCCTTGTTTGTCTACCCTCCCTCATATTGTAAAGCGTCTTTGAGTTGTGAAAGCGCTATATAAATAAAATGTATTATTATTATTATATTCAAAATACTTTATTGTCCATTAAATGTATAATTTATTAATAATACATATAATGGAAATGTGTATTTGGCACTTGCAAATAAGATAAAAGTAACACTCACTATACAGTACAAAATACAACTCATACACACACAAATAGGGAAATTGCGTCTTAAATAAATAATAAGGCTTAATAAAAGTGCAGTGGTTTGTTCTTCCACTGGCTTGGGTCCATTAAACTATAATTTGTATTACAAATAAATAATGTACTATTCGTTAAAATCAGGTGATGATGTTGTTGGCAGAATTCCCTAAGAAGGTGTGTGTGTGTGTGTGTGTGTGTGTGTGTGTGTGTGTGTGTGTGTGTGTGTGTGTGTGTGTGTGTGTGTGTGTGTGTGTGTGTGTGTGTGTGTGTGTGTGTGTGTGTGTGTGTGTGTGTGTGTGTGTGTGTGTGTGTGTGTGTGTGTGTGTGTGTGTGTGTGTGTGTGTGTGTGTGTGTGTGTGTGTGTGTGTGTGTGTGTGTGTGTGTGTGTGTGTAACTGGCTGTTATTGAGGATGGCCACAGCCGATGGAATAAAGAATTTCTTATAGTTCTTTTCAGAAATGAATTAGGACCTTCAGTCTTTGGCCTGATGTCAGCAGCTGGAATGCTGGGAATGACCTGTTTCTTTTATTGTTGTTGTCTTTCAGTAACATTTCTTTGTTTTTGCCTTTAATTATGCAGCCATCCTGGTTCACTGCAACATTGAATAATGCATTGCAGACAGATGATTTACAGAGCTTTACATTGCAGCACACTTTTAAAAAGTCAGACACACACACAAACACACAATGTGTTTGACAACATTGGTTTGAATAATTGGCTCAGTCATTATTACACAGGTGAATGTATTGATCATATATCTGTTTAGACCACATGTGTCTTGGTGCTTTTACCTGCAGGAAAATACTGTCCGGAATTTAGTGTGTGACACTGTATGTTCCTGTGTTTGTGATATATAAAAAAAAAAAACGGAATTCGGTTTGCTGTACTTGATAACTTCTCTCTTATTGTAGTATAAGTCCATACCGTCTGATAGTGTATTTTTTATGAAGCAGCAAGTGATGAGGTTTATTGAATTATTGATCTGATAAAAATATCATATGTCATAACCGCTGAAGCCATAACTCTATAACATTAATGTCATGAGCTAGAGAGCCGTATCTGATTCTTTCCTCTGATCTAATCAAGTATAATTCTTCTTCTTCTTCTCTGCTTCCCTTCTTTCCGCTGTTCCTAGCTAAATGGGGTTAGAGAGATTAGATGATGCACAAAAACTACTGACAGAGATGATATGAGGCATGCAGGAAAATTAATGGAAAGGAAACTTTTTCTTCCATACAATAGACAGAGAGGACTACTGCAGCTGAATTTACGGTGGCCCTGAAGTGCAAAACACCACAGCATTTCAGAAAACACACAGCATTTCAGAAAACACAACAGCATTTCAGAAAACACCACAGCATTTCAGAAAACACCACAGCATTTCAGAAAACACCACAGCATTTCACATTGGACGGAAAGGGTATTCCTTTAGGGAGAACACTTCTTGTTTGTGATTGGACAGAGCCAGCCAGAGAAGCACTGCTGTGATTGGTTGTTTTTGCTGCCAGTCAAGAAATGACGCTTCGTGATTGGTCAGCACCCGACAGCGCAATATGTCCCAACACATCAGCCGTTAGCTGTTAGCACACACTCAGAGCTCACAGCTCCTCATATCTGTTCAGAAACTGGACAAAAGTTAAACAAGTACAAAACACAGACTGTCTATGTCATGGCGAATACAGTCCGCTTTATTTATGTCTGTATGCGTTGTTGTGAGTGTGGACGGAGCAGCTACAGGTTAGTTTAGCCTGATCGATCCGATTCCATTCAGAAAACACGCATTTTAAAAGCTTTTCGCCTGCCGTCTTGTCTGCACACTTGTCAAAGCATTAATTCATGGTTTTTACTAACCGGTATCAGTATGTAGTTACTTCGGCATCACTTTGAAACGTGTATTACAATTAAATCACGGTCAAATATGTTCATTTTGTTGTAGTTGGTATCTCCCATAGGATTTACATAGAGATACGCCCCGCCCCCTCTCCAGCGCGTCTTGTTTGAATAACAGGAGCAGGAGCGGCTGTCACAGCTGACAGCCGCGGTGAAACTCGAGCGATTAGAGCGATGCGAATATTGGGTAGTCTACCGTAGTATTTACATGGAGATAAGTCCCTTAAAAACCATGAATTAATAAAGCATTAATTCATGTTTTTTCGCATCGCTCTAATCGCTCGAGTTTCACCGCGGCTGTCAGCTGTGTCATTCAAACAAGACGCGCTGGAGAGGGGGCGGGGCGTATCTCCATGTAAATCCTATCGGAATCGGATCGATCAGGCTAAACTAACCTGTAGCTGCTCCGTCCACACTCACAACGTCATACAGACGTAAATAAAGCAGCGACTGTATTCGCCATGACATAGACAGTCTGTGGTTTGTACATGTTTAACTTTTGTCCAGTTTCTGAACAGATATGAGGAGCTGTGAGCTCTGAGTGTGTGCTAACAGCTAACGGCTGATGTGTTGGGACATGTTGCGCTGTCGGGTGCTGACCAATCATGAAGCGTCATTTCTTGACTGGCAGCAAAAACAACCAATCACAGCAGTGCTTCTCTGGCTGGCTCCCGTCCAATCACAAACAAGAAGTGTTCTCCCTAAAGGAATACCCTTTCCGTCCAATGTGAAATGCTGTGGTGTTTTCTGAAATGCTGTGGTGTTTTGTGAAATGCTGCAGCGTTTTGTGAAATGCTGTGGTGTTTTGCACTTCAGGGCCACTGTATGAATTGGATGTACACACATAAACACTCTTCTTGTCAATCTTGCATCAACAAAATGTTTTGTATTGTATTATTTTAATTGTTAAGTCGTTTTTCAAGGCAGTTTTTTTGTCATATCTAAATAACTGATGAGTAGGGATGCTCCGATCGATCGGTCGCCGGCCGATATTCACTCTCTGCCGATCGATCGGTGCTCTCTATAAATGCCGATCGGGAGAGCCAATCACATGACGTAAAATACATGACACTTTACTCTGTGCACGGCAAAACAAGCTCGGCTCGCTCTTTTTTGCTTTTCCACTAGGGGTAGTACCGCCTCACTGGTACTTTTTTAGAACCACCTCAGTCGAGGTTCCAAGCGAGCTGAAAATATGCTTAGCTAGTGACATAAAACACTGCCGACCGCTGATTGGTCAGAGAGAATCGTCACAATTCTTGCGCGAGACAGTCCCCAAGCGTCGCATAAGCAACATTTTTAAAACAGACGAGCTACCGTCAGCAAGTATTTCTAATTTCCAAAAAGTATTTTTAATAGAGAAAGGTCAGCGCTCATTTCTCTCTTCATCAGTCTGTGATGTTGCTAGGTACACGTCCTGTGTTTCTGACACATTAAAATCCAAGAGGAACAAAATAAACAATTTTCTCACCTTCTGTGCGTCTATCAGACGAGTTGCTCTGTTCATAGTGAATCATCACAGGAGACTAAATCCCTTACTTTCTGACTCAATCCATTTTCTTTTTATATCATATTTAATTTGTTTAAAAGTTTTGTACACAAAATTTTCAGATTTGTGATTTTTATTTAATTATTCTGTTCTTTAATCTTATTATTTCAACCAATATTTTTCCGTCCGATAACTTCAGCCTACTTTTAGCTACAGACATTAAAATATCATAATATTCAGCCTTTTCAGCACATGATGGGAGACTTTCAACTTTTTCAAAATATGTTATACTTTTGAAATATTCAGCTTTTTAGACTCTTTTTTTAACATGTAACTCAATGGGAGGAACCTTCAAATCCTCTTTTACCTACACCTTGCGCCAAATGCTACTCCTTCCACCATGGATGCGGGAAGGGGGGGTGCTGAGGGGGCTGCAGCATCCCCATCTGCGAGGCTCCACTAGCACCCTCACCCCCAAACGTGGCGCACCTACAGTGTAAGCGTGCCACAGTTTCTCCGCTGCGAGGCTCCATTAGCACCCCCCCCCCCCCCCCCCAGCGCGTCACAGTTTCTCCGCTGCGAGGCTCCACTAGCATCACCCCCCCCCGCACCCCCAACTCTGACTGACCGCATCCCTGCCTTCCACATACTTTCAGCTAGAGACTTCATTCCAACTTTAAAATGATCACAAGACCTTCAGCTATAAAACTTGTTCTTCAGATTTTTCATATCTTTTTGAGATATTTAACTTAGTTTGGAGCTTGGTAAAGAGGCTTTCTTCAGATTTTAACATTAGTGTGTATTGCGCAGCTCGTTAAGGCTTGAGTGCGTGATGTCACAGCTAGAGTGGGGGACAGCTTGAAATTCCCCTTCATATATTTTTTTTAACTTGCCATAATTCCCAAACCCTACACTCCTGAGACATAATTTTTCATGAAAAACGTAGGAAAACCTCTCCTAGGTTGGAAAATAATCAAGCCAAATAATTAAACAAAATGCCTCTTGAGGGCATGAAGTGATGAAAACGTTCAACATGTCTCCATTAAGGCCCATTGTAAATTCAGCCTAATCTTTCCTCACAGCAGCAGCCGCACACCTTTAGTTAATCTGCCAAAAAGGCCACATTATTGACCCGAAAGTACACAAAAAGCAGACTCAGACGCTCGTCAGGGTCCTGAGATGCTTCACGCCTTAAAATTTCACCGATATCTGCTACGGTTCTTCAACAAAACGTTCACATGTAAGAGGTTTATCTCTCATTCAGATCAATGGAAAGGCTCTCCTCTCACTGATTACTGCACATCACCATGGAAACCTTTGATCTCTGGGCTCAAGCACAGGTGTTTGATAACATCGTTACCTCAAACACAAACACCTGTGTCATGGAACACGATGATGTCATAACTCCAACTGACATGCTCAGAACGCCACCAAACATCACATGATGGTTAACACTGTGGCCCTGAACAGCTCTACGTCAAATCTGATGTTACATAATGTGGTGTTACCACTTCAGACTATGGTTAATGGTCCAGCCCTCAACATGTCTATGTGCCAATAGTGAGTTTTCCTCAAAATCTGTTGTCATGGCAACGCATCCCTAGCCATAAAACACGATATTGCTATAACTCCTATGAAAATGGTCAAAAAGTGCTCAAACTTCACATGTGTGCTAACAGTCCAGCCGTGAAGACATCTACGTGACAGTTTTGAGATTTCTTCAAATGCCGTTGCCATGGCAACACAAACAATGGTTTTCTCATAACTTCAGTGAAAAAGCTCCAAACGGCCCAAAACTTCACAGGTTTGGTAACGATGCAGCCATCAACACATCTAAGCGTATTATGGGGTTTCATCAAATGCCGTTGCCATGGCGACAGATCACTCGCCATCAAGTTAGTTCAAAAGTTTGCAGTTAAAATATTCTGCTGCTTTTCCAAGCCTTTTTACTTTCTTTTCTCTTCTTAATACACATTCATTCACTACTACTTACATTTAATATCTAACTCCTTCAGCCTACTTTCAGCTACAGAAACCATTCAACTATTAAATTATTCAGCTATTTCAGGACATTGAGGCTATACATTTTGTTGTTTATACCTTTTTAAAACATTTTCTTTTAAATATTAAGCTTCTTCACTATTTGTCCTACTCTTCCAGTTTAACATTTCACTTTCAAGTTTTCAACAAAGTCATTGCAATGCCTTTGATCTGTAACAATTTTGATTCAAATAATTTCACTTTTCTGCATTTTTCAGCTAAATTCAGCAACACACTTACTTGGTTTTTGTAGCTAAAAGCAGCTACAGAGACCATTCAACTAATAACATATTCAGCTTTTTCTGCATTTTCAGCTAAATTCAGCAACAAATGTTCACCGTTTACAGCATTCACACGCATTTTCAGCAGGAAATGCATTTTTTAAGTTAGTTTTTGCCGAGCAACGTCTATTGTTAAGTAGTCTATTGATAAGCAGGCAGTCATATCACTAGCTAGAGCTAGCTAGATCTGATGGATATGGACACAAACGCCAGGGAAGTATAATCGATCGTGAGAGAGAGATCAGTGATCAGGATCAGGTTCTGCTGACGGTGAACAGACACCTGAAGTTAGACCTATGACACTTAGCTATTTTATCTAACTCTGACACTAGGTAAACTAACTATTAACAATTACATTTGGATGTTTTGTGTTGGATCAATCCTTACAGGATCCTCTGAGCTGCATAAGACGATACGGACGGGTTGTCAGGAGGGGGGGGGAGAGCGCTCCGTTTATTATTCCCATATTATTATCCAAATTAAATTCAACTTTGGAATAATATACTTTATTTACGATTAGTTGTTTGTTTTAAATGTAATAATTTAATTCAATTGTTGATTTCGATTCTTTGATGGGTATCAAAACAGATCACATGCTGTTTTTACAAAAAGAAAAATGTGCTCCTTACTTTTTCTTTTTTTTTTTTTTTTTACATCTGGCCTTTTTCGATTGAGTCCTTGGTTGGAACCGAGATTCTACACACGAGCACACGCACAGGCATGCTCACAAGCACACACTGCCATGGGCAACACAGCCAGTGTTGCAGCTATGCCAATTTTTGGCAAACAAGTTCAGGCCTATTGACTACCGGGTTCCTTACAGAGGCCTCAGTCTATTCAGCAGCTCTGTTGATATTCCACTGACGAGGTGTGCGTGTGTGTGCATGTTTGGTTGTTTCTCAACACAAGAGTGTTGATAAAAGATGGATATAACATTAACTTTAGTTAACATCTAAATGTGTGTTTAACTTTCCCTGAAGCTACAATATTTATATGTATGTCTTCTGTTCTGTATTTGCTTATTTCAACACTTTAGTGTTCAATATGAAAATGTTCACCCTTCACTGTGCACTGAAACTGTTTTGTTAGAATGTATCACTGCCTTCCCCCTCACACCCCTCACTACTTTAATATGGGTTGATGAATGCAGTGCAGTGCATATTCCCTTAACTGGTCTGTGTTCATTAGTCCTGTGTAGCCGTCCTGGGATGCAGAGCCCCCCCCACCTCCTGACTGTCAGTGCCTGTGCCTGGGTCAGCAGCCTCTGTCACCGTAAGTTAGCCTGCAAGTGGAATGAAGCCTGACACCCTTTTTAATATTCCTTTTGTTTGGTCACCTCTGCCTGCGCCCCCCCCCCCCCCCCCCAAGCCTTGAATCATCCCAACTGGTCCAGTAAAGTGTCTCGTATACTCTCCCTCTTCCTTGCATTGTGCTCATAATGGTTAGTAATGATTTTTGTAATGAAAGCTATAAGTGATTGGCCACTTAGCATGGCAGAATTTCAACTGCCTAATCACTTAAATCACAAAAAGATCTAATACCCTGTAAACATTGTGCTGTTGTGTTCATTAATCAATTGGTAAATGGCAAAAAACAAAACAATTGATTATCATCCTATAGTTCAAGTCAACATTGGGCTGGTTTCAGCTTCTCACGTGTGCCCATTTTCTCCTTGTGTGTTCTTTTAATAAGCTTGTAATAAAGTGGTGCAGGAAGTTAGCATTGCTAGAGCTCCCTCTACAAAGGCCAATGGGATTTCTTTCATTGGAATTTGGATTATTGCAGAAAATAACATTTATGGCAAACACGTTTATGATACCTCCATGTTTTGTTGTGCAGGATAATCTCCAAATAGTACCACTCATGTTATGATAGTTGAAAGTCAATTGCTATAAAATAATAGCCAAAAGTAAAAAGCTAACATAATTCTATAAACATTATACAACACATTACTTCATGTCACCACCTCTAAGCTTAAGGCGGACTCGTGCCGGGCTGAAGACATTTATTGGTCTCATTTAGTCACTTGTTAGCAACCGCTGTTCTCAAGACACTTAAACTAGATACTATTTTTATGAAAAGAAAAAAAAACTGACTTTGAGAAGAGGGAAGTGCTAAAATGCTAGATAGTTTCCGGGTTAAGGACTCATTCCGCACCACTCCACATTTGGTTTTTGTGGGGTTGGTTGGGAAAATTAGGTTACTTGACGGTCTATGGGAAACCGGTAATGGTATATACCTTCTGTAAAGAAAACACACTATGGTCCCTCTGCAATTGAATACTGTTCCTGCTCAGATTACACAATATGTGACATGTCTCTGGTTTATGAAGTGTCTGAGTTTTGAGTAAATCTTTCAGATAAAAGAAACACCACTCTTTCCACCTATTTGGAGTTCTAAGCATGAATCAGTTCCTGGAAAAATAAGCCTACTGCTACACTAAATCTAGTTGTGTTGAATCACTGCCTAACCTTTGGCCAGTTCTCAAGAGGATGACCTTTGAATGGAAATGCTGCTGTCTGGAATTATTGACATTAGATCTTAGTATGAGACTGTGCAACAGAAGATCCAGATAAATGGACTGAGAACAGCACAGCCTTCTATGCTGTTTAATTTACAGCATTACTTTTTGCATCAAAAATGTACATCTGTATTTTATTATTAATGTGTGAGCACTCTGCCTATGCAAATGGTAATCATAACCAGCAGTGCATGGCTATGAGGGTTGTTTGTTCAAAATGATAAGTGTTTGAGGGCTCCACCCAAAATGTAAACAATATGTCAACTAAGGTTGGACGGATATGGACAATATGATAACCATGATACTTTGACTTATGAGTTTATGGTTATTTATTGTGGCTGTTCATTGATTTTTAGCAACAAAATATTTGACTTTTTTAAAGAAGGAGCATTTCTTTCTCCTGCTTTAAAACACAACTGTTTTAATAAGGGCTAAACAATATTGAAAGAAACCAATTTTTCTACAATATGAGAAAATATTAAGACTATGTTTTTAAAGTGTGTTTGATTTGAATGTGCCAATCTGGTGCAATTTGAGAGCAAAATTAAGAGGCTAGATTAAGTTGATGGGAAATGTTATATGCCAAAAGATAATCATATACACATTATTGGTTGTATGAATATAGTGTAAACAGAACAATGAATCCCATGTGCTTCAACATACTGCTGCTAACAGCTGATGTTGACTTGCTGTACCTGCTGGTTTTACCACCGATAGTTTTTTTTCCTTTCAGATTTTAACTAGGGCTGTCAGTCGATTCAAATATTTAATCGCCATTAATCGCATGATGTCCATAGTTAATCGCAAATTAATCGCAAATGTTTTATCTGTTCTAAATGTACCTTAGATGAATATTTTTCAAGTTTTTAATACTCTTAACATATGAGTGGACAAATATGCTTTATGCAAATGTTTGTTTATTATCATTGGAACAATGACAAATATTCTCCTGAATATTTTCAATACAACAACCTGGAACCTCTCTCTCTCTTACACTCTCTCCCAACCCTGTGTTATTCTCTGCACTGAGCCAGTTGCTCAAACAGACAAGTCTGTTTACAGTTGTCGGCGAAATGCCGCTCCTCTGTCTTCATAACAGTCAAAGCATGAGACTGAAGTTCCCACTGTGGGTCAAAATAATGCGCTGTGATGTGCAGTCGATCCGAATTATCTAACGCAGCCCCTCGTCCTCCACGATGTTAAGCTGTAGCCACCCATTTAGCTATCGCTGTTGTTGTCCAGGCGTCTCCCCGGCAAACTTTCAAGCGTGGTCTGCTGCAAGCGAGCGGCAGGAGCGGGACTGTCGGCATCAGCTCTGTGCTTGGCTTGCTGTTTAAAACACCTTTTTTTGTATCCATATCTTTCGCTAGAATCTTCCACCATCTAACTAACAACAACAACGTCAAGCCTTTGGGCTCTGAAACTACGGGCAGGCCGAGGACAAATACACATGCGTTAATCGCACGTTAAAATAATTAGTGGCGTTAAAAAATGTTTGCATTAACGCGTTATTAACGCGTTAACTTGACAGCCCTAATTTTAACAGATTCATACTTACGATAACTTCGGTACTGTTTTGAAACAAGTATGTAGTCATACGTGTGTCACATTCGAAATGTTGTCTTTGATTTGATAAGTTACTAAAAAATATATTTTTCCGTGACGTATCTATGAAGGCCCCTGACACCAAACCTCACATCGCATCGTCAGCAAAAACTACACCCAACAGCATTTAAATATTTTGAGGTGGGATCTGGAAGGACCACTGTGAAAATTGCCATGTCGGTTTACCCCTGCCCAGAAATCAGCCTAACTTTGGAGTGTCATTTAGCTCTATTTCTGAGTAGCTACATTAACATGCCATGTGATTGTTACTTAAGGACACTTTAAGGGTACGTCCACACGGCAGCGTCGCGTGCTTCAACAGAGACGCTTCCCATTCACTTTGAATGGGGTGACGTCACGCTTTGCCAAACTGCATTGTGGTTCCGTCGCGTCGCTTTGCCTCCGTTGTTCGCTTCGAAAGTTGAGAAAAGTTCAACTTTTCAAGCGTCGACGGAAGCGCCAGCCAATCAAATCATATGCCAGTACAAGCGCTAGCCAATCAAATCATATGCCAGTACAAGCGCTAGCCAATCAAACCGCGTGCTTGTGTGTCCGGGGCGGGAGATGAATGTGATTGGTTGTTGGTCGCACGCCAGACACGCCCACCGGCAAGCTTCAACGCGACACTGCCGTGTGGACGTACCGTAAGGACACATAAAGGGGGACCTCTATCAGGGGTGCTGTAAAAATCAATTCATGTAAGAATCAAAATTCTAAATCGTTTTAAACATTTATTTTTACAAAATAACTTAGATATTGCTACAAATGGACAGTAAATGTTTCCCACAGAATTAAATTCTACTTGTGGTGGTCTCAGACCTGAGTCCATTGGGCTGCCCACCTGCTTTCATATTATTTATGAGAGAAAGCATTGGGGGGCTGAACAAATCAATGTGCTGCATGCAGCTCTATAATGTAATTGGATAGTGATTTTTTTTTTTTATGGAGGACAAGAGGAAAACAACCCATGTAGTCATGTCATTAGACTTTTTATAGTTTCTTATGTTCAACAAAAAGCAGTATAACAATGGCTTACAATATGTATTAAGATTAAGTGCTGGGACCTTATATGTGCGTCACGTGTCAGTTAGTCGTTTACATAGCTTCTCCTCACGGAATGCTATAATGGGTGGCCAAATATATTAAAGTTTCTTTTCTTTTATTCTATAAACTACTGCAACGTTTCTCTGTGTTGGAATTCAACAGACACTGGAATGGCTGCCATACATTTAGAGATTGAGATTTAAAAAAAACTGATGAGTGGTCTCTTCATTTTTCCCAGAGCTGTTTATATGGTAGAATAAATAACGGGAACATTTTGAATTTTTTGAATAACCTTAACTTGCTATTCTTAAAATCACTAGATTGGAGAAATACAAAAAACCTTTTAGTAAAAAGTCACGATAATCCAGACTTGTGTTTCTGTTGGTGGCTATATACCAGACTCGTATTGGAAAAATATGTACCAAAGTCTGGCAAATGTAAATCTCTCCGGTCATAATCTGATGAAACATAATTTCCCCATATGTATTAAAAATAGGCTGAATAGACCTGCAAAGTCCTCATAAGTGATTTCACAGAAATGTATCCCAGGCGGGCCAAACTGGCCAAGGTGGCCTGCATGATCCCTGTCTTTAATGGGCCGGTAGAGAGGATTCTCTCTGGGACTAAAAAGGTTGGCAGTAGCACGTCTAATTAAAATGTTATGTATTAGACAGGCCTACGTTTGTGTTGGTTAACAAATAGTTAAACATGTTTTATGACCATATGTAGGCCAGAGGTTGAGGGAACATCTTTGTGTTTTTGGTGTATAGGGTTGCAAAATATATATATATATATATATATATATATATATATATATTATATATATATACTGTATATATATTTTTGTTTGCGTTATGCACACCTCTATTGACATCTATCTACTTTTCAACAAAACAGAAATCATAGGCGTTGATGATCTCATTCTTAAATGTAGCCTTTCCCTCATTTTCAAACCAAATAATAAACAGATAATATTTGACCAAAATGTCTCCTATTGGTCCTTGGCATTGAAATCCTTCGAGACCCATTGAGCGGCATCTTTGTTTTTCAGTAATCGGTGATGGAGACCGTTCATTATGCTCTTTTTTTTAACCAGAGGATTGAACAATGGCCCTGTCCTTACTGTCATTTTGAAAGCACTTAGAAGGATCTAACAGGATTTGCTCTTATCTTCCAGGTCATATTGAATAGATGACCCATTGCTCTCAGATTGAGAGTTCAGGGTATTTACTTTGCAGCTTTAATCATTAGGAGTGTGAGAATCCTTGTTGCAGACTCTAATTGAGCTACACAGTTCCTCGTTCATTCCTCAACCATCATGTGATAGGATGCTATCCTCCCTCCTGCATAAAGCTGTGCCCTCAACATTTGACTTTCAAATGTATTAACACTTCAATTGTTTTGTGCTCTTAGATGTATTGTAGTCATTAAACTTACAGTAAACACACGTGAAATCTCAGACATCCAAGCTCAGCGTTGTGTCGTCGGCCTTACACTGTGACATCTACGATGTGTGTGGTTGTGACTGTTAACTGTATGTATGTGCTCCTCTTTTGTTCATTGACCACAATGCAGCCACATAGAGCCTGCTGTCTAGCCTGTATTGTGATCTGTGGAACACCACTCACATCATGACTGATCTATTGTGGCTCGGGTCAAAACTGCATGTCAGCACATTTAGATGGACACACACACACACACACACACACACACACACACACACACACACACACACACACACAAAGCTGAGGCTGCTGAAACAGCATTTCTTGTAGAGTGGTTTGTCGTTAGTCTACATGAATTCATCTGACTACAAATAACATCCTCGAGTTTATTTACCATAGATGTGAGGAGAAGCTTGTTGGCTCATATTTGTCTATTCGTCCCTTTTTTGTAAGATTAGATTTTCTAATTGTGTTCTAAATGGGGAAACTTTATAATTGTTGAGAAGAGAGAAACTCCCTCTGGAGGGAACACAGGGATTTGAGCCTTTGCAGACCATTTACATGCACACAAACCTATACCCCAAAGGCTTAAATCAGTACTACCCATTTTGGGTTATAATAAATAAATAAAAACCTGATTTAAATATTGGTATTAATTAGGGAAGCAGTGAAATGCACTGATATGTGACTTTGATTGTTTTTAAGGATATTTTGAATTGTATTTAGGTCCATCACACTCACATGGTCATGTCAGTATACACTGACACTGAAATGAATCCTCCTTTGTCTCCTTGGGCCAGCATGGATGAGAGGAAGAGTTATAGCCTCCAAAGCTCTTCCAATGTGAAAGTTTGCTGCCTAAAAATGCAATTCAATTACCGTTATATCGGGTTTGGAGAATTTGTTAAACAATTAACAATATTGCAGCAGATAACAGCGGAGGCGTAGCTTCAGACACCTCAGATCTTATAATTAAAGACGAGTGGCTGTGCGCTCCCTGGCTCTCCTGGGGAAAGTAGATACGAGTAAAATAACAATGGAATCTGAGATGAAAGGCAATTAGAAGATGTTACCCAGAAGACAAAATAAAGATGAACGGGAGGAAGAGATGAAGCAGAATTAACCAAAGTAACATGTGGTATAAACAGAGTAAGATGGGTTTAGATTTCAGGTTGTCTCTTACACAGGAGTAGCCTTTAGTCTCACAGCTCAGTCTGTTATTCTTGTCTCTTTTTGTTCCGTTATGTAATGGATGACGTGCAGCGAGCCGCTCATTAATGAGAAAAGAACCCCGACAGGACGAGCAGGGTCCCCGATGCAATTAGTTTGTTTTCTTCTTCTTGTTCTTTTTTTTTTTTACCGGGGACAGTTCAGCCATCATAATCAGAAGTGTCCTGCTCATCGCAAATATAAAACTTAAGTATTCCATGATGTTTCCTTATGGAGAAAACTTTTTTCTTTACCTACAATTAACTTCTTACTGCGGATTGATATGACTGCACATGTTCCCTTGATCAAAGCATCCTTAGTTTCCTTAAAATGTCCAAATCGACCAATCGGAATTGTATTATACTAAGCTGTGTAATAAGCTGGGATAACGTCCTTCTCATTTCCAGGTTTAGTTATGCAAATGAATGTGCTTGCTGAGACTCAGAAGAAAATCCATGCATGGACACAGTGTATGTGCTGCTGAACTACAACTTGACTTATTTCCCCTTTTCTGTTCTTGCCATTGGACAGTAGGAGAGGTCGTGCCCAGTGACTCCCTGCAGGTGCCAAACGAGGCCACCATGTCGGTGACCGTTCATGAGAATCGCAAGTCCCGCACTAGCACGGGCTCCATGAACATCTCGCTGTTCCACAAGCCTTCCCATCCCGACAGTGTGCTGACCCACCTGAACACCTTGAGGAAACAGTGCCTGTTCACTGATGTCATTCTGTGGGCCGGGGACCGCTCTTTCCCATGCCACAGGTAAACACACGCGGAATACATTTGTGAAATTCACTATATATATATATATCATTTATTAGACCCAGCCACCACAGCAGAGAGTAACATACACTACATACTTTTCCACATTCCTTTGTTCTTTTTTTGTTTTTTATATGACCTCCGGAGCAGGACCGTGCCATTTTTATTCACTGACAAAATATTTTGTTTCCTGCAGAGCTGTCTTGGCAGCATGCAGTCGTTACTTTGAGGCCATGTTCAGCGGAGGACTACGAGAGAGTCTGGACAGTGACGTCAACTTCAGAGACAGCATCCACCCTGAGGTACGACCGCTGTTACAGAGGATAAAGCTACACTATTTTTCCTTTAGAACTTTAAAGCTTCTTTCGAAAGCTCTTTAGATGAAAGCGTTCAACAAATAATCCTCCATCCAACCACTACTTGTGAACAATCTGAACTCAATGTCTACTTTTCACAGTTTATAGATTTCTTAATGGATCGACAATCACTGTGCTGTTGAATTAGTTTGATGCCTTTTTTAATAGAGTGGTGCAGTGATGAAGTATTCGGAAGTTAGCATCACAACGGGCTCCTTCAATAAAAAGCAATGAGATTTTTCCATTGGATTTTAAAATATGAAATAAAAAATATGACAAACACGTTTATGATACTCAAACCTTTTGTTCAGCAAGATAATCTCTACATATTAACAGTGCTTTTATGATTTTTGAAGCATGAATGCAGTTGCCAGAGGTAAAAAGCTAACGTTGCTATAAACAAACTACAACACGGTAGCATGACTTCAAAGCTTAGTTTAAGGCGGCTAATGTTTGCCGGGATGACGTTTAGTATACCCATTTAGTCACTTATTATTGACCGCCCACTTTATTACACATAGAAGCTACGGGCATTTATCAGTAGGGAATTGGCTGACAAAATGTACGTCGTAGAATAAACCTTGAAAATCTCCCAGACCTTATTTCAGGCCTTTAACTAAAAACACGTTTTATAAAACCTTTGAAACGAGGGAACCAGAACTAGTACAATTCTGACACATTTTCGGGTTTTAGGACTCATTCCTATACCACTCTATAGACGGTTAACACTAGAACCGCCAACGGGTAAATTTTACCCGCAGCTGTTTCTTGATTGTATGTAACTTTTTTTCAATAAAATATTCAAGTCTCCCAGTCTGTGACTTTTCCTGAAAGTGTGTTATGTAGCACCCTCTGTTGTTAAAAATTGTCAATATGAAGTCAGATTGAAAAAATGGCCCAAAAAATGCCATTTATACCTATATCCGCCAGCGGGTCATATTGACCTTATAGAAGATGCAGTGATTTTTGCGCTATTGATCTCGCGCAAAAACATGAACATGACGTGTTGCTATAGCAACGCCTGTTGTTTACTGCGTTTCCTTATAGATAGATAGATAGAGAGAGATATATAGATAGATCGATAGATAGTTATAGATAGAGAGAGAGATAGAGACACTTTGCACATAACTCACGGTAGCGATCTTTTATACTACTGCACAAACTAGATATCATATGAAAGCTGAGAGTCCACAGATTCTATTGGTATATGTTTCATCACTGTGCGATCAAAACTCACTGTTAACCCTGTGTTCTAGTATGATAAATAAAAGAACATTGTACTTTGAAAATCAATGCATTCTAATAGCGGGTACATTTGACCCGTTGGCGGTTTTAGGCATACAGCGACCCCTGGCGGTTCTAGTGTTAAAAAAAGATGGGAGGAAAGAGGTTTTATGATATGAAGAAAGGCACATAACAAATGACCTCAGCCTTACATAAAACAGCATGTTGCCTTTACCCTAAGGCCACGATGACGCCACTAAAAACTGGATTTTTTTTTTAAGGAAGGTATTGACATTTGAAAGGTAAAAAAATCTGAACTTTTTAAAACGTTTTTGTTTCCCACAGCACCTGTTCCTACAGTATTGATCTGCTGAGTCATTCACAGTTTATTTTTTTGTCTCTCAGAACACAACAGCCAAGGAACTACAGAAGATACAGTTTTAGTTTTCTGTTCATCCCTCACAGCCCTATGTTTTTTTGTGTCTACATCTTACATGGTTTCTTGCTTGGAAAATATTTGAGTAACTTGGCTATGTAATGTGGTCAGAAAATTCCTTGTACAAACTCTACAAAATGTCAGCGTTTAATTTTAATCCTCAACTTTTCCAGGTCTTGGAGCTCCTGCTGGACTTTGCTTATTCTTCTCGAGTCATCATAAACGAGGAGAACGCTGAGTCATTGTTAGAGGCGGGCGACATGTTGCAGTTTCATGACATTCGAGACGCAGCAGCAGAGTTTTTAGAAAAAAACCTTCATTCTTCAAACTGCCTGGGGATGATGCTGCTATCGGACGCTCATCAGTGTAAAAGACTGTACGAGCTGTCGTGGAGGATGTGTCTATTACACTATGAGACCGTAAGGATGATGAGGATTTTTCTCGCACTAACCTGGTGTTGTCAGTGTCAGCCATAAGATCTGAAAGCATTTATCAGCCCAATCACTGCTATCTGTGAAATGCTGACATATACTCTGCCATATTTGATTTCTGAGCCTTGTAATGCTCTTGATACCATACAGTTAACTAAAAGGAAATTGGCAGATGACTGAGCTTTTCCATTTAGTAAATTGACTGGGATTGGAATTGATTGGATCTAATACATCTGTGATCTCAAGCATGACCTCATCATCACAAGAAAAATACCCTGAGTAAGAGTTGGCAACATCCTCAGCTCTTTAAATATTATCTGTAGTTCAATTGACTCTGATGTTATTCGGGTTCGGAAACTATTGTGAAACCGAGATGCATATAAATAACTTTGCAAACAAAATTGCCCATGAATCAACGGCCATTTATCAAATCATATGACCTCAAATTTGGTAGATATTTTAATCAGTTTTCAGGGAATAGAACTTCAAAACTTGTCTTTTGAGCCCGATTCATATGTGGCGCAAACATTTTTGAACTGTGTTTCACCAAATTCGATGCAGGGGAACTGGGGGCAGGAAGTGCAATAATAATTGGTGCATGTGGGTGTGGCCTATGAATTGTTTTTATTTTTGTATTCCTTCCCTGAATTTGCTGTGAGCTGGAACAAGCTAGAGAACTTGGTACCATAACGGCCTGTCCACACGCGCCGTGCGTTGAAGCTTCAACGCTTCTGCCCATTCACTTTGAATGGGGTGACGTCACACTTTGCCGAGCTGCATTCTGGGAGCGTCGCTTCGCTTTGCTCGCGTTGCTCACTTCAAAAGTTGAGCAATGTTCAACTTTTGAAGCTTCGACGGAAGCGTCAGCCAATCGAATCATATGCAAGTACAAGCTCTAGCCAATCAAACCGCGTGCTTGTGTGTCCGGGGCGGGAGATTCATGTGATTGGTTGTTGGTCGAGCTTCAGACACGCCCGCCGGCAAGCTTCAACGCACGCCGCCGTGTGGACGCTGCGTAAGTGGAAATACTGACATTTTATTCCAATCATGCAGGACTTAGATATAGACATATCTGTTACAAATGAGCAAGATTGGTCAAAAAATGGGCACAATCTACTCAAAACTCTTCACATGGTGGGGTCTTAGCAGCAAGTAGGCGAAAGTTGCCTTGAGCAATCCTTTATTTAGCTTTAAATGCTCAATATTGGAAATGCTGCCTACATTGTAATGCTGAAACAAGTGCGGGATTGTTCTCACTCTTTCTTTAGACAGGATTAAACCCACTAAAGAGACTTGCTGGTGGCTTTGCTTTTGGTAATCGAGCTGCTTCGTTCTTTTCACAGAGGAAGGGTTTGAATCCGCAAATGCCACTTGCAGCCATATTTGTAGAACCAAGACGAAATGAAATCTGCTGAGTGGTCCTACCTTAAACTCCATTTCCCTTTCATCACTCAATTAGCAGCTGAAAAGGAGTAACTGCAGATACTTCCGATATTATAATACATACAGTATATATATATTAACAAATTGAATGTAATCAGTATTTGTCTGTGCTTTAGGTAAGAGAATCAGAGGACTTCTACAGTCTGTCGAAAGATAAGCTGCTGGAGCTGATTCTGAGCGATGAGCTGGAAATAGAAGATGAACAGGTGAGTGAACCTCTCTTTTATTTCCTGTTGACTTCTTTCTCCCATCATTTTTTTTGTCTTCTCTTTCTCAATTGTTGTGCTCTATTTTAGTCCGTAACAATCTTACAATTGTTGCCTAAGAGTGGTGCAGGAACCTGGAAATGGGTTAGTCTTTTTGAACGTCAATGGTTTTTTGAATGCGTTTTTGCTTAGATGCCTGAAATCTATTCTGTGGTTAACACAAGTTTAATAGATTTTCAAGTTTTGTTATACAACATAAACATGTCAGTAAATATTTGCTAACAAGTGAGTAAATGGGATTAATAAACGTCATTACGCCGAAAATTAGCCACCTTTAGCTTAGCCGTAATGTAGTCAGTTTATGATGGTAGCTATTGACTTCTGGCACTTGCAATTACTCTTCAATAATTATAAAAGTGGTGTTCATATGTAGAGATTTTCCTGTAGAACATGTAAGTAACACATAGATGAAGCAACATTTTGCTAATATCCAAAATGCAATGAAAAATCCCATTTTGCTGAAGGAGCCTTTTTTCTTGGAAGCTTGTTATTGTGACCCTTTTTTGTGTTTCAAAGTTTTCTGATCGTTGTAGCAAAGGATGGTGCCACACCACCGCTTTTTTTCTTTTTCAAGTATTGAATTGTTGTTTTGACTTGTGGCAGGTTGTGTTTAATTCTGTCCTGCGCTGGGTTCGATATGACTTGGAGGGTCGGCGTCACCATCTACCGGAGCTGCTGAGAGGCATCAGGCTGGCTCTGCTGCCGTCCGAGTGTCTGCTGGAGGCTTTGGCCTGTGAAGAGCTGGTGATGGCTGACAAGAGGAGCAGGTAAGAGCTGTCAGGATCTTATTCATCCTGCCCGTCTTCTCTGTAGCTGTAGAAAGAGAATTAAGCCACGCTTTTGGTAAAGATATACTGTATGTGACAAGTGTGTTTTCTGAGCTCTTGCTTGAACTCTCCTCTGCAGGTCAATAGTAGAAGAAGCGATGCAGTGCAAGAAAAAAATCCTTCAGAATGACGGGATAGTGACAAGTCCATGTGCTCGCCCACGCAAGGCAGGACACACACTGCTGATCCTGGGAGGCCAGACCTTCATGTGTGACAAGATCTACCAGGTGAAAGACACACACTGTCCTTATACAGTATGTGTTATATGAAGGATAGGGTTGTCAGATAACATACAGCAGCCTAACTAGGATCTCACAATGTACCATTATAAAGGATTATCAGAAACACATGCCATACTGCTTGTATAACATATAATGCCTTAATCCTATTAAAGACCCGTTCACTACCAGTGTAAACATGATGTGGGGGGGCTGGTGTAAGATGCATACCATGTAAACATAACTTCAGTTGGCCATTAATGGACAGGTTGCCAATGTTATTCCAGTGACTTCCTGTCCACCTGTTAGTGCTCTTTAGCAAGACACTGAATCCTACCTGAAAACCTGAAAAGAGAAGCTGGTGTGAAAGTGCCTTAAACCTGAATTAACTTTAATATCCAGCAGGGTCACCACAAAATGAAATCTGAAGTCTATGAATCAAATGAATGAATGAATTTTCATTTGATTTATAACCACCGTAAACATTTTCCTTATGATTCTATGGTCTCAATCTTTATTCTTAGGCTTCTTAAATGCAACATTATGTCAATTTAGGCAAGGCAAGTTTATTTATATAGCACCTTTCAACACAAGGCAATTCAAAGTGCTTTACAAAAATGAAAGACATTATTATGAAAGACATTATTATAAAATGGCATTTTAAAACACTTATTTAAAAGCAAAGATAATAAAACACGAATAACACAGGCACAGGTTACTGTGTAGTGTGAGATATGAGTATCTATTGAAAGCAGTGGCAAAAAATGTAGTAAATGATATTCCCATTTAGAGGAAAATAGACGATAAGCATAACAAATGTTCTAAATAGAGACTATCAAAATCTCATCCAGTCAAAATGATATACATCTCTTTTTCTTTGTCCGTTTTATTCCCATTTTTCTGTTTTTTAAGTATGAATTTAGTTTGTTGTAACTAATATTCCATTAACACATTTAATATCTACTACTGTGGACCATTTTTAGGTTGACCATAAAGCCAAGGAGATCATACCCAAAGCAGACCTCCCCAGCCCCAGGAAGGAGTTCAGTGCGTGTGCTATCGGCTGTAAGGTGTACGTCACAGGAGGCCGAGGCTCAGAGAACGGAGTCTCAAAAGACGTCTGGATCTACGACACTGTCCATGAGGAGTGGTCCAAAGGAGCTCCCATGCTAATAGCCAGGTGAGTCACTTATGGTACAATAAAGTCAGAAATTACACTGCCTATTCATGTAGTCAAATCGAATTGTATAGAAGTCTACTAGAAAAGTCTTAAGAGTGTAGTCTCACTTGATTTATCAACTGAGTATACATTTTCCTTATAAACCATTTGATATCATTTTGCTTTAGGGGCCTCAATCTGGAAATATATGTTTTGGGTTTTTAACAGCAGTTGAGCAGATAGCTGGGAAGAGAGTGAGACATACGATCAGAATATTCACTCTTACTCGCATTAGGTCCCGATTCTATAGTTAATGAGAAGTCAAAAGAAACCCATCTTCTGGAGGCCCCCTTGGGACCAAGTATCATTGAGATGCTCAGAGCCTTGGTTGAGAACCACTGCTCTAAAATATACATGCAAATAATGTGGGACTTCTGTTGTCCAGGTTTGGCCATGGCTCAGCTGAGCTGGAGAATAGTCTCTATGTTGTTGGAGGTCACACAGCCATAGCAGGAGTTTTCCCTGCCTCACCATCTGTCTCCCTAAAACAGGTATCAGAATTTACAATTTCTACTATGCATATTCATGAATAGAACAACTTAATTATGTATACATGTGCAAAAGAACAGCCTGTTTTCTGGTTGTTATGAAGTTTGACTTTGACTCCACTTGGACTCATTCACCTTTAAGCTGTTTGTGTGTTTGAAGTCAAACATGAAAGTCTAACTGTAACTTTTTCCTAGGTGGAGAGGTATGAACCTCTTACTAATAAATGGACTATGATGGCTCCTCTCAGAGATGGAGTCAGTAACGCAGCTGTGGTCAGTGCCAAACTCAAACTCTTTGTTTTTGGGGGGACCACCATTCATAGAGACAAGGCCTCCAAGGTGGGTGGATTGTATTTGTATCTTCCCTAAACTTCCTTAGAAGGCAGCCCCTAACATCACATCATTCAGTTTCAAACTAACTAATAAACTCCTATCCACTTTCACTTTGTAATCTTATAGCCTCAATAGAGTGGTGCAGAAACAAGTCCTAAAACCTGGAAATGAGTTTTACAACTTCTGATTCCCTCGTCTCAAAGTGGTTTTCTGAGCGTGTGTTTGGTTAAACTACTGAAATATAGTATTTTGTTATGGTTAACAAAAGCTTAAACTTCTATGTGTCCTAAAAATCGTGGTTTTTAACAGAAATGAAATGAGACTTAACGTTATCACGACAAACCCGCTGTTAGGTTAGCGTAGGTGAAGCATTTCTAAGCGATCGTGATGTTGTTCTTAGCCTAACTTTAGCTTTTCACTTCTGATGATTGCGTTTACGCTTCAAAATCATAAAAGTGCTATAAATATGTGGAGATTATCCTTCTGAACAAAACGTGTAAGTATCAGAAATGTGTGCTTGTCACAGATCTTATTTTCAGAAAATTCCAATAGTTTTTTTTCGAGGGATCCCTTGCTAGCTAACTTCTGGGTCAGCCTACAATAATACATCTTCACCGCACCACTCTATATGAAAGAGTGTTTTACTTTAATTTACTTGTTTATATGTTTCCATTGTAAAATGTGGTAAAATAATTGTTGCACCTGAAAACGTTCAAACTCTACGTCTTCCATATCTAGGTCCAATGCTATGACCCTGTGGGTAACCGCTGGAACATAGCAGCTGAATGCCCCCAGCCCTGGCGCTACACGGCGGCTGCTGTCTTGGGGAGCCAGATCTTCATCATGGGGGGGGACACTGAGTTCACCGCCGCCTCCGCCTATCGCTTTGACTGTGAAACCAATCAGTGGACTCGAGTGGGCGACATGACGTCCAAACGAATGAGCTGCCACGCCGTGGCCTCAGGGAATAAGCTCTATGTGGTCGGAGGTTATTTTGGGACGCAGCGGTGTAAAACGCTGGACTGTTACGACCCCACGTCAGATAACTGGAACTCCATCACCACTGTGCCTTATTCACTCATCCCCACCGCCTTCGTCAGCACATGGAAACACCTGCCTGCCTGACCAGGAGACACCGACGACAGTTATTACAGGTACATGCTCACCACTGAGACCCACTCATCACATCTCAGCTCATCTCTAAAGCCTATTCTGACATAATGCAATGCAATTTTCTGCCTTCCATTATTTGTGCATTTTTTCAGGATTGTGTTGATCCGCCTCAAAGAGTACATACATTAGCCGTAGCTGTTAACAATGCACCATTTGTGTGTGTGCTTTTATAAAGCTTTTTCTAACTGAACGGACACAAGTTTTACTTGTGACATGTGCAATGCGCATTCAAATGTTGGTAATAATTAGTTTAACTACCTAACTGCTTAGCTACAACGATTACGCAGCGTTTCCGTTGGAAAAATGGGTGCAGGTCAAAGTGTCCAGGAACATTCCAATGTCCCAGACAGACGGGAGAAATTCAGGTAAAATATTACCTGTGTTTATTATAGAGCTTTATACATTAATAGGAAGTCTATGTAAAGAATGACAACATCAAAGCATGTAGATATGTTTTATTGAAAAGTAACAACAATAAACAATACATCCTGTCATCAGACTTGAGCATATTGCAAACAAAATTAAATTCCTTCAGCTTCAGGCCTACAAATTATCATATAGAATAAAACAGATTAAAAACAATATGTAAACAAACCAATATATGTGTAGGCCGCTCTGGCTCATAACATATTCATTAAGGCGTGCTGCTGCCAAATTGAAATAAAGCGCTGTTTTCTTTCTGTTCCACTCAGAATATATTTCCGCTAAATCATGTACGAGGACTTTGCAGGCCACTGAGAAATTCAAACCTTCATGAGGACGTTACACAGGGATGACGTCTTGTTGCACGCTTGTGCTATTAATGAGAGCAGCTGGTGCTTCAAATTGTGCTTGGGGGGATTATTTTACTGAGAAAGACTTTAATTTGTCAGACTTGAACAGAATTTCCTAATCAAAGTCAATTAAATACCGGCTAAAGGAGACACTGAAAACATGTGTTGGGCTTTGAGGGCTACCAAAACCAGTGTGTCCTACACTCAGTACTGTTCCTGAATGCATCCTGTGTACTCACACAGAGCACTGATGCTGCTGCCCCTGTGGAGACATTTTGATTTGCCTCAATTCCTACCTCACACAGCACATGTGCACCTGCTTCTTTACACTGATTTGATATAATTATGCTGTCACTAAATGTAGCTTGTGTTCAGTCTGTGTACACCTTCAGTTTACACCCATCTTATGGAAACATTGAAATAAAGCCCATCTGGGAGCAGTCATTCTTCTTTATGCAGAAATATGCAGCCACTTTCAGGCTATTCACATGGTCCTTTTCACAAAGAAAAAGCTAACTGGTTGGATGATTCATTTTCTCCTGGATTTTGGCCCACCATTCAACTGAACATTGTTGGTCTCTATTTTGATGATGGTAAACTGGCAAACACACATTCTCTAGGTGCTGAGTCTAATAAACTGTAGATAGGTGATTACATCAATGTAGAATGCTAAGTTAGATCAAAGATATTTGTCTTTGTAACATTCAGAAAGAGTTCACTGGAGGATACTGCTGCATTGGGTGTTCCAATCCTAAAAAAAAGAATATCTTACATTGAAAAGGTTGTTTAAATATAATCCTGAATAAAAGGAACATCAACACTACAAGTTAAAATAAATATAAAATAAGTTCAGCTTACTGTAAAGCCACAATAGCAATATTATAAAGTGTAAGCTAAGTGAAACTGCTGTAGGGTGTAAGACTAAATGTTTACTTTTTTGGTTTTAAACTTAGTTCTGAAGTTAAACCACAGACTCTTCAAATCATCTGTTTTTTTAATAGCCAATCTTGCCAATACTTTAAATTTAAAGTAATTTAGCTGATGCTTTTTCCACAGCGACTTACATACACCCCGTTACTTTAGACATGCCTACGGGAGCCATTTGGGGTTCAGAACTTGCCAAAGGACACTTCAACACGTTGACTGCAGGGTCTGGGGATCAAACCACGGACCCTACCATTGGTGGTCACCCTGTTCCACAGCCGGCCCACAGAGTTGAGGCTTTATATTCCAGTCTACAGATCCCATGCTCCCCAGTCAGCACTTCCCAGAGATTAATGATACATTATTCATGGAGTTTGAGCCTTCATCTCTTCTAAAAGATTCACTGGTGTTTTCTTTTCCCAGTAAACAGGACAGTGATAAATCAAACAGCACTTTAACTGATGTATGTCATGTGATGTAGCATAATCCACAGAACCCAAACACAGTCCAGATAAATAAAAGCTTTTAGGCTGACTCAGTGTTAGTCATTCAATTTAAAAATGTGTCTCTGACCTTCCTCTGACTCATACATACAGTCAGTGACAAGAACACTATGAAACTAACCTTTGGTCCTTTTTACCGCTACCACACATTGTGGTAAGGATACTTCTTTCTTAACACACCTTACCACAAGCCACAGTGACATTGAATCACCTTTTGAATGTGAGCATGAATGGTGGTCTGGCACTATTTGGCAGCCTTTTGATTGGAAGCCCCCAGGAAGTGTGCTGGACTGTGAGGCAAAATGTATCAAAGGCCAAACCGTGGTACTTCAACTTCCTTGTCAGTCCAGGACGGCTTTTGGCTCCAAACACTTTTTCCCATTGACTTGCATTGGGAAAGAGATATCTGTATATCAGCGGATACTTTTTTTTAGCTATATGATCTACCCAGTATGAACACTTGAATCTGCCTTCTTTAAATCATTAGGTCCTAAAAGCTTCCAATGCACAAAAATCTGATACTAGTTATTTTTCCTCTCCATTCATTGGACTGAGCCGAGACAGTCGTGATGGAGCTGATAGGAGGCAGGGCTTAGCAAAAACGCAAGTGTGCATGCTCTGTGGGCCCAGACCCAGAGGATTCAGGTATTTCTATTCTCAAGGTCTAGGCCATTTTGGTTTCATGCACCACTGATTAACTTTCATAAAAAAATAAACGGGGCCCCGCCTCCAACACTTGATCTAGTTCTCTTTATACATCCATGCTCCAACCCCCCACGACCCTTGAGGATGGACTTTATGATGATAAATGATGGCTTATGATTATAACGGCTGCACAGTTTGAAAAAAAAAATATTTGACTGACACTGCAATTGCAATATTAGAGATATTGAACATTTTGCATAATCATTCTCATCATCAATATATCAGAATGATCCGTACCAAACAAATGTTTTGTAACGACTGTAGATGGTATTTTAAACACATATTCGCGTTTAAAAAATATTGTGCGATTTGAAGTTTGCGCTAGTCCACATTTTTATTTTGATAACATTTCTTTTAATTGTGCAGCCCTAATGATAATCATCAGTTTTGCCCTTACAAAATTATAAACAAAATCAATTCTATAAGCCATGCTATGAATCGCTAATACAACTATAACCCCATTAACACACATGAATAATTAGTGTGTCAAATACAGTTCAGGGTGTCCAAGAGTTAAATATATAAAGTCATTTAGGTTTATCTTTGGGAACTTTGCTACAAGTAACTGCGTTTCACCTAAATAATGACGCAGTGTTTCCCCTACCATTGTCTTGGCGCCTGCCAACGGAGCCCCGCGCCCCCCCTGAAATTCAGGATGTTTTTATATTTTTTTTTAATAATACATATTTATAGCCCCAAATTGCAACTAATCTATTTACTGTCACTTTTCACATTGAACATGTGCTCTTTTATTAAATAAACTAAACACTTTCATTTTAAGTTTAGTGTTTTTGACCCTATGAAACACTGATGCATTAATCAATAACAATAATCCACAGCTCCTCTCTCTGCTCCAGAGGATTAAAAAAATATATACCCCAACAACACCCCCCCCCCCCAAAGGCACAATAATACATTGCATAAAAGGCAGTATAAAGCGAACATATATGAAAAATTGCACATGCCTTGTAAGATAAAAACAATAAATACATGGCGTTATAGAATGAGGGGAAGACATGTTGAGCATACCATGGCCAGTCTGTGCTGAGGTCACACAAGGAAGTAGCTTCCTTCCTGAGGTTATGTTCCCCGGTGGGACTGCAGCATAAAAATATCTCCCATCCATATCCACCCAGTGATGCAGTCTCTTCTACAGCATCAGACCCCCCTTTCCCTTTCCCTTTCACCCGCTCCTCCCTTTTCAAATATTCATGTTATGAGACTGGAGTCCCAGAGCAGCCTGCTCCACTCAGATCCAACTTGTCGGACTTCAATCCTATATTTCTGTCTTTTTCATTTACTGTTTGTACACTACTTATTAAGTATGTAATGTCTTATTCTATCTTTACCCTTCTGTTGCTTTAGCTGTGATGTAATGCATTGGGGTGGATCATACTGGAATATGTTGCCTCTTCCTCTGCTCTCAGAGCAGCAGTAACAGCAACCTCTCCCCTGGGTCTGCACTGAGCCTGGCTAATTGAGAATTGACTGCTCAGTATACTCTGTGTTTGCCTCACTTTGTTTTTAGGCTTATCATTTATTCATCATCAAAACAGGACCCGAGGCAAAGACTTAACATCACCACTAAAGAACATTTTGCTTGTATTATTATTATTAGGATTAATTTATCTTAACACCAAGAATGACAGCGATCCACACACATCTTCACACCATCTAAGGCATTGTTCTTATATCAATTATTGTCCTAGTTGAATCTTACGTTGGATCAGAGTCCAGCAGAAGTCTGGTGTGACTCTTCCTCCAGACTTCACTTCCTCCGGTAGTCTTGTCAACTTGTCCGCTAGCAGCAGTCTTGTGGACTCCTTCTCAGGGCCGCCCCCCCCCCTACACGCAGATCACGCAGACTGCGTGGGGCCTCATCTTGCGGAGGGGGCCTCATTTTATCCGCAAATGCGGCGCAATTCATTCATCTTATGCGTAAGTTCAAAAGCATGCTCCACTTGCGACACATGTGTGACGACTTGTGTACAGACCCGGTGGGCCTTTGCCACAACTTGGCGTAGGGCCACAAATTGGCCAGGGGCAGCCCTGCTCCTTCTCCAGCAGTAATACCCTCGTAGTCCAGCACTAGCCTTGTGAACTCGGTACTTCAGCTCCAACCCTCTGTTTTGGACTTGTCCTCCATCTGCATCCCTCTCTTGTAGACCTGTCCTCCTGCAGTAACGCTATTTTGTGGATGCGTAGTCAAGCAGTAGTCTTGTCGACTTGTCCTTCAGCTGCAACCGTCTCTCGTGGACCTATTATTTAGCAGTTCCCTTGTGGACTTGTCCTCCAGCAGTAGTCTTGTGGACTTGACCTCCAGCAGTAGTCTTGTGGACTCGTCCTCCAGCAGTAGTCTTGTTGACTCGTCCTCCAACAGTAGTCTTGTGGACTCGTACTCCAGCTGTGGTTTTGTGGACTCGTCCTCCAGCTGTAGTCTTGTGGACTCGTCCTCCAGCTGTAGTCTTGTGGACTCGTCCTCCAGCTGTAGTCTTGTGGACTCGTCCTCCAGCTGTAGTCTTGTGGACTCGTCCTCCAGCTGTGGTTTTGTGGACTCGTCCTCCAGCTGTAGTCTTGTGGATTCGTCCTCCAGCTGTAGTCTTGTGGACTCGTCCTCCAGCTGTGGTTTTGTGGACTCGTCCTCCAGCTGTGGTTTTGTGGACTCGTCCTCCAGCTGTAGTCTTGTGGATTCGTCCTCCAGCTGTAGTCTTGTGGACTCGTCCTCCAGCTGCAACCCTCTCTTGGTGACTCGTCCTTCAGCATTAACAGTCTCTTGAGGACTCTTTCTTCAGCAGTTGTCTTCTCGACTCATCCTCCAGGACTGATGCTATCTTACAAACTCGTCCTCAAGCAGACATGCTATCTTGTTGACTCATTCTCCTGCAGTAAACTTGTGGTCTCGTCTGTCCAGTCATATTCTTGTGTTCTCGATCTCCAACAGTAACTTTATCTTGTGGACTTGTCCTCCAGCAGTAACGCTCTCTAGTGGAGCCATTCTCCAGCTTTAATGCTCTTTAGTGGACACATCCTCCTCCTGGAAACATAAAATACACTACTTGTCCCATATAAGTACCCAATATTTAAAAAATGTTCTATGGTGTGTATTTGTATTATACTATATATATATATATATTGTATTATATATATATATATATATATATATATATATATGTATGTATGTATATGTATGTATGTATGTATGTATGTATGTATATATGTGTGTATTATATATATAGATGTGTGTGTATATATGTGTGTATTATATATATAGATGTGTGTGTGTGTGTATATATATATATGTGTGTGTGTGTGTGTGTGTATATATATATATATATATATATATATATATACACGTACACATGTGTATGTATATATATATATATACACATCTATATATATACACGTACACATGTGTATGTATATATATATATATATATATACACATCTATATGTACACATCTATATATATATATATGTACACATCTATATATGTGTATATCTATATATATATATATATATGTACACATCTATATCTATATATGTTTTTTTTTTATATAAAAACTCCTTTGTGGATGATTTGCACAATATTTTGGTGTGTGACTGCAACTGCTTTAGGATTAAGAAGCTCTTCTTCAGGCAGGAGCTGTCAGTGTTAACCCAGGCTTAGGATCACTCGTGAATATGATCACTTTAAAATGTCCCTGCTGCTATCGTCCCCACCGCACACACACATCCACACACACTCATACATAATCCTACTTCTCAGTTCCTAGCACCACAGCTAATATTTTCACTGCTCCTGCTCTAAAAGCTGCTTATTGAGTCAGGCGTCATAATATTTAGCAGATCAGAACCAGTTTGAATGCAGAGCTCTTTCTTATGTTAATGGCTGACAGCAGATTAGTCAACGAGACTCAGCTGTATCTAAGCCATGTGAGATGCACTGAGGCAGGGGCTTTAAATATTCTTCTTCTGGTTTCACACACGCAAAGTATAATCTATGTGAAACTAGGGGTTTCGCAACACCAGAAAAGTAGAAGAAATCTGTTCACACCATGTCGTTAGAAAATGTCTTGGCTGATCCTATCACAGGGGAACAGCATTGGTACAATTGCAGTCGACACCTGGCATTAAAAATGCATCTCCGCAATTTCAATGTTTTTTGGACACAGCTGAAGTCATGAAATTTACCGCACATTTTTCTGCGGACTGATATTGAAGCTTCTTTAGCAACACTCTGCTATACAGAAATAACAGACGGTCCAATGTCCAAAACTGACCAATGAAAATGTAGTAATCAACTAAGCCATGTAATAATAGCTGTTAACTCAAGCAGCACTGTGATGTTCACCGTGTGCTAATAGCTAACAATAACTAGCTGTCATCCTGCTGATTACAACACAGATTTGATCATTAAAATGTAGCATCCTACTGTAACAAAATGGAACACTATGAGTGGTGCGTTTCCTGCAACCCTTTAGTACTGTAGGAAAGTGAATGTTGGCATTGCCTTGTTACAGAAGAAAACCGTCTTTAAGGTGTTTATCTGACACTACATAGAGTGAAGTTGCTGCTTGTTTACATTTATATACATTATGTTTGTTTTTGTGCTCTTGTTTACCCCAGTCTGCACACTCAAAATGTGTCCATGATGTGTGTTGGTGTGTGCACTCATGCGTGTGTTAGCCTTAGTAGGCATTAAGCACTGTATGGGAGAGCTCGCTAAGAACATGTCAAGATTATATACTGAGAGAGATAATCCCATAAATACTGAAGTGTCAGCCTTTGTGAAGGAAGAGGAGAGGGAGACATCTTAGGGGAAAGTGTTCAGAGTTAGCTGAGGAAGTTATAAGTCAAAATGAAATAATATGCCACATCTTATATGGTGTGTTCACAGAAGAAACACCAGTAGATAATATCTACTGGTGTATCTACTAGATATAGATATGTATAACATGACTTAGAGCATAATGTTGTTTTGTATTTTTAAGAAAGCCAAGCATATTTCAATCCTCGCTCCTCTCTTAACCACCACCTTTATCTCTACATTTCAAACTGCTTGATTCAAAAATGATGATGAATCATCTCTGAACAAACTTGAACTTTAAGCAGTTCTCTTTGAACCGTAACATGGGGCATCATGGGTAACCCTGTCTCATACAGAGAGCATTTAGGCAGTACACCTGGAAGGTTTCTAATTTCTCTAATTTCCCCTCCTCGAATCCTCGGTCCTCCGGTAGTGACCCGGAAATGGATTTCAGCGCGCCATGTTGAAGGACATCTAATTTCTCTAAATGCACTTCGAGGACCGAGCATCGAGCATCAAGGAGGCTCTCTGGAGGAGCTATAACCGAGGATACACTGGTGGTTCCTCCACGGCTCCTCCGCGGATGTATTTCCGGCAACAGTGATGTTTAAAAGAGTCGTGACGCACGACCGGACTGATCTCAGCCAATGACAGCTCTGCATGCATCCCCTGGATATTATTTTATTAACTGCTTTCATCGCGAGGCAATGTTTACAGTGAGAACAGCTGTGAGAACAGCTGTGAGGTCCGTGCAGAAAGCAGAGCAGTGTGTATAATATATATCACTCAGTATAACAGGCCTACATTACTCTCTGTATTTGTATGCTTCGATATCTACAAACAAAGAGTCAATATTTTTCTAAGACCATTTAGTGCTTCACATAATAAAATACACAACGGCTGTATCCTGATATTATATGCTTTAGGAGCTGTAGGTGCGTGTGGTACAGTGTGTAGGTGCGTGTGGTACAGTGTGTTGGTGTGTGTGGTACAGTGTGTAGGTGTGTGTGTGTGTGTGTGTAGGTGCGTGTTGTACAGTGTGTAGGTGTGTGTGGTACAGTGTGTAGGTGCGTGTTGTACAGTGTGTTGGTGTGTGTTGTAGTGTGTAGGTGCGTGTTGTACAGTGTGTTGGTGTGTGTTGTAGTGTGTAGGTGCGTGTGGTACAGTGTGTAGGTGCGTGTTGTACAGTGTGTAGGTGTGTGTGGTACAGTGTGTAGGTGCGTGTTGTACAGTGTGTTGGTGTGTGTTGTACAGTGTGTAGGTGCGTGTTGTACAGTGTGTAGGTGCGTGTTGTACAGTGTGTTGGTGTGTGTTGTACAGTGTGTAGGTGCGTGTTGTACAGTGTGTAGGAGTGTGTTGTACAGTGCATAGATGCGGCGGACAGACGGGTCTCAGTTGGTTTGGTGTCCTATGCTTACTTTTAATACTTGTAAATACAACTTTTGGCCCGTCATTTCAATTCCCCATTTCAGCGACCAGAGAGGGTGGGGGGCCGGGGATATATCCAGTCTCTGATTGTGTTACGTTATTATGAGAGTGCTCTCATACTTGTTTGATTCTGAAATTGTATATATTTATATAAATATATTTGTGTATGTCCGCATCTGTAGCCTGTTATTGTCTCATTATACCGCACTGTCAATGAATTAAAAGTAAATATATAAGTCGTCATGAACACAGTTCTGTCCATCAGACAGAGGGCTGCTGTGCCTCCTGTCATCATTAATGGACGTCTCTTTAAAATGACAGCTCAGAGGAGAGGATTTCTCATTTCTCTAACCGCCTGCTGCTTCCCCTCCTCTCTCCTCGGTTCCCCTCCTCGAGTCCTCCGCTCGCATCTCCTGTGGGCGGGACTAAGACACGAGGATAGGAGTCGAGGAAGGGAGTCGAGGAAGGGAATTAGAGAAATGAGAAACCTTCATGGGCTCACCAGCTGGAACAAGGAAGACAAAATGTGTCTTTTATTAATCAGAATACCTTTATTCGTCCCACAGAGGGGAAATGTACATAGTTACAGCAAAAGTGAAGATTGAGACAAAATCAAACACTATTAGATAAAAGGGCATGCACAAAAATATAAAATAAAAAAATGAGAAAAATGTAATTATTTACATTTGAAGTAGATTTCTAATAATTTAAGATTAAATTAAAAGAACGACTACCATACCTTATCACCTGTAAAAGATAAAAAGTAAAACGATTTTAGATCTTTTACAGATGGCAAGTTACCAATTGAATAGGTAACGTCTGGATCATGAGTCATTGCTGTCCTAATCCTTCTCTCCCGTCTCTTTCAGGCGTTGCTGTCCTCTGAGGAGGGGCTCAGACTGGAGGAGCATCTCAGAGACCCTGCAGGCACAGCCGGCTGAGAACCAACCCTTCAAAATTCAGGCTGCAGTTCATAGACTCTGGATCAGTGCTGAGCGCCGTGGTACTCAAGCCAACAGCACCAGGTCTTGACACACAGAGAGAGAATGACTCTGCTGACGCGCTTCCTAAATAATGTGATACTCCTCAAACCTGACTGATGGAGCACTCGTACGGATACAAAAATCTACGAGTGTTTCTTTGGTTGTGTGTGGGTTTTGTCTCGTGCCATGTTTTTTAATGGTCTTGAATGCATTACTAAACCATTCCAGTGTAAAGATGTAAACTGACAACTTCTCCATACTGCAGCGGTGTCCCTTCAAAATACAACACAACAGGAAAGAAGCAGGTCAAAGTTTCCTGTGAACCTCAAGCTTTATTGGTTAGTTCTTATTTCAGGTGCCCGCCAACGGAGCCCCAAACCCCCCCTGAAATTCAAGGTGTTTTTTTGTTTTTTTTATAATAATAATACATATTTATAGCACCAAATTGCAACGAGTCTATCTACTGTCACTTTTCACATTGAACATGTGCTCTTTTCTTAAATAAACGAAACACTTTCATTTTAAGTTATGAGTTTAGTGTTTTTGATACTTATTGTACTCACATTTGTGCATAAGCGCAATATGGCTAAAAGTACCTGGAATGGTGCACTCAAAACGGTCAAAGCCATCTTGGCTACGTAACATAATTGCGGTTGCTCTGGTGTATAAGCAGTACCACTATACTGCTGTTGAAAAGAAGCCCCCATATATTCTTTTGAGTTGATTGAGCAATCTGTAATGATTTGCGAACACAACATCGCACTGCTAGCTAGCGAACAGCACTGATTGTCACTTCGGGTGAGGGCATAGCAACCGTCGTCAATGCTAGCCGTAATGCTAGTCGTATTTCAAATAATGCGTTAAAGGGATTGCAGTGTATCAAGAAGAATGTCAGAATTGAGACACAACTCAAGAGAATGTTCGGCTTCTAAGCATTTGATTGAAAACATTAACTTTTTTAAGCAACTTTGTCGTTTTTTTTGCGATGAAGCACCCCTACAGTTATGTGTAGCAATTCACGTATACACCACTGTCGTAAATACTACAAACTGTTTTACACCAATCAGCTCAGTGCCGTAAAGCCTTACGCACTTCGTCTGGGAGATCACCAAAGAACATACAGACCGACAGACACCACTCTCCATTTTACAAGTCAGTGTAGCATCACAATGGTTTTAAAGCTCTTTTTTTAAGCTAAAATATGTAGATAATGTTTCTGCAATTCTGATCTGGTGTAAATGAACTACTTTCAGTGGAATTTTATTTGTGGTTTCAGGTTTGATTTGTCATGTCAGAAAATGTACAGTTCACACAACTGCATGTACACAGAGCTGAAGAACTGAACATTCACAGAACAGTGATGTTAACCGTACCAGATTGTGGATAATCAAGTTGAAACTCAACAGTAGAATAATGCAAAAAAGAACATACATATTCAGTACTGATGAAGTCAACAATTATAATGGTGCGTTCACACCTGAAACAAAGCTAATATTTGCCTTGAGTGAAAACGTGAATGGCAGTATCATCATATTTGTGTTTATTGCATCTCTCAAACTATACAGTATGTGCCAGAAAAAAGGCGAGGCTTATCTCCAATGAGATACCAACAAGGTTTGGTCCGAGAAAAATAACCACTCTTGCTGCTTTGTGCATGTTGTGAAAGTCCCAGATACGACGTGGAATCCCAACGGTCTGGTGTTTGGAAATAATGACCTAATGATATCGAGAAGTAAAAAGCCTGAATCGATGCTTTTTCAGGTCTGTCTGCCATACTTCCAGAAGAAAAGGTTTAAAATACTTTAAGGTTTGTTTAGGGCCAGGCTAAGCTACCATTGCAACTGGTCCAACATAACCCAAAATAATGTAATGTGACCTAAATAAAGCAGCGTCTTTATTTGTCATGCCATAGAGAATATATATGGTTGCACGCATACATTTATAAAAATCGATTTTTGCAAGACAGCGTCAAGCCAATTATTCAAATTTCGCGCCATTACTTCCTCCTTGCTGCGGCATTAGCGTGATCTGTTGCGAATTAGCTTCTATCCATGTCTTTGCATTGACTGTATGTAATCGCACCATGTGAACAATTCCCTTCATGTCCAGTGTGAACGCACCGTTAGTTGAAGGATGCGGTAAATAGTAGACCTATCACACGTTAACATGGTACCGCATAGTCTTAGTAAACTTAACGTGGCATACAAAATAGGGCCAAACATGTCAAAGTGTCATGTCTCTGCTGCCTGGTGGAGCCCAAACCTTTGAATCAGTTATTCTTACTCTTGCCTTCCCGAGTACCAACAAGAACTTTGCTGAGCAACATTATCCACTCATTGCCGTTAGGCTGTTACGTTGACCAATAAGGTCGAGCCACAGGAAACACATTTGGGATTTAGTATTTCCAGCAGCATGTTTAAGTGTTCAAGGAGGGAAATGTTAACACTAGAGTTGTTGATCATCATTGGGATTGTTTTTGATTTCTTTGATTTCTTTTCATGAGAAGCACAGAACAGCCTCGTACAGTGTGTCCTGCAGAAACCACCACTGCCAAAGAGTCCTAAACTGAAATATGATTTATCTTCTCTGTAACACCTATGCACTTTTGATATGTATCAATGCATTCATTAGCAGTGGTGTTTTTGTCCCACAGGTGTGAAGTGTTTTCTACACGCTGGAGATAACACCAACTGTCACAATAAGAAAAAAGGCACAAAATACCGAATGGATTATCTGCAGCTCACAGATGCATTGTGGTTGATGATACGTGGTATTGTCTCTGTGATACACTATTTGCTAATGTTGTCAGTCCTTTGCACTTGTCCAACTGTTTAAGAGAAGCTGACGTCAGGAGGCTGCACACTGGTAGTGTAGAATTTTCTGAATTAAATGTTTTCTTGACTTGTATCCGTTCCTGGAGTTTTATTTCAGCTACTGTGCAGAAGTGAAGAGATGTTTCAGAAATACTCATATGTTCTTTAGAATTTGAAGAAAGAATGTGTTTTTGAAAGATTATTGCAATGATATGGAAAAACAAAAGAAAATAATTGAGTAAAAAAACGTTGGATACTCTATGTTTTTATTTGTGGAAATAAACTTTGACTCACTTTTTAAACTTCTTGAATGTGGCCTTGTACACAGTGTTTTTTTTACACATCCAGCCGTTTAAGAAAAACATGATCCTTCCTTACAGGTCTGTTTTTGTGTCCTCTTGTAAGTCCAATACTCGTTCAGCTCTATTTTTGGTCTCCAGCTCCTCCGTCTCTTAAGCTGCTTCTCCTCTGTGTTCTCCAGCTAGTCTCTATCTTTCTGTTTGCAGCTGAGCAGGAAGTGTACAGCTTTTTCTTAGGAAACTATTGCTGCAGGACCAAACGATGCCATGTTTAGTCATTAATCTGCAGAAAGAAGTCTGGTAGATTTGTTAGCTTAACTTTTCCCTATTCATGGCTGCATTCCGGATCTCATACTTTTCCGGTTTTCTTTAATCTGCAGCTGCCCTCACAAAGAACCTACTGTGTCATGCAGCATGCATACAATTGAGACACGCTACATTGTTATGACTTTGCAACTTGAACCCTGTGGCTTTAATATCCCCTGCCCCAAAGTATTGTGGGTCATAATAGCCAGAAATCTTTCCGGCTTGCTAAGTGCAAAACATGACTGGATGCAGGAGGACATCCTGTTATCTTTGGCTCACTGCCTTTTAATAAATACTGGGACATATCAAATGTTTCTCTGCATACTGGCAGCAAAGGTTTGTCCCTCAACATTTTTGGAAAAATTACTTAATAATGCAACAATGTATCAATCTTCAAAAATATTACTTAATTTCCTAATATGCACCTTTGTTCAATAATTACTCAATTTTCGAAGAATTAAATTACTTATTTTTCCAAAAATTATTTACTTGTTTTTATTTTTTTATTAACTCACTTTTTAAAAAACTCTGGTAATAAACCTCACTTATTAAAAATGTTTTTCTTAAATTACCACTTTTTTCTACATTTTTGAAAATGATATTTTCAAAGAATGCCCTTAACTTTTCAAAAATGACTTCCATTAATAACCCTATTTTTTTAAATAGTTGACACTCTTGAAAACCTACTTAACATTTAAAACATTTTTTCAGAAAAATCCAGACTTAGGTTTCGTTGTGACAACAAAATGTGAAGTCCATTTTAAATACTGGTCTTAACAAAAACGAATAAGCATCGTCTTAGCAAAGACCAGTTGGTGCTACCAGCTCCAGTGACTCAATGTAGCCTATTTACAAGACAGTGTGACAATTATTATAATTAACTGGTTTAATTAAGAAAGCCCAACACCAAGTCAAAATAAGAGGGTCATAGAGACATATCGGTAGAGTGTGTTGGCATCCTAGAAAAATATGAACAAAAACCAAATATATAAATAATCCATCCATCCATCTTCTCCCGCTTATCCGTGGTCGGGTCGCGGGGGTAGCAGTTCCAGCAGAGAGCCCCAAACTTTCTTTTCCCTGGCCACATCAACCAGCTCTGACTGGGGGATCCCAAGGCGCTCCCAGGCCAGCGAAGAGATATAATCCCTCCACCTGGTACTAGGTCTACCCCTTGGTCTCTTCCCATCCTTACTAGGTGCCCGAACCACCTCAACTGGCTCCTTTTGATGTTATATTTTATTTTGTTCTCCACAATCCCTGCCTGTTATTATGGATAAACAGACTTTAGTGACACTTTAAACATGTCTCTTTGGATGGAAAAGACACTCATTTGTGATGTCATAGCTTTCCTCCACCACCAGAGGGCAGAGCAGGACAAACATCTGAGAGAAACAACAGCTTCCTTCCTTTGAGCTCAAAATCTCTGTGAATGGGCCAGAAAATGTTCAACTACTGATACATTGCTTATATACTATACAGTATGAAGTAAGCAGTGGGTCTTGTAGTCTCTCCTTTGTATGGGTGAAATATAAGGCATATGTTGTATAGTACTTCTGATTTTAGAAGACAGCTCTGTGGGGGCAATAAAAAGTTCCTCCACTCTGCAGCTGGTGTGGTAAGAAGTGTTTGTGGGGGAGAATGGTGGGAGGGGGGCCTTTTCAGGTGCTAAGAAGCATTAGAAAGTTTGTCATTGAATTATTGAACCACTGTGACCATCTTGATCCAGTGACAGACAAGCTAGACACGTTTTTATTCATTTGTTAAATCCTAATTTGATACTGGCTGGGAAAAAATGTCATTGGCAGTCAATATTAATACCAGCCAAAGTTGAAATGTAAGTTCATTTTGGAAGTCTTTTTTAGCAGTGCCGGGAAGCGGCTGTGTAAAGCTAGCAACAGACACACTGCCAAAGTCCTTTCAAAATAAAATGGGTTTTAAAAAAACTAAACTTAAAGTTGGACTTCAGTTTTCAAAATTATGTATTTATTTATTAAAGTTGTAGTAGGCTTATAGGAGGAACTTTATTATTATTATTTTTTTTTTTTATTATTATTTTTTTACGGTTTGTAGACCTCTTTAAATGCTCATTTTTTCTTTAAAAACACTCTATTTTTCTTTAAAAACACTCTACTTTTTGTATGTTGTCAGCAATAAACCACTTAAGGTAGTGAATGTAAAGAAATGTGAAGAAAACCCACGAAGAAGAACATTTATTAATGATTTTTGAAAACTAAACCGGAAGTGCTCTCCCGGTCCTTCGCGTGGACTTGACGCTAATCTTCACGGGGGGCGGACAGCTCACCGCGGCTATCATGTGAGGAGCAGGTCGCTGAGGAGAACCGGGCAGACGTTCAGCTTGTGTCGACATGTGAGGACACTCGCGACATATTGTGGATAGGTGTGCGCAGTTTCATGGAGTCTCCACAGTAAGTTACACTTTATCCCTCTGAGTTAAGACGACTGAGCGCTCATAAGGAATGTTTAATGGTTGATATCTGACATTCAGCTCTCACTGCCTGGAACATGGTCTACTTTTCTGTGTGTGGTTGGAGCTGGAAATGAAGAGCTGTGGGGTTATTCCTGCCTGTAACTTTATACATGGTGGAGGTGCAACAGGTGACGTGTGCTAAGGTTAGCACTGTGCTTGGTTCCCAAGCTAAGGTTCAGGTGACATTACAAAATCATTCTAGTTTGAAACGAAAATTACAAAATAAACAGAAATGCAGCTGCTGCAAATGACTGGCATCAATGTAATGAAAGGTTGTACTGCAGCTCTAATACTAGACTGTCAGATACAAAAATTCGGTTGCAGTTTTTTTCAAAAAATAAAACTATAGGCAAGAAAAGGTACATTTATTTATATAGCAGATTTCAACACAAGGCAATTAAAAGTTCTTTACAAAAAAAACATAGAAAGCAACAGAAACACATTATAAAATGACGAGAAATACAAGAAAAGTAACACTGTGTATTTAGTTATTTGATTAAATTTTCCGATTGAAATTGTATGGACTACTGACTTCATAATAATATTTTAGACTTTAAATAAATAAAACTATGCAATTATTGTAAAAACATACAAAGGACTATGCTCATTGATACACAAAGTGAAAGCTAATTAGTGAAATGTTTTTTAAACATGTTGCAACCATCCCTGATGTGATCTGACACATCTTCATCTCAAATAAATATCATGAACAATATAATTATTGTAAAATTGTATGGGTAATTAGCAGATATATTTGCATTTATTATATAAAAAGTTGTTGGTCTAGACCGAATAGTCTCTGAGTAACTGAGAGAAATGCACCAAGTGTTGCAACCGTCCTCATTCTCCCATATAGGCTACTATAGACAACAAGGAAGCGTCAAATGATGTGAAAGACATGATTGATATATAGTGCAACCTAAACACATTATAAAATGACATTAAAAACAGTCATTAAAAAGCAAAGAGATAAACTACGGTGGCTGAGAGGTGCAATTGACAATTACAAAGTGTGAAACACTTTAACAAAGCTTGAGACAAATTTACATTTTAAAAAACAAATTTACATTTTATAAAACAAAATTACATTAGCAAAACACTTTTACCAAAGAAAAAACGATTTAACATTAACAAAAACAAATTAACAAGATGCGAAACACTTTTACAAAGCTAGAGACACATTTACAAGTGTCGAAACACTTTAACAAACTAGAGAATCAAACCGGAAAGGGAATGCCCATCATACCAGAAGTGACGTGCAAGTGATTGTCACAAACCTAAGTTTGTTTTGGCTGATAGACCGCCGGTACCTATGGACGGTACGAGTGTGTTTATGGTCTTTACACATGTTTTGTCCGTTCTGTGGAAACCACCTGGGCCAAGTGACATGGTTTTGGTCTTTGGTAAAAGTGTTTTGCTAATGTAAATTTGTTTTATAAAATGTAAATTTGTTATATAAAATGTACATTTGTTTTATAAAATGTACATTTGTTTTATAAAATGTAAATTTGTCTCAAGCTTTGTTAAAGTGTTTCACACTTTGTAATTGTCGATTGCACCTCTCAGCCACCGTAGAAACAAGCTAATATGGAATAATATAGGTGTGAAATACAAGAATAAAAGTTACAGTGCAGTGTAAGATATGAATAGTTACTTGATTTAATCAAAGGAGCAACAAAAGGAAAAGTCTTCAGCCTGGATTTAAAAGTAGTAAGAGTTGCAGCGACCTGCAGGTTTCTGGTAGTTTGTTCCAGATATTTGGAGCATAAGAACTGAACTCTGCTTCTCAAGGTTTAGTTCTCCATGTTTAAGATTAGATCTGAGTCTTTGACTATATTTAGATTTCTGGCCTTTTCTGTTGTTTTGAACGTTGCCGATTGAAGCTCAGTGCTGACTTCTTGGCTCCAAAAATGATTACCTCAGTTTTATCTTTGTTTCATTGAAAATATTCTGACACATTAAATCATTGATTTGTTCAATGCACTTACTCAGTGCTTGAATTGGACCATATTCCCCTGGTGAAATGGTTACATTTGTGTATCATCTGCAAAGCTATGGTAACTTATTCTGTTGTTTTCCATTATCCATGAAGCACGTCAATAATGAAATGAAGTTGCGGAAAAGTATCTTATTCAGGGTGAAGGCACATTAGCCCTCTGACTTTGGGGGACAGTATTGCATGCAGTGCGTTTTCCCTCTGGAGTTCCACAGTAGAACGTGTGAACTCGTATTGACGCAAGTGTCTCCCTCCTCTCATCTTCCAGTGGATTACTGCGAGGAGCAGGTGGCTTCACAACCTGAGAGATGTGAAATCCAGTCAGGAGAGAAGCCTCCTCTCATTAGAACAGGCAGTTGTCCCGGACCGTTGGTTAGATAAACTTTAATTTGCACTTGAGTGATATGATTAATTAGTCTTCCTTAGAACTGGATCTAAACTTACTGAGTGCCTGCGCTTCCCATTTTATACAAAACCCTGCCAAGCAGTGCAGAGGTCAAAACATCCAGCAGCTGACAGCTGTTTGCCTTTAGCAGAGAGAATCTGGCATCTACTGTGTACATAAACTTAGTGTTTAAGTTTATATGGCTCCATTTATACGCATGGATTATGGAAGAAATAACCGTTAGAAGGAGCAATTGTTGCAAGTAGTTGCTAAATGAGAGAGTTGGCTTAAAGCAGGTCAGCATAGAGGACTAACAGGTTCGAGGCCCTGGACTTCTTCAATGCGGTTTCAAACACATTTATTTAGTTTAATGCAGAAGTTAGCATAGCAAGGACTCCTTCGACACAAAACAATGGGATTTTTCCAATGGAATTCGTATTATTGCAGAATATAAGATCTTTGGCAAATACTTATTCTTGTTCTTTTTTATTACACTCTTTGGATATTTACTGACGTATTTTCTTTCTTAGAACAAAATGTGTAAATCTCTTAAACTTATATAAACGACAGCTATTTTTTCAGTAACTTAACCAAAACACGTTCCAAAGACTGTTGACTTCAAGACAAGGGAACTGAACGTTGTAACTATTGGATGCTAACCATCTGGGTTTAGGACTCATTACTGCACCATTTCATTATAGAACAAAATATTTGTCTTTTTTTTTGCTCGTTCTTATTACACAATTAAAAAACATGAACACTTTCCTTTACCCCAGCCTAAAGAAAAGTCTATATATGTTGTTTTTTTAAACCTGTTCTCCATCAGCTGGTCCCTTATGTTTCCTTAAAGTTTACATAGGAAAGGCTTTGTGATTGAACCTTTGGAAATGAAGGGAGTGGTGAGGTTCAACGAGCTAATGGGTATGTTACATCTTAAGGCCAAGGCTGCAATGTTTCTAATCATTAGACATTTGTTATTTTAAGTTTTTGTTTGACCCTTAATACAGTAATGAGTTTCTGTAATTCCCTGGCCTCTTAGTTGGTGTTTGAGTCGTGAAACAGTTTGTTATTCAACTTAATTTAGATTTTTCTGGCTTTGATAGAGACTTGTATAGAACATGTGTTACTTGTATGCTTTGGTCTTCACATAGTACTGTGTAATCAACCCTTAAGGAGGAAATCTTTGACTCTTAGTTTTGGCGATTTGTATTTCTCTGTACCACGATGCATGTGGGGGAAAAAAACAAGCCGAAGCACAAGCTGTCACTTCCTGGAATGAGGGGTTGACGTATAAGGGGGTGTCACTGCATACACACCCCGGGGAAGAAGCAGCAGGACAGAAATACACCAGGGAGCCGAGTGTCAGCGTCACTGGCTGCCCAGTGGACTGCTGTCAGAGGAGAGGGTAAGCTCCACCACGTCACAGCATTTCCAAACGTTTGGTTGAGAATTGGATTCGTAGGAAGATTCAAACTGGTCCCATATGGAAAGTTACGTAGATTCTAGTCTTCAACAGAATGTTTGGGAATACAGAACTCTTAAATTATGTAAAGCAATTTATTATTTCATCCATGATTCATACCATATTTATGATAGTCAGGTTAAGTATACTTTATTTATCCCAAGGGAAATTGGATTTTGTGACAGTTGTTCCATTTTAGATGAAATAAATAAAAGATTAATACAAATTGAATACACATTTATACAAAGATAACAAGTTAAAGTAAGAATGAATACAAATAAAAACATAAGAAAAAATATATATTATCATCCTTGTAAATATTAGGGGTGTAACGGTTCACAAACATTTCGGTTCGGTACGTACCTCGGTGTTTAGGTCACGGTTCGGTACGTACCTCGGTGTTTAGGTCACGGTTCGGTACGTACCTCGGTGTTTAGGTCACGGTTCGGTACGTACCTCGGTGTTTAGGTCACGGTTCGGTACGTTTTCGGTACAGCAGAAAAAATGATCACAACACATAAAATATTTTTTGGGTTTTTTTTAATTATTATTAAACTGTGAATAATGTATTCACTCAAATAAATACAAAATATAATAAACATTAAGGTGCAGCATTTGGATGAACTGAAATAATCTGTACTTGAACTGTACTGTACTAGTACTGACCTAAGCAGCCAGCTTGACATTAGGACTTGCAGTTGCTTGTCATTGTATTTTCATGTTGTTTTTAAGAAAAATTTATTTGTCCTCATTGCTTGCCGAAAGGACAGATCTGCTGGCACTAACAATGTCTCCTGATGTGGAGGACACCCTCTCGCTAGGGACAGAGGTAGCAGATACAGCCAGGTAGCGCTTTGCTAACATGGCACTGAACTTTTTGTGAGTGTTGGAGGCTTAAATGCTAGTGGGAGTTGGGTTTGCACTTCAGTCATTTTTCTTTTGGTACCGGTGATATTCACGTTCGGGTGATGCCTTTTCAAATGAGTGTGCAAGTTTGATGTATTGGCAAGCGCGTAATCAATTTTAGTTGAACAATGCCGACAAACAGCTTTGGTTCGGTCCACCTGTCTTTGTCCGTTATCCTTGTACGTAACTGCGAAACCAAAATGTTCCCAAACCGGAGACTTCAATGATGCTGGAGGATTTTCGAGCTCAACTTTATCTGCGGTCGCAAAGTTTTTCACGTTCTCAATTTTTTACGTGTAACGTTATATTCGTTCGGTACACTTCGGTACACACGTGTACCGACCCGAAGGGCCCATACCGAATATTTTCGGTACGAATACGTATACCGTTACACCTCTAGTAAATATAAGAAGTCAAAGTAGAATCTCCAATAAAAGATCATATAAAATTAAATTGATAAATTGTATTAATATAAACATAAGAGGTTAAAGTAGAAAATACAGTTATGTATTCATAAGGTATGAATGCTATAGGCAAAATAACATGGATTCACATTAGAGACTTTATGATAAAAACTACATAAAAAATATTTTTTAAATCAACATTGCATCAAATTACTTTATGTAACATAAATATTCCACCCTAAACCCCAACTGTTCAGAAACCAGGGGAACATTTTAGTCGTCAACGTTTTTGACACAATATCGACTAGTGGTTTCATATTGTTGACTAGAGGACTATACTGTGAAACCTGATTTCCTAGGTTAAGTTAAATCCTAGGGTTTGCGGTGCCCCTTATTAACACTGTGGATTTAATCTAACAACAAATCTGTGTTGAAATCGGCAGGGGGTAAATGAGTTACTGTTAGCCCTTAGCAGCTGGTGGGCAGCACAGTCCTGCTTGGCTAAGTAACTCTGCTAACAGCTAACATTTAGGGAGGTTTAATTAACCAGTTTGAACGTTGAAGCTCATTTAAATCTATGAACTAATATACTGTACATCTCTTCATTTGCCCTGATGTACGGCACTGGAAATAAATCGAAGACCACTGCAACATTTTGCAAAGTATCTATGTGGTTTACTTTTTATAGGTATGTGGTTGTGTAAAATTAACATTTAACCTTTTATTTTTTAAACATTCGTCCCATATTTCAAATAAAAATATTGTCTTTTAGATCATTTATTTGCAGAAACTGTTTTGATCAAAATCACAAAAAAGGTTCAGTGGTTTCAGACTTCTCATAATAAAAATTGAAGAATTTCACAACCTTCATGTTCAGACATCAATAGTTGGTTCAATATCCCTAATTTACAACGATAGCTTTTATGTGTCTTGGCGTCCTCCTCACCAGTCTGTCGCATTGCTGTTGTGTGACTTTAGGCTTCTCCTGGGCAAAATAAATTCATGGCTTAGTTTTGTTTGATGGCTTCTGGCTTTGATGGCTTTAATAAAGCAAAAGGGTAAATGATGGCTGTGGCTTTATAGGCAGCCATTGTTGTCTGTACTTCAAGTAGAGGTAGGTGGTGTCAGGAGAGGAGCTTTAGGGGCACAAATGACAGGAGGCCAGTGAGCAAATGTAGCTCACTATTCAGTTTTCAGCTACTTTTAGTACAATTTATGTTGTTCCCTATCAACACAAAACAATCCTATCATTACAAAAAGTTGTGATGCTACTGATGTCAGCTATGCCAGTTAGGGCCTTGCTTATAAAAAAAAAAACTGACATTGCAATATTTTCTTCCCCTGCGATATATATTGCGATATGAAAAAATACAGGAATTGAAGAAAATACCGTTTTTTTTGTCCGCAAACCATCCTTTCTTGAACTTTAATGCTATACAATTGGTATTTTTTTTAACAATATTTAACCGGGTGAAGGATTTTAGTCACGGACTTCTGGATCTTAAGTTCTCAGCAACAAGCTGAGCTAGCTCGGTTATCCTGCTGTGATCTGATCAAGAATGGTTGTGATTGGTGGTTTGCTGTGCATGCAGAGCCTGCATGTCACTCAATCGAGTACCCCTGACATGAGAGCCTCGCAAGTTTTCCTTTTGTAGCAAGCAGCAAAATAATTGTAACATGACGTGTTTGAGTTCATTTGCCTACTTAATATCGCACGTCCTACATTTTTTTTTTTAACATTTAAAAAACGCCACATACGATGTCAATATCGCGCATGCGCATAACGCGATTATCGTCACGACACAATATATCGTGCAGCCCTAGTTTAGACCCTCCCCATGCTTCCGTAGAACCTTACATTTGCCAAAAGTAAAAATCAAGACGATCCTATTGTACGGTCTTATTGGTGTTTACCACGTTTAGACACTCCCCTATGCTTTGGTACAACCTTTGTACCAATGGTAAGAATCCAAACTTTGCCCTTAGTAAGACTTGTTTAATAAAACAGAGCAAGTGTGGTAAATTATTAAAAGGATTATTTTACCCTAACTCAGACATTCTGCTAGCTGTACGCTACAGGCCTGTTGTCTTTTTATATAACTGTTGAATGAGTTAGTGAAACTGCTGTTAAAACAGCATCAGTGGTCTCGGAGAATTAATCACTTTTCAACCCATGGTATGTACAAACAGAGTTGTGTTTGTATTCTGAACCCAGTTAGTCTTGTTTCATATTGGCACCAACGCATCAGTGGTATTGTTGTGTTTGATTCCTCAACTTCAAGAGACCAAGGAGAGATTATCATTTGGTTAAATGTTTTAAAAAAACAAACATGATCCTGTGGACAAAAGGAAATAGTCAATAATTGGGTTGTACTGAATGTTCTACTTGATTTAGTTTTGGTCGGGTTTGTAAATGTCCTGGTTTATGTTTGCTGGATTCGATTGTAAAAGAAAGTAGTAATATCAAATACAAAATTACCTGATGCCTCATAATCTATGTTAACTTCAGAAACCCACCATGAGCTCTATGATTCACGATTGTGAAGGCAAGAAAGATAGTTTCGATTGCTTTTTGTACCTTTGGACTTTTTCAAGATACACGATTTTGGCCAAACAGCACCATAGTCTGGGTTTGATCTTTGACAGTTTCATGTTTGGTTTCATTTGAAGTCAACCCTTTAATGTGTTTTGGCAAGTGTCACGAGAGAATCTATTGTGTACAAAAGAACATGCCTGGCTTTGTAAGATTTTGCCATTTGCAAATGGTGAATATGAAGAGATCCACAAAGCTATTAGCTTTTATCAGCATAAAAAACGGCTAGCTTAGCTCTGTTCTAGCACCCATATATAAATAGTAATATAAAGTTATAGTAACAATTAATGGTCAACCCATTTTTGTTTAGAATAAACAAACAAGATACACCTTGTCATAGTAAGCTAGCTAATCAACACACTATGTGAATGTGTGTTGACTTTTGTGTAACGGTAGTTTAGCTAGCATGAGATGCCATGAATTAACTTTTCCTCTGTGTGAATCCAAAGTAATTTTCATGCCTTTGAGTTTGGTCTGTTTATTTTACTTCCTGATGAACCAGACAAGAGATGCAAATCGCTTTTCCTCCTTCGTTCTTCCTGTAATCTGATTTTTGACTCAAAAGGACAAAAGCTGCACGTTTGTCAGACTTTCATGCTGTCTTCACCCCTTTGTACTTTGGCAAAGATCAGACATTTTCAATGATGACTATATGCAGTAAGACAGTGAAAGCTCTGGTGTTGGTTCAGTGACCTTAGAACTCATAAAAGTTATAAAACTCAGCTGTCCCCTTAAGTCTGCAGGCGTTATCAGACTGACTGTATGATAGTGTGCCTGATGAACTGTGTAGTGTGGCTGATGAACTGGCACATGGCAGACATCTCTCAGCTGTTGTCCTGTATAGTTGTTACCCTGAAATATGACATATGTCTGACCAAATATTCAACCTGTGACCTTTTTTATTTGTTACCTTTTTATTATTGTAGAAAACATGGCAGAAAAACATATTTTTACTTTCCGGTAAAATGACACATCAGTAGAATAGGAGATAACCAGCTATCAAACATGGTTGAAAACTATATAGGATTTAAAAGATTGGCTTGAGGAATGAGATGCACATAACATGCGCAAATCTGGGTATCAACATAACCTTTGTTGTAAAGAAACGTCAGAATTCAGAGCACTTTTTTGCATTTCATGCAGGAATGAGTACTAAAGCCGGCAATGAGTTAGCATTTTTATATCTTCCCGGCTCCCTCGTCTTCAAGTCAATGGTGTTTCTTAACAAACTATGCCCCAAATTTTACCAAAAGTAAACATGATTAAGAAAAGTCTATTAATTATGAAGATCACATGTTGCCTGCTTGATTTCGAGAGCTCTACTTCAGAATGCATGAACAGGTTTAAGTCCCTGAACCAAGGTTTGTGGTTAACATAAACAACAAAATTGTTAAAAATTGCGATTGCTAACTAAATGAGAGTACTAAACGCCATCTCAAAGGTGCACAATTTATAATATCCTGACAGTAATTGAGCGATGTCTACACAATTTCTGTCTCTCTTGTCTTTCTCACTCACTTGTCTTTGTCCTCTCCCCTTGGCATTCAGTCTGGGCAGGAACTTATTGACTCAGCTTTGATCCCCCTTTCAGACATTCTTCACACACAACACACACACACACACACACACACACACACACACACACACACACACACACACATACACATACAGGCACTTAACACTACTTAAGTTCTGTTTTGTTGTAAGGGAACCATCAAACTAAAATATTGTCACCAAGAGGGCCTTTTTAGATTTTTTTTATTTTGTGTGAATGTTTTTTTACGACTAATAAAAAATACTTTGAACACTTTATCTATCTCTGAGGGTTGTAATGAAGAACCCAACATCTATCTTTTCTCAAGCTATCTACAGTAATCTGTTTCCTCGTATGTTCATATTACAAACTCTTCCCAAAAATGTGCTGTTCACCAATGGTATGACAACGACCGGTCATGACACAAGACATGAAACGAAGGATAATAGGTTGAGGCTAATGTAATAAAAAACCAAAGAAAAGCAGCAAAAAAACATAAATAAATACAAACTGTGTGGCACAAGCAACACTTGCAGCAGAGTGGTCAGGGAACCGATAATAGCCGCTTTCACACCAAGTACTTTGCCGTACTTAGTTCCCAGTACTTAGTCCCGCCAAACTCTTTAGTCCCGGAACTGTCCTAGTAGATTGCGTTCACACCAGAATAAGTCCCTGAGGGAGGATTACGCAAATGAAGCCGCTGACGTCACTTCTTCTTCTTCTGCTTTGGGTTTACTGGCAGGCCGCAAACAACTTCACGGCGTATACTGTCACCCGATGTCCCGGAGACCCCCGGAGTTGGGGACTGGGCCAGTCCGACTGGCTTCAGTAGAAGCCTTCCGAGTAAATCGCCAGAAGCGCCGACACCTCCTCATCACTCCACCGCTCCCATGTTTTCTTTTGTGTTGCCATAAGTTAGTCTCTCTCCGTTGGTGCGCTGGGCTAATGCTAATAATGCTAATGCGAGCAAATAAAATGGCGGCTTCACAAAACTTTTCAGAGTTTTACGGGGCGTGGTTTGCAATTCGCCCAGCCAATCAGAAATTGTAACCTTTTTCTCCCCAGGAAAGTCCCTGCTCTCTAGCAGGGACTTTCTGGGGGTGAATAAACTAGGTTCTAGTTCCAGATCTTTTTGGTGTAAACCCAAAATCCCAAGAGCTATCGAAACTATTCCTGGGAAAAGTACTCCGGTGTGAAAGCGCCTAATGTGTTGCTAAACAAGGGTGAAAGAGACTTCAGGTGGGCGACTGGGGAAGGGCAGACAGGTGAAGCCTCTCTGGAGTGCCGACAGCGCGGCAAAGGTTGATGGGGGAAGCCGCTCTGGAGGCAGGGCAGGAGGCTAACCAGGTGGGTAGGGCCACACTGAAGGACGGGAGATAGGAACAACTTAGGCGGAACCAAACTGGAGGCCTACCAGGTGTGCCGGGTCAAACAAGAGTCCCGCTTCAATGGATGAAACCCTCTGGAGGAGGACAGTGGTAGCTGTACCCTTCTAGATGAAGAAGGCAGCAGTGTGGCGCCTCTGGAGGAAAAAAGTCAGGGCAGGAAACCTCTGGAGGACGTAGGCTGTGGCGGGACAACCAACCACTACAGGACCATGCAGTGTGAAGTCGGGACTGTGTGAGCATGGCAAGACTAAGTTGGGTCTGCCAGAGCCTTATAGAAGTCTGGACTGCCTCAGCTCAGCAAGAAAAAGTCAGAAGGAAGGAATTGGTTCTGCCGCTGGCTGCTATACAAAGGGAACTGGGTACCGCCACAGTTCGGCAGGCGAAAACAGGGGTCTTACGCAGCTGAGCAAGGGGATTTGGAGTCTGCCTCAGCGTAACAGGAGAGAGAGGGGACATCAGCAGCTCAGCAGGAGAAACAGGTTTCCAGCAGCTCAGCAGGAGGGACTGCTTCCTTTCGTCATTTTTAACTGTAGTAGTAAAGTTTCTATGGTTTGAGAGGTTAACAGGTTATTTCACAAAGACGTATGTGGTACGCTGTTTTGAACTGGTGATGAAATTATTTTATTCCAGACAGGGCAAACAACCTGGTCTTTTTAACACATGGTCTTGAAGATGTGCTAGTGGAGCACGCTCATGAACTGTTCGCCGGAGCCTCGAAGCGGGGTTACTGCGGAGCGCATAAAGCAGACCCTTCACGCGATAGCAGAGCGAACAGGTAAAGGAGGGGTAGAGCGAGGGATCATTGTCCACTAGTTTATTGATCGCAGATGGCGTCATGCTCGCGGACGGATAAAAAAAAATTCTACCTAAATAGGTCGCGAAATATAGTTGGGCGGACGTTAATATACCTGGGCGGCCCCCCCAAGTAAAGCCTATGTGTGGGAAACCCTGGTATATCATTATTGGGGTTAACAATAACGAGTTTAATTGGGCTCCATTAGTATGTTTTCTGCTCTATTTTATGATAGTTGCTTCTGGATAAACATATACTATAGAAGTATAGTTTTTCGCCATCAATGCTTCTAATAGAAAGGTGACCTTGCCATATCCTTCCCACATGTACGTGGTTTTAAAGTGTTGTAAGGTCATTCTTTAATAACGGAAGTGTTTTAGGAATGACCAACAAGCGATATTGATACTCATTTTGGAATAAACATCTCTTTATTGAAACGGACACATTAATCAAAAGAATACTTTATTGTTCTAATGATTTGTTGTTATGGCAGGGTAACTGTACAGACTGTTGCTTCACTGTTTTATTGTGTATTGATGGAATGGGCTATGGTTCATTCAAAGGACGGATTATATGAGTAATTTGAGATCATTGTGATTGTACATCATTCTATTTAACTCAAAGGTGAATGTTATATGTACCCTCTATTGTATAGTTTGCACTGGTTTCTGGGAAGTGTTACTGATTACACCTTTTCCAGCATTCCAGCAAATGGGCTGCATGTGTAATATAATTGGGCAAATGTGTGTTTTCATGCTCTTTGTAGCCCAGTGACACATTTTTTGTTCTCTACTGGTCACCTGTACGCTCCACTTCCTTGTTCCTCAGGCGCTCTGGTAACCTGATTCCTGTGTAGTGTTACATAACCCTTAACTCCTTCCCTTGGCATTGGATATTGTACTTTGTTCTCTCTGTAATATACAGGATTCAGGCCTTTGAGGTCCTTTTAGCTTTTGGAATCAATTGGCCTTTTTCACTTTGGCTACATCTTATTTGGCTCATTGTTCTGATTGATTATGCTCTACGGGTTTAAAGTAGGGATGCTCCGATCGCCAATTTTGGGGCCGATCGCCGGAATCAGTATCGGCCGATGCCGATCCGATCGAGTGGGCGGGGCCTATGGGGATCTTCCATTTAAAGTGATGTTTAAAACTCAGTTAATGGGGCTCATTCACTGGCGCTTCCACAAACAACAACCAACATAATTATTACATTCAAATGAAGTACATTTTTCAAGTTTACATTAACTTTGGAGAATAACACGGGAGAAATGAGCGGAAGCGCTCTCTTTTCCTCTCTCTCTCTCTCTCTCTCTCTCTCTCTCTCTCTCCTGACAGCCTGTCAGAGATCTCATGCAGCTCACTGATCCAGTAATGAGTGACCCGACAGTGAAGAATACATATATGTATAACTAGTTTAGCTTGTTCCAGAGGTAGATAAAATGGCTAAGTGTGTAAGGTCTAACTCTTAGTGTGTGTTTTGCTCCGCTCACCGGTCCATCACAGCGGGTGGAGCTGCAGGATTTCTGCTTCACACACGTTGCATACCGCTATTTTATTGTCATTTTCGGACACCTTAAAATACTGCCAGACTGGTGAAGCCATTTTGGCGAGCTTGTTTTGCCGCGCACAGAGAAAAGTGTCATTTATTTTACGTCATCATTTTACGTCATGCGATCGGCTCTCGCGATCGGCATTTTTAGAGAGCACCGATCGATCGGCAGAGAGTGAGTATCGGCCGATATCGATCGGCGGCCGATCGATCGGAGCATCCCTAGTTTTCAGAATATATCTTTTGTGATCGGAGATCATGGCAATATTTGTCAAAGAATAAATTATGCAAGGGATCCTGAAAATATAAATAAATGTAGCTGCTTACATTAGCTATCAAGATAGATTTCCTAATGGATATTCCTAATGCTATAAAAGTAGCATTGCGTGTACAATAATGTGTGTACAATAATACCATACATGTAATTCAGCACAGCACACTTACATTTAATCAAATAAGCATATTAAGTTAGTTGGCTTGCCTTAGAAACAAACAAAGAGCGCACAAAGAGCTTATAAAAAAAGTGAAATACGGAAAAAAGAAAAGCAAGCTAGTGCTGGACCAGGAAGTGTCACTATGCTCTTCATTAGGCATTTGTGAATGGATATGTATTGATATAATAAAAAAAAAAACGTATTTGCTTTACTAGGAGTTCGATTTCAGGCGTTTGGGCCTAGCTTAGCATAAATCCTTAGAGCAGGAGGATTTAACAAACAAGGTACAATCTGTTCATTAATCAGCTTTAGTGTTGTTAATCTGTGATTTTCTTTTAAAGAGCCAACCTTGCAGTTTTTTTACTGCCTTCATGCCAGGACAAGTTAAATACTACATAAACGTTCCTTCCTATTCTTCTTCTTTGTGTTTGTTTTACAGTATGTGTTTTTATTTTTTTCGGACTCTGTGTATCCAGTTGCTTCCAATTTCTGTATCAATGGTTTGGCATGTCCCTTGATAAATACACCTGACCTTAACATCTAAGAGGACAGTTTACTTTACATACATATAAGAATATTCTTTACGTTTGAAAGGTTCTTGTATTGCTGGGTACACCTCATTAATGGACATTTGAAACCTATCGAAATAGCTGACTCCACAAGAAGTCGTCTATTAAGTGTTCAGAAATAGACATACGTTATATGATGTTAATGGGCATGCCTGAGTGTCAGAAATGGGCCTCTACGTATTGTGCACCGTAAAGTCACTTATTGTATAATTACAGGCTTTGACGCACTAATCATCAGGCTATGGATGAAGGCTAAGGGTTCACAACTACTAAAGAAAGTCAGGGGTTTTTCTAGGAAAAAAATAGTATGAGGGAGCTAACGTCACTTCCGGACAAAATACCGTCCCGGCCCACTTTACGGCAAAAATAATGCATTAGAGCAGAGGAATATAAAACTTTGCATATGTCTTAAATCTGCTGAGTCATATATTGCACTTCAAACAACAAATAAATCCCCAGTTACGTTTTCTTTACTTCCTCTACAGAAAAAAGGACAGTAAAAGAAACGATCTAATTTTTTTTGTAACATTTTCATTATCCTGTTTATATATAATTGTTCGATACCAAACTTGTAACAGAAAAGAAAGCTGACACTAATCACCTAGCTATTTAAAAGGATAACTCAATGATTAAACTCTGTGACACATTATTAATCAAATGATTCCAGATAGAAAAAAGTCACCGTCAATTATAGGTGCATTTCTGTATGTATGTGTATTGATGTTTGTGGTGTGATGATAGAAAACCCCTAAGATTTGAATAGAAACAATTCCATTTGTTTTGCTGATTTCAAACTTGGCTTAAAACCTGCCTAGAGATGCATCCTCCAAACCTCCCTCACACAGACACCCACACCCAAAAACACTATCATTTGGAAAGAAATTCCAAGTTAACTACTTCCTGTGCAAAGAGTCCCAGAACGCACACATTACAGCTTCCAAATAATGTGCATGATCCCACAGCTTTCCAGCTCTGTGCGATATAAGTGCACACACTGCAGTTTTATTGTGGACCTGACCGGTCAGAGGGAGTCGCCGTACATCATGTCTGGTCCTCGGGGCAAAAGTAGGGCGGTTGTTCTCTCTGAGCTGATAGCAGGATGTTCTTTCCAAACAAATTCCATGAACTTCCTTGTTTCATGCTTATTTTGAGTTATGCTTCCCTATGCTTTAGAGATATGGATGGATTATCTAGAAGAGGTATTCAGGGGCTAATTTGCTGAGGCAATCCTGAGTGAATGTCTATACTTCACTAGCAAAACATATTGGTTAACTGAAACAGATGCAATCTGCTTATTGACGCGGTTAGGTCCATTTCTATAAGCTGGGCCTTTTGACTCAGAAGCTAGATTGTTGTCTTTGAATTGAAAGGTCATTGGTTCAATCCCCAGCCCCTGCAGTCTACATGTTGATGACAGGGGGGGGGGGGCTGTCATCAACATTGATGAGTGCTTCTGATGGCCAACGGTGTGTGGCAGGGGGCACCTTGCGTGGCACCCTCTGCCTCTGAATGAATAGGAGAATGCTGAATGTATATGTAACCAGAACCAGAATCAGAATCAAAATACCTTTATTATTATAATAGTGCTTTGACGTAACTAAAGGACTGGAAAAGCACAATTTTTAAATGCAGTCCATTTGACATTATAATTATTGTGTACGAGAGATGTTGATTTGCTACCATGTTTACAAAAAGTTACAACCTATGTATTAGGAGAATCGTACTACACTTTAAAAAACAATGTAATAAAAACACAAATGTGCAAAAACAAATGCAGATGAAGAAACGCAAATGTTTTACTGGCTTTTAAGCACAAACATCCAACATCATACAGACTCAGAGAAAAAACAAACAGTACCAAATAAATAATAAAATAAAAAAACAGAAAAAGAGGCAGGTAAAAACAGGCATTGACAAGTATCCATACATCAAAGTAAAACATCCAGTCATAGCAGCGCACATTAGTGCATGGTATTGTGAGTGTCCCACATCCACTTATTAGTGTCTTCACACGGTTCCACCTTCCCCGGACTTGTATCTACTGAAACTATCCCATTGTTCATTAGCCATGCCACTTTGAACATTCAACCTTCCCAGCATCTTTTCACATGCTGCAGTCTACATCATTTGAACCCTCCACATATTCATTGTAGGAGTTTGGGGATCCTTCCAACATCTTAAAATTATCCGCGCACACGTTATTAGGCCAGTCTTTAACACTCTAAATGCACATTTATTCAGATGCGGGGTCACCGTCCTGTCTCCAAGGAGACAAAGTCTTGGCGAAGTGGGAATATCACATTTCAACCATTTTCCCATAAAGTCCAGAACACTCCTCCACAAGGGACAAACCTTCGAACATTCCCAAAATGCATGCATATACATGCCACGTTCTTCCCCACATTTCCAACATAAATCATCCTTAATCAGGCCCATTCTGTGTAGTCTTGACGGAGTATAATAATATCTTTGAATTGTTTTATACTGAATGAATTTGCCTCTAGCTTCTAGCTTATGTATTTTTCAGAGTTAGATATAATTTCCTCCCATGTTTTTTCGTCAATTGTAAGTGACAGGTCCTTTTCCCATACACGTTTGAGATTACCACAGCCATTGTCATTTATCCAGGGACACATCCCGTACCACCTAGATGCTCTTTGAAGCATTGTTGGCAGTTGTAGGCAACACTCTATTGTATTCCCTATTAATGACTCTCCTCCCCCCCATACAATGTCTAATCTGTAAATATTTCCAAAAGTGGCCTCGTCCCTCCAAATTAAACTTTTCCTTCAGTCTGTCATAAGAAATAAAAATGTTCGCTTCAAATAAATCATCCAATATCCTGATACCTTTTTTAAGCCACTGTGCCCAGTAAATGGGTTGATAATAAACATTTTTTTAGGATTGTGCCATAAGGGTGCATATCTTTCAGTATTGTGGGACATTTTACATTTTTTATGTATTTCTCGCCAAACTGCTTTTGAGTGTACCAGAATAGGATTCATCACATTATTATCTTCCTTGTTGGTTGTCACCTGTGCGAGAGCTTCAATAGGTTTAAAAGGGGAGGTTAGTTCCTGCTCAATCAGGACCCAGTCCAGATCAGTATTTAAACCCTTCCAATGTTTCACAAGCTTTGACATTTCAAAAGAAATACTATAATACTTTATATTGGGCAATGATAATCCTCCTCTATTTTTTGGCTGACATCATTTGTCCTTATTTATTCTAGGTTTTCTCCCATCCCAGAGAAAAGTCTTTACCATTTTGTTATATCTAAGTAGTAATTGTTGTGGAATGCATACAGGTATCATTCCAGTTATGTAATTTATCTGCGGTGGCAACTATCATCTTAATCGTGTTCACCTTCCCCCATAGCGTCATGCGTAACTTACTCCATTTGTCCAAATTAACTTGACATTTGTTCAGTAGTTTTTCCATATTAGTATTCATAGTTACTCTTATATCCGAATTTAGTTCTATCCCTAGATACTTCATGCCATTTGGAAACCATTTAAAATCGAAGGTGGATAGCAGATTCTGAGAGCAGGTTTGAGAAACTGGCATGGCCTCTGATTTGTGCCAATTAATACAGTAACCAGACACTTTAGAATATACTTCCATAACTTCTAAAAAAGCTTTGATGGAGTTTGTTGGATCCTGACTCGGTAATAAAATGTCATCCGCGTAAAGAAAAAGCTTATGCTCCCTGCCACCTCCAGCAACTCCTTTTATTCTTGAATCCTCTCTAATCATTGCAGCCAACGGTTCAAGGAAGATCGTAAATAAAAGTGGACTGAGGCTGCATCCCTGGCGGGTTGATCTGGATATGTCAAAGAACTGGGATATCAACCCATCATGTACTCAATTATTGTACTTAAAGGTGGGGTAGGTAATTCACTTCAGAAACACTTTTTGTTATGTTCCATGGAATGCTCTTAACATCCCGATAGCAATGAATACATGAAATGCTTTGACAATAAATACATCAAATCTGTGGAAGCCGTGGCGCTGTAAAAAGCACGACCAATCATCTGAGCCGGCCCGGCTAAAATAACTGGATGGCCTACCTGCCTGTCAGCCTTCCATCTGTGCACAAACTTATCTCGTGCCCTCATTGGTCATGTGCGCGTTCGTGTGTGTTGGAGGAGGGGCTCTGTAAGGAAGTGGCAGATTTGTTCCGGTTGTGTACTTTCAAATTCTAGCGAACTCGAGCTGGTTTCTCCATTCTTACCTACCCTACCTTTAAGTACTATTTTGATAAATGTGTACTTCTCTTTAAAACTCCCATTTAAGGCAACTTTATACTTCTACTCTGCTACATTTCAAAAGCAAATATTGTACTTTTTACTCCACTTCATTTATTTAACACTCAGTTACTTTGTAAATAAAAACACACAAGCGGATATGGTATAAAGCAGTACTGTACAACTCATCTATACAGTATTTAACATAGGCTCCCCTTTGACAAACTACAATACTAATATGCATAAAAACAGGATAATATAATAAACATAACAATATGATACTGTGAGGAGTCTGCACAACAAGTGCTTTTACGTTTTGATTCTTTAGTATATTTAGCTGATAATACTTCTGTACTTTTATATAATTTTGACATAGGCCATTGTGCAGAATGAGTACTTTTTGTACTTTAAGTTAATACTTTTGAAATCAAGACTTTAACTTGTAGTGGAGTATTTTAGGACCATAGTATTTGTACTTTACTTAAGAAAAGGATCTGAGTACTTCTTCCAAACCTGTGTAAATCCTCAAAAAGGATGAGGTTTGTCTTGGGCTCTTTTGCAGAGGCAGTCCTGAGTATATGGTTATGCTCAATGGTGAAACACATTGACTGACCCAAACAGACATGATCAGCTTAGTGCTCCACTTAGTTCCATTTCAGATGGAACTAAGTTCCATTATTCAGAACAAGGACTTAAGTAAACGTTTTCTAGGCAGGGCAATAAATACCATGAAAGGTCTAAGGGTTAATTACAATGTGTGTAGTGAGGGAGTTGATGTGCAGGTCTGCAGGGGGCACTTGTAATTGAGAGGCTGCTGCCTGCTGCCAAACCCTAGGGTAGCAGATATCTGAGACCCCCTTTGAGACACTCAAGGACTTAAAGGGAGTCATTTGAAATGTGAGTTTCTTGGGACATGCGTCCGTGCATTTAGGTGGTGTATGTGCAGACCCCTATCTGTGTGTGTGTGAGAAACCGTATCTTTAACCACCCTCATTCCTTCCGACCCATGGCTGTAATAGTGAGGATAATGCTGTCAGGCTTCCAGCAATCTGTATCTGTTACTTCACTTTGACAGAGATGTTATTCAAGAAGTGCCTGGCATCAGCTTCAAATAACTTGAGTCTGTTGTTGTGGAGAGTTTTGGAAAGAGAATGAATCCATTGGATTCTCTCAAGCACTCTTAAGCCTTATATTCAGACCGGAGAAGACTTAATTTCCCTAGGAAAGCTGTACAGAAAGTGAAGGTATTTCCGCTCTAAACTTCAAAACCCTCATTACATGTCGTTCGTCTTTCAAATGAGATAGGATCACCAAAGGAGCCGGGAAATGTCATCTTCTCCTGATAAACTCCCTCATGTGCTGTGGGCTGTGAGTCTGGCAGTAAGAACAAAGAATGGAGTCTGCTGTATCTACATCTGATATATAAGTTGTTTTTTTCTGCATCTCGAGCCTCAACAAGTTTCTGTTTGCATATGATGTACTGTCTGTATTACTGCAGTGTTTGAGCTTTGCAATAAACCCATTCAATCGTGATCTCTTGCCATAACAATCGCTCTTTCATAATACTATCAGACATTCAGTAGAGCTGGAGGTAAAATTAATTTTGTTGTAGAGAAAAAAACGTGTGCAGCGTTAATAATAAACGTTAGAACGCTGCAGGGTTGTTGTTCGCTAGTCCTTTTCAGGGGTGTTTGCTCAAAGAAGTGTGTATTTCCAGTCTCTTGTGTCTCAACATGTTATTTCTTTTTCTTTTAGATCTGGATAAGCATGGCGGCACATACATCGTCATGAGAGTCCAGAACTGACTGTGAGGAAGGAGTGAACAGAAAAACAAAGCAGGAAGAGAGAGATTTGTCCATCGGATCAGATGGGTGAGACGGAGGATGAGCGCACAGCGCAGGCCGGCATGCTCTTTGAGAACTTTGTGCAGACGTCCACCTGTAAGGGGACCCTGCAGGCCTTCAGCATCCTCTGCAGGCAGATGGATCTGGATCCTCTGGACTACAGCACCTTCTACAGCTCACTGAAAGCTGCCGTCAGCTCCTGGAAGGTCAAGGCCCTCTGGACCAAACTGGACAAAAGGGCTCAGCACAAGGTCTACAACCAGAACAAAGCCTGCCAGGACACCAGGGTAAGAGGCACCAACGTGTGCTGAGTTTGAGCCTACTAACAGACACAGGAAACTAGTTTGGTTCAGTATCTCTGTAGACTAGCAGATGATTTGAGGCCTGTTTGAGTCATGCCCAAGCACCAATATTTATTGCGTGATGACACATAAATGCATGAATGATTTAATGACAGTCCGACAAAGTAAAAGGCTTTTTTAACATTTTGGTATAGTTGGAGGTTTTCTGGTCCTCTCTACTTTTATATGGCTTTGTTCCCCCAACTTCTAGTCATACCAAATAAAGGAAATGCCTCTCATATTACCATCAGTATGATGCAAGTTGATAAGCTGTACCACAGTGGAAGTTGCTCAGATCACACCCATCTTCAAACTCATTTGCCAAATTGGGCTAGGTTGTTACAGTAAGTGACCAATGACCCCTTCACCCTCATTGCTTGAACCAAAACCGTCTTTGAACTCAGCCTTTATTTTGATCTCAAAAAACATCTGTACAGTTTTGTGACTGCTAAATAGACTGACAGATAGGTAATAGAATCACACTATATCACAGGTTGGATCACAGCAGCACAATGTGGCCATGGGCGTAAAGTGCGGGGCTATGAACCTTTCCTCACTTCGTAATCTCCGAAAAACCTGGTACTCTGTCTGTCTTTTGGTCCGTCCGTCTGTCAGTGGGCAGATGTTGTTACTGGGATTGCGTCACAACTGTACAAGATGCACCCAAGACACTCAACAGGTGTAGTTAAAGATGCGTGTGGTCCAAACAAGGGGCAACAATAAGGGTAATCTATAGAATAGCCCTAGCCTTTTTGTCCAGCTTTGCATCAAAATGCTCCCACCCCCTCTGATTTTACAAGTTGCTCCCTGGGCGTGATTACAAAAGAAAGTTGCACAGTGAAATTAATTGGTGCATATTCAGGAAATAAGTGCTTAAAGATGCATGGTGACATACAGAATTGACTACTCTCTATTCTAACGGGGGAGCTAACTGCTTAATGCTATTCAGTCATAATAGCTTTCTCAGTACTGTGCTGTGAAAATGACCCACTGACCAAATAGTTCAGTGACATCTGAAACTACGGACAGGAAAGTAAAAGTGAAACTGAGCTTCAAGCCAGACAGATTGTGTTACTATCTACCCAAAAAAGGGAAGTTTCTCCCTAGTCAACACATGGATGTATAATAAGAACTGGATACAGCGTGGGAGGGGGGGTCTCGTTCTTTCCTATGAGAGCTGCTCATTGGCGCATGAGGACAAAATGGCCCAACTTTTGAGAGAGCGAAACGTCACAGATTACCCGTCATGCCTGGCTGTCAGAGCAGAAGTACCAGTATGTGCGCTCATAGAGCATGCGCAGTTGAGTTGCCCCTTAAGCCCCGCCCCCGAGCTCCCACTCTCAGATGCGCGTTCATAATGCCGAGGAGAATAACTTAGCACATTTTACAACTTGAGGACCGAATGTTTTTAATAAGGGCTATACAAATGTTCATACTGGGTAGTTTATTTAGTTTAAAACAAATTATCCAACGATTTACAGACCACTCTTTCCCAATGTAAGTCAATGGGAAAAAGCAACCCATACGGAAGTGTAGTACCGCCGTTTGGCCACAACGAATATTTTCCTCAGAGTCCGGCGCACTTCCTGGGGGCTTGAGTCAACAGCATCAATTATTTGGTGTTTAGTTTAGTTGTGTGTTTTTTCTGCAAGACACAATGTTGGTTTGAGGAAGAACACCTTGAGTGAGGCCAAAGAGGAAATGCACGTGTTGAGAGCTTTGCACGGCACAAGGCTAGTAAACGTTGCCCATGGATAAATTCATTCACAACTGTATGTTTTCTAACTTTTTATATTCTTTCTCTCTTTCTGTGTTCTGTTGAAAAGAACATACATTTTTACCAACATTAAAATCTTTACCTAAAAAAAACATAGGAATTTATTTTTTGTTTATACACTGAATTACAACCTTTGTAAATCTGGATTGTCAGCTAAATAGATTATGTCATTAGATCCTTTCTGTTACTATATGCAACAAATTGGCCCAAAGAGAGGCTAATTGTGTGCATATAACTTGAGTGAATCGAAAGTAATTTTAACTAATAATAGGTGAAACTTTATAAAGTGGTCACCAGATGTTAGTTAAATGGAAGTAGATGACTTTTCGCAGAGGCCTAAAACATGCTGTAAGTTCAGACACTTGTTTTATTTCATATAGATCTTATATTTTTTATTTGATGTGCTGCCCTTTCTTGTTGTCAGACCATGTATGTCTCAGTAGCATGTTTCGTGGTTGAAATGCCTTCGTATCAGAAGGAAAAGATAAGGCATCCGGAGGGGAAAGAGGCCAGGGACCCGCAGAGGGGAGATTAACAGACATGGGTTGGGCTGAGGGTGGGCCAAAAATAACAGCTCAGTATTTATCCAGACATTTTTGAGGCAGAAACTGCTATTTGGAGAAAGATGGTGACCCTGTAGCTGGGTCCATGTACTGTTTTAGATTTGAAAGTCCAATTTCTGTAGCTCTTGTGTCGATCTCTAACTCCTGAAGATATATCTGGCTTTATCTTCTAAATGTTCCATCATGTTCAACAGACAGTCTGAGCCTAATGGCGCATTTCCACTACAGCGCGGAGCGTGGTTTAAGCGTGCCGTGCCCGGCCCGTTTTTGGTTGCGTTTCCACTAGGCGTAGTTCCGGCTAACGGGTACTTTTTCACAGTTTTTCTGGCTCTCCAAAATCAAGGTTCTTTCCGGGCCAACAACCGGGCTGAGTATGCTAAACTAGTGAGAGAATCGCTGGCAACTACAACAAAATGAACATATTTGACCGTGATTTAATTGTAATACACATTTCAAAATGATGCCGAAGTAACAACATACTGATACCGGTTAGTAAAAACCATGAATTAATGCTTTGACAAGTCTGCAGACAGACGGCAGGCGAAAAACCTTTTAAAATGCGTGTTTTCTGAATGGAGATCGGCTAAGCTAACGTTGTATATGCTCCGACCGTCCACACTCACAACAACGGCCTATACAGACATAAATAAACCAGCGACTGTATTCGCCATGACACAGACAGTCTGTGGTTTGTACTTGTTTAACTTTTGTCTAGTTTCTGAACAGATATGAGGAGCTGTGAGCTTGAGTGCGAACAGCTAACGGCTGATGTTGGTTTTGTGGTCGCCTACACTGCGTTACTAAGTTACTACCCCAGTTCCTAAACTGTAATGGAAACGCAGCATAAAGTGAGCCTGGCCTAACAAGGCCTAACGAGGCCTAGCCATACCGTACTAAGCCGAGCGAGGCCCTGCAGTGGAAAAGCGCCATTAGTGCGTCTGTCTGCTATTTGGTGCAGAGAAGTTGGATTTTTTTCCTAAAACAGTGGAAAAACAAAGCTTTGAGCTCTGTAAAGGAGAGGGTAGCTGCAGATTAAGCTGATAATTAGTAACTCACTTCTTGCAGAAATAACAATTATCACCACTATCTGCCAACTAGGTAGTGTACAGTTGAGTACAGTTTAGAGCTCTTACAGTAAAAACAGCTGTTTGCTTATACTGGAAACCGGGAGAGTGGTGAGAGTGAACTATATCATTGTAGTTATGGTCTGTACACCTGAAGAAACTGTGAGCTTCTCTGTGAGTTTGTCACAACAGTGACACCTTTCACATTAATTTGATCCATTTTTAATGGGTGGCACAAAACATAATCTTAAAGAGGCCCTAATATGCTTTTGGGGTTTATTTTTCCTGTATTGGACTCACTTTGTTACACTCCCGTTTCTATTGGCTAGCGCTCCAACACATTGTACTTGATTTGGTAAGGGGTGGGAAATCTCCAAACGGTTGCCGGCCAGCTAACCAATCAGAGCAGACTGGGCTCTGGTTTCAGACAGAGGGTGAAAAGAGGTGCTGCAGCACAGGCAGTATGAGAAAAATAAAGAGCTTTTTGAACATTAAAGCATGGAGACATGTCACAGTAGAGACACAATAAAAATATGAACTCTGACTATTAAAGGGTAATGCAAATGTTGGTATTCCATTTTATCGCTTCATATTAGCAGTTCAGATCATGTCAGACTGAAACATCCCTACCCTCTTGTCCTTACATCCCCCCCACCTGACCTCCTCCCTTCTTCCTTCAGTGCCTGGTCATCGGCAGCGGCCCCTGTGGGTTACGGACGGCCATCGAGCTGGCCCTGCTGGGCTGTAAGGTGGTGGTGATCGAGAAGAGGGACACCTTCTCCAGGAACAACGTGCTCCACCTCTGGCCCTACACCATCCACGACCTCAGGGGCCTCGGAGCCAAGAAGTTCTACGGGAAGTTCTGCGCCGGCGCCATCGACCACATCAGTGAGTGTCTCTTTCTCTGAACTCTAGTTCTTTATTCATCCATCCCTCATGAAGCACAGACAGCAGAGTGGAAAAGCTCACTACAGGTTAACTTTCAAACTTCTTATTTTTTACTTTTTTACTGATACTTTCCTTTTTTTCTGTATATAATGAAATCATCTGGAAAACCTTATAACAGGGCTCAACGCTAACTTTTAAAAGTGGTTGCCAGGCTGGCAACCAGGCATCAGCTTTTGGTTGCCAAAACTGAAAATACGGTTGCCATTTTTAGTCACCTTATATTTTAAATAATTAAGATACTATACAGTTATACATCAACTTAATAATGAACATGTGACACAAAAGAATGTTCAAATGCTTTACAATAAGTAATTAACACAATTATTTGAAACTTAAGTGGTAGTAAACTTGTCCACCCTCAATTGCTAGTATACAAAATACCAGTAGTGCAGCTGTTGTCATGTTCTTCACAGATCCCTCACAAATGAATTGAGCAAGTCACTAGTTTCTTGGTCATCCGTTGTCTCTCTTTCAAATTGGGTTTTCCTGACCTTTGTGCTGATCCCCACCATAGATCCATTGGCCCTTCAGCATTGAAGTCTTGGATTGGCCAGACTAATACATTTCTAATGTTAAATAAATGAAAACCATTCACAGTTAAGAATTACATATTAATTATTAATGCTGTAAATTACCTTTAATATGTCTAACTATATTTAAAATGTGTTTAACGCTTTATCAGTTGAATCACTTTGAACATTCGTTTGAGATGTTGACGGGTTGGCCGAACTTTTTACCCCACAGTCAAACAACTTAATTTGCTTCGCCATGTTTTGTAAAACAAACACACGCGAGTAAACGTGCATCGCTTTCTGGCTCCGTAATCACACCAATGCACGTGCAACTTAAGCATCAGGTTCCGACTGGTCACAACAATAATTAAATATCAGTCTTAATACAACAAATAATTGATATTTATCTATTTTGGGGTGCACATTTTGCTGTTTGCTGTCCTTATTTCTTCATGTCAAAAACTGGTTGCCACTGATGGCAACCAAAGGCCAAGAAGTGGTTGACATTTTTTCTGAATGGTTGCCAATGGCAACCTGGCAACCGTTACTGTCGAGCCCTGCTAAACATTTATTTAGGTGACACTTTCCTTCAATGCAACTTAAAATAATCATAGTTACATGAATGAATCACTCTTATTTCCTTAAAAGTTAGTTTGGGGACTATAAAACCAAAACCCTTTTTTTTTTTTTTTTTATATGCAAAATACTTAATACCAAAAATGGCCACAGAAGTGCCTAAATGATGCTTTCTATATTGGACATCATTGCATGGCAGAGCTGGTATTTGCCTATTGTTTACCTGTGAGCAGATATTTAACAGCAGCTTAGTTTCTTCAGTCTCTATCTGCCGAGTGGGACGTTTCCATGGTACTGTCTTCCTCTCCAGCTTATGGAACTGTGTCATTTATTAATAACTTGCTGAAAGATAAGCTCCTCTGGTTATCGGCTCGTAGCAGTGACTTTTTCTCATCTATAAATCACAGCCATGTGCACTGAAAGCCTCAGCTACATCTTCTGAATATAAACAACTAATAATCTGCCACATAGAAATATATTGTTTTTTAGTTTGAATCTTAATGATTCTACAGCTGGTATGGGTTGAAAGAGACTTGTTATGTGGGGGCCCCCTGTGTCACCCGCGAGGTGATAGACATATGATAGAAAATACACATACCTTTTCAAATATCCAAACTTTTTTTAAACTTAACTTTTGATAAATAAAATGGAAAATCCACTACATGTCTACTCACTAAATACACATTACCTTGCACAGTTTTGGCAAAAATGATCATCGTTAATATTTGTATTGCACTTTCACTTTTAAATAAATACTTCAAAAGTTGCAATATTGCTTTTTACTGCAAGATGTATTGCAAAATGAAAAGTTACTGGAATAACTACAGAAAAATTCAAACTAAATGTAGTATTTTAAAGGTTAATGCACCAATCTCGTGCACTTCATGCAGGCTTAATAAGGAGGATAATATCGTGCTGTTAAACTAATAATCATATACACATGACTGATCATCATACATTAATCCCTTAAACTGTTTCAGGTTATCCTTTTTAAGTATATCCTGTATCAGATAGGGTAACCGTTTTCATAAAATGTGATTCTTACTTCTTTTATTCATCTTTGTCAGTTTCACTGTAAAATACACTGCTTCTAATATCAAGCCTCCAATAACATGTTACCTAAGGTACAGATTATAGACAACCATTTTAAACTTCAATACTGAAAAAAATTACTTTAATTACTGAACCTGGTTAGGATATAAGTGTATTCAGAAACATGTTAGAATAAGGGAAATTGAGTGCACACATCTCCTGAAGAAGGTTTTGACTATTTACAGTACAGAAGTAGATAACATGGATAACCATATTTTGACATTTCTAAAGCCATTATGCAATGTTCATTACATTAAATGAACTTACTATATTATCTAGGTCATTAAGGGGACCACGTCCTGTATTTAAAGCTGCTCAGTGCTATAAGCGTTCCAGTTATATGTAACCGCTCGGCTCAAACTGGTTTATTTAAAGCTTTGTGATGAGATTACAGTAGGTAGGACCTGTGGCATGTGGTGCAGTATGTCAGTAGGACTGGAGGAAGCCAACCGCAGCAGACCTTTGCCCTGCTGCTGCCCAGTTACTGTCAATCAATCATATTTCATTAATACACCCCCAATATTACAAATTAAACATTTGTCTCCGATGGCTTTACAGTGTACAGCAAACACCCCCCTCTGTCCTTAGACCCCATCAGCGCACAAAGACATTTTACCACCACTTATTGAGAAAAAATATCCCATGAACTACAGTTGAAGAGCTATAAATCTACTTTTTTGCTGAGAGGCAGATTACATTTGTAGGCGTCCTATACACATATGCTTAATTAGAACGATCACATAAGATTTCAAGAAACATTTGTAATTGAAAGAATATACAAAAGTCTAATCCATAGAATTCATAGACAGAAATAAAGGTAAGAAATTAGGCCCGGCCCAAAAATTAAAGGGTCCGATGATGTTTTTTGGGGTTTTCCATCTCCTGTTGTATAGGTTTTTGTGCAGGTAAATGGTTTGCAAAGGCTAAAATGCGTATTTGTATGTGTGCACCTACAGTTAGGGCTAGCCTTGAGTTGGGGGCTTTTTGGTTATACAATATCAGCATGTGTGTATTGATGTGTTTCCACCGCAGGTATCCGCCAGCTCCAGCTGATGCTCCTCAAAGTGAGTCTGATTCTGGGAGTGGAAATCCATGTCAACGTTGAGTTTGTCAAGCTTGTGGAGCCACCAGCAGAGCAGACTGAGGACGGTTAGTGTGTGTGTGTGTGTGTGTGTGTGTGTGTGTGTGTGTGTGTGTGTGTGTGTGTGTGTGTGTGTGTGTGTGTGTGTGTGTGTGTGTGTGTGTGTGTGTGTGTGTGTGTGTGTGTGTGTGTGTGTGTGTGTGTGTGTGTGTGTGTGTGTGTGTGTGTGTGTGTGTGTGTGTGTGTGTGTGTGTGTGTGTGTGTGTGTGTGTGGTTATCGGTATGTGAGTGTGTGTGGTTATCGGTATGTGAGTGTGTGTGGTTATCGGTATGTGAGTGTGTGTGGTTATCGGTATGTGAGTGTGTGTGGTTATCGGTATGTGAGTGTGTGTGGTTATCGGTATGTGAAAGGGTCACGAGTGGCAGTGACACAGGGACTCTCCTGCATATCACCCATGCTATATATGGAAAGCAATACATATGCTAAAGTGATCACAAGGTTTCCTAGAGAGGAGGCATTTGCACTGGCAGCGTTTATAGCAAACTATGGAAAAAAGTCTATTGATAGAGTCTGCTGGTAGCTACATTTTTGTGGTATTTTGAGTGTCCTAAATATGGGGTATGGGGACTTTTTTCATTATTTAAAGCTCCAGTCATAAACACATGAACACAATCATACCCAGTGGTCTACCGAGAAGAATAAGCAACACACTGTAGCTGCTATACGGCAGTTAAGAAATGACCACAAAACCTCATGTGGTTAGAAAAAAACATCCCACTACAAGAAACCCTATTGAGTTCCTAGTAGGTATTATAACTGTCCTCCAGCAAGACCTTTGCCCCAGCCTCCTGTCATCTGCCTCTCCTTTAGATACAAGATATTTACTCGCACTCTCTTTAGATAACGTGTATCTGATGGTATACTGTATAATCCATTTGAAGTGGCCCCCAATGCTTTGCTGTATTCCTCCTCAGGTCCTGGTTGGCGAGCAGAAGTCCGGCCCTCCAGCCATCCTGTTTCAGAATTTGATTTTGATGTAGTGATTGGAGCTGACGGACGCAAAAACACATTAGACGGTGAGCAAGAGGGAAATAACTCACAACAGGAGTTGGGTTTATTTATGGCGATCGATTGATGAAGTGGCAGCCATGATTAGAGCTGTTGGAATTCTCTAGATCATAGGAAAGGAGCTTTAATGCTTCATTTGTTATCTCCTTTAGCATAGGATACACCCAAGCATCCTTTTCAAAAGGAAAGGAAATAATGCTGTCCCACAAGTCCTTGCGGCAACACATAAAGTGAGAAAATGGTGTCCCTTCATGGAAACAACCGGTCATGACGACAAACGCAGGGTTTGTCCATCTACTGAAAATGTTAGTTTTCGTAGTTGGATTCTTTTAGCAATGCCGTTGTCTTTTCCTAAATCCTGATGACAAATTTGGACATTTTGGAACAGAGCAGCGCACGTTTGTCATGTGACGAGGAACAACCAATCACAGCCAAGATATATCTTTAGTTCTGTAAACATAAGTGGGCAGAAAATATAGAGGGCCCCTTATTCTTCACTTATTTCCATAACCCAATGTCGTTGTTACTGAGGCTTACCCCGGGATTCCACCGGGTCCGTCTGTGCCGCGTTACGGCTGCGCCGCGGTTTTGTTCCGACCTCCGAACAGCGTCATACCCAACCGGACGCGTTTCAGAAGCCGAGCGTCTTGCGTACCGGCTCGCAGTTGTTGTTGATTTGGGCATATTTCCTGGACAAGCTACTTTGTACAGACAAAGTTAATAATAATTGTAATATTCCAGTTATAAACGACATGAATCAAAGATGTGTTGCTGTATTTTAGTGGTAAAAAAATGCATTCATCATCATAATTATTCTATATATAATTTACACAGTGCCTGTAAACCGGAGGAGAACGCTGGCATTTATTCTCCTACTTGACAGACTACGGAGGGATAGGGTCTGCAAAATGTGTTTATTTTGGGGATTGACTGGATGCTCTGACCATTCCACTTCCTGCCCGGCGCTATGCAACGCCTCGCGTCGCGTCGAAAATAGACCAGCCGCCTATTTTTGGCGGAGCCCAGCACCGAGATGCTTCTGGGACACTTCTAGCATCTGGTGGAATAGCACCCATTGACTAGAGTGGCGGCCATCGCTGTGAACGCCGCGGCGCAGCCGTAACGCGGTGCAGACGGACCCGGTGGAATCTAGGGGTTAGGAAGAGTGGTTGGGAAAAGACATAAGACCTACTTTTCTTGTCAGTTTAACCGCAGCCTAGATTTGTTCTGGACCCACCTTTGTATGACAAACTGACGTTGCATCACAGCAGTATTTGTTATTTTTAGTTTAAAAGTGGTGAAGTGACACAAGAGTGTGTTGTAAATGTGATGCATTAGCGTAAGGATCAAATCAGGGTTAGGGTTGGTGTTAAGGATCCATGGTTGTAATTGGTTTGGACTATTAATCTGTGTGTGGTTTTGCTATGGTCTGGTCACAGTTTTTCCTCTTCATGGTTCTTTTTTTCTTCCCCTCTCGGCAGGTTTTGGTCGCAAAGAGTTTCGAGGGAAATTGGCCATCGCCATCACGGCTAACTTTGTCAACAGGAACACCACAGCAGAGGCCAAGGTGGAGGAGATCAGTGGTGTGGCCTTCATCTTTAACCAGAAGTTCTTTCTGGAACTCAGGGAGGAGACAGGTGAAAGAAAATGTCTACCAGCAACCAATTTACTCTGTTTGAGTTGTATACAATGCTGGCCTGTCTGTTTGCCTCTCCCACTGTTAAGCCTTTTTACAGCCTTCTAAGTAGTGTTTGTTTGTCTGCTCCTGTTTCAGGTATTGACCTGGAGAACATCGTTTACTACAGAGACCACACCCACTACTTTGTCATGACGGCCAAAAAGCAGAGTCTGCTGGACAAAGGGGTCATCATAAATGTGAGTTACCACTAGGGATGCTCAGATCGATCGGCCGCCGATCTATATCGGCCGATATTCACTCTCTGCTGATCGATCGGTGCTCTCTATAAATGCTGATCGGGAGAGCCAATCACATGACATAAAATACATGACACTTTTCTCTGTGCGCGGCAAAACAAGCTCGCCAAAATGGCTTCACCAGTCTGGCAGTATTTTAAGGTGTCCGAAAAAGACAGTAAAATAGCGGAATGCAACGTATGTGAAGCCTGCAGCTCCGCCCGCTGTGACGGACCGGTGAGAGGAGCGAAACACACACTAAGAGTTAGACCTAACACACTTAGCTATTTTATCTACCTCTGGAACAAGCTAAACTAGTTATAAATATGTTTATTCTTCACTGGGTCACTCATTACTGGATCAGTGAACTGCATGAGATGATACTGACAGGCTGTCAGGAGAGAGGGAGAGAGGGGGAGAGAGGAAAAGAGAGCGCTTCCGCTCATTTCTCCCGTGTTATTATCCAAAGTTAATGTAAACTTGAATAATGTACTTCATTTGAATGTAATAATTATGTTGGTTGTTGTTTGTGGAAGCGCCAGTGAATGAGCCCCATTAACTGAGTTTTAAACATCACTTTAAATGGAAGATCCCCATAGCCCCCACCGACTCGATCGGATCGGCGATCGGTATCGGCGATACTGATTCCGGCGATCGGCCCCAAAATTGACGATCGGAGCATCCCTAGTTACCACCATAGTGTATTTATTAATAGGTGTATGTGTGATTTACACAAATGAGATGAAGCAGTAGTAGATTGTCATTTTGGAATAATTTAAAAGTGCGGAGACGCATTTTAAATGATAATACAGCAGTTGTTTATTTTCACATCAATGCGGGAATCTAAAATGATCATCGCAATAGCAATTGGATTATTTATGCACCCCTAGCAAAGGGCATTACTAAAGCAACATCTTCTAAATGACTCTGAACCGCCTCTCTGATATGGTAGCTACAGTAGGTACTGTATAGCCTTGAATCACAGTTTGTCCTCTCAAATAGCTTAATGGGGTTGATTGGTCCAATAGCATGCAAGATTAGCTGTGGTCAGATACAGACACATGCACACACTGAGATGCACACACATGCACATCCTTTCTCAATACAGGATCTCCTGGCCGAGATAATGATAAAACCAAACAAGGAGTTACCAGTCCAGAGTCACATGAGAGCACATCTAATGATACATATTGGCAACTCTGACGAAAATAATAATAGAGCCTGAAACACACACTTAGAAGCCAGAAACACACACTTAGAAGCCAGAAACACACAGAAATCCTATATTTAAAACCTAGAGGCTTTTTTGGGGGTTGACAGGAATGAGAGTGTTTACCAGGGCAGTTTTGGCAGTGTGGCCTGCACAGTGGATTATAATGAAACAGGCTCTAATTAGAAACTTGCTCTCACCTTTTGTGTATGGGAACACACACACACACACACACACACACACACACACACACACACACACACACACACACACACACACACACACACCTGCCTTGCTGTTCACTTTGTGTTTTCCATCTCAATTACATTACAAGTTGGTGCGGAGTGATATCTCACTGTGTCGGCTGAACGGAGCATGAACACATGTGGCCAAAGCTACAGAGACGTATAGCTCAACCCTTCAAAAAACTACCTGCTTTAGTTTTGTCATTTTGTCATGTCAGATTTTTCATTACATTTCATGAAAAATATCAACCTTGTCTCTGTCCAGCCTGGCATGCTGGTTCTCAAGACATTTTCTGTTTTTGGATAATAATGCATCTCACAAAGTCAAAACGATAGACCACCTTGCGATGAGATCACACTAAGACATCCCCAAATTGTTTCAAGGATGTTTCTAAGGGTGGACAAAGGCCCCTTCCAAACTTTCTGCACCCTTATTTTAGACCACACCCATCTTAAATGTATGCCTTCATTTAAATCTTAACTACACATCTTTTCATAACGGTAAATCAGGCCAGTGAAGTGTGGAGGGGCACCATGAACATTTTGAAACGTAACCTTTATAGTGCAGGGCTCAACGCTAACTTTTAAAAGTGGTTGCCAGGCTGGCAACCAGGCATCAGCTTTTGGTTGCCAAAACTGAAAATAGGGTTGCTATTTTTAGTCACCTTGTATTTTAAATAATTAACATACTATACAGTTTACATCAACTTAATAATGAACATGTGACACAAAAGAATGTTCAAATGCTTACCAATAAGTAATTAACACAATTATTTGAAACTAAAGTGGTAGTAAACTTGTCCACCCTCAATTGCTAGTATACAAAATACCAGTAGTGCAGCTGTTGTCATGTTCTTCACAGATCCCTCAGAAACTAGTTTCTTGGTCATCCGTTGTCTCCCTTTCAAATTTCCTTGACTTTTGTGCTGATCCCCACCATAGATCCATTGGCCCTTCAGCATTGAAGTTTTGGATTGGCCAGACTAATACATTTCTAATGTTAAATAAATGAAAACCATTCACAGTTAAGAATTACATATTTATTATTAATGCTGTAAATTATTTATTAATATGTCTAATTATATTTAAAATGTGTTACCTTTTTTATAGAAGTGATTATATTTGTATGCCAATATTTTCCTATGGTAAAGTTTTGTTTTGCACTTTTATTTTGGACAACGGAGCAGAATGTACATATATATTTCGCCTCCCAAGACTTTACCCATTTCCTCTTTGCTTTTCGTTCGGGTCACCTTGCGCTTTATCAGTTGAATCACTTTGAACATTCGTTTGAGATGTTGACGGGTTGGCCGAACTTTTTACCCCACAGTCAAACAACTTAATTTGCTTCGCCATTTTTTTGTAAAACAAACACACGGCGCACCGCCCACGCGAGTAAATGTGCATCGCTTTCTGGCTCCGTAATCACACCAATGCACGTGCAACTTAAGTATCAGGTTCCGACTGGTCACAACAATAATTAAATATCAGTCTTAATACAACAAATAATTAACATTTATCTATTTTGGGGTGCACATTTTGCTGTTTGCTGTCCTTATTTCTTCATGTTAAAAAGTGGTTGCCACTGATGGCAACCAAAGGCCAAGAAGTGGTTGACATTTTTTCTGAATGGTTGCCAATGGCAACCTGGCAACCGTTACTGTCGACCCCTGTAGTGAACTTACCTAAACATTTGTTAAATGCATTTCTGCTCGACATAAGGGGCAGGCCAAGATACGCAGAAAATGCGGCGGGAATCGCCTGTTAATAAAATGTGCACCGTTAAAAGGAATTTTCGCAAAAGTGTTATTATAGCGTTTGCTTTGCCAGCCCTCTTATTTACACATCCAGTAGACATGGAGCCAGATTGTCATTGATTTGGAGTCATTCTTGATGCTGTGCGGAATGAAAATAATTATGATAATAATAATAATAATACATTTTATTTATATAGCGCTTTTCACAACTCAAAGACGCTTAAAAAAAAAAAGAAAAGCCCATTGGGGCAAAGTAGAATGTTGTGATATTTGGATATGTGTTTGCAATATTACATTTATTAATTGAATGATTTGTCTAAATACAGGACTACACAGAAACGGAGCGACTGCTGAGTCCCAACAATGTCAACCAGGAAGCGTTGCTCTCCTACGCCCGTGAAGCAGCAGACTTTGGCACAAACTACCAGCTTCCATCCCTTGACTTCGCCATCAACCACTACGGGCAGCAGGATGTTGCCATGTTTGACTTCACCAGCATGTACGCCTCGGAAAATGCCGCCCTGATCAGAAAGAAACACGGACACCAGCTGCTGGTCTCTCTGGTGGGAGACAGTCTGCTGGAGGTACGAGGCGCAGCGACTGTTGTTGTCATGTTTGATACTCTGGCTTCTGCTGACGTCATGTTCTCTGCTTTCAGCCCTTCTGGCCGATGGGAACAGGCTGTGCTCGGGGCTTCCTGGCAGCCTTCGACTGTGCCTGGATGGTGAGGGGCTGGGCACAGGGCAGGAGTCCCCTGGAGATCCTGGCTGAGAGGTGTGTGGGCTTAGGTTAACTTCCTGCAGTGTCACTTGTCAGGGTGTCATGTGGAGGCAGAGCAAGGTGGACCCAAATGCAGGACGAAGGATTAAACGAAAAATACCTTTAAGTGCGGGTCAGGGCAGGGTAAAGCAAAACTGAACAGGACTTTCACAGTCGACAAACAACAATCAAGGATCTTACAAACACCAACAGAAAACCAGAACTTAAACACATGCAGAACTAATCAAAGGACAAGACACAGCTGGGCAGGGCAGGAGGTGAACAGAATCAGGTAATCAAACAGGAGGGAAAACACAGAGACAGGAAGTAAAAACAGACATCACACAAGGGGTGAAGACTTTTCAAAATAAAACAGGAAACAGACAGATTGTGACAGAGGGGTTAAATTGGAATTTGTTATGTGCGGGCAGGGGGACTATCTATGATGCCCAGGTGTACATTAGGTGTATATGAATGTTATTACACAGCAAAACAAAGGGACTCATGTTTCAAGATGGGTCACCATTTTTAACTTTAATGTCACCGTCAATCATGGTAATTTAATTTAACTGTGGTTGTCAGTAGTCAAATAAAGCAGTCTGGATATGTTTGGTTAATGTACCAGTGATGTAGGTTTTACTTTAAAGGTCATTGTTTACAGTTTTAAAAGCAACTTGTTGTGGTGTTTGGTTGGCCTCAGTGTTTGCTTTCTATACATATTATTGCAGTATGTTCTGCAGTATCTGACGGGTATATATTGTTCTCAGGGAGAGTATCTACCGTCTGCTGCCTCAGACCACCACAGAGAACATCAGTAAAAACTTTGAACAGTACGCCATTGACCCTGCCACCCGCTACCCCAACCTTAACTCCAGCTGTGTGCGCCCACACCAGGTCAGTCCTACACTTTATATACTCACACTTTATTTGTATCGTATATAAGTATAGAAAGTGCTGATGCCTTTGCAGATAGATATAAAAGGAAAACAAAAAATGAAGAAATGTGGATCTTCCTTTAAAAAAATAATATTGGATTAAAATCTTTAATCTTATTTGATTGATAAAGAACAATTTTCTATCATTGTGCATGCTAGATCTGGGTGTTACTCATATGTTTTTAAAGTGGCACATACCTAAAATAAACTCAACAATGACTGAGAAATGCTACTGTGATTTAAAGCAGCAAGCTCAGACATGGTTTTTTACCTGATTCTTCTACAAATTCTGCATTGTGATCAACAGCTAGTACTTAATATTTTGATCAACTATATAGCAAAGTGTTCCCACCTTTCCTGTGAGATTTGGGTCAACTGCAAATCCTATAAATCCTTCTGTTTGCTTTTACAAGTGTCTCTGTTATTGTGTTTTCAACATTTTCTATCTTTTCCTATCTTTCTCTCTATCGCCCCTATTTGGTTCTTTCAGGTGCGTCACCTGTTCATTGATGGCCAACAAGACTCATGTCGCATGGAAAGAGGACCCACACGTAGATCAGCGAACTTGTCCAAAAGAGGTGAGATGCAAAATATCTGTCTATTTTCACAAAACCACAAACTCTTGATAGATGACTGACACATTGAGTCTCATGCTGCAGGAAAATGAGAGTGAAATAATATATGGTTGAGGAATACAAAAATGTGGAAATAGTATTTCTTAAGACAGTAAAATGTGTCAGAATAGAGAATCAGAAAGTATTTTTGAAATGAAGACTATATAAAGTGATTATAGGGAAAGTATTATATTAGTTGATTCTGCTATGATTACATACTGTCGATGAATCAATATTATTAGACAAAGTAGTGACAGTGAGGATTGCTGCTAACCGCTCTCATGGGACTGTATTCTACTCTAAAGCTCCCTGTCATGCTGTTACAGTAATCTGATCCTCCCATGAGCCACCACTGACATGCAGCCCCATTAAAACTACATGAGAGATTACGTTACACCAGTGGTTCTCAAAGTGGGGGGCGCAGAGGCATGACAGGGGGGGCGCGAAAGACCAGGAGAAAAAATGGTTATAAAAAAAAAAAAGATTAAAAAAAAAAAAAAATCATAATTTGAAAAATTATTGATTCGAAAATAATATGATACAGTACTATTACGTCTGGGTCTCTGTTTCATTAAAGCTCGGCTCTGTGTGTGTGGAACGAGCCATTTTGTGTGCGTGCTCGAGCGAGAGAGCGCACCGGTACCGGAGATCGTTGTTGTTAGCTTCTGGTGCTAGCGAGCTACGCTAACGGATATAAGGAGTTCTTTCAACAACAAAGTGGAGGAGAGTCCTCTCCTGTCAGACTGAGAGGCTCAGTGAGCTAAAGGACTCTCTGAGTGTTTAGATAGTTAACTTTAGTCTAAGTTATCTCAGTGGGTCTCAAACCTTTTGGTCACCATTAATGTAAACAATTATTTCCGAGGCACACGTTAATATGATCATTATAGTTATAAGAGAATAAATGAAAACAGGTATGAAATACTATATGCCAGTAAAAAAAGAATAAAGTTTAAAAGGGTGATTTGTAAAATATCCATAAAGAAAAAGTAAATCTGTTTACAGTTCTGTTTTCATATGGGTGTTGAGAGAGGTATCCCTGTATCTCTTAATTTTGCTCTCAAAGTGCACCAGATTGATGCTTTTAACTTCAATATTTAAAAATAAATCTTCCCGGGGGAGCTTGCCCCCGGACCCTCCTATGTGAGGTCCACACACCACCTATAAAAATAGCACTATACCCCTGCTTACACCTATATGCCGTGAGCTGATTATCGAGCCTTCATTGTAACAGTCAGTACACTGTGTATTTGCGTGGGGATTGTTGCAGTAGAAAATTCCACTGTAGCGCCCGGTACATTAATGGGAAACCCTAAATGTTTGAGCACCCTCTATGAAACGTCAAGCTACCCCACAGCACCCCCAAAATAAATCTCTGGCGCCGCCACTGAGCCTGACTATTTGTGTTGGGGGGGCCCGACTTTTTTTTTTTCTCCAAAGGGGGGGCCTGACAGAAAAAGTTTGAGAACCACTGCTTTACACTGACTCAGCAGGTCAACGACGCATGATAGCTTTAACAAAGGCTGTGCTATTTTAACATTCTGTATTTTAAAAAACCCCAGTGAACTCCTGAAAAGCTTATTAAATTTTTTTTTTGACATCTTAGTGAATGCCTAACAAGCCCTCACTGAGGGCAAGCTTTAGCCTTATCTCTGTCACAGGCTAATACACTTTGTCACAAAATACATCCGGATAACATTACATTCACCTGAGGGTCCAATATCCGGCCTCAAGCAGACATGTGCTGACCTGCTCTACTCTGCACCAGCAGGGTTAGACAACAGATGTATAAAGAGAACTGTACACAGCATTTAAGGGGGGCCCATTTACATATATTCCTATGCTCAGTGATGCATGAAGCCAAAATGGCCTGACTCTCAAAAACAAAATACAGATCTTCCCTGGGTCTTCCGGCAATCCATTGCATTCATGGGGCCAAAAGTGCAACTCCACTTGCATTTCCCTTAAGCCCCGCCTCCCAAGCACTACGTGACATCTGGTCTCGGTCTCGCATACACTGATTTACAGATGTCTCTTTCCAATGTAAGTCAATGGGAAAAAGTATTTTTGGACCCATTGGCATCACATGACTGACACATAAGTTGTAGTACCACTGTTTGGACACTATAACAATATACCCAAACTCGCGGTGTACCTCCTTGGGTTAGATTGTGGGGCTAATATAGGTTTTTTTCCAATGATGGAGGTTTCTCCCTAAGAGGTATAAGTCATTGTGTAGTTAAATCACCCATTACTGATTTAAGGCTTAAAGTTGTGTTTCTGGTTGCCTGATGAATGGAAGTCCAATATTTGCTCTACTTTTAGCTCTGTTTATGTCTCCAGCCGCTACTGCTGCTTGGTCGCTTCATAGTGTTTCCTGTTTAATTCTGGTCAAGTAGTGTACAGTGGGTATATCTGATCGTATACACAGGAAACACATGCATATTGCTGTTTCTTGAAAACAGTGAGGTTTTCAAGAAGTTGTGAGACCGTGTAACCAAAGCATTGAACTAAAAGACTATTTGATACACTTAGCTTAAAACTGATAAGCTTATAAGCTTGAGAACGTTCTGTTGCATCCTTGATTAAAAATCACACTTGGAGAGGTAAAATAGAGTATCATCAGCATAACAGTGGAAACATATACCATGTTGGAGGATATTTTGTCCTAGGGGAAGATTGTAAAGCATAATGAGGAGGGGACCGAGTACTAAACCCTGGGGAACACCATGAAGGACTGTGGCAATGGAGGATTGGCAGTTTTTTGCAGATATATTGAGGATATAATGTTTGTGTTTATAGTGTGTAAGGGGGTATATCAACTCATTTTGAAGGCAGCAGTTTGTGGTACTTTTTGTCTCGCAATATACAAAGATGTTTCTAATATTCAATCCATCCCATTTTAATCAATGAGGGGGGCTATATATGAGAAACCCCTTTTAATAAAACACGAAACAGCACTGCAAATTACAGTCTTAAGAAAAACCATAAGGTTAATTCAACCATGAAACAAATTTCCATTCCTTAACGTCACAGATCAACTAAGAAATCCCCCCATGACGTTACAGTTATGCATTTCCAAGCACATCAAGGCAATTGCTGCAGATCCTTTAAGTAGGCCAGTTAGTGCCCTGACCTGAATGTCTGCTCTGTTTGTGAATCTTCTGCCAAGTTACTCTGCTTGGAGCATGGGAGATGATCCAAATCTGTGAGTCACAAGGCTCAAGTGGAACCCAAAGGTACAAATGCGGAATGATGGAATTACTGCTGTATGTGTAAGGGAAACTCACTGTCAACCAGCTTGACAGGACGTTTCTGACACTATTGTTGGTTTCATTGTGTCATGCAGAGTCCGAGGTGCGTCCTGGCCTGCTGCTGACCTGGTGTCAGAAGCAGACTCAGGGCTACAGAGGAGTAAACATCACCGATCTCACGTCTTCCTGGAGGAACGGCCTGGCCGTGTGTGCTCTCATACACCGCCAGAGGCCTGAGCTCATGTAAGAACACACACAAAGGCAAAATGAAACACACGTAAATCGTGGCGGTTAATCAGGTCTTAGAGGGCTTTTTGTGGTTGCCTGTGAAGAGCCACCTGTCCAGACTGGCTCTTTCTGAACTAAACAGCTTAGTAATATTAGTAAGCATGAGAACAAAAATCTTTCAACTGAAGTAAGGTTAGTCATCTCGCAGTTTAGAAACAGGAGTTGATCAGTTAAGCTTTATTTTCTCAGGAAATCTTATTAAGATAAGGATTTATTTTGGAAGAGATAACTGAGAAAAACAAAAATCCACACAATCTAATAAAATCAATCGCATATTATTAGAAATATAAGCTAGTAAAGCTCACAGAGGCATGAGTGTCTCTAACCTATAGAAAAACACATTTCTTCTGTCTAATTTAGTCATTAAGTAGTCCCCTCTTTTTGTATCCTTCCTCTTTTTAGCACCTATTTTTGTGTATGTTTGCTAATAATTATGCCACTAACTTATTTTCCTTTCCTTATTAAGAACGCTACTCGCTAAAAGTGGTTTCACTGTTCACGTTATCATAAACGTCTTGTTGGTTACTCCAATTGTACCTACCTTAGCTTTAATATTGTCTTTGCATGAGATTGCTTTATCATTTTTCATCCCTGACATCATCAAAATCAGTTAAAGCAACATCCCCTCTCGTTTTGATCTTTTCCTCGTGTCTCACTTCACCATCTTTCTCCTCTGCCAGTGCCAGGAATATGGAGGATGATTGAAGAAAGAATAAAAACCTGAACACTAACCATCACTCACTTTTGTTCTTGTCAGTGACTTTGACTCTCTTAACGAGGAGGACATGGCAGGGAACAACCAGCTGGCGTTTGACGTGGCTGAGCGAGAGTTTGGCATCCAGCCGGTGGCGAGGGGAAAGGAGATGGCTGGATCTGAACCTGACAAGCTGTTGATGGTTCTCTACTCTCCAAGTTCTACGAGGCCTTCAGGAACTCCCAAGAAAACAACAACGGTCAGTCTCATTCCTGCTCCTGTCACAGAGAAACAAAACCGGGTTGATTTACTTAGCTACAGTAGCTCTTACATTAAGGAAAATGTGTCTCTATGATATTTGAGGGTGTTGTCCCTTCACAGCTAACATAGGATCTGTACACAACGGGGGCTAAAGACCTTGAGGCTAGGTACAGCATCTGAATCAAAAGGCCAACTGAAATATATACAATAGTGTGTGTTAGAACCAATAAACACACACTAGTACTCACTATGTCACATTTACATAGTAAGATAAAGATTGCAGCTATGAGCGGCTGGTTATTTAAAAAAAAAAAACTCAGTAACTACACTGAATATTTTTACTTTGAAATAGTGAAACCAGTCCATCAGCAGGCCATCACCTGCTATCCGAAAATGGCCGAGTGATTGAAGTAGATTTTCAATTTGATGTACTTTCATGTACACACATGTGGTATATTTGCAGATCTCTTTTATATGTGCAAAATATTTTTGGAAGGTGTTTTACATTTACAGATTACATATTTACACACTCATTGTTGATGTGTTCACACAAATAATATTGAGACAAACTTTCATCCATACTCTGTCAGGATTTGATTTTGATCTATATTGAGTTTTAGACGATTTCTTTTAGGTGTATGTAATTTACAGCAGTACTCAGCCCCAGTATGACTTAAAGGAAATGGCTAGTTTATAAATCCACTTTACTGTATGAAAGTGGAATCCAGCCATCCAGACAAGTGGGTGGGGTGACATCCAGGGGAGTTATGCAGTGCACAGTTACATTTTTAACTAACCACCCAAGAAAGTGCGTAACACTATACCCTACCAAAAAAAACTGTGAATACAGAATGTCCTCACCCTTTATTCCCTAACAGAGAGGGTGAAATATTACTCAAAATATGATTATAAATCACATGATACTGCCCATACTGGCTGTGGAACAGGGGTGTAAATGGGTTTCTACCAATTGGTCAGTGGTGCGATCCCCAATAATCGAAGTATCAATGGGCAAAATACTTAACCCCAAATTTCTCCCGCATGTAGTATACGGTATTAAAGGCTGTATTATGCTTCTGGGGTTTCCCCTTTCCTGTAGTGTGTTAAATAGGTTTGTATGCATGTAAATGGTCTGCAAACGCTTAAAATCTCCCCCCCCCCCCCCCCCCCCCCCCCCCCCCCCCCCCCCCCCCCCCCCCCCCCCCCCCCCCCCCCCCCCCCCCCCCCCCCCCCCCCCCCCCCCCCCCCCCCCACCCCCCCCCCCCCCCCCCCCCCCCCCCCCCCCCCCCCCCCCCCCCCCCCCCCCCCCCCCCCCCCCCCCCCCCCCCCCCCCCCCCCCCCCCCCCCCCCCCCCCCCCCCCCCCCCCCCCCCCCCCCCCCCCCTCTGCTTGAAACACCTCCATTGGACTCCTTATTCACTTCCTTAACATAGTGACATCACTATGAAATGCTTGCATGTCTATTGTCCAACACATTGTACATGATATGATAAGTAGCGGGACATCTCTAAGCGGTTGACAATCACAACAGAGCCGGCCAGCTAACCAATCAGAGCAGACTGGGCTCTGGTTTCAGACAGAGGGTGAAAAGAGGTGCTGCAGCACAGGCAGCATGAGAAAAATAAAGAGCTTTTTGAACAATAAAGCATGGAGACATGTCACAGTAGAGGAGCTAAATACAAATATGAACCTATAAATGAGCATTTATATATATTATATGTCCTCTTTAAAGTAAATGTAAGTTGCATCTGATAACAGCTTTAGCTAAATGACATGTAATGTACTATAACTAAGAAAATGTAAAGAAGCTAACTGGGGTCACAGTCAGTGTTCAGTACATTCTGTTAAAGTACAGATCCGGTAGTTTTTCACTTAACTGAGGCTCAGGGACTATTTTCTCCAGTGTGTGAGCTAGTGTTGCACGTTATACAACCGCGGTCAGGTCGGTCCCTGCCAGAGACACGGCTGGTATGTGAGCTATGTCTGTGGAAGCCGTCACTCTGCAGAAGTCTGGAGGCCCTCAGCTCCAGTCACACCACATTCAATTTCTAATGCTTTAATGGTAATGTCCTGTGGCCCTCTGTGTCACCTGCACTGCTGTCACCACACAGTAATCCACACTCTGAAGGGCTGGGGAAATCATTGATCTCCAGTGGAGCTTTTTTATAGACCATTTGGTGGGAATTCTACTCAAATGACCTTGGTATCATAAGTTGTTATGAAAAGTTACATCGGTGGGTTTTGTTTTCAATACTAATGAAAGGTTGAGGATATACCACCCCTCCCATTATAAAGCTCCTGTATGTCATGTCATTATTGCATCCTTGAAGTTATTCTGAAAGCTTCTTTGTTTTAATAAAATTAGACAATCCTGGGGAGATTTGTTGATACAACTACTAGGAGCTGTGTCATCAACTACTGTATATAAAACAGTTTGATTCTTCTATGCAAAGATAGCTTATGAGTAGATCAACATCAGATGTTGTTTTGTAACTTCTTCAAATAACAACAAATTGTAATATGTGAAAAATGTTCAGCATCCGAAAAGGAAACCCTTCCTTTCAGCTCAGAATAAATATAAATACCTCTCAGCATCTGGTCAGAGCCCTAGATTTAAATCAAGATGTACTGTTTTACATACACTGGTGAAGAAGTACAAGTACAAGTACAAGCGACCTTGGGTTAATGAAAGGCGCTATATCAATTAAAGTTATTATTATTATTACTTAGAACGTTTACATAGTAACAGTAATATCTTAATCAAGTAAAGTAGCATAAACTGAAAATACTCAAGTTAAGAATCTGAAATGTGTATGTAAATATAGTTACCAGAGTCAATGCACTAAAATAACCGATCTTGGAATGTGAGGGAAAGCAAACCATACAAATGTACCTTGTACCTAAACAAGTTGCTTTATTTCTAAATTGTATATTAAATGTGTCTAACCCCTTTTTCTAAACATCCTCATTGTTTGACTAGAAACCTGTCTCAAGATGCTTTCATTTGAAATGTATGTATGTTTCAGTAGTATGTTAGGTTAAAGCATTTGAAGAACATTATTCTGAGCTTTATGTGAACCTAATATGACTGTGTTTCAGGGTTCTTACGGTCATTAAAAACCTGGAAAAGTCATGGAAATTCAAAATGCTAATTCCATTTTCCCAAAGTTTTGGAAAAGTCATGGAAATGTAACTAAAGTTGCATCAAATATAATTTATATTTTATCTAATCGCCGAAATAGTAATACTATAATGATAATAAATACTGTATCGTATAATAATGAAACGTAAAATGGCATTTAACTGTTGAGGTATTTTGCTGGTGAGAGATTTGAGTTGCTTTAGCCGGTAGAAGCTAGTAAGCCTACTATTTGATTTGTTTTAGATAGGCACAACATGTTTCATATGCAGACCTTATTTTCCTGTTCCATGTTAAAATAAACCATTTTCAGTGGTACCGCTGAGAAAGAGTCATTTTGTTGGTCATGGAAAATTAGGTAAAGGTCATGGAGAAGTCATTGAAAATCATTGGTGAAGAAGTGTATGAACCCTGGTGTTTGTATTCCAGGTTCAAGAGAACCAGATGATGATAATGGGGAGAATCCAGCTAAACCCAACCACAGAGTGCTGAACCTGCCTCAGTCCAAGAAGAGGACGCCCAGGGTAAAGAGAACTGTCACATCTCCAACGCTCTTCTCTCTGTGTTGCTCATTTCATGCTCTCATACAGAATTACAGAGCCGATCCCTCCCAACCTTCTTCATGGAATCTTCTCATTCTTTAACAATAGAGTCGTGCAGCAATAGGCCGACCCGGAGGTTAGCATTGCATGGCTCCCTCGGCTAAAAGCAAAAAAAAATTCCGTTGGATATTGGAATATTGCAGAAAAAGAGATCAGTAGCTAACACATGTTTTTAGTACTTACACACAGTTGTGTAAAGTAACTAAGTATATTAACTCATGTACTGTACTTAAGTACAATTTTGAGTTACTTGTAATTTACTTCATTATTTCCATTTAATGCCATTTGCTACTTGTACTCCACTACAATTCAGTTGTAAAATATTGTACTTTTATTCCACTACATTTATGTAATACCTTTAGTTACTTTACATATCTGGATTAATGATTTGAAATATAATCAAGTCTCAAATCAGACTTTAGTTCCACCTGGAGTAAATTCACAAGCTACCCTGCAGTATACAAAGTCATTCAAACTAGCTGCTCCTTTACCAGCTTTGAGAACACTTTAATGATCAATCATTATAATCAAAACATAATATTTATAATGAGTACTTTTACTTTTGGTTCTTGTAGTATATTTTGATGGTTATACTTTTCTACTTTTACTTGAGTAACATTTTGAATGCAGGACTTTTACTGTAACAGAGTATTCCTAGTCTCTGATACTTCTACTTTGAATGAAGTACATGATCTGAGCATTCTTCCAACTCAAGTTTGTCGAGGATATTCTCCACATTCACACCAATTTTATAATTGTAAATGCAAACGCCAAAGTGAAGTTACCATAATGTCCATGTTCATACCATATAGAGATGAACTACATCACGGTCGCATGACTTCACATCACCACAGCTAATCTAAAGGTGGCTAATGTTTGGCGTAGAACACAAAGTGATATCTCTTCAGCTTGTGTTAACCACGGACTTTTGTCAGGGATCTAACCAAAAACCAAATGACATTAAGACGAGGAAACCTGGAAGTGCTAAAATGCTAACTGATTTCCTGTTTTATGACTTATACCTGCGCCACTCCATACACTATTCAATCACTTATCATGATCAGATTAGCTGAAGGTAATATAGAGATCAAAGCATGGTTGGTAAAGAATTTTTCATCTATTCATGAATCTGTATTTTCTGTCACAGGATGATAAGAAACTGGAAGAGGATTCTGTCAACAAGAGACAGCGAAAGGGAAACCACTACCTCACAGAGGTAGGTCCAACAACAGATAGATAACATGTTGAAATGCATTTCAAATTGATCTCACTTCCTACTGTTCTCTCTATTCCCCTCTGTGACCCTGCCCTGGCTGCAGCTGTCTGTCCACAGTGCGCCCCCTGCAGGTGAGGAGGGGGAGCTGCGGGAGAACAAGGTGCGCTCCATGGCAACGCAGCTGCAGGCCAAGTTCCAAGAGAACTCCTCCACAAAGAGCCGCAGCAAGGTGAGAGGAGCAGTTTGAATAAAAGGCGTATCAGGACTTCATGCATGCAAATTAGTTGCTTTTCGGCGCCTCCCGCTTTTTTAACGCTGATTTGGGTGACTTGTGTAATCCGTGGAGAACCGAAGAGTTTTCGTTTTGGCGGGGGGGGGGGGGGGGGGTCCGACTCACGGACTGACGGACAACTTCTCAATTCAATACATTACTGAGACCTTGTGCGAAGACGTCATACCATACCATTTCTGCTTCGAATAGTTCTCTCTTTTTCACCATACGTGTGTTTGCACCCCTGGGACTTACTTTGGACTCATTGATGTGTTTCAGGGTTAGACAATCTATGTTCCTTGCAGTCGGCTGACTGGCTTTAGTATGGAAGCAAAGAAAGTATTTGAATATAAGAAAATTAATACCTAATGTTGACATGTAAAAATATTCTTTTTTGTATTCCTGTTTTTGAAATGAAATGAGTCTATTAATAGTTTTAATACATGATAATTAATCATCATAATAAGATAACTACGTCTCCAAATACTACATTTATTCATTTTTGGTTTTATCTTTTATTAATATGGTCACCTGCACACTAATGCAGTCTCTACATCCCAACTACAGCCACTGTATCCATTGTTTTCTGTTCAAAATGTTGTTCAATGGATTATGATAAGCGACATTTAAGCTGTGGACACTGGATATACCCCAGCACTTTTTGAAAGTACAATTTGTTTAAAATGTTCTGAAAAGTACACCAAGGAATGTAAGAAATGATAACTCTTTGAGAGAGGTTTATATGCACAAGAGAACATGTACAATCTCTCTTGGTGGGCCTATATCTGGGGACCCAAGTGCTGCAATTTCTAAATGTGACAAATGTAATATTAGAAAACTTTGCATCGAAAATAGAGAAAATCCCTCAGCCGTCTGATTCTAAAAGTGCATCAGAAACTTTAACACATTTTTTACACAGTTTCTTCTTGTCTAAGTTTTACAATCTTTCCTGGTGAACATGACAAACAGCCATGCTGGTTTTCATCATTGAAAAGCGAAGCTGGGTCTTCAGGCATCTTAAGGTGTTGCTAATAAATAGTAAGCCTACATAACAGTGTCCCCGGGCCAGATGGCTCAGTGTTAGAGCTGGCGACCCATTTGCCGAGTCCACTGCCAAGTACCAGGGTTTGACTCCCGAGCCTGTGGAAAGTTCCAGGCAATGTCATCCCCTCTATTTCCCCCCTTTCAACTCTGTATCTCTGGTAAAGGCAGTCTTTGGCCCAATGTATGTAATGCAATTTCAAACTTAACTAAATCTCAAGTCTGTTTCCTTCCCTTGACCTTCCTTTCCTGTCTCCTTTTTCCTTTCCTCTCCTCCTTGCATCAGTCTGACGAGGACCCATCCGACCCCTCCTCTTCTCCTCCTCTTTCTCCCTCCGTCAGTCCACCTCCTCACTCAGAGGACAATGATAGTGAAGGAGAGGAAGATGAGGACATGGATGAGAGGGAAAACCCCCGTTTTGCAAAACCCAAAAATGTCCCCCTTCCTCTGCCTCCCCCTCGCCCCAAGTGGCAGGTACGCCTCCTTCTGAGACCTCTCAGCTCTCTGTGTGAATGTGATTTTATGGGTTATGCTACTAATGCGTGAGCTTATTCCTATCTTTAAATATAAACATTAATTAATTAATTAATGATTATAATTTTGTTGCCATATTATTAAACAAAAGGTTTATCTGGGTAACTAGCTTACATTTGCTCTTACTCCTAATCTTAGCTGTAGCCTCCACATTCTAATTGATTTTCATTGGCCTATTGTAAGAGGCAACAGGCTATCATGTCTCATCATGATTATTTCTTATATTAGCATCTTCACTGATGAACAGATATCTATAGGGAAGTATTCATCCCATGTATTTAAACAAACCGGTTTTTTATTTATTCATGTGAAAATGGAATGCTTCTTATTTGAGTGTAGAGCGTCAGATTGGATAATACAAACACACCTTTGTTTCCAGTCAATGCTCCAAAAAGACCTTCCATCATACTTGACAGCCATTTGTATGGTGGCCGACGGTTGCAAACGCTTAGGTCCAAATCTACTCCATTTGGAAAAATGCGCTGCAACTTCAAAAACTAATATAGAAACACAAATGTGCCAAAACACATGCAAATGAAGAAACATCTTCACCAACTTGAAAACACATGCGCAGCATTTACTAAAAGCGCTGCATAAGAAAAATGCTGCAAATACAAAATGCTGCAAGAAGCTCAAAACACAAGGGAAACGGGGACACTAAAAAGTGACGCACACAGCTGGAACCGGGGCACTTGGTGACGTTCGGGGAACATTCATTTGTGTTGGCACATTTGTGTTTTTTGCACCTTTTGCAGCACATTTATTGAGCCGTTGTAATGCGTTTGCACCTGTACTGTGTTTGCACTTGTTGGCCACCGTACGTTGTTGCTCAGGGTTTCATTTTAACATTACTATTGTAATGAGTAACACATACAGTGAATGTGAAATCTTTGTGTAAGTATTGTAAACCCATCCTCTCTTCTTTCCTTCCTCCTCGCCTCTCCTTCCTGTTTCCAGCCCTCCGTCTACCTCCGCCTCCTGGAGAATCCCAGTGCTGTGGCTCCACAGAACCCTCCCCTCTATTCTCCCCGATCTCCTCACCCTCTCTCCTCCAGTCGCTCCCCTTCGCCCACATACTCTACCAGGATCCCATTAGGTCCTTCCCGCTCCCCCAGCCCTAGTGAACATTACTCCAGAGGTCGCTTCTCTCCTGACCTGAACCCTGGTCGCTTCTCTGCTTCTGATATCCATCTCTCCTCTGAGAGCTCACAGGAGGAGATGCAGCAGGTGACTTTAGGAACAGTTCTGTAAAATACAGTACTGCACCTAAATACAACTTTGAGATAATTGTACTTTATTCTTCTATAGTAAGGTTTTACTTTACTACATCAATCTTACAGCTTTAGTTACTAATATTTAAACATATAGATTTTTTCATAAAAACACATTAGAAGAGGTTTCAAAAACATTTAACTTACTAACTTGGGATCTTAAAGGTGGGGTATGTAATTTTGGAGAAACCAGCTCGAGTGCGTTAGAATTTGAAAGTACACAGCCGGAAAAAATCTGCCACTTCCTTACAGAGCCCCTCCTCCAACACACACGAACGCACATGACCAATGAGGGCACGAGATAAGTTTGTGCACAGATGGAAGGCTGACAGGCAGGTAGGCCATCCAGTTATTTTAGCCGGGCCGGCTAAAATGATTGGTCGTGCTTTTTACAGTACTACGGCTTCCACAGATGACATTTTTTTATGGATTTTTTGTCAAAGCACTTAAGATATTCATTGCTATCGGGATGTTAAGAGCATTCCATGGAATATAACAAAAAGTATCTCGAGCCGGTTTCTCAAACTTACCTACCCACCTTTAAGTATAATAGCAATTTTCTTTTTGACTTTAATACATTTATTTCCAGCTTTAGTCACTATTACACATTTAAACGTACATTGGTCATTTTAACTTTTAACAGTGTTTTATTAGTACTTTTACTTAAAGTGGACCTATCATGCTATATTTGAATAATATATTGTAGGGCCATACCTATATAAAACATGTCTGTGAAGTTTTTTTTTCAAAATACCAAACAGATCATGCATTTTAGCCATGCCTCATTTTGCTCTAATTGCTCTTTTTTAGCCTGTTTTTGCAAGGGCTGATTCTGTGAGAAGTCTTCTTCGCTGCTTTTGTGGCAGACTACAGCGCCACCTACAGGCCTGGCATATGTACTAAAGCGTCTCCAGCGCTTTCGAGCGGCAATGGCCGTTGCCGTGGCCCAACCCCACATTCCCCATATAGGCGGAGCTCCTCATTTCTGACGTCAGAACAATTTCAAATCTGTATCAGTCTGTATCAGATCCGTTGCAGCCCCGTTTTTAGAGATTTGGGTACGGAGGAAAAGAGAGAGGTTTGTTTTTTCTGACACTTGGTGAGTTCCCTGACACACCAGGGACACATATTCATGTATAAAAGACGTACAAAAGTGCATTTTGCATGATAGGTCCCCTTTAAGTAAAGGATCTGAATAGTTCCTCCAACACTGGTAAAATATGCAACCTTTACCAAATATATTTGTATTGAATCACTCATGTATGTTCTCTCCTGATTGTCACCACCCCCTGCTGTCTGTGCAGAGGACAGCCCAGGGTCTGCCTGCTAGAGAGTGTAGAGGGAGGAATATAAAGGAGAGAGCGGACCTCCTCGCCTCCATGTTTCCTGGCTCCAACAAACCTCCTCCTCCTCCTCCTCCTTCTCTTCATCCTCCTGCTGCTCCTCCTATTCCTCCCATTTCTAAATCTCAGGTTGTGGATTGCACGTCTTTTATTTAGGCCAAGAGAATATTGCATGTTCATGAAAATTCATGTCATCAAGTTTCTGTTACTCTGTGTTAATGTCTGACTCTTATTCTGTAGGTGGAGTTGCCTACCTCTTCCTGTCGTTCCTTGTCCCTATCTCCTCCTCCTCCTCCTCCTCCCTCCTCCTCTGTATCTCAGAGCCCCCCGGTGTACCCTATGGTCCACCCGGTCCCTGAACCCACCGCTCAGACCGGCTTCTCCTCCTCTCACACCGATTCTGAGCAAATCTCTTCTCCTGTTGTCGATTCCTCCTCATGCAACATCAAAACTTCTGATGCCCTTTCTTCCTCTTGCTCTGAAACTTACTGTGAAAATGGACACAGCAGCTCCTCTCCCCACCATGCTTCTTTACCGTACAACGAAAACTATGAGGGAAAAAGTCAAAGTTCTTGGAAAAATCTGAAAACTGAGCAGAAGAAGAGCTGCAAAAGTGCTCATGATGATATGAAATTAGACAAAAACGATCACATCAAGGTAACCCTTTCTCATGCAGATCAACATCCAGCACTGAAAAACTGCAGATCTTATGCTCAATTTCTCAAAGACCTCTTGGTCTATGGCAAAATTAATCGATTACTTAATTACATAGAAATACAATAAGGACAATGAATAGTTCATGTTGTCTTCTTTTCCAAGCTTTTGAGACAAGTAGGTTCATTTTATGACATGAAATCTATCATTCAGATGACAGCTGCCCAACAGTAGCATTTAAAGCTAAACTGAAGAATACACTTTTCTTTAGAGCTCAGGACCATTCATTTGCGGTTTGTATACAATGTTTTCGAGCTTGCACTGAGGAACAATAGAATTCCTTGAAACAACAGTAACCTGTTGGAAATATACAGCAGTTATGGGGGGGTGCCATTTTTGTTTACCCCAGAAAATAGTCTGACCAAAGCTCCAAACATCTATTACTCGGATGTAAAATCTAATTAAAACTCTGATATGTAACATTGCTAGAATATAGTTAATTAGGCCTTGTGGTTAATTAATATCAGTCTAGGATTCATTAGTCTTTGACCTCGCATATTTTTCAATTTCCTGCCTCGGGAATTCTCAGGATTTTAAGGCTTTATTGTCATATGCAACATAGCTAAAGCATAGAAAATATGTAAGACATAAAACCAATACAAATTGTGCAAGGCAAAAAGGAATAAAATTGTGCAAGAGAAATCTATGTAAAATAGAATTATATTAAGTTAAACAGAATCTTACATGACAGTACAGGTGTATGTGCTATAAATATATGAAGGCAAAAGCAGGAAGGAGAGGGTGGTGTTAGATTGAGAATTCATGAGGGTATAGTAGGAACTCAAAGATGATGAAATATTATTGGCACACAGCTTTCATATGATATATGCATTTAATTGCACAACTGATGTTTTATTCATGTCTCTATTTAGTGCAATGGCAGCAACACTATGGAGAAACCTAATAAAATTCAAAAGTCAATTGTTCGCTCTGAGAGTTGTCCGACAGGAGCTCCTCGTTACATGAAAGAGGTACTACTCTATACGGCAGTACCATTCATTCAGATACATTTCCGGCTCTTTCATCTGTCTTCTTTCTAACTCCTGTCTTTGGTTTCCAACTCCTTCTTCTCTCCCCCTTCCTTCCTCTCCTGCTCCTGTGTTTCCCTGACGTTCCCGTTAGCGTACAGTTGGAAAGGTATCGTCAATAATTGATGCTAAGGCTCAGAAACTGGCCGTCCTGTATGAGACAGACCACAGGCCCAATGCAGCGCCGGTAAGATGCATGTGGGTGTTGCAGAGAGAAATCTAACCCAGAGTTCATGTTTGTTTGATTTGTACGCCTCCACGCCTTCTATAACCATGCCGTGATGTTTTGGGGTTTTTCAGTTTGACAGTCTTTCCCATTGTCAGTCACCCAACATCTCAGGAAAGCATTGAAGGAATTTCCTACAATTTGTTACACACTTCCATTTGGACTCATGAATGAAGTGGTTGATATGTGGGTTGGCAATGGTTACTCGGACCTCACATTTTTGCAGTTCTCGTGAATGCGATATCTCAGGACCACTGCTGATGGTAGCGGATAATAATTAAGCGAATATTCGTATCGCTCTAGTCGCTCGAGGTTCACCGCAGCTTGCAGTTGTGTTTACTGGCCAGGAGCCGATGCTTATCTCCATGTAATACTTTTTTGAGTGAGATGAGAAGATTGATACTACTCACATCTATGTGGTAAATATGAAGCCACACGTTAGCTTAGCATAAAGACTTGAAACGGCGGGAACTAGCTAGCTTAGCTTGTACGATGAAAAAAAACTGCCTGCCAGCCCCTGTAAAGGGCGAAATAACACGCTAAATCTGCTTTGTTTAATCTTGGGTTGCCGGTTTCACAGGGGGTACTCACGATTCTTAATTTATTATTGACAAAAAAGCAAATAATCACAACTGCTTGAAATAACCTTTCCATTGTTATAATTCAACTTCGAACACTACCTTTTTTTTTCTTCCTTGCACCACCTATTCATAGAGAATAGACTTAAAAGATTGAGTTCCTTGTAACCCCTCACTGATTTTACATTCTATGATGGGTGCAACTGCTTTTAATAATTAACTTTTCACACCGCTGGACCATGTGACTAACTAATTCTCGTGTACTTTTTTGCAGAAATAGCTTGGAACTTATCAACAACCATCAAAAACGTGTCTTGATGCAGCATGTCCCCCCCTCTCTAACCTTGCTGTGGTCTTCCTCTCAGTGTGTGCTCCGTAAGGACTTCGCTCCCGGGCTCGGCGGCAGCGACGTCTGCCACTTCTGCACCAAGCGTGTGTACGTGATGGAGAGGCTGAGCGCTGAAGGATACTTCTTCCATCGAGAGTGTTTCCGCTGTGACGTCTGCAACAGCACTCTCCGTCTGGGGGGGTACATCTACGACTCAGAGGACGGTACGTTACACTAACGCTGACTATGTACCTAAGCTTTTACACCACTTTTAGGTAGGTCACTTTTGTTCTTAAGGTATAGCTAAATCACTTTGGCCAATACAAAACTAGAAAGCTTTCTTATGTTTTTATTATTGTACTTAATCTCTACTGTTAGGAAAAATACAATACTCTAGTTTTAAGTTTTTCAGAGGTTTACATGAATCAATACAAATTAAGAAAATGTATTTTCTCATAATTAAGAGAATTTGACTGGCAATGCACCAACTTTTCTCAACTATCCCAAAGACCAAGAAGGTAGCATTACAAAGGCTCCCTCAACAAAAACAGTAGTTTTTTTCCATTAGCTTTGGGATTAGCACAGAATAAGCTCTGCATCAAACAAACACTAATGATCAACAAGTTAGTTTTAGCAGGGAGATCCCCACATATTAACACCACTTTTAGGATAGTTGAAGCATAAATGCTATCACTAGATGGCTAACATATCGTTATATACAGTCTACATTACGTTCGCTTGACTTTACGTCACCATGCTAAGCTAAAGGCAGCTAATGTTCGGCGCAAACATTAGCTGCGCGGCGTTCGCGAGAAGGGGTATTTACTGACGTATGTTGACGTAATTGTTTTTATCATACTGAAGTTGTGTGGATTTGTAATTTTTGTGTGCTTCTTTTACAGGGAAGTTTTACTGCAAGATGCATTATGCCCAGCGTCAGTCCAGTGATCACATGCGTAGGTTCAGAAGGAGAATTGTGAGTAACACTGCAGTGGTAATATACAAGAGAGGCCTTTGCTTACTAGCTGTAGTTAACATGCTACACGATTAGATGGCATGCTGCTTCTCAGTTGCACATTTGTCCATAGGCAATTTCTAATCTTTTGGGAGTTTAACTTCATCATGGTCGCATGACCTCATGTAACCACCGCTAAGCTAAAGGCGGCTAATGTTCAGCATGATGACGTTTCGTAGTCTCATTCAGCCACTTTTAGCAACCATCGTATTTATGTCACATAGAAGCTTCATCTTTTATGTCATACAAAAAAACTGAACAACGCTTAAGGTTGTATAAACCTCAGATCATATCTCAGGCTGCTAATCAAAAATACCTTAAAAAAATGTTTGACTTTGAGATGTTGCAAGTGCTAAAATGCTAACTCATTTCCGGGTGTAGGACTCATTCCTGCACCACCGAATAGTCAGACATGAAAGTACATAACGTTTTTCCTGTTTTGGGCATCTTAGCAAAACACTTAAAAAAACTTTGAGACGTGGGAGCCGGAAGAGGTATAATGCTAACTAATTTCCGGGTTTTAGGACTCATTCCTAATCCACTTTGTAGTTGCACATCTATAAGGTGTCAGACGAATACAAATAAGTATGCAAGCTAACAATAAGTGACTTTGCTTGGTTCTTTGAAGCCCAAAATTGTCATTTATCATTAACCTTCTGTGTTTTCCCCCTGTAGGAGGACCAAAGCCTCGTCCCCCCCTCGTCGATGGACGGCGGGAGCTACTCGGCGACGGACAGCGTGCAGATGCACCCCCCAGGTACCCTGGTTTCCTTGCTAAGGCGAGGCCTGAGCTGGCCGCGGCATGCTAGCCGGGCTGTGTGTGTGTTGCCCCGGCGACTGTTGGAGGCTGTGTGTGAGTCTGTCACAGCGGTGGGCTCCCATGTTAGGAGCCACTCTCAGGACTACCTGTTCCTGTGTGAGCTGCTGGGCCTATGCTGTCCTCTGCTCTGCATGATGCACCAGGTGCTGGGGCAGATCTACCAGGAGCCCCCTCTGGCCCCGCAGGACCTCATCTGACACCCACTCACATAGAAAGGGGAGTCACATGAGTCTTGTTTGGGCCAGTTGAGCAAAAAGGAAAACCCAAATGGATCAAATGGATGAATGTTTGTACTGCCGAAAATTGAGTTATAATATTGAAACCAAATAATACATGTATTTACTAAATTCAAGGTTAATTTGTGATCGTAAAGACCAGAAGTGTTTTATGGATCAACTTTAAGAGGTTGCTGTAAAAGTGCTTGACTTGATCAGTTTCTGCTGATTGTAATAAGTGCCAAGTGTGAATTGTGCCTTAATGTACGATGGACAACACAATAAAAACCCATCTTTAGGCACATTTTATATAGGTACGCTAACTTTAATTTGTATTCTCGTATTCAAATGTACTTGCTGAGCAGACTTCAGGGGTGATGCATGAATGAAGTGCTGCAGCCCTTGAGAATATCTGACTGTTGGTTATGAGCTCACATTTTGTGTGCACCGCTGAAAGCATCTCTGACCACAGGGGCGTGTTCCAGGATACTCAGACTGAAGGATCCTTAAGGTGCTACTAATTAAATGTTCACAGCTGGTGTTTGTGAAGTCCCTCTTTAATCACATGATCCAGTGAGGAGAGTGACCTGGAACACGCCCTCTGGCTCTAACCTTGAAAGTGTTTTGGAGTAATCTACAGGGTTTTAATGTTACTCTCACTGCATATTGCCGGCTGCATATTAACTTTGCACCACAGAGATGTGAACTGGAAATGCCCAAACAGTATTATTATTATTTTTAAATATAATTTCAGGAAATATTTGTGTTATTGAAATTATTTTGTTTGTGGTTGGTAGTATTTTATATTTTTTTTTAACTTAACTGAAAGATTTCCCTTTCAAAAAAATAAGGCTCATTGGTTATGGTTTTCATAAAAGAAGAAAAAATATCAAGCAAATGATTAGAGTTGGGTGTAAATCATATGATAGGAAAGTGTATTACAGGGATCATATTGAATGATTTTGAAACAGGAAACCAAAACATTTTGCTTGTTTTAGGTTGTTAAATCATTTTGAAATTCAGTTGAGACAGATATGTGCCTTTTTGATAAAATCAGGTAATTTCTTGTTGAAAATCTGGACAAGCCAAAAAACAATGAGCCATATCTGGAACTTTTTTTCCTCATTGACGAAAGCAGAGTCCGTAAAAATGTATAGACATGACTGAGTAATAATATTTGCAATTAGTATAGCTTTTTTTTGTCATATTCAATGTTTTTTGTTCCATCTTTTACTGTATATTGTAGACCATGCCAACGTATTTGGTTGTGATTGTATGGTTTAATTTTGCAGGATTTTAAGGTCAATTCTTAAAATGCACTGGATGCAGTTTTTGGGCTATCTCACATTTGGATTGTGTTATTGTAATAACTTTTTTGCCAACAATAGGTTCGTTGGAAATCTCTGCACTAAGTATTTTCTTTCCATCTTCCACTTTCCACTTTCATTTTTTCCAAATTCATTCTTCTCACTTCATTTTGTTCAGTCTGTTTCAAGTTTCCAATGCTGCACCCTCTGATTGGCTGATTCCTGCCACCAGGAAAGGTGATAATTGGCAGGCTTTAGTCCTATGAACTTGTCATGCTGCTTTTGCATTGGCTGCCTCTATAGCTCCGCCCCCTCCGCTTAACCCAGATGAATCAATCACATACCAATCCCAAGTATTGTATGCGTTAGTTGGTGTTATGTCTAGCGTTACAACCTATTTACTAGAATTCCATATTGGTTAAATAACAATTGTCATTATCAAAGTATTACCATTATATACTTTAAGCTGTACTGTTCCTGTGGAAATCTTGCTCCTTCTGAAGATACAATTCAATCCAAATTCAACCGCCTTTCAGGGATGTTTTTTGGGGGGCAGCAAGCTAAACAGGGTATTCCAGACATCACGTTCCCCAGCAACATTTCCCAGCTCTTCCGGGGGAACCTCAAGGCAAAAAGTTATCCTATATCATGACCATAGGGTCAGAACGTAGATAGACTTGTAAATCGAGAGCTTTACCTTCCGGTTGAGCTCGATCTTCACCACAGCAGTCTGGTACAGCTCCTGCATCACTGGAAACAGAACAGCCTGTCCATCTCACGCGCCATTGTACCCTCACTTCCAAACAAGACGATTTCCTTGAACTCCCTCCGCTTTGGACAGTGAATCACTCCCAACATGGAGTGATCAATCCACTATTTTCCAGCAGAGAACTTCTATCCTGACAGCTTTACACACAGGTGCAGCTTTCCTAGTTCGTAAAGAGACAGACCCACATCATCTGTAAAGAGCAGAGAGACAAGTTTGAGGTCCCTGAAAACAGCCAGAGTCAAGCCCTGTTCTCCTTTTCTGATTCGTTTGGTGGTTTACCAGAACTTGAGGGCAACCAAAAGTCCTTCCCAGATTTGTTTTGGAATGTTGCCCAACTCCTTTCTGGTCCTAACTGCAATGTTCACGCACATTTCCGGTAAACAACAATAGATCTGTATGGCACTGAGGATGAGGTTATATCAGGCTTTGGCTACCAACAAACCTTTTGGTAGGATCGATTCATAGTTGTTTGTTTGGTCTGTTCAGTGGATATGCTGACAATAAGGAAGATATATATATTATAGCTATAGCTAGGCGTATGCTTTAAAGCATTTGTTACAACAACTTGGGGAAGTTGTAGCTTGCCATTCAATTCCATAAAACACACATAACAAGCAGAGTCAACATCGCCGGAAATAAATCTAGAGGTAGCTCAAATGTTGTGTTGATTCATTGATTCACAGCTGGCATATTTTCTTTGGTTTGTCTGACCCCGCAGGCTTTCTGTTAGTTTGCATAATAACATCTAACCCCACTAACGTCCTGTAGTGCTGTGTTCCTCCCTAACCTCCCTAACACCAAACATCCATTTGAATGCCACTGAATTCATTTCTCCCTCTGCTGTCTCATCAGCATGATCAGGCCTCACCTCTTGTCAGGCCCTTCGACAGTAACACATGTGTCCCCATCTGTGGTCTGTCTGTGGTTCGCTTTGTTTCAGAAGGAGGCCTCCCCCCCCCAGAGCCCCTCTTCAGATCCCTCTCCTGCTCCTCCTAGACTTTGCAGCTTTTTGCACACTGCCAGATATTTCATCGGCTTTATTCTGAATGTTTATGTTTTATAAAAAAGCCTTGACGCAGCCTGCAAGCCTTGTATTGTTTTCCACATTGAGAAAAACTGTAAAATTGCTTAATTTATGGTATTTAAAAGCTGTAAATATATTTTACAAATAAATCAATTTGATTACATAACGATTTGCTTCGTGGTTTGTTGCCAATATTTGAATCATTCCAAGAAACCAAAGCTTACACAGAACAGTTGGCATTCGAGGTTATCTCATTATTAAGTGGTCCAATTCTAAATATCTCCATACTTTTTTAACAACGAAATTAACAACTTCATCAAAAATCCTTCTTCCACCTGCTACGTTGACTTAACATCACCCGCACAAATCATGGTCACAATCACAGCTTGTGTTAACTCCTCAAATAACATATGCACTCTGAAATCTGAGGAAAAGCTCAATAACACCTGCAGCAAATTCAGAGGGGTTCAACAGCCCTCACATACTCAGCTGGCCTTTGAAAGAAAACAATACATATAAAGTAACATGGAAAAATCATCAAATCTTAACTATAAATAAATGATGTTGAGCTCATTTTAGTTTTTCTAATAGCTCAGAGGGTTAATGTGCCGATCTACCGATCAGAAGACCGCCGTTCAAATTACTTGGAGTCATTTGGCTAGAAACTGAAGCACACATTTCTCCTGTAGAAATGTCAATAGTATTGAAGTATATCTAAGTTGCTTTGTTTTATAGCGATATTATAATAACCTGTAATGTACTACAATCTCCAATACCTGAACAGAATCAAAGTGAATCACTTGTTCCTCCTGTGGTCTTCCTCATGGGTTCTGCTACTGGGTCTGCTCTGTCCTTTCCTTCTGAGTTTGGTATCTGTCTTTCATTTGGTACATTCTAAGAATCTCCTGACATTTAGCCGTAAGTGAGAACATCAATGGGTAGAAGTGAAAGGAGGTCTGGTTATCTACTGACTGATAGGTACACTGCATACAAATGTTGCATCAAGATATTTTCATTTCTTTGCTGTGACCAAGTGGAATCACCTTTGGAAACATTCTGTACAATGTTGACTTCATTACTCTGTGAGTACTGTCATAAACATGTCATGTATTTTACCAGTGCTTGTGTTGCGAATGTCAATGAATATTTTACATTTCTCTCATGCATGTGCAACGTTTAGAAGCAGAAACTATACATTCCTTTGACTTTTTCTACAGTATAGGAGAACATATCCTAAATATGCTAGCTGGCTAACACAAATATATTAGCTACCTGGTAACCATTCTTTGACATGTCCACTGATTTCTTTAGATAATATAATTGACCAAGAGTGTAGTAATCTTCTGAATTAGAATTCCAGTGGAAATAATGCATGAAATGAGCTACATGCTAGAACATGTTCACATTAGCCTAACATTACATCAACGCTAGTTAAGACTAAATCCTAAATCCAGTCCACATTCTGTTTTTATTTGCAGGTGGGGCGTTGAGCTTGCATTCAGAGCGGATGAAGGTTGATGAAGGTGAGAAAAAAATTCCTGAAGAAACCAAGATGGATGTGGAAGCTCTGGATGATTCCTGCCTGGCCAAAGCTGCAGCACCAGATCCTACAGGGGCCAACGGTCAGAACCAAGATGGTACCAAAGGTCAGTGTGGCTCCTACAGTACTGTGTGCTCTCTTTTAAAGCTCTTAGTGTTTCTGTTTGAGGGACAGTTATCCTCTGTCTCTCTAAGTTTTCAGTTGTCAAGGGTTTTCAGCTCCTGTTATTGAAAACGTGATATTCCCAGAGGATCTTAAACCGGCTGAACCTTAACTGGCGGCCATGCTTATTAAGTGTGTGTGTTTTTGTTGGAGGCCCCCCCCTGCTGATGTGTGGGAGGAATCCGGTCGGTTTCCTCCCACACTTAGCTGGATGTTTGTTATTTTGTGTCAGTAGCAGAGCTTCCCTGGGCTCAGAAGTCTGTCCACACACATTCCTGCAATGCTAACTCCATAGCGTTAGCTTTTAATGCGCTGCATTGCCAAGTGCTTGTATCAGTAGTTGTATCAGTCTTCTGACTGGTCATAGAGTTTATAGAGATAATCTGAAAATAGACAGTTTTTTTTTACTAAAAATCTCTTTAAAAAGTCCTCTAACCTCATTTTAAAAAACTAAATTAACTTACATTTCTATAAAAAGTTAAATGCTTTTTCACAAGGCAATACAACCTATGCAAAAATAGCCTCAAAATGTTAGCTGCATTAATTTAAATAAACACGATTTATGTTCATTTTCAGTTCCCTTTCCTGTAGTGTTATATAGGTTTGTGTGCATGTAAATGGTCTGCAAAGGCTAAAATCCCTGTGTTCCCTCCAGAGAGAGTTTCTCTATCACACACTCCCCCCCCCCCCCTGCCTGAAATGCCTCCATTCGACTCCTTTGTTTACTTCAGTAACATAATGACATCATTATGTAACACTCGCGCTTCTATTGGCTAGTGCTCCAACACATTGTACCTGATAGCCTAAGGGGCGGGACATCTCTAATGGCGCATTTCCACTACAGTGCGGAGCGTGGTTTAAGCGTGCCGTGCCGTGCCCGGCCCGTTTTTGGTTGCGTTTCCACTAGGCGTAGTTCCAGCTAACGGGTACTTTTTCACAGTTTTCTGGCTCTCCAAAATCGAGGTTCTTTCCGGGCCAACAACCGGGCTGAGTATGCTAAACTAGTGAGAGGATCGCTGGCAACTACAACAAAATGAACATATTTGACCGTGACAAGACGGCAGGCGAAAAACCTTTTAAAATGCGTGTTTTCTGAATGGAGCTTGGCTAAGCTAACGTTGTATATGCTCTGACCGTCCACACTCACAACAACGGCCTATACAGACATAAATAAACCAGCGACTGTATTCGCCATGACACAGACAGTCTGTGGTTTGTACTTGTTTAACTTGTGTCTAGTTTCTGAACAGATATGAGGAGCTGTGAGCTCTGAGTGCTAACAGCTAACGGCTGATGTTGGTTTTGTGTTTCGCATTGAAGATGACGTCACGGCTCCGCCTACACTGCGTTACTATAGTTACTACCCCAGTTCCTAAACTGTAATGGAAACGCAGCATAAAGTGAGCCTGGCCTACCAAGGCCTAACTATACCTTACTAAGCCATGCGAGGCCCTGCAGGGGAAATGCGCCATCACAACAGAGCCGGCAGCTAACCAATCAGAGCAGACTGGGCTCTGGTTTCAGACAGAGGGTGAAAAGAGGTGCTGCAGCACAGGCAGTATGAGAAAAATAAAGAGCTTTTTGAACATGAAAGCATGGAGACATGTGACAGGAGGAAAAACATCCAAATATGAACCTGGAAATGAGCAGAATATGTGCTCTTTAAAACTGGGTAAATGGAAGTTTTGCTGTCTAATCTCTTCCCACTGTAACAGAATTTCAACAACATGATGAAACAATTAAACCTCAAATGCTGCATTTATTTGTCTTTATTCTTTGCATGTTAGAAGCATATACTGACATCTTGTGTATGAATGCAGAGCTGTTTGAGTTTTTGTGGAATTGTGTGTATTGGCTCCATTATTATATAATGACTAGCTGCCATGTGAGTTCATGCCAAGTTCATTTTCTCCTGTTCTAACTTTTTATTTAATTGTCTTCCATGTCTGCAGATCACAGTAACCCCAAGCAGAATAATCGATGGAAACGGAAAATCAAAGCAAGTGAGTACCTCCATTTCTTATTTTGTCTGTTTATTATTCTGCTCAAACTGTAGGTTTGATTGAGAACTGAAGCATTTGTATGCTCTGTGTCTTCTGATAGCTAAAAGCTGGGCAGACATTTGGTTCTGAGAGATCTTTGGGATTCCTTTAGCATGCAACGCCTTGGCCAAAATCAGGTTTAAATTATTTGTAGCGTATATTCATTTGTCTAATCACCTTAGCCACACTTCATAAAAAAATGCCACAGAAAAGAAGAGGAATGTCGTACTTTGTGTGTTTACGGATAAAAGCATGCTTTGTTTAACACCTGTCAGTCCTGAGAACACCAGTGTAATGCAGCAGTACACCACTAGAGGTCAGCATTGTTATTGACAGCAGTCATGGCCGAAAGTATTTAGTTTGGTTCCATTAACTTGACTCTTTAACCTTTATTTAATTGTTTCAAATTGAACAGGTGTATGGATCCATTGTCATGTATAGAAACAAAACATCTCCAACATTTTAAATCTGAATGCCTCTATTAAGTTTCCTTGCATCACGTATTTTATTCTTTTGTTGCCCTCGATTAAAAGGCTATTGTTACATCTCACCCGACTGGTGTCAAAATGAAATGATATGTAATGGTGTTATTCTTCGATATAAAATAATATTAATACCATAAAAACGATATCTTCTTTGAAAAAGGCATACGTTTGATGGCATGCTTTACATTTTTTTGAGAAAAGCCTGAGCCAAGCCTGAGCCAGCCCTTCCTATATCCTGTGAATTACACAAGTGTGTTCAGCTTCCATCCCTCTCAAACAAACAGCTGACTAACTCTCTGCCCCCCCCCCCCCGCAGCCCTCCCTCTGATCTTCATCAAGCACTTCCAGAGGGGCTGGACTCAGGACAGAGACGGCCCGGAGAGCGTCCCTGAAGCCGACTCTGACTTTGAGGAGATCACTGAAGCGGTAAAACACACTGTAAGTTACAGAGAGGCAGAGTGCAATATTCACTGAAAACGTAGAACTAGAGTGAACGCAATCTCTAATTTTGTGGTGTAACAGTCTGAAGTAGTTAAGTAGCTGCTAGTAATTATCCTTACATGTCACTTGTTAGACGCTTTACCCAAAGTGCAACATACACTCAATACTGTGGGCAATCCCCAAGTCAAGTGTCTTGCCCAACGACATGCTGACTGCAGTGAGGATGGAACCAGTGCTCCCCTGATCCACAGATCTGCGCTCTGAGCCACAGCCTCCCTCACAGTTATGAATTGGAAAAGAGTGTTCACTTCACAAAGCAGTGTTATTACATCACCTGTTGTTATAGTCGGTATTAATGTGTGTGTAATTCATTAACATTTTATAGATATGTTTTTACCCGGTGTGAGCAAATAGAGCTTTTGTGCACTCACCATAATATTCCTGTTCTCTCAGAACTCTGACGCCACTTCAAAGACTCCAGCCGTTGCCCAGAATGCCTCAGACGAGAGTGAGAAGAGTGAAGAGTGCGCGCCTGAGAAAGATCCTGCAGTCTGCAGCCCGTCTGCCCCGAAGAAACGCTTGGTGCTGTCTCAGTCTGAGAAAGAGAAGCTGCTGAGCTGGGACATTCAGGCCGCTCCAGAGGAGACGGGGGTCAACACAAACACCAACAACCAACACAAACAACAGGTGGAGGTATTAAGGCTGCCATATGAGGGTGTATATAGAGGAGTAATACTGCACATCATTGTAATCTCTCACACTTCTTCCAGTATAACATCGGTCCAGAAACAGAAATGAGATGAGATCAGAGACTCGTCGTCTTTTTTTGTATTATTTTATTTTGACTGAGCAAGTGAGGGCTTGAATACCCTAGATTCAACATTTCAACATGTTACTTATATAATATGTATATTATATAATATGATATATTATACTATAAACCATTATATGTAATGGTTATAGTGTCGTGGACAGTCCCCATTGATCAACTGTCACACAAAACAGTAAATGGGGCAGCTTTAGCCAACATGGCTCATTTCCAGCTGTTGTCCCCGGCCAGATCATAATAGACACCCATGATTGTAATTTCATCACAAAAAATATAAATAATATAGACAATAATCAGTAAATAGAATGAAAGAAACACAGATATAGTTTATTGATCCCAATCTGGGATTTTTTTGTCGCAGAAAACAAAAAAAGTAAATATATCCATATAGTATCTGTATCGAATACACAATATAAATACATATTTCTATTACATTAACATTACTATATACATTAATGTTGATGATATAAGTACACAATGTAGTGGAATTTAAAATGAATTAAAATAAAACCCTAACAATTATTTTATATAAATAAAATGTGTAAAGATGAAAATATTTGTTTTACTCAATGATTGATTAATTGTCCAGCTGTTGTTTTATAAATCTTTAGCTGGTTTAATTTATAACAAAACATTATATGTTATTTATATATAAATATGATGTGTTTAAAGTGAAAGGAGTAATAAGAGATGTGCGTGAGATAAGAGCAGTCAGTTCCACATTGTTCCTGCCTTCTGATGTGTTATCAGGTACCAGCAGAGGCAGATAAGCTCCAGCCGGACTCGGGCCAGGATGAGGAAACACCCCCGAGCCAACCCTCCGCCCCCCCCTCCACCTTCCAGTTCATAGCCAACGCCTTCAGGAGGAGATTTAGTGTGACCCACCCCTCCAGCAGGACCAACACTGCAGTCACCATGTTCGTATCAACTACTTTATTCATCGTTGATTTTAAGCTCCATTATGAAGCTGCTACAGATGGCGTCCTATGTACCAGAGTCCTCTCAGCAGCAGCACTGGGTCCAATAGTCTTTCTGTTTAAGTGTGGAATGACCCAAAGTCCTTCAGTGGCAGCCTAAGTAAGAGATTTCAAATTCTCTTGAGATGATAGGAAAGGAACTTCAATACTACCTTTATAATCACCTTAAGCATACGATACACTGGACCATCCTTTACTGAAGGAAAGGAGATAAAACTGTCCTACAATTCCTTGCGGACGTTTTTCAGAAATAACCGATCGTGACCATCAAACGTGGATCTTGTAGCTTACTGGGCTAGTTAGGAATTTCCCATACAAGCCTTAACTTGCGAACTGGTTTTGAACTTTCAACAATATGTTTAAACCAAAGAAGAACTTTACACTTATTCCTGTAAATTGATCAAATTTACGGTGATAGGTTTTCCTTAAGCTATTCTTTAACTCATGGGTCGGCAACAGGCGTCCCGCGGGCCAACAATAATATTATGCCCGGAATTTTGAGAATACATTTTTTTTTTTTTTTAATTACTCTTTTTTTTTTTTTTTACAACATCGGACCGACAGTCGTACATATAGGCTAAAATGCCCGAATAGAGAATCGACCTACACCTGAAGAATGCTTTTTGTACTTTTATCCATGTTGAGAGTGAATGACACACAGCACAGGCACAATCTGGCAGCGGGGTGCACTGACGCTGATAGTGGATCAATAAGTAGGTGGACAGCGCGTGGTGCTGAAATAGCCAACATGCGGTTTGAAAAAAATAACACCAGCTCACTAAATCATTCAAACGTAATGTTTACTTATATGTGAACAGTAACAAAGTTCAGTCAAAACATTGACAACAAAATCGGAGAAGCCGCTTGATCATGGAGGCCATTACAAGCTTCAAAAATGTATTTATCGTTTGATTTTGGAAATAAAAGTTTCATATTCTGAAAGCCAAGACTTTGTTTATTTAAAATCAAACAAAACACCCGAACCCCGAAAAACTATTTTTTAACACAAATCCACGTTTATTTTGAAATGAGCTGTAGCGACTTCCGACTGATTTCGATAGAGCGGGTCACATATACATGCACATGTTTAAGAATATATGTATATAATGTGTGGTTGTGGGGAACCAGGTAAATTAAAGTACTTATTTAACTATTAAATAAATTGAGTTTGAGTAAAATACTTGGTTACTGATTAATTTAGGTTATAATATATTAAATAAGTTGCAAAGCAAAATATGCTGTAATTTATTAGAGTTTTTTCTGAACCGGGGAACAGGGGCGCTGCGCCCTCTTACTTTCGGCATGCAAAATCAATTACTTAAATTAGCCTTTGATTATGTTCTGGCCCGCCATCTAGTGGCTCAGAAAAAAAATGGTCCCAAGTCCAAACTTACCTGCCTACCCCTGCTTTAACTCAACATGTTTGAATGGCAATACGCAGAGTAGTAGATGTGTAGGCCTGACAAATATGTATTTATTAAAATAATCATATAATCATTGAAATTGGGATTCATGTTAATAATTACGAGTCGACAGGGAGTTTATCAAATTTGATTTCCAACCTTGATTGATTGATACATTTTATTTCGAACAAGAAAAATAAATAATTTACAGAACAAAAAATGTCATGCCAGAAAAAACAAAACAAAGTGACATTTACAACAACAACAACAACAACAACAACAGCATTAGCAACATAAACAGTCCCACATCTAGTGTTCGAAAAGGAGTGAGAAGAAGTATAACTTATTTAATCTCACCCCCTTGTCCCTAAATTATTTATTTATAATCTATAAATAATTATCATTATTATTAATTATTATTGTAATTATTATTATTAATCTGCTTTACTTGTTGATTGACATATATATATATACACACATATACATACATACACACACATATACATATATACACATACACATACATAGATACATACAGTCCCCATCCCTGTACCTCGAGAAAATAATTTCTCTGTATTTCCTCTTGAACTGGTTTCCGTCTGGACCTTGGTAATAAAGTGGTTTATGTGGCACTGTCCACGTTTTCAAAAGTCCACATGAAACAACACCATAAGAGCGACTGGAGAAAAGTGTCTTGATTGATTTTAGTAGTACATTTACAGAAAACTGTAGTTTCCCCACAGCAGACGCACTCAATAACATCCACTGTCGTATCATAAATAAGTCGTCCACTGTGCATTCAGATTCTTGTAGCACCACAGTTGTGTTTTACTACATCCTGATGAATTGTCTTTCACATCATCACTTTGCTTGCATGTCTCCCTGTCTCTTACTGCTTGCAAGGTCTATTTTCATCAGTCCAAACGCAAAAAAGCTACACAGAAAAAATAGTTTTAACATACTAAAGACCCTTTTGCTATAAATGTCTGGATTCAATTCAAACTAAATGTACTGTATAATATGTACTTACTGCCCTGATAGACACTGTTCTGTAAACTTTGCAAATACTGTATCTCTAAATCATATTTTTAATGTACTTATTTTGTTGAAAATGTACATTTCTTCTAGTTTTTCAAATTTTTTTTATTAGCTAAATTCCTCTTATTGAGTTTATGTATGACAAAGCAAATGTCTTAGCGTTACCTACTTGCAGTAAACTTTTTTCTGATTCTGACCAGGAGGAGCAAATGTGACGACGGCCCCCGCAAACAGAGGGCCGTTTCAGAGGGAGCGTTGAGCTTCAGCTCCCTCTTCAGCACCGCGGCTCCGGAGCCCTCTACAGAGGAGAAAATCAGCAAGCACCAAGCTCGGGTAGGGTCTGTGTGGGCCAATCCCTGGGGGGCCGGGCGAGACCTGCCCTCTCTGCTGCAGCAGGTGTCTCTGAAGGGCCGCAGAGACTCTGGAGGGGTGTTCTCTGACGACATGGCCTCACTGCCCGGCAAGAAGCTCAACCTGTTCTCATCTCTAAGGCTGAGGAAGAGGGAGGAGTCAGAGAGTGAGGGGCGGGACCAGGAGATCAAGACCATCCTCACCAACCTCAGGAACAAAGGTGAGGACAGAGGTACCAGATGTTTTTAGCACATGGTTAGTTAAACCTGAATTAATAGATATTTTGGTCACTTACACTCGCCACTACGATTAAATGGTAACACTTTATAAAGTTGGTATAGTAAATTCATTAGCAGACTTTGATCAACATTGGATTCATGTCTCCGGTGCCTGATGAACGTGAATGTAACTGCCTCCTTAACTTCTTAATTATTAGCTATGGAAAGCAGTTTGAGCATTCTATGAATATCCTTTATATTAGGAGTTAGCCAAAATGCTAATTAGGTAAACCAGCTGCATTCAAATCTGGTAGCAGTTTTTCATGCTATCATGTTAGCTAACGCGATCAAGCTAGCGAAGCAGGCGGGATAATGGCAACTATCGGAGTCCTGATTAGTGGGTATTTTTTATTTTCACTGGAGAGCCAATAGTAACCCTTAATTCATGCTCCTTTTCTTTGCTTGTAGCATTGTGTGTAACTAGTCAGCATTTAGGCTATTACTACTTTGACTAGTGGAGCTTTTGAAGCTCACTAGTTTCTCACAAGTGTAAATAGTGGACATATTGGAACGCATTAGTTAACTAGCTGGTTAACTAACCTCTTTGTTCAAACCCAAGATGTTTAATGTACTCGGCTATTCTCAAACGTTTTATTTATTTGGTTTTAATGTAGCCTCCAGCCAACAGAATCTTGATGAGCCTTCTTCCAGTGATGACGAAGATGAAAACCTGACATCCAATCAGAAGGTTTGTTCGGATCTTTTCTATGTATTGAAAGACAACACAATTCAGGGAGTCGTTACAAAAACTGTTTTTGCAAGTGTGTACATTTTCTGAAATGCTGTGTACTTCCTGTCCCAGCGGTGTCCCAAGAGACAGAGGAGGAAGCAGGAGAAGACGGTGGCCCAGCAGGCCAAAAGGGAGCAGCTGAAGAGGCTCCACAGGGCTCAGGTTCCAAAACCTTTTCTTTTTGAATCACTCATTTTAAAAAATTGTCCATAACTGTCTTTGCATCACAATTCCTTTCCCTTACATGTTACGGCCCGTCCACATGGCGGCGTGCGTTGAAGCTTCAACGCGTCTGCCCATTAACTTTGAATGGGGTGACGTCACGCTCTGCCAACTGCATTGTGGTTCCGTCGCTTCGCTTTGCTCGCAAACTTTTCTCAACTTTTGAAGCTTCGACGGAAGCGTCAGCCAATCAAATCATATGCCAGTACAAGCTCTAGCCAATCAAACCGCGTGCTTGTGTGTCCGGGGCGGGAGATTCATGTGATTGGTTGTTGGTCGACGCTGCGTTATAGTATTGGATGCAGAAAGTCCAATAAAGATATCTCAAAACCTGGACAAATAATAATTTCCTTTGATCGTAAAACCAGTTTTTTCTTTGCTCAGACCATCCAGAGACAGCTGGAGGAGGTTGCAGAGAAACAGAGGGATCTGGAGGAGAGAGGAGTGTCTATAGAAAAGATCATAAGAGGAGAAACAGGTACGAACAATATTCATGCATAAAAGTCTTAGAGCCTGAACAAGACAAAGCTACTTTGAATAACATCACTCAATGGTATTCCACTGTGAAGGCCTCTTCATTTTTAATTGCAGCGGCCATATTTATTAGACCATTCAGAAAAAGCCTTGCCTGCTACCCCCCTAACATTAGACGTCTGTACAGTGAGATTTCACTGTTGCTTCATCTTTCTACACTGCAGGGCTTTGTTTGTGTTCTGGTAAATAGCAATATAGGTTTTGTCATTTTGGTGTGTGTGTGTGTGTGTGTGTGTGTGTGTGTGTGTGTGTGTGTGTGTGTGTGTGTGTGTGTGTGTGTGTGTGTGTGTGTGTGTGTGTGTGTGTGTGTGTGTGTGTGTGTGTGTGTGTGTGTGTGTGTGTGTGTGTGTGTGTGTGTGTGTGTGTGTGTGTGTGTGTGTGTGTTGATTTAAGAATGTTTCATCTTTCTCTACATTTATCCACATCTATCTCTCTCCTTCCTCCCTCTTTGCTTCCTTTCTCTCTTGCTTCCTCCTCTCTTCTTCCTCTTTGCGTACTCCCTTTTTTCTTCCTCACTCTTTGCTTTCTCCCTCTCTCCTTCCTTCCCCTCTACTTTCTTCATCTTTGACTCCTCCCCGTTTGCTTCTTTCCTCTCTTTTTCCTCCCTCTCTGCTTCCTCCCTCTCTCTTCCTTCCCCTCTACTTTCTTCATCTTTGACTCCTCGCCGTTTGCTTCCTCCCTCTCTTTTTCTTCCCTCTTTGCTTCCTCCCTCTCTTCTTCCTCCCTCTCCCCCTCCCAGATTCCCCCGAGGTTAGTGAGAGCGACGAGGCCCAGCTCTATCAGTCCTGGTTCCAACTGGTTCTAGAGAAGAACAGATTAGCCCGCTACGAGTCTGAACTCATGATCTTGTAAGTGACCGCATCAGATCCCGCGAGGATTAACAACTTGTAAAGAACAACATAAATTGTGTAGAATATTGTCGCAATTCCTATTTCTCACCAGTAGAGGTCACTCGATTGTATCCTATCTCTCTCTTAGTGCTCAGGAGCTTGAACTGGTGGACTCACAAAGCCGAATGCAGCAAGATCTACGGCGCAGGATGGCAATTGAAGGTCAGGATGAACTAGTATTTTAATCTGCATAAAACATTCAAAACCAAACCCACAGACCTGGAAGTTAGCATTGCAGGGGCTCTTTCGTCAAAAAGCAATGGGATTTTTCTATTGGATTTTGGAATATTCCAGAAAATAACATCTGTGGCAAACAAACCTTTATGTTACTTGCCTGTATTGTTCAGCAGTGTAATGTCCACATATACACACCACTTTTATGGTTTTTGAAGCGTAGCTTAGTTAACATAGCTAAGCTTCAAACATTCACAAGTCGGGGTGTTTACTGATGTATTTTAAAACGTAAAACAATCCCTCACGCTTGTATTAACCACAGATCTTATTTCAGACATCTGACCAAAATCATTGGCTTTGAGATGAGGGAACCCGGAAGTGCTAAAATAATAACTGATTTCTGGGATTAGTACTCATTCCTGAACCACTCTATATCGCTGAATACAAAAGATACAAACACAATCCAATTATCAGAAAACGGTGCATCAACTTCTTGCTCTTTTCTCTTCCACCTCACTCCAGATACAGACAAGAGTGCCTCTGAGCTGCAGAGGGAGCAGGAGATCCTGGCAGATATCATGAGGACGGTGGAGAAACGAGACATGTTGGTGTCTTTACTGGAGGAGCAGAGGCTGAAGGAGAGGGCAGAGGACCGGGACCTGGAGAGCCTGGTGCTGTCCAAGGGCCACGAGTTCCACTGGGCCCAGGTGGAGGACAGCTGGGGGCCCGAGAAGCTGGCCTGAAGGTTGAATGTTGAGAAGAAAAGTACTGTAAGGCACTACATACAGTGAAAATTAAGCATACTAGTTTGTGTCTAGGTGTTTCACCACTCTAAAAAGGACAGAGAGGCTTCATCTAGTCTCATTTTGTGCTGATATGAGAATGGAAATGGAACTAAACTAAAGACTCCCTTTACAGCAATAAGGGCAAATGACATCTCTGCCATTGAGATTATTTAACCTCCAGTCTCTGGAGTGTAATCTGTCATGGCCCCAGGCCTACACAGCACTGAAACTGGATGTACAATATGTTTAACCACTACTAACAAATGACTGCCTTTTGTAACATTTGCTCAAACCTCAGAAACCAAACTGACTGCCCAATCAACAACTGCTCTTTGTGGTTGCTTGCCTTAAGCGTGGAACTGTTGTGACAGATGTGTTTTTAAATGGAAAACAGGGTAGCCTCACTGGATAGCACATGGAAGGACTCAACACTTTCCCTCAAGTATTATTGTTTTTGCACAGTATGGTTAGTTTTCAAATGTGCTTTATGTAATTCACTGTTGTCACTTTGTTGCTATGTGTGTGTAAACCCTCCTGTGTGTGTTTTAATATTGGTATTTTTCACTTTGTGCTGGAACACTGTCAAATTAAATTGTATTGACTTCTTATGCAGTCTATGATATATACCCATACATCGTTAAATACAGGAGAAATAGAATCTTCGCTGCCACATATTTGTAGCTAGTTGTTAAGATGTACCTCTGCCATGTGGCAAAAAACTTCCCATTTTACTTCATTGTGACACAGGTTGCCAGATAATTAAACACTGTAATCACCGGCAGAAAACTGTATGCACCAATTGAATTGTTCATGCTTGTTGCACATCTGACTACATCCCACTCAGTGATATCAAACCTCTTTCTGTGACCTCACTGAAGTTATTTTTAATTCAGAGTGAATTTACGCTGTAGCTAGTGGCTAACAACTGTAAGTTGAACTGTGATGCTTTGTTTCGCTGGTTTTCACCAAGTGTATTGGCTGATGAAGATGAATTATATGTTTACATGATTTTTATCCAAGAACAAGGATCCACAATTCTCTTTTGGTCCCCGAGCTTTAAATGTTATTATTGTGAATGTGTTGTTTAATGCTGCTTCAATACTTTAAATTGGAGAAAAATCTTAAATAAATATGAATTAAAAAATCTGGGTACTTTTTTATTGACTACATAGCTAAATATACAATTTTAAGATAAGCACCCTATTAGCAGGTGTGTCAAGAGACACGTGAAGGGAGCTTCTACAAAGTGCAACACCAAGTAGAGAATATAGGAATATTCAATAACTTCAGTGTAGCTCTCTTCACGACACAGGCACAGGTCGGTTCTTTAAAACGGGCGTTTATTTCTTGGAGTGAGAACTCGTTGGCCGCTTGTCGTGAAAGGAGATTAATCTTTAAAGTTCCTTTTCTGAATAACTTTGTCACAATGATAACTTTGTCACGATGATAACTTTGTCAAGGACTGCAGCAGAGCTTCAATAAAAACATCAACCCACGTTGAGTTGTCCAGTGCATCAACAAAACATGCAGTTACAGTACCAGTGCATGAATAAACATAAGTTCCTAGGCACAAGAAACAACAAACACTTACGCATAAAAAACTATTAAATCCTGCCATATTTTAACGATTATAATATTACATGAAATAAAGTATTTATTTATTGAATTTAACTATGAAATGTTATGTTATTCTTTTTAATTAAGGCAACTTTACGTCATATTATATTATATTATATATTATATTATATTGTGAAGTGCTAACACAATCAATTCTTAAATGAATTTTCCCCTGTTGGCTAACCTACAAAACTGTACTAAAATGTACTTTTGAATAATTCTAGTAATTTTGTATTTGGAAAATAATTCAATAAAATAAGTTATTTATTTTTAATAAATGTTTTGGTGGTTCTTCATTTTGTACTATAGCATATTTATTATAATATTTTCAGGCATGCATCTCAGACTTTTTTTTTTTTTTTTTTTTTAAACAAAAAGAAACTAGGGTTTTTTGGAATGTGTAATATACAAAATAACATTTAATTTGAAAGGGGTTTATTTTATAGCCCTCGCCAACATTTCCACTACTAACACAGGGTTAAAAATCGTAAAGGGTAAAAAAGGTGTAGGCTATTTACTATAGGCTATATTAATATCAGATTAATATGCATATTAATTTAAAGTCTTTGTGTTGTGTAATGTGCCACTATGAGCTGAATTATAGTGACAATTACCATTTTTTTCAAGTCGTTTTTTATAGCCTATATTCATGTCTAGTAGGCATACCATTTAGCAATCTACTGCAAAGCACAGCCTTTTGTGGTGTAACATTATCTTTACTTCCACCTTCTGGGTCCCTTATGTTGCTCCAGTCCTGACACCCCTCGCCGGCCGCTGAGCCTCTTTTCCGGAGAGGAGCAGCGGAGCTCCCGCTCCCCCTGGCCAGCAGCCAGCAGCAGGAGGCCTCTCACCGGTCCTCCTCCGCAGAGGAGGGGCCACACTCTCCAGCCAACTTCGGGAGAAAATATGTGGAATTCCGTTTCCGCTTTAGGGAGTGGACGGTGATTTTTTTTTTTTTTCCTTGACTTCCAAACAACTTTTACTCCCACACCAACTCGGATAACTTTGTGTTACCTGTCCAGGATTAAACCATCGTGAAGACGATGGCTTCTTCGCCTCAGAAGTCCCCGTCCTCTCCGAAGTCTCCGACGCCCAAATCCCCGTCCTCCAGAAAAAAAGATGACTCTTTTCTGGGCAAACTTGGAGGAACTTTGGCAAGAAGGAAAAAGGCGAAAGAAGGTAAACCGTTTACGTAAGCTAAATAACGTGAAGTCAAGAATAAATATCTGAGTTAAGTCCATGGATAGAGTCCAATATGTTAACTAATATCCGACATTAGTCTTAAAAGTGTAGAAACAGTCCCCACAAGTTAACAATAATAGTCTACAAACACACATCTTAGATAGCTAACAAGTTTAGCGCTAATGTATAGTTGTAACCAGGCATTAAACGTAGCCTAAACGCATTCAAAAGAAACACCGTTAACTACAGCGTGTGGTTAAAGTTTGTGTTTTCATGGCCGCAGGCTGTGTGTAGCCATGTAAGGAATTGAATCCACTAGCCTAATGTAATACGTGAGGAATGAGGCAGAGTAAACACACAGAAGCAGAGGGCTCCTTCAACATTCCCCCCGCTTTCACACATACTATGTGTAATGGGAAAGTACTGGAGAGGGAAGGAGCTGGAGACCAATCTGATGTCTGACAATCGGAAGGTTAATTCAGAGGTTTGGCCAAGAAAAGCAGAAAATACAAATATGCAGTAACTTTGTAAGCCACCGTCCATTCTGAAGCACAGTCATTCTGTCCCAAACAGGGCAAGCAATACACTTCTTTATCTGAAGATGAGTCACTTTGATGGCTCCACAAGAAATCTGTATTGTCACTGGTTGTGACTCTTTTTATCTTCTTAACCTCGCATACCAAAGAATGTGCCAGACTTTACTTTTATCAGCTATGCACATCTATGTTATGTTTTGAAATGTATGGATTTAAGTTTTGAGAATAAATAGCTCAAGATTACTGAACACTGTGGAAACACAATTGTTGTTCCGATACTGTCTATGTTTTTTCTCATGGATGTAAGGTTTATTCCCACAGTAGGGTCAGAGGTCAGGGTCAGATACAGAACAGCTGCTTTGGAGCACATAGGGATTTACAGTCTTGATCATGGAAACGTCCTTTTACATTACATTCCAAAGTGACTTTCTATAGACTGATTCAAGAATAAGTCAGAAACTCGGAAATTAATTTTACCAATCTAGGTTCCCTCATCCTAAAGTCAACGCTTTCTGTGCTTGTGGTTCGATCCCTGAAATAAGGTATGTGGTTAACAAAAGTTTAAGAGATTTTTACGTTTTTATTCTACAACGAAATGTTCACCTTGTGATTCTCTGAACCTCGTATGTGTTATAATACAAGCGGTTGCCTTCAAGCGAGTAAATGAGAGTACTACACGTTATCACGCCAAACACTTGGCCACCTTTAGCTTAGCAGTTGTGAATCATGTAAAAGTATTTTTACTGCAATGTAGTTTGTTTATAGACTAACTAAAGCCATTTACACTTCAAAATCATAAAGTAGCAACTAAATAAGACTATTAAACACAATCACGCTGAAAAGACGATTCAGTCTTTAGCTTAGAGGTGGAACACATCCATGTGACCAGGATTTGGTTCCTCATGATAACTTTTATATAAAATCTTAAAGTAGTGTTAATATCCTGCTGAAGAAAATGTCTCAAGTATCAGAAACATGTTTGCCACGGAGCTTATTTTCTGCATTATTCTGAAGTCCAATGGATAAATCCCATTGCTTCTTGACAAGGGACCAAAACACGTCATCACTCTGCCACACTTTAATTGCAATAAACCATGAACATACAAACTTGGAACATCAAGAAACCTGCAGGTACATCCGCTTCTAATAAGCCAAACCATTGTAAGCGCTAGTTTCAAATGGGCTTAACCTTATAGGTACTATTTTTTTGGGGGAGGGGTAAGGTTTAATGGCCAAGGTGCAGGTGGGTTTGCATTCGGTTACGGAAGATATATAGACTTTATGCTGTTCTGATATCTACAGAAAGCTAGGTCCAGCAGTGTTTTGGTAATGGTTACTTGGATACTTGCAGACAGGAAGTAGCAGCCAATTGGGCAATGCAGAGCGGAGTGCACATGCTGGAGCGTATGGTTTAACCATGTCCTGGATGTAGGAAGGGCCTGATCCATTCACAGCACGGTAGGCCAATACCTGTGCTTTGAAGTGGATTCTGGACGTCACGCCACAGTTAGTCACTGAAGGGAGAGGAGGAGCGGGGTAGTGTTCCCTGACTTCCCTTCATATTAAACTTTAACCGGCTATAAATAAAAAATACTCCCAACAGTCTCTTTTTAAATGCCCAGTTCAGTTTATAGCCATGCAGGGTTGATTCTGAAATACAGCAGACTTCACAGAGCATAGTTTGTTAAAGGCCAGGTTTTATCATCAAAGGAGAAAGGTCTCCTTCAATTGGATGATTACTTTGTGTCCTTCAGGATACTGTTGCACAGCTGAGCCCCATTTTATGTTGCCTTTGTCTACGGGACATGCATGCAATCACATTATATTCATGCTGGCTCGGGTTCACTACACACACATATACACTGAGTGCAGGACGCCTGCCATGTGCTCCACCACCTGATGGAAAACGTGGTCTGTTCGGTCATTTATTACATTTAGGTCCTTGTGACGTTTATGGCTGTCGCTGCTGCGTGCGGGAGAGAGGAACTGGAGAGAAGATGGGTTAAAAAAAAAGAGGAAAAGGAGGCAAAGGAAGAGAAAGAGAGCCACAGGATGGGGGGTGAGATGATATGAGAAGGTCAGAAGGTGTGAGAGCATTAGCGAGGGATGTGCGGACACCAAATGGGTAATCCCAAGAGAAAATAAATCAGGAGAGGGAATACGTAATCACATTCCTCTGTGATAATAGAGCATATATAAAATCATATCGGGATCAGGTGTTCCATTAGTGGAGGATGAGCTGCAGGGGAGAGCGCTGGTCCTGCTAGCCAGGAGAGGGTGCTTGAAACTGGGGGACGGAGAAAGACAGACATGGGCTGTGGAGCGCTCTGCCCTCCAGGTAGGACATCATTCTGATCTTAACTGTGCATCACGCAGGTGGCATGTTCCTGAACGATGCATCCATCGCTTTGGCTTTTTATTGTTAACCTTAGCGCATACTGTCATTTTATGACAATGGCCCAGAGGGGGAGGAGTGATGCACGGTGAGGACGCCTGTCGTTTCTATTCGGGGTGCTAACAACAAATCAAATCTGCACTGAACATATACAATGTGTTAATAGAAGTGAATGTTGAACAAATGTTTTTTAACACTCGGGAAAAAAGTAATAAGTGCCACCATTTACATAATGTATGTTCATATTACTCATGTACCCCTGTTTATAGTCCTCATATCCACATATGTATGACAGTATAGAGTATTTTTGTTTTACTGTTTTTTTATTTAACGTTTTATTTTATTTTATATTTTATATGTTCATATTTTCAGAAACAGATTTACTGTCAATTAGGTTAAAACATACAAGCAATTTACTTTGGTGTATTTGGTGCATACAAAGTCACAGTCAAATAAATTCAATTGTAAGAAAAATGACGTAAATAGGAACTTTTATAAAAAAGCATTTAAAAGTAAAGAGAAATATTTACATGAAATATAATTAAATAAAAAAGAAATATTGCACTATTTTGTGTCTTTTACTTTAATGTTGAGTATATCGTATTGTTGGATGAGCCTGAGACTCAAGATTACCATTACCAACACTACACTATAGCTATTAGGGATGGGAATTTGAAAGCAAATGTATATTCGAATATTCGACCCCCAAAAAAACGGTTAACCGATTAACTGAAATGTACATGTCCTATAAAAAAAAAAAAGAATGTGGGAAAAATGTTGACAAAAAAAATAAATACATGTTCAAATAAGTATAGAAACCGAGTCGAATTTGTCAAATGTATTGAACTGGTGATCACAGTTTGAACAGTTGACAGCTATAGGCCTACAGCTTTCATGCTTAAAACATAACTTGGTTTTTAAATGAAAGAGGGATCATACACGAACAACATAACGGGTTAGGGTAACGTAACCCTATTACAACAGATCAACAACCTATAACAGGGCCTATGCACAGAATGCAGCTATTCAATACTCATTCTTGTTTAAGAATATGAGCATGTCTACATGCTCAGGGGAGAGGCGCGTGCGGTGGCGACTCACAATCAGGCCAGCTGTAGAGAAGTCCCTCTCAGCTGGAATTTGGGCATAAGATGAGGTTTGAGTCTGCGTGATCTGCGTGTAGGGAGGGGCAGCAGCCACATCATTAGCTAGAACTAGCTAGATCTGATGGATTTGGACATAAACGCGAGTGAAGTATAACCAGACGCGAGAGAGAGGGATCAGCACCTTCAGCTCTGCCCGCTGTGAGGGACCGGTGAGCGGAGCAAAACACACCTTTAGACCTAACACACTTAGCTATGGCACTGTCGTATACATTGAATTATTCCATTTGATCATATGTAGTCAACTTAGGCACCCCTCCCAAAAAAAAAAATATTCATAACTCATATTCTCATATTCGAATACCTGAATAATTTTGAATATTCGATTAATCGTTCCCATCCCTAATAGCTATTGTACATAATATGACATATGACATACCAGTATAGAAACACAGCTGGTTAGTAAGTTAACTGCTGCAATACTTTAGTGGTTTCACTTCCTTACTGTATGTAAAACTACCCACCATACTAAATAAATGTGATCATACTTATATGCCTAAGTGATAATTACAGTTTTATCAGACTGTGTTAATTGCTACGTTACTATTTTTTCACAGCTTTACCTCCATATGAGTCTGTTAATTGCCACCCAGGAACTGTAGCTATGGAAAGTATTAGAACCCCTTCATGCATTAATCCTAATCAAACAGCAACCTATAGTTCTTCTGTCTTCCGTTAACCATCCATGAGAAAATAGAGTCAAATAACCGACTTGTGTATTCTTCCATCAAAATGCTGCTGTTCTACCAATGAACAGAAATTGATGGAGTGATTAATAAACACAATGAGATAAACTTCTGTTTGGGTGTTACCTGATGATGAGGAATGGTGAGGAATTAGCTTATTTGGTTACCCAATACCAATCATTTCCTGGAATGTGTAGATGAGTTGACATATCTAAGCTTTAAATAACTATTCAACATTGGGGGGAACATGTTGGTAATGTACGCAAATTTCTTTGAAACTTAATAACTAAGCTGACCATTTTAAAGCATTTTATATTCTGGTATAGTTTCCAAGAGTGTGGGTGCGTCTCACTTCTCTTATTTTTCATTTCCTCGCTCCTCGGTCTCGGTATCACCGGAAGTTGATTTGTCTGCACCATCTTGAGTAGCGTCCCAGTGGCCTTATTTGTGCCGGAGGATCGAGGAGCGATAACGGAGGAGCGATAATCGAGGAACTACCAGACCATCCTCCGGTGAAATCCTCAGACACTCGCCCCGCCCCCTTACTGTGTATCGCTCACTGATTGGACGATGCAGCGCATGCACTGATCTGGCTGCTGTCAGACGATCAGCTGTGCGGAGTCATCACAAACGGATGTCACTTCACGTGACGCTCCGGAGGAAACAATGTCCCATTTCTCTTAAAACTCATTTCCCTGCTTCTCGTGGTTTCCTTGCGTCTCTCCATGCTTCCCTGGTGGGAGGGACTAAACGCAGGGAAACGACGCAAGTGAGGGACGCAAGGAATCCATTTAACCGAAGTGAGACGCACGCTGTGTCTATTCCTACTCGCCTCCTCCAAGCCACTTGTGTCTATTGATCTATAAGGTGGTTAAAATGCCAAGGAAAGAGTTTTCCTTTTCCATTGTATTCTGTCATACTCAAAATCACTTTATTCTTAGATAGATATATAGATAGACACTTTATTTATCCCAAATTTGGTAATGATTTTTTTCGAAAGATTTAGTATAAAAAAAAATAGTAAAAATTGACACTAGCAGCAAGTATTTACAAATTCAAAATAGAAAAGGCATTGGATTGAATATACACTATAATTGTGTTAATAGCTGTTGTTCAAATTGTTCTGGGTTATGGAAGAGGAGAAACTTTACAAGCTATGGGGCAGTACGTTCTCCCTCACCTGCTTCTAGTATCCTGGTTCTTTCTTTATCCACACAAGTCAACATGGTGGTTATATTTGGTAAACTGTTGCATGCTGTTTTACATTTGGTCATATTTGAACAGCTTATGTCTTCATTATAATATGACAGATAGTTGAAGTTGGATGTAGACTATTTGTCTAGTTGCCAGCATAGTGAACCCAGAAATGTTGAGAACACCATTATTGTTTTATTTTAGAAATGTATAGTATGGGTCCCATACTATATTTATCTATTTATTTACTATTTATATGTTGGGCAATTTGCATAAGTTGCATGAATTAAAATGTATGGCATTAAAGCCTATGTGAACAATAGTAAATCAAAATGAATTGACCGATTTGGACAATTTAGGAGTGGTTTTTGGGGTTATTGAGGTTGCTGAATCTATTTCTGACATTTCCAGGATAAAAAATGGCAGTTTTAACCAGAAAGTGGTCATATTTGTACTCTCGGTGGACTAATTGCAACAATTGAATATAGAGAGCACAAAATAAAAATGATTATCTCCACTTAGGACAATTCTTGTTCAAATAAATAGGCAATCTGTTCAATCCAAATGATCCAGAGTCGCCTAAATCTTCCAAATCGACCCAAATGTTATCAAAATCACTCCACAGAGACACGCTCCCATTAATATCAGGACAGCAGAAAGTCGACATAACCTTCATAACAGACTGAAAACCCAACTGTTTCTTTGCACTTTGGACAATACAAAATAAACAAAGCATTTTCACTTCTCCATGTTGCACCAACAAAGGCTTGGCCTAGTTGAAGCCAATGCAATAGCCCTTGGTTTGGCTTCCACCAATTCCCACACTTTCCACTCTGTTGTTGATGAGTGTATCTCTGTTCTACGCCATACATGCTCCATCAAAAAAGATCAAAAGAGACAGAAAGACAACAATACAAAAGTAAAATGAAGCAAAGTTTATAAGAAATATCAACTGTTACATCTACATGCACTTCAGTCGACATAACATACTTATTTCTTAGCTCTTCAGTATTGTGGTTTTACACGTTGCATGTAAGACCCTCTCACCACAAAATGAACAGTGAGGCATGTGTCACTCTATAGGAATATTCTCATACACCCCGGGCGCTGTTATATGTGAGTGTTTTCATACAGACATACTGCACATGTAGGCACTTGTGGATAGTGTTGATTGAGAGGATGTTGTTCCAGTGAACACAGAGAAATTCACAGGATGTTCACTCCATGCTTTCAGTCTCTCAGACACACACACACTCAGAACAGCAGCGATCAAGCCTCCTCAGGTATCTGACACACAGAGAAGAATAGCATGCTGGGCTTCTGTAAAGCCCGCTGAGAAGCAGGAAGCAACACTAGTGTCTGTCTGTCTCACGTCAAGAGGCTCTTCACGGAGGGGCTGCTGATGGTTGTTAGTGGAATCAAAGGAACATTTTATAGAAATATCTCATTGCAAGCAGGGTTATCTCTCTTTGTCTCTGCTTATCTGATTCAGGCTAAGTTGTGCTAAACATGTAGCTCATGGATGGTGGATACATTTGTAACCCTGCTTCATTTACTTGTTTTGTTTGAATGTCACGCTTTTTTAATTTTAAATCAACCTTGTGGGTCATTCATCAAGCAAAAACACTAAGCATTCAACGTTTTTTGCTTCTAAAATACAAAAATGATGAATCAACTATTGAATAAAACAAAATATGTTATTTTGATCCCTGAAGTACTGTACTTGTGCAGAAAATACTCACAACAGCACCTATTATAACATTTAACATAATATGTAATAATCCAGAACTATGGCACTGTTTACCTATGTTAGTTTTTTATATTTTTGCAGGAACTTTTGACGTTAAGAAAAATTTAGAAAAATGTCGTCTTTACCTTTTAATTGTTGGCTATTTATTGAAATGTCTAAACAATATAGGAAAGTATTGTATCTACACTACACTGTTTGACCGATGTGATGATAACATTCGTACCTTTCCCTCGTAGTGTCCGAGCTTCAGGAGGAGGGGATAAACGCCATCAACCTTCCTCTCAGCCCCTCCCACTATGAGCTGGACCCCGAGGACACCATGTTGGGTAAACTACACCGACACTACCTGTTACATTCAGCCGAGCTGCTACCTGAATAACATTTCACAATCTTTTGCTAAATCAGTCAAATACGGTGGCCAATGATTTTGGCTAAAGGATCTTATTAACTACATCAATATTTGTACAAGCGCTGTCCCAAGAATTGATAATAAAGACAATGCCAAAATACTGAAAATGTGGTAGTACTTGTTTTCATACATTACCACAGTAACCGTAGTATCCGTACATCACGGCTTGAGACAACGTCCAATTTTGTACACAGCAATTGCTTTCTTCAGCTTCTATATGCCATGAAATACACTGGTGTAAAAAGAAAGAAACATCTCAAGTGCAGACTTAATGTGATTTGCAGTGTTTTTGGGAAAGCGAAATGTATTAAGCTGGTAAATGTTGTTTTTCTTATGGGTTCTGTTGCTCTTCTCCTTAACACACTAAGGAATATATTATAATGTCATAATGTTCTTCTTGCATTGAATCTGTCTTAATCCATTAGAGGAGAATGAAGTGCGCACCATGGTGGACCCCAACTCCAAGAATGACCGCAAACTGCAGGAGCTCATGAAGGTACACCACCATTTATCCTGGATACATTGTCATTTAGAATGTAATAGAGCTGCATCTCTTCATCCCCACATTCAAACTCGAGGTGGCTGCTTGGTGCAGGGGAACAGGAATCAGCTGGAGGAACAATCGTACGTGACATGAGGTTGAGTGAACAGTCACAAGATTCAAATTGGCAAATTCTTATGGGGAACTTTTGTTAGGCTACCAAAGGCCTCAGATTGGGCCAATACTACAGTCCCAGTAGGACAGACATCCTCACTATTTGCTACTTAAATTCCAATTAAAAATCTGTGAAATGGCTTGAAACCAGCAATTCATAGACATGCAGCTGGACTAACAGCACTACATCAGAAATAATGTGTTTTTACTCGCCAAGCTTTGCACAACACAACGAGTCCAGCCGCCATCAACTATCTGCTGGGCTCCTACGTGAGTGTGTAGAGCCCACAGCAAACAACCACACACTATAAACAACAGCAACACGCAGTATAAGACTGTTTTTCGTTATTTCCCTTATTTAGTTGTCATTAAATCTCAGTGTGAGATTCTCTTGCGTTTCCCTGTCATCTACGCAGATGACATCATCAAAATGACTCTTGAAGATGTACTGACAACTAAAAGTTCATAAAGGTTACCTCAATGGCTGCAAAAACACAGAGAAATTCTACGGCTTGTTATTTTTGTTAAATAACATTAAGGAAAATCTTGGAAATAGTTTTCTCCTAATGCAATGCAGAGCTATTCAATTGGCGAAGATTCACCTTCTGTTTCATTGATTTTAACAACTTGAATTGACTTGAGTTATTATCTAGGAAATAAGAGGTTTTGGTATTGGCTTCTGCAGATATTCAGTGTTTAATCAGCCAGTTTGAGATGAGGGGCAAAACATGTTTCATCTGAACGTACTTAAGAAAAGACATCCCACCTGTTTACACTGCACCTTGGCCAATAATAATAATTAAAACAAATATAATACAAATGTACAAAGCATTTAGAGTGGTTTGGCTTATTGAACCCTAATGTACTCAAAGGATTCATGCTTTTTTAAATTAGTTTCTTCATGGTTGAATACATTAATTGGAAATCTCTTTGGTTAAAAGCATCAGCTAAATTAAATGTTATGTCATTTAATTAAGTTTACAAGGTTATAAGTATTTATTCTGAATTAATTACTTGGTGATAAATCCTTATTTCGCAAAATGACATTCAAAGATTTCACAAGTTCTAATTATGAGTAAATAGTATTTTATTCTCCCCTGTAGGTGTTGATCGACTGGATCAACGATGTTCTGGTGGGGGAGAGGATCATTGTGAAGGATCTGGCTGAAGATCTGTACGATGGGCAGGTCCTGCAGAAACTATTCGGTGAGCAGTTCACCCATAATGCTTTGGGGATTTCCCCTTCCTGTAGGTGTAGGGTGTTATATAGGTGTTAGTTTACATTTGTCTGAAACGCTTCGATTGGACTCCTTTGTTTACTTCAGTAGGATAGTGACATCACTACATAACACTCGCGCTTCTATTGACTAGCGCTCTAATACATTGTACGTGATATGCTAAGGGACGGAACCTCTCTGAGGGTTGACCAATCACAACAGAGCCGGTCAGCTAACCAATCAGAGCAGACTGGGCTCTGGTTTCAGACAGAGGGTGAAAAGAGGTGCTGCAGCACAGGCAGTATGAGAAAAATGAAGAGCTTTTTGAACATTAAAGCATGGAGACATGTCACAGTAGAGACACAACATATAAATATGAACCTGAACATGAGCCGAATATGTCCTCTGTAAACTACTCATGTCGAGAAAAGCCATTCGGCGCGTTCACACCGCAGTACTTTTCCCACTTTAGTTCCGAAATGTTGCGTTCACACCAAAAAAATCCGGAACTAAAATGAGTTCATGAGAACCTTTTTACCCCCTTTTCCGTCCCTGCTAGAGAGCAGGGACTTTCGTGGGAGAAAAAGGTTCCTATGTCTGATTGGCTGGGCGGATTGCAAACCACGCCCCGTAAAACTCCCAAAAAGTTTTGTGAAGCCGCCATTTTATTATCCTCGCATTGGCATTATTAGCATTAGCACTAGCCCAGCACACAAACGCAGAGACTAACTTATGGCAACACAAAAGAAAACATGGGAGCGGTGGAGATGAGGACGTGTCGGCATTCTGGCGATTTACTCGGAAGGTACTGGGAGTCCCAGCAGTTTCTACTGAAGCCAGTCCCCAACTCCGGGGACTTCCGGCCGGGGACTTCGGGTGGCAGTATACGCCGTGAAGTTGTTTGCGGCCTGCCAGTAAACCCAAAGCAGAAGAAGACGAAGTGACGTCAGCGGCTTCATTTGCCTAATCCTTCCCCAGGAACTTATTCCGGTGTGAACGCGATCTGTACTTAGTTCATGAGAACTAAAGAGTTCTCATAAACTAAGTTCTGATGAACCTTTGTGGGAAAAGTACTGCGGTGTGAGAGCGCCTATTGAGACACCTAACTAAAGTTGTGCTGTTATTGATTGTTATATTTTTATAAGTGGCAATAATTAAAAGGTACCTTTGAATTGACTGTCTTTACATCACATCTCTAAGTATGACCAGATTAATATTTAATTCTCTGTGTCTGTCTCGTTGTTCAGAGAAGCTGGAAGGAGAGAAACTGAACGTGGCCGAGGTGACCCAGTCGGAGATCGCTCAGAAACAGAAGCTGCAGACGGTGCTGGAGCGCATCAACGACTCCCTCAAACTCTCCACCAGGAACATCCGCTGGAATGTGGACTGTAAGGATATGACCTTTTTACTTTCTATACAACTGTATTGCTGAAATCTATAAAAGTTTTTTGTAATTTAAAGTCATGCCCTAACATATTTCCCATAAATTCTGAAGCCTACTTGAGTTTATTGCCAAGTAGGCTTACGCATACAAGGAGTTTGCTTTGGTGTAATGGTGCAAACATAAAATATAAAACTATTATAAAGCCAATTTTCTTTTTAAATGTACAATTTAAAACATAAAAATAAATCTTTCCAACAGACATAAATATATATTTAGAATACAAGAATAGGACAAATTACAACTTATTAAAAATATGTGCAATAACCTGAATGTTAAGTGAAAAATCTGTGCCGTTTTAAAAGGGTAGCACTGCACAACCTTAATCCAGTTTAAATACCTTTTACACTACTCCTGTTTCTGCTGCAGTGAGTCTCTCAATAACATTTCGTTTTTCTCCTGTATTATTGCAGCTGCTGAAATCTGTCCCTTACTCACATTTGATTTCTCTAAGACTGTTGTGAAACATAACTGCATATAAAACCAATAGACTCTAATGGCGCTTTTCCACTGCAGCACGTAGCACGGTTTAAGCGGGCTGGGCCTTGCTTTTCCACTAGGGGTAGTTCCGGCTCAGGGCTACTTTACAGCTTAAAGTGAGCCTGGACTACCAAGGCCAAACTAAGCTGTGCTAAGCCGTGCTAGGTCCTGCAGTGGAAAAGCGCCATAAGACATGTAGAGTACTGAAAAAATCAAGTAAAAATATTCATCTGTACTTTAAAGAAAAGTACTGAGGTAAAAGTACAATTATTTTTTTTATAAAATATAGGTACTCGTGCAAATTGAGGAATATTAAGCAAAACATATGTTTCCAAATGTTGTTTTCTTATCATGGTAGCATCTGTGATTATTTATAACAGATACTAATGTGTTCTCCATGTGACCTGAGTCTTTTCTTATAAAAGCCTGCAGAATATATTAAGATAGTTCTTTTTAATGGCCCTTTTTATCTGCCACAGATTAGTAAATACTATGAGGCTTTCAGCACCCTTCCCTTTACTTATATCATTAGCTTTAACATGTATATGAGATATATAAGAGGGGGGGGGGATGGATGTGGGCCACGTGGCTAAAGAGCGCATTACTGTATGAGCGAGGTAGAAATATGGATGACATGATGGAGACACAGAAAGCTTTGAGATTACAGAATTGATTTTGTGAGAGCACTGCACTAGAGAGAGGCCGTATCAAATGAATTTTATTTCAAACCAAATAATATGACATTCTTTAAAGGCACCTCTGGTACAACTTTGTCCTTGAAAGCTATTTGTGTGAGATACCTTAAAAGAAATGCTAAAGAGCACGGTGAATAACACGCGATGTCATTGATTTTGCAGTCCTTTTATTTGAGGAGCTCTCTTTTTAATCAATTCACTTTTGTTTGTCCCTTCTTTCATTCCTCATTCAGGAGCTTTAGAAAAACATCTCTCCTGATGTGTCTTATTTGGATCCTCTTATGTAGAGAGGATCTAATAGGTTTTTTTTTAAGGCTTTTAGCTTGCTTTCTGTGATTTGGACACTTAATTGATCCTGATTGTGTACCCAAAGGTAAATCCTATTTGTTCGCTTGACTAAAGACATGTCGCTCAGTGTCTCTCGCTGGACTGCTCTTTATGGATGACTTTAGGCAGAAGACCAGAATTTCTTTTTTTCTGTATTTATTTTACTTTCTTTAATATCCCTTCAAGGCAGCTTTTGGCATCTTGTGTCTGTATTTACCGTTGAAGGAATGTGACCTTGCCACGTAAAACTTTTCAGAATATTTGGAAGAATGAAAATATGTTGCTGTTTGGCGACCCATTTCATACAGAAAGGTATTGACTCTTTTATTGCAAAGAAATACAAAAGAAACAGATTATGAACATTTTTTAATGCATTAGTAAGTGGGTAACATAGCTCCCTATAGAGTGGTTCAGTGATGATGTATTGTTATATGCCGACCCAGGAATTGCCATTGGAAGTATTCTCTCGACAAAAAGCAATGGGATTTTCCATTGGATTATTTCATAAAGTAATATCTGTGGCAAACAAAGGTATATGATACTTACAAATGCCAGAGGTAAAAACCTAACGGTGGGCTATTAATAGGCTATTTGTTGTCTTATTTAACAATGTTAGGTATTAATAGGCGCTTTCACACCGCAGTACTTTTCCCACAAAGGTTCATCAGAATTTACAGATCGCGTTCAAACCGGAATAAGTCCCTGGGGGAGGATTAGGCAAATGAAGCCGCTGACGTCACTTCTTCTTCTTCTGCTTTGGGTTTACTGGCAGGCCGCAAACAACTTCACGGCGTATAGAGCGGCGAAGTCCCTCCCTTTCCGGGGGAGCTCCATGGGACCTTATTTCGGAAAAAGTATGTATTGAAGTCAATGGGGAGAGAAAGATTATCTTTCGATCCCGTTTGAATTGTGCCACGAATTACACATATGATGTTTGTCAATTTAAAAGATCATTTTGCAAGTCAAAAAAATTAAAATGTGTCGTAAAACTGTGAAGTAACACTTTTTTTGTGTGAAACCGCTCAATGAACTACATCTCCCGTCTCGCACCACACACTGAGACGGCCGTCACGTTGGCACATTTCACTTCCTTCTTTCAAATGAGGCAGAAAGTATTAAAAGAGGTTAAAATCACTACAAGTCTGGGCATGTTGAGAGCTGTATATACACAAAAGGGGAGTTAGTCGGTTCCGTAAGAGCCAGCATGCAGGACCGGGATTCTGGGATTTGTAGTCTTTCTAGTTGCGTATTTTTCATAGTCTTATATTTCAACAGTTTTACGACAAACTGTGACTTTTTTGACATGGAAATTATTTTTTAAGATCGACAAACATCATATGTGTAATTCATGGCATAATTCAAACGGGATTGAAAGATAATCTTTCTCTCCCCATTGACTTCAATATATATTTTTTCCGAAATAAGGTCCCATGGGTCGGAAGTAGATGGGCGGGACTTCGCCTCTCTATACTGCCACCCGAAGTCCCCGGCCGGAAGTCCCCGGAGTTGGGGACTGGCTTCAGTAGAAGCTGCTGGGACTCCCAGCAGCTTCTACTGAAGCCTTCCGAGTAAATCGCCAGAACGCCGACACCTCCTCATCTCCACCGCTCCCATGTTTTCTTTTGTGTTGCCATAAGTTAGGGTACCACTTTACAATAAGAGTACCCTTATAAAGGGTTTACGAATAGTTTGTAATTCATTTATTAATTAGGTTGTGAACACTTTATAAATCATTAATAAGCTTTTATAAGACATGAGATAAACAGGGCAACTGTGACCGGTTGCTTGCCAAATAGTGAGCCCACATTTATCTGAACTGCTAAGCCTTATATTGGCTACTTAGCTTACTTCGTGTTCTTCATCAGCCAGCATCCTTGGTATCTGTTGCTCACTGAGTTGATTCTCGCTAAGTAGCCAATATAAGGCTTAGTCATCTTGCCAAATAGTGAGCCTGTGTTGATGTATGAAAACTATGTTAGAACTGGTTTATAAATGGTTCTTAATGATTAATAAAGTGTTTACAACCTAATTAATAACCCTTTATGAATCCTCTATAAGGGTAGTCTTATTGTAAAGTGGTACCTAAGTTAGTCTCTCTGCGTTTGTGCGCTGGGCTAATGCTAATAATGCTAATGCGAGGATAATAAAATGGCGGCTTCACAAAACGTTTTGGGAGTTTTACGGGGCGTGGTTTGCAATCTGCCCAGCCAATCAGACATAGGAACCTTTTTCTCCCACGAAAGTACCTATTCTCTAGCAGGGACGGAAAAGGGGGTAAAAAGGTTCTCGTGAACTCATTTTAGTTCCGGATTTTTTTGGTGTGAACGCAACATTTCGGAACTATATCGGAACTAAAGTGGGAAAAGTACTGCGGTGTGAACGCGCCTTATGACTCCCCTTCCTTCTCTTATATACGCATATCATATTTGTGTTAAAGCTAAAGACAGAAGTAAAAGGTGATGTGATAGAAGTTATTATTATGTGTCAGATAAAAATGGAGAATTGGAAAGCTCAATTTACATGCATGGCTACATTTGCTGTTGTTCTCATCTCAGTAGATTGGTGCTGTTTTTATTTTTTTATGAGGATACAGGAGTTATCCTCCCTAGTGCTCCCTTGGTAAAAAGCAATGGGATTTTTCCATTGGATTTAGGGATATTGCAGAAAATAAGAAATGTGGCAAAGATACTTTTATGATAACCACTTTTATAATGGTTAAAGAATAAATGCATTCATCAGAAGTAAAACCCCTGCTAAGCTAAAGGCGGCTAATTTGAGTAGTCCAGTTAAGCCATTCGTTAGCAACCGCCATATTTTAAACACATAGAAGCTTCAGACATCCATCAGTGGGGTATATTATGTCTTCGAACAAAGCGTTAACATCTTGTGAGCAATTGTTAACATCAGACCAGCTACCACCTGCCATCTAACTCATTCCTAGGACTCATTCCCCCACCATTGTACTAATTGCAGTCAAGACAGCATTTCCAGTTATATAACACTTAATATACATACCGGCATGGAACCACCATGTATTCATGTTATTTGCTCCATAACTTATATTTCTCTGTCATTCTGTTGCTCTTCTTTGCCCGGTGTTAGCGGTTCATGCTAAGAGTATCGTTGCCATCCTGCACCTCCTGGTGGCGCTGTCTCAACACTTCAGAGCTCCAATCAGACTGCCTGACCACGTTTCCATTCAAGTAGTGGTTGTCCAGGTGGGTGGGACCTTGTTTGAGTGTGACAATACAGCATTTGTCTTAGTTCAGGTGCCAGTACATTTCTGATAACCACTAGAATACAAAAAATCCCACATTAACATCCTTTCCTCCTTTCGTGTCTCACAGAAAAGAGAGGGCATCCTTCAGTCCAGACAAATTCAAGAGGAGATCACTGGCAACACAGAGTGAGTACGCTCTGATGCTGACTTATTTCACACCTCACAGGGTGTAGCTGTTGACAGACATTAGTGCTGCTAAAAGCTCTCTGTTACCATGACAGAAATGGTTTCTACATTAACTTAAAGTCTCATTAGAGACTAATTTAAAAATACTTTTGAGTATTTTTCTATGGAGAACATACTGAATAGAATTCCAAACTGTGACCTTGATCATCTTATTTTCTGCACAACTAAACTTTTGAGCACACTTTGCTTTAGATGGAATATGGCAAGAAATTCTGTGCAATGATGAATATACAACCAACATTTCAACAACATATGTGATGGCACCTTTAGCTGAAGAATTAGACTATTTAAAACACACACACCATCTCTCACACACACACACACACACACACACACACACACTCTCATTGTCTCCCTTTGAGGATGTCCTGCAGCCTGACAGCAGCAACGAGGGAGATAACAGGAGACCAACACACACACATTTGTCATGGTAGATGGATACACGCATGATAACACACACACACACTGGTGACAGAGGAAATACGGTTATTACCACACCACCAGGACCATTGCCCAGACCTGCCTTAGCCATCACAGATGTTGTGTGTGTGTGTGTGTGTGTGTGTGTGTGTGTGTGTGTGTGTGTGTGTGTGTGTGTGTGTGTGTGTGTGTGTGTGTGTGTGTGTGTGTGTGTGTGTGTGTGTGTGTGTGTGTGTGTGTGTGTGTGTGTGTGTGTGTGTGTGTGTGTGTGTGTGTGTGTGTGTGTGTGTGTGTGTGTGTGTGTGTGTGTGTGTGTGTGTGTGTGTGCGCGCGCCATATCTTGCTGGCCTGCCCACCGCGATATCCCTTCCCCGGGGACACTCACACTGCGGTGTTCTCTCCTCTCCAAAAACCACCTGACCCTTTCCAAAAACATCCTCCACATTGTAATAACAGAGAAGAGAGGCCCCTCCATTCCCATAGAAAACCTGCATGTCTTCATTCATTGTATCAATACCACACTGTATTGTTGAGATTATTGCATTGTGCTACAGTATGTGTCATTGTTAAACTCCCAGTGATGATACCCAGGTTATACGAATACCCAAGGTGTACCTGTGTTTATTGTTAAATCAAATTATGATACCCTAGTTACATTATTGTATTGTCATTTCTGAGACATAATCCTTCATTCTCTACATTCCTCTGTGATTGAACTGGAAGCACAGTCCTCATTTCCCTTTGTCTTGTATGGATATTCCAGTATTGTTAATAAGCAAATACTGCCTCGGAATTGTGATGTGATTTCTTTTCTTTTTTTTAAATCTTTTTTCTGATGTTCTCCTCTTTCTCGCAGGGCTTTCTCTGGCAGGCACGGTATGTAGAACAGTGTATAGAACAATGTTTATTCCAGGAGTATCCACATTTCTGGGATAATAATTAATTTAGTTTGTTTTCTTACAGAGCGTGATGCTTTCGACACCCTGTTTGACCATGCTCCGGATAAGCTGAATGTTGTCAAAAAGGTACGGAGGCTTTGCAGTGGCAATCTGGAGTTGAGCTTCCATGTTTGTCGCCATTATGGCGGTCTGATGGAGGAATGGCAAATTTACATCAATATAAAAATCAGGTCTTATGCTAGTCTCCTAGGAAGAGCATCCGCTGTTGACGAAACTTTTCTACTGGCCAAATGATAATAGTACAAGTTCCAAGTCAGTTGCCATGGCATTGACTTTATTCGGCCCAAAAATACTTTTTCCCATTGATTTACATTAGGAAAGAGATATCTGTAAAAACAGTGGTTAATCTTTTAGAATCCACAAAGAAAGTCTTAGAAATCATTAGATCTTAAATAATGTAAAGGCGCATTCACACCAGCTTTGTATAGTCCGGTTGAATCGAACCCTGGTGCATTTAGCCGCTTGGTGCGGTTCGTTTGGGTCGGTGTGAACGCAGTCCGAGACCTCTGAAGTGAACTAAACAACCGGACTCTGGTCCGCCTAAAAGAGGTGGTCTTGGAGCGCTTGCTAGTGAACTCTGGAGCGGTTCATCGCTGGTGTGAACGCAGTCCGCACCAAAACATAGGAAGTGTAGTATTTACTCGTCACAAGAACGCGGATGTTTAGTTAAAGAGTGAAGCAGAATGAAGTGTTGAACAGGGTCGTGTAAAGTAAAAATGCTCCGTCAACTATACATAAAAGTCAGAGCCACCTGTCGTCGGTGAAACCTCCTCCTGACTGCAGAACGTCTCTCATTATGTGTTATAATTTTTTTAACGGGCGTTGTCTGATTATATAATCATATGTGCGGGCCGCTAGAGTCTGTTGATCTCCAGATTAACAGCAGCATGAAAATAACCTGCCGAAAGTGCCGATGTTCCATGGCGGAGGCTCCGGTAGAAATTGTCGGGATTTGCGTTTTTACCCCCTTAATGTCTGACCAATGGTTGAACAGCATTTCCGTGCAAATGACTTGTGTTTAAAGTTTATAGTCCGTTTGAGTTTTGCCCGTGTGAACGCAAACCGAACCTTCTGAAAAATGAAACAATGTAACAAACTGTTAGGTGTGAATGCGACCTAAGATTCAGATTCTTATTGATGAGTCATATAATTGCATGTAATAACTGTGATTCTCGACCAAATGCAGTTTGTTTAGTTTCTTACAAGCCAAATGCAGTTGAATAAATATATCAGTGATTAAATGATTTTCTGTCCAAATTGACACTCATCACAATCAAATTGAACACTGTCTGCGTTTTCACTTCTGTCCAGACATTAAGTTTGTAGTTTAAAAGTAGAAGTTGTCACAGTGGTTAAGACCTCCAGTATGGTTGCCAAAGGCCAAGTCGTTGATGCCACATTACTGACTTTTTTACCCCATTTTTTTTTTTTTTTAAATGTATGCATGTCTACAATTTATGTTTGTGTACGCATATCTTTGCATTTTCATTACCTGTGTTATCTGAAATGTTGCAAACTTCTGAGACATACCTTCCTTTGTGTTTTCTCAGACATTGATCACTTTTGTGAACAAACACCTCAACAAGCTCAACCTGGAGGTGTCTGAATTGGACACACAGGTACGTCACACACCTGCATATAAACGCAGGGAAACCTTTTTCAAATACCTGACACAATGCTTGACTTCATATTCCAATTTTCCAAAAGTCCATTATTTTGAAAAGCATGTCCATCACAACATGTTTTTCATAGTAATTGAGATTGTTGTCTTGTGGAAACTTGGGAAAATGCCACCTATTTAAGTCATTATTGCTGTTCGTCCATTATCAAGGTTACATCCCTGTCCTTCTCTCTCAGTTTGCAGACGGTGTGTACCTGGTGCTGCTGATGGGGCTGCTGGAGGGATACTTTGTACCGCTCTACAACTTTTTCCTAACACCAGAGAATTTTGACCAAAAGGTGTAGTGTGATTTATTTTTCTTTGTCCCTCAGAGATCGTTCAAAAGTGTCACATGACCTCAACCATATTATAAAGAGACAAGTTGAGCAGGAGGAGTGGAACGAGATAAACGTACAATGTTCAAACGTGTACACTTGATTCCAAATATGGTCAGTGCAGCACTTAGAAGCAAAGAATGAGATACTTGGTACTAGCAGTAGTAGTAAGGAGGCGTGTGGCGCAGTGGATAGAGCCTTGGTGTTGGGATCAGGGGGTCACAGGTTCAAACCCCGCTGCAGTCAGCATGTCGTTGTGTCCCTTGGCAAGACACTTCACCCCAAATTGCTCCTGTGGTGATTGTCCACAGAATTGAGTATGTAAGTCGCTTTGGATAAAAGCGTCTAACAAGTAACATGTAATGTAATATATTTCATGCTTGTTTGATTGAATGAAGGGGGTATTAATCTTTGAAACTCAAGATTTTGGGTGAAAAAATAATATATTTACTTATTCACCCATATCTTTTTCTAAGTATTGTTGTATGTGATGTTCCGTGATGTTCAGATTGGGTCAATCTGGCCGTTTGTCATCCCATCATTCTGTTATCCACTGCTTTTAATTCAGGACCAACAAAAGTTTCTCAATGCATATCTTTCTCTTCTTTTCTGATTAGTTTTGTTTTACATCTGTTGCTCTACCCATGAAATAAGAAAGCAGCTGTGACCTTTGTAGAGTGGGCCTGGCTCACGTAACAAGACGGCAAGAATTCCACAATATGTACAAATGCAACTTTTTTGATGCTGCGTCTCGGACAAGCAGGCATCTGTACTTGTTGTTGTTATCTGAGCCATATTAATGAACAAAATCTTAAATATTTGAGATCTATAGAGTGGTGCAGTGATGATGTTTTTTGTAGGCTGACATGGAGAGCATTGCAAGGGCTCACTCGACAAGAAGCAATGGGATTTATTTTATTGGATTTTGGAAAATGGCCAAAAATAAGCTTTGTGCACACATGTTTATGATACTTACATGTTTTATTCAGCAGGATAATCTCCACATATTAACAGTACTTTGCACATAAATGGAATTGCCAGAAGTGAAAATCTTACGTTAGGCTGTAATCGAACTACATCATCCTCATATGACGTCACCATCGCTAAGCTAAAGGTGGCTAATGTTCATCATGATGACGTTTGGTAGTTTCACTTGTCTTGTTAGCAACTGCTGTTTTTATGAAACATAGAAGCTTCAAACATTCACTAGTGTGGTCTTTACTGACATATGTTATGTCATACATAAAGACAAGAACATCTTTCAGCTTGTGTGAACCACATACCTTATTTCATTCATCTAATAAAAAAGCTATTCAAAAAACAATTGACTTTGAGACGAAGAAACCCGAAAGTGCTAGGAGAAAGATCCCGACCATAGTCTGTATGATCCTGACCCATGTTTGGTTGTGACCTATAGTTTGAGAAAAACTCTTGAATCAATACTTGATTTGTGAGGATCCTGAGCACTGGGAGCCAGGACTCTCCTCTCAATAGCCGGGTAAATGCCATCCGTTTACCCCAGAGCCCATTCAGTGCAGAGCCATCTCCCACTCCATTGGCCTCTGTAGTACTACGGTATTCTGAACAGGCAATCTGAGGAGACACCACAGTAGCCTTTTGTTTGGGTCTTGGCCAGCGGCCCCTGCCAAGCTGCGGAGCAGAATGGGCATCAGTGCTACATTGTACACACACACACACACACACACACACACACACACACACACACACACACACACACACACACACACACACACACACACACACACACACACACACACACTCCTGGCCCGGAAGCACAGGCACCAGCCCCACAGCATCTGTAATCTCCTTTTGCACAGGGAAACACTGGAGTGGTGTAGGGGCTCAGCTCTATTACTGCGGGTGTGTGTGTATGTGACATGTGTGTGTGCCTATATGCATATCGATGATACACCAGGGGTGGGCTGTGAAAAGTAGCCCAAGCACCAAGAAAGCACTCCTGCTCCTGCTCAGTAGATCTCTATTTAAGGCTCATTCTCTTCTTTTCTTTTTGACTGTATTAGGGAAGACTAAGGTCACGCTTTCCACACAATAAAAGCTTTTAGTACATCTCAGCAGGGTGACACACACACACACACACACACACACACACAAACACACAGAGAGATACAATGAGCTGAGAATGGAAAACATCTTTTAACTCTTCCTATCTCTTCCCTCTGATCGCTTTTCCTCTCCCTTGCACTTTTATTTTTCAGATTGACTTAAATATCTTTTCTGGTTTCCTACACAGAACTGTACTCTACCTGATATTTAAAAGAATCATCCGAAACAAACGTAATTAGCATTTAACCACTTCCCTTTCCCTCGCCTCAGTCAAAAACATTTTTAAGGGTTTGTGGTTAGATGCCTTAAAAACGGTCTGTGTTTTAAACAGGCCTAAGAGATGTTCACGTTTTGTTCTACACCATAAAATACGTCAGCAATTACCCCGCTCGTCAATGTCTGAAGCTTCTGTGTGTTATGAAACAGCGGTTGCTAACAAGCACCTAATTAAGACTACTAAACAATCATCATGCTGAACACGAGCCCGCCTTTAGCTTAGCGCTGGTGGTGCACAGTCGTGCGGCCAGGATAAAGTTAGTTTATACCCTAAAAGTTGCTTTTCACTTCTGGCAAAGCCATTCACACTTCAAAAATCACTAAGTGGTGTCAATATGTGGAGATTATCCTCCAGAACAAATCGCATCAGCTTTTAAACGTGTTTACAACAGAGTTAATTGTCTGCAATGCTCCGAAGTCCAATGGAAAAATCCCATTGCTTTTTGACGAGGAAGCCCTTGTGACGCTAACTTCTGGGTTGGCCTACAAAAATATGTAATCGCTGCACCAACCAATGGGCCCAGAAACGGGTATTTATGTACTCAAGAGTCAGGTCATTTTGGCTGCATGCGCCCCTGAGTAACTTTCATAGGAATGAACAGCGCCCCTTCACTTTATACATTCATGGTCAGCCCTGCACTATAGCATCATTAATCATGTTCACTGTACATGCATGCTCTTGCACTTGTAATGGCATTAAAAACCTGGCGTGTACCGACTGTATCAGTCTCTTGGAGTTTTGAGGTTTTTGATTGACTCTGCTGACATGTATCCATTAAGAGGGTGACAGTTTGTGCATCTGCTGAAGGCTTATGGTCTTTACACAGCGTCCACACGGCGGCGTGCGTTGAAGCTTGCCGGCGGGCGTGTCTGAAACTCGACCAACAATCAATCACATGAATCTCCCGCCCCGGACACACAAGCACACGGTTTGATTGGCTAGAGCTTGTACTGGCATATTGGCTGTCGCTTCCGCCGAAGCTTCAAAAGTTGAACATTGCTCAACTTTTGAAGCGAGCAACGCGTAGCGACGCTCCCACAATGCAGTTCGGCGAAGCGTGACGTCACCCCATTCAAAGTGAATGGGGAGAAGCGTTGAAGCTTCAACGCACGCCGCCGTGTGGACGGGCCGTTACAGCACAGGGCAGTGTTGTGTTTGCCCACACAGGAAGCTGTGGTAGCACGATTGAATCGACCCACAGTGTATTTTGGGATTTAGCAACCAGTGTCCATGTTCTGTTATCAGAGAGGAGCTGTGATTGTTCGTGTTTGTCCTAACAGCCTCTCTCTCCCTGCAGGTCCACAATGTGTCCTTCTCCTTTGAGCTGATGCAGGACGGAGGTCTGGAGAGACCAAAACCCCGACCAGAGGGTAGGAAGCACATTTAACTGGGGATATCAACTTTTTTTTGTAATTCTGATTTGAGAAGATATTTTCCTGTTACCTGTTGATTGAACTTGTATCTGATACAGTGAAAAAACCCAGAGAGCAGCCTGCAGCATCCCCTGCTTAGTAGACTTTAGGCTGCAGACAACATCTACACATATTGCATTCATTTTAAGGCAGTTCGGTCAAAAACTGCATCAGGCGGCTGTGGCTCAGGGATAGGGAAGTGTAAGCTAAATGACATGTGATATAATGTAACAAAGGTATAATCAGTAACTACAGGCGTGTGTCTCATTCAGCCGCTTCACTACATATTACACCAAAACAACCATCTGTATTAGTTTTTCACAAAAAAAATTGCCGTAACTTTTGCATGGCCTTATTATATGATTGTAATCATTCACATTATGCTAACTGGGAAGGCAATCCCCATACACATCAAATATGGTGGATATATAGACCTTTGCAACTGGTTGCCACACGTGGTGCTAAGGGACGTGACTATTCAGCCTTGATCTAAAAGATCTCATTTCAGCCAACTGAACAGGAGGGGCCCAGCGAGGATCTCTATATTCTCACTGGATGTATGTTCATTAATATAAATGTCTGAATATTCTTTGAATAAGCCACTATTGAGCAGGGTTGACAACATACAATCAAAACAATAAGCAACCGCAGGTCTTCAGTCAAAACTAAATATGTAAACTTGTGAAAACTCTCAATCTGACAAAAAAGAAAGAAATTGGGCCTTGGGATAGCTCACCTTGTTGAGTTGGTCCCATGCTCCGGGACTCAGTCCCCACGGCGGAGGACCTGGGTTCAGGGATCCCCTTTATCCCTGTCATCCCCTTTATCTCCCCAGTTCAAATCTGTCGCTATAATAAAAGCACAAGAGGCCCAAAAAGATATCTTTACATCAAATATTTGTTTTTAAATACAAAAATGTATTGAAAGTTACCAGTTCATAACATTTATCACATAGCTACCATTAAATGTTTAACATACTGGTTATTATAAAGAAAATGTGTTATTATACATTTATCTACCTAGTATTCATCTTAACCTTAGCTGTAAGTATGGCTCCAAGATAAGTCTATATAGAACTTATTATGATTAATTTATTCTTTCTCTCTTTTTTGTTTCTCCAGATATAGTGAACTGCGACCTTAAGTCCACACTGCGTGTCCTCTATAACCTCTTCACCAGGTACAGGAACGTGGACTGAGCCAAGCGTGGAAACATTATCTTATGGACCACATGTTTTTCCTTCTTTTGGTTGTATCTTCATTTATCTGAAAGCATACATCACATTCCTTGTTCGATCATTTACCACACAAATCTGTATTTTTTTAATATATCCTTGAAAGACACAAAATGCATGACTTTATATTGTGAATTGGATAATGCTTTACAGTCGCAGACATCTACATAAGATTTTTGATTTTTGAAGTCATAAATAATTCTGTACGGATTTGTGTCCCCCTGCATTGATTTCATGAAAGGGAGATTAAAGATAAGCATCTTTTAATTCAGAAAAGAAAAGGTTTAACTGTATTTATTGTACATTTTGATACACCTGTTTAGTCTTACTTATCCATGTTTGCATCTCTGCTCTTGTTTATGTCATTAATAAGTGCCTTTTATTTGAAACATGTGAACACTACAGTATGCACTGCATTGCTCCACTGTTGTCTTAACGTTCCAGATTTATTTTGCATGTGTGGAGTGAGATTTCAAATATTTGACCAAAGCTCTGTTGTCCTCACTGTAAAACACAAAGGCTTTACTCCGCTGGCAATCTCTGTCTTGTGTATGATTAAAGTCAACATTCTATAGTTACTTTTCTTTTTGTGGTTTTATTCATCTCATGTTGCCCTTCCCTTTTTACCCAGTTCCGATTCGGACATGTGTTGGTTCTCCCGGTTTGGCACTAGCAGCATTGTAAACAATGAATTTGATTGAGGATCATTTACAGCTACGGAATGATTTTAAACTACCACATCCATAATATGTTAGTGGCTACTGTCATAGTATTGTTAACTGACTACAAGCGGAGTTGTCATGGATATACGTTACGACATGTTTACGACAGTTACAGTAAGTGGGAGTGGCGCGAGAGGTAGTCATTGTTGGGATTGATGAACCACCGGAGGGAGTAATAAAGCGTCTTGTTAAATAACCAACTGTTCCGTTGTCTGTTAATATCCAAGATATTACATGGTGTCAGAAGTGGTCGAGGATGGCAAAGTTTCAACCACCAGAGAGCTTTTGTTTCGAGAAACCCGCCGAATGGTCAGACTGGAAGAAACGGTTTACACGGTACAGGACAGCTACTAAGTTGGACAAAGAAGAAGGTCCAGTTCAAGTAAGCACGCTGGTGTATGCACTCGGGAAGGAAGCAGAGAATATTCTCAGCTCTTTTACCTACGGGGAAGAGGAAAATGAGTCGCAGTATGATGTTGTACTGGCGAAATTTGACGCATATTTCATCCCGAGACGCAACGTTATACATGAACGGGCATGTTTCAACCAGAGAGTGCAGCGCACGGGAGCGCGCAGAGACATTCATCTGCGCACTATATGAGCTGTCGGAACATTGCAACTTCGGAACGGCTCGTGAGGAAAACATAAGAGACAGAATCGTGGTGGGAATTCTAGACAAGGATCTGTCTCAGAGGCTACAGCTGATCCCTAACCTCACTCTGGAGATGACGGCACAAGAGGCGCGTCAATCAGAAGTTAACCAGCAGGGGGAGCGGGCTTACGCCGTGCAGGAAGTAGCACAATGGCATAGCAGAGGTGCAACACAGAAGTGGCGGCACCCACAGAGAGAGAGGCGCCAGGAGAGAGAGAGTGATAATGACCACAGGAAGTGCTGGCGGTGCGGCAAAATGCCACACAGCCAGCAGGATGACTGCCCAGCAAGGAGGTCTACTTGCAATAATTGTGGGAAAAGTGGACACTGGGAAAGGGTGTGCAAGAGCAAGCAGGTGAGAGAAGTGACTGAGGGTGAGGGATCAGAAGATGGACAGTATTATTATCTGGGCTCAGTTAATAGCATGCCTCACAATGATAATGAATGGACAGTCACATTAGAGATTGGCAGCTCACCTGTAGAATTTAAAATAGATACTGGAGCCGATTGTTGTATCATAAGCGAAACTGTGTACAAAACACTGGAGCCAAAAAGGGTTCTACGGAGGCCAAAGAAGGTGCTGAGTGGTCCCGGGGGTGGATTGAACTGTTTAGGGCAGTTTATAACTCAGACCAGCTACAAGGGAAAAACATACACATACAGGCTCTATGTCATTAGAGGGCAGAGTGTGAATAACCTACTCAGCAGGCCAGTAGCTGTAGCTATGGGGTTAGTAAAGCGAGTGGGCGAGGTCAACACCAGTGAACAGGAGTTTGGCCTACTGAAAACACAGCCTGTGAAGATAGCTCTAAAGGACAATACCCAGCCCTATGCAGTATGCACAGCACGCCGGGTCCCCATACCGCTCCTGGGTGCAGTGAAAGAGGAGTTGGAGAGGATGGAAGCCAACGACATCATTGAAGCCGTGACTGACCCAACAGAGTGGTGCGCACCCATGGTGCCAGTCCAGAAAAAGTCTGGAAAAGCACGCATCTGTGTGGACTTAAAGAAGCTTAATAAGGCTGTCAAAAGGGAGAGATTCATCTTGCCGACATCAGAGGGGATGATAGCTCAGCTCAGCGGCTCCACAGTCTTCTCATCACTTGACGCAGCGTCAGGGTTCTGGCAGATCCCACTGGACAAAGACAGCCAGAGGTTGACCACCTTCATCACGCCGTACGGAAGGTACTGTTTTAAACGTCTTCCCTTTGGGATAAGCAGCGCACCTGAGATATTTCAGAGGAAGATGGTGGAGACGCTGGAAGGGCTGGATGGCGTTGCCGTCTACATGGACGACATCATCATCCATGGCAGCAACACCAGCGAACATGATGAGCGGCTGCAGAAGGTTCTGGATCGGCTGGAGTCTGCAGGCCTGAAGCTGAACAATGAGAAGTGTGTGCTGAGAAAGGAGGAGCTGCACTTCCTGGGTCAGGTGATCAACAAAGATGGTGTACGACCCGACCCAGCCAAAGTGTCTGCAGTCAGCAAACTTGAACCACCAGAAAACGTGCAGGAACTAAAGAGAGCACTCGGCATGATCAACTACCTGGGGAAATATATTCCAGACCTCGCCACAGTGGGCCAGCCACTATATGCACTGTTAAAAGCAGACTCAGTGTGGATGTGGGGTCCGGCGCAACAAGCAGCCTTTGAGCGAGTTAAAGAGCTCCTCACAACGTCACCTACCCTGGTGTACTATGATGTTAACAGGAGCACAGTGGTCTCAGCAGACGCAAGCAGTTATGGGATAGGCGGTGTCCTGCTGCAGCTCCATGGCGAGGACTGGAGACCGGTAGCATACTGCTCAAGGCGACTGAGCGACGCTGAAACCAGGTACGCTCAGATAGAGAAGGAGTGCCTGGCGAGCGTGTGGGCGTGTGAGAGGTTTCAGATGTATCTCTACGGCCTACCAGCATTCAAACTGATTACGGATCACAAACCCCTCATCCCACTGATGAACTCCAGGGATCTCGACAATGTGCCACTCCGCTGCCAGCGACTCCTCATGCGGTTGATGAGGTTCAACCCGGAGGCTGAGTATGCGCCGGGGAAACCCTGGTGGTGGCAGACACACTGTCCAGGAGCCAACAGGAAGACAAGGGGCTCAGTAGAGACACAGACGTGGAGTGTTACGTAGCAGCTGTGATGAGCAGCATTCCAGCATCGCCGCAAAAGATAGACAGCATCCGCGCGGAGACGGCAGCGGACGAGCAGCTCCAAGAAGTGATCAGGTACATACAAGAGGGGTGGCCTGAACACCTAGCACATATAAACACCTGTGTTAGGGAGTACTTTCCCGTTAGGAACGAACTGTCTATGCATGATGGGGTAGTGACCAGAGGGAGTAGAATAGTGATACCAGGGAGATTGAGGTCAGAGATACTAGAACGCATACATGAGGGCCATCAAGGTCTTAACAAGTGCAGAGACAGGGCCAACACTTCGGTGTGGTGGCCTGGCATAGCCACACAGATCACACACAAAGTCGAGAACTGCATGTACTGTCGTGAGCAGAGGAGAGCACAGAACAGAGAGCCTCTCCTGTCAACACCTCTCCCAGACAGGCCGTGGAAGAGAATTGGCATAGATTTATGTGAACATGAGAGAGAGAGTTACCTAGTCATAGCTGACTACTACTCTAGATACCTGGAGATACTCCACATGCCTACCACGACTAGTGCACATGTGATCTTGAAGCTGAGAGCCACGTTTGCCCGGCACGGAATACCGAGGAGGTTGTCAGTGACAACGGACCGCAGTTCAGCAGCGATGTCTTCAGAGGCTTTGCCTGTGACATGGACTTTAAGCACACAACCTCTAGTCCCCACAACCCACAAGGAAACGGTTATGCTGAACGTGCAGTCCAAACGGCAAAGGGGATTCTGAGACAAAAGGACCCCCTACTTGCTTTAATGGTTTACCGTTCTTCTCCACACAGCAGTACGGGTGTCAGTCCGGCAGAGCTCCTAATGGGCAGGAAAATCAGGACGACGCTGCCCACTCTGGCCAAGAACCTGCAACCAAGGTGGCCGAGCAGACATCACATCAGAGCTCGAGATGCTGCGGAGAAGAGCAAACAGGCCTTCTACTATAACAAGCGCCATGGCGTGAGAGAGCTCACACCACTGCAGCGAGGAGACCATGTTCTCACCAGACTGGACAATCAAAAGACCTGGTCCACACCTGCAGTAGTGGCAGGTGAGAGTGTTACACAGAGGTCTTATCTCATCGAGACGGAGCAGGGTGCTCTGTACAGACGTAACCGTCGACATCTCCAAGCGGTGCCCGTAGCGGGGCCTCCAGCGAACGACGACACAAATCCCAGGAATAACACACCAGACATTCAGATGAGCCCAGAACATGGCTCGCCTGGTCCAACAAGGAACACTGATGGACTGATCCAAACCAGGTCTGGTAGACCTGTTAAACCTGTCCAGAGACTTGACCTGTGAGGGGACAGTTCAATAATAAAAAAAAAAGAAGGGTCTTGATATTGTAAAAAAAAAAAAAAAAATAAAAGGGGAGATGTCATAGTTATTGATGTGTTGATATTGTTAAAGAAAAGATATCTAAGTTATTGATATGTGTTGAATTGTTAAAGAAAAGATATCTAAGTTATTGATATGTGTTGATATTGTTAAAAGGAAAAAAGGGAGATGTCATAGTATTGTTAACTGACTACAAGGGGAGTTGTCATGGATATACGTTACGACATGTTTACGACAGTTACAGTAAGTGGGAGTGGCGCGAGAGGTAGTCATTGTTGGGATTGATGAACCACCGGAGGGAGTAATAAAGCGTCTTGTTAAATAACCAACTGTTCCGTTGTCTGTTAATATCCAAGATATTACAGCTACCAGGATGACATGAAAATGGCTTAAAATGTAAGGACACCTTTCATAACTCTGTAGTGTTTTTGGTGTAGTTGGCGCTACTGTGAGGAACTACAAAAATAAAGAAGCACATTGGCCAGACGTCAGACTACAAACTAAAGCAAATGTCAATAGCTTTTATAAAATCAACTTAACATGGAGACCAAATCCAAATAGTAGGTCTGTGTGCTATTAATATAGCAATCATCGGCTATCTATTTTACAAGCTGGCTAGCATACGTTAGCTACCTACTGAGCTAGTGTTCTAGCGAACGTTGGCAATCTACTTAACAAGATAGCTAGCAAAAGTTAGCTATCTACTTAACAAGCCAGCTAGCTATTGCCAAATGTGTGGCTCTAGTCATTTAAAATAGAATATTATTTTATACTCGATGGTTTGACTTGCAGAGTGAACCTGTTTCTACCGTTCTGCCAGTGAGAGTTATAATAAAAACATTGTTGTGCTTGATTGAAGCCAACTGGACGCTCTCATACAGCCATTAGCTTCTCACAGCACCAAACATTGCTGTTTATACCCAAATATGTGATATTTGAATAAAATAATCACATATTAGTCATCTAAATGGTCAGGCACTCTGAAAGGTTTTTTTTATTTAACAACAGTTCATTCAAAAGCTTGAAACTGGTTTCTTTGGCCAGTGGTTGATAAAGCTGGTGACGCTATGCTAAGTCTTAGCACTAACACTGGAAATAACAACAACGCAAAATAAGACAATGCAGAAGCGCCCTAAAGCATGGCAAAGCACAAGGTGAATCCTTTATATACATCACATTTAAACAAATATTTTATTACGTTTTTAAGTTGGATTTCTTTTCTTGCAAGTAAAGTGAATATTGTCTGTATTTAAGTGTTACGTTCTACTTTCAAGGCAATTTTACTTTAACAAACAACAATTGCAGTTACTGTTTGTGGATAGCTACCCACACTTTCTCTATCATGTATCTATTTATGTTTTAACACATTTTATTCAATAAAGCGCTCAGTCCCTGAATGCAGGTGAATTTCTCAGCCGCTCAAAGGAAGCAAAGAGGAATGCTTTTTCAACAAAACAAATATTGGGGTCAGATGGGTTCCAATTTTGCTTACCCAGAAATACAAGTGGACCTGCGTAACAATTTTCTTTTTACTAAATTGAGATGGACTGTTTGAAAAGCTGTGTAAAAGCTTTCTGAATTGAACCCAACATTGACCGAAACGGATAGTAGAGTTACTAAAAGGATGAAAAGGTAATTTCTTTCTTGCACATTCCACAATGGCTTTTGAAAGAAAGTGGGGGAAATGTGTTTGGGTTGACGTACTCATTATTACACTGGGGTATCGAGATATTCTCTGCAGGACCCAGGCACATTGCAAAGACACTCAGATTCAGATTTTCGATTCTATGTTGTTTTTTCGTGAATTTCTGATTGTGTGTGTGCGTGTTCCCAAACATGAATTTGAGTCCCTTTATTGTAGCGAGAACTGTAACATATTTTCAAGGAGAGAACATTGTATTGACTAAAGGAGAGTACACCTCTCAGCAGGCACTAAAAATGGGGGTAAAAGTTCCCGGCACTAAGTACTCTTTTTGGTGTGAATGCGACATAAGGGGTACTAACGGAACTAAACGGGAAAAGTATGGGGAAAAGTACTCCGGTGTGAACGCGCCTTTTAATTACATTTTCAATCGAGAGTTTTTGAGAAAGGACTCAATGTATTGTTATGTAGCATTTCTCTTCCAAATAGCTTCTAAAACCTCTACATTTTGGTATGTGAAGACAGAAAAGACCTATAGTCACATACTCGTGTGTCAACTGAATGCCTTGAGCGCAGTGTAACATTTGGCATGAGTAACAGTATCCGGTAATGATTGCCCTCTCAGATGCTCTCATGTTAGTTGCAACAGATCCTGAGGGAGCTCAAACCCTGATCATTTCCTCTGCATTCCCTCCCCCTGGGAAAAATTCAGCTGCTCTAGTTATTACCTTGTTACATTATTGTTATTGCATTATTGTTACATTTTCGCTCTGTGCGTGGGTCACATGGGGGACACTGCGCTGCATTCCTCTGATTGAAGACACCACAGTAAAGTATAGATAGATTGCTGCTTCACGGATAGGGATTTTGATTTATAAGTTGATCTGTTAGAAGACTCACTTTACCTTTCACTGACAGGAAAGGTTTGGCAAGAAGATAAATACAACTTTTCAGTAAGTGGAGGTTGGGACAAACAGTTTAGTTTAGATCAATGTATAGACTGGGAAAGCTGGATTTTTGTCAAATTTTAGGGTTAGGTTAATATACCTATACCAGCACCTCTAAAGCTCACTAATCAACACCATATGTCTGAGTGGTTTAATCCGTTCAAAAAACATAATGTATAAAAATGCTTTAAAGCCCCAACTATCAATATGTTATATCATGAAATAAAGTTGAAATGACTATGTGTAATGTGAAAAGTGAACATTGTCGTGACAAACTCACCAAAACTATGAGTATGTAGCTGATTGTTTTACGTCTACAAATTCAGTGTTTTGGTTTACTTTCACTGCTCTCATTACCGATGTTCTAACGGTAACAGGCAGCTGTTGCAGAAGCAGTCGATACTAAAACGTGGAGAAAAGCAATTGCGGTCTACTGATTGGTCACAGAGAATCATCACTACAGTTGTCCCTCCAAAAAAAATCCACGACTTAAAAATAGCCAAGCTACCATCAAGAGCGAGCACAATTTCTTTAATTTACAGAACCAGATTTTAATGGCAGCCACAAAAAAAATGCTGAGTCAAATGACGGGTCCAGACATTTCTCTTTAAGGTTGCCAATGAAAGCATGCAGCAGTTTAGTTGAGCAGAGCCTTTGCATAAGGAGGACATTTCTCAATAGTCAAGCATTTAGCAGGTTTTCCGGTGCTGCTCTAAAGCTTGCATTGACCTCTGACCTCTTTGTGAACCATGGCACGATTAAACACAGTTTTTCCTGGCGAGGATCAATAAAGTATCATATTATTATATTATATGGCATTAGATAAAAGGTTTGGCCATACAGCCCAATAACGGCTGGCACTTCACTTAGGTAATGTTACAAAGTAGAGCGGTATTGCTTCGCCGGTCATAAGTGTATCAATGTTAAATGTTTATTGTGTATCCTTTTGCCTTTGTTTCTCAGAACCTTGCTATCAGCTTTAAGATTAATATGATAGCACTTTGCCATTATGGGAATAGACAGTGAAAGCAAAGAAAGTCCATTGGCTTGTAGATTGGATCACCAGGAAATCAGCAGTTTAGAATATCACTTCCATATCAGTTTATAGATTATCATTCTGAGTAATTATCATATATTTAGTTCTACTGACCAGTCCATAACTTCAGTTGACAATGCACCTGTGCATAGCAGAAATTGATCAACAGCAACAAAACTCCAGCCATGCTAGCTACTGTAGCTAAGAGAGTGCTAATTTCTACAAGCTTATTTTAACAATGAAGGTGTCTACAATTCTAGCATGCTGACATTAAGCAGATATTTACTGTGCTTGCAATCTTAGGGTAGTTTGTTATCATGCTAACGTGCTAATAATGCAATTGCTAACCGGAAATAGAGCTGTCTCTAATGGGAATGTTTATTTTTACAATAATTTGGTCATAAACCAAGTTGATGGACAAATTACATTTAGGATATTTTTTCCTGAGGAGAACATGGATTTTGTAACAAATTAAAGGCTAACAGAGTTTTTGTTAGATTTTTCACTCAAAACCATAAATGTCAACCTCATAGTGGCGCTAGTCTAAAAGTCAGGGGATGACAAAAGTCAGTAGGATACATTATCTGGGAAACAATGGATGTCTGTGTGACATTGTATGTCAATTCATCCGAAAGAATGTTGAAATATTTCAGACTGGACCTGAGTATTGGAGCAACTCTGAGACATCGTTCATTTACTGCACTTTATTCGACTTGGCTCAACCTTTTTTTGGTTTTCCACAAGAGAAAAGTACCCGGTACATGATCCTTTTTTGAATACCCTTCAGTTAAACACTGCATACCACTGATTGGTCAGAATGGATTTTCAATAGTGCATCTTTGGACATCGTGCACAAACACGGCTTTTTAAATAGCAAACCACTGTTTTGCATTTTCCTTTTCTTAATCAACCCAGGTTTAAAAGAAATGGCAGCAAACTACACAGAAAGAGTTTGTGAAGTCCCCCTTTACAACACAGCTAAGCTAACAGCTGATTGCACCGCCCATCACTGAATAGGTACTATCTGCAGTGGAAACCTGGTGAGTAGAGTCGAGTGAAGTAGAGCCCTTACATATGGTAGAAACGAGGGGTTACGTATAGTAACCCTTGTTATAAAAGCACAGGCGGAGCCCTCTACTGGACTCTATGGGTACTACCACTTGATCATATCATGCAAGCATTCATCCACTGAGACTTCTATAAACGTAGCCGGCCCCGGGGCGGGCCTACCTGAATGCGCGCGCATCTCACCGTATAAAAGGAGGCCTCGCCTCCTGACTGTCATCCTACACCTCTCCTCAGCGAGCGGCATAGGACAGACAGTGCCCCGAGTAGAGGGCTCCGCCTGTGCTTATATAACAAGGGTTACCATACGTAACCCCTCGTTATATCTCTCACAGGCTCCGCCCTCTACCGGACTCTATGGGTACAGTGAGTGGAGCCCCGATGTATACACGCGCTGTCGTCCAACAACACGTTCCATCCCACTGCCCCTGACCGGCTTGCTGGTTAGCAGCCGCTGCACTGCACCCTCCTTTACCTCGGTTGTGACCGTGGAGAAGTCTGGGCCGCGGCTGACAGAGCACACTCCGACGCGCTTACCTCGCGAAAAGTTTGCTCGGAAAACAGTGCTAAGGGCTTCCCCCCCCCGCCTATAGGCAGACGGAGAGAGTCCCCAGCCCCGTATGGGCTCACTGTGCACCACCTCTCCCGAGTCCCTAAGGAGCACGGGGAGAGTGCAAGTGCCCCATGTCCCCCACACTCAGATACTGACCCCGTGCAGAGTGTGGACTATAGTGTGGAGGGCTCTCCCCTCCAGCCCCGTATGGGCCCAGCGCGCACTACGTCGGGAGGGGGTCAGATGCCCACTGACCCACAGCCCCCCCCCCTCCTCACCAGTCCTGTGTTGCCCCAGCAAGCACAGACGATGAGAAAGAGCCAGACATGTCCAAGAGATACAACTTTAAGAAGGGGCCTGGCGTTGACCATATTGTGCGTTGTGCATATGTCCTCTACACTCACGCCGTTGAATAAGGCTGTTGACACAGCCACAGCCCGTGAAGGCTCTCCCCGCTTGTCCGTAGGCATGTGCAATGCACTCGCAGATCCAGCCTGCCAGGCGTTTCTTGGACAGAGCTTTCCCGGTCACCCCGCCCCCAAAGCACACAAACAGCTGTTCAGTGCGTCTAAAGGCAGCCGTGCGCTCCACATAACATGCTAGCGCACGCACCGGGCAGAGGAGGTGTAATTTAGCTTTCCTGGCCCCACTATGGGGTGGAAGACTAAAGCCCCCTAACTGAATAGCCCTCGACCTGAACGCACTCCTTAGGCTCTTGGGCACAAAGGAGGGGTTCGGCCTGAGTGTCGCCCCGCTCTGGTCACCCCGGATCAACAAGCAACTCGGGTGCACAGATAGAGCGGTTAACTCGGACACTCTCTTGGCTGACGTTAAGGCAAGAAGCAATGCTGTCTTCCACGGCAGTGCTTTCAGGGAGGAGAGCACCAGAGGCTCAAATGGTTCTGTGACCAAAGCCTCGAGCACCAACGGCAGGTCCCACTGCGGGGCGGAGGCGTGCACTACTGGGCGCAGCCTCCTGACCCCCTGTAAAAACCGCAACGTCAGTGGCTGACTAAAGGCTGACCTGCCGTCAAATCCCTCATGGCAGGACGAGATGGCTGCTGCATACACTTTCACTGTGTAAAGAGCCAGCCCTCTGTCCACCAGTAACTGTAAGTACGACAAAATAGAGCCCAACTCACAAAATAGGGGCTCTATTCTCCGCTCCTCACACCATCGCAGGAATCCCAGCTACTTTGGCCTGTAACAGGCTGTGGTGGATCCCGCTCTAGCTGCCTGGATAGACTGAATAACTCTGTCAGACAATCCACCCTGCCTTAGCCTGTCCCTCTCAGGAGCCAAGCCTGGAGAGGTTGGCCCAGAGTGGGTAACACCCCGATTGCACCTGCCTCTTGAGACATCGACCCACAGAACTGGGGAATCGCCCAGGGCTGGCCCACCTTCATCTGTGTCATCTCTGAGTACCAAGGAGCCCCAACGCGATCCGGAGCCACTAGGATGACTGACAGACGTACTTGCCTCACTCTCCCCAGGAGAGGGAGAATGAGATGCAGCGGTGGAAAGGCGTAGACCAGCTTTCTTGGCCATGGCTCGTGTGCGAACGCGTCCACCCCCAAGGGCAGATCGTCTCCCTGAGCCATGGAGAACCACAGGGCACAGTGGCTGTTGCGCCGGCTGGCGAACAGGTCCACCTCTGCTCTCCCGAACTGGACCCAGACCTGCTTCACCACCTCCGGGTGAAGCGCCCACTCGCCTGGCAGGAGGCCGCCCCTCGACATGAGGTCGGCCCCCCTGTTCTCCAGTCCCGGGATGTGGAGGGCTCTCAGAGATAACACCACCTCTGAAGCCCATAACCACAGTTTCTCCGCTGTGGTCAACAAAGCGGCGGAGCGGACTCCGTCCTGCCTGTTGATGTATGCCACTGTGGTGCTGTTGTCGCTCCTGACCAGTACATGTCTCCCCTGAATCAGGGGCTTGAAATGCTGGAGGACCAACACTACTGCCAACCTTCTAGAGCTACGGCTCTAGGAGGTTGCTGTGCCGTGTTTCTGTTAGAGACCAGCGCCCACCTATAGCTCTCTTCAGGCAGGTCCCTCCCCATCCTGTTCTGGATGCGTCCGTGAACACTGTGATGTAGGAGGTCACCCGACCCAGTGGAGACCCCCTCCGGAGGTGATCCGGGGACCCCCAGAACCGGAGGTTACCCTCCACCGAGGGGGGGATGGTCACCAGAGGTCGTTTCTGTCTCTTGGGATCTAAACGCAGGCTGGAGAACCACCTCTGCAGGCGGCGCATATGCAGTCCCGAAGCAGGGGGCTTACTCTAGACGTAGTGTGTTCCCTGACAGTAATACGCCGGCCATAATGCCCCTGTACCCGCATAGCGCCTTGATAGCACTTCCTGCGGTTTATCACTCTCATCTGCGCATGCCCACTAGCTACCTCCTTCACTGGTGGGGCAGCGAATGGGGAATTTGTACGGTCAACATTATGTGTAAGTCTAGAATTGTGGAAACAAATGACACTCAGACTTGGATACATATCAACTTCATTTTTATTCAAAAATGTTGTGATCTGTGCATCATACAGGGAGGAGGCGGGATTCGCCCTCGCGTCCCGGGTGGAGAGATTCTCTCCCCCCGCCGAGACGCTTCCTCCCCCCGCCAGTCAGCTCCGCGATGACGGAGCACTCCACCCGGCCGCTCTCTGCTGCTGTGGAGCCTGCCGGTCGGGCAGCCTCTCCCTTCGTCTCACCGTCGCGCTGCGCTCCCTCGCCTGCAGGGAAGCCTGTGGAGGAGCGCGCTGCGGCGCCTGAGGAAGAGCCAGCAGTAGCATGCGGCTAAGCTGCAGCCTCTCCTCCTCTAGGCGGCTGAAGCGCTGGGTAACCGAGGATATCAACCCGAAGAGCCCCTCCGTGGACACGGGGGCTCCAAGGAGATCCTCTCGGTCCTTCTTGGATAGGGCGGTGAGTCCTAGCCACACGTGACGCAACGCCACTGTGGCCAAGGACATCACCCGCCCCGCTGCGGTGGCCACTCCATGGATCAGATTATTCATCTGACCAATGCAGCGGTCCGGATAATTGCTACCGTCCTGAAGCAGATGGGCCGCCAGGCTCTCATCGAGGGGGGACACACCGGGACACACCGGGACACGCCGTGTCCGAGCGGCCCTGCACCCTGATGATACCCGCCATGGCTGCTATTGGGGCCTTCGTCCTCAATGGCTGCCGCCACGTCGGCTCCACACACTGCCAGATATCTGGCAACGGGGGCGAGACGAAGGCCGGCTGTGCCGGATGCACCGGGCCGTAAAACCCCTGCCGAAGGCGGCTTACTGGCCTCGGTGGCAGCGGTGGGGGGAGCGGTAGGCCCACACGCTCTGCCGCCAGGGTCATCACCGCCGGGAAGTCCAGACGCGCAGACCTGTGTGCTGGACCCTGGCCGCCGGACCCGAAAGTACCAGACAACGAGCTAATGTTTGATCCCCAGCTGCTACTGCGTTCAACTTCATCAAGGATGTGTCTAAAAGGCTATACATGTCAGGTGGCATAGGTAAAGGTTTTTTTTCAATTGTCTTATCTATTTCCTGGGCAAAAAGGTATACATCCCAAACTACTCCTTTAAAGGTCCCATATCATGGCCATTTCTACTGATCATAATTCCATTGTTGAGGTCTACTAGAATAGACTTACATTGTTAAATGTTCCAAAATGACATTGGTTTGTCATACAGCATCTCTGTATAGTATGTGTATTCACTCTCTGTCCTAAACCGCTTGTTGGAGCTCCTGCACCCCCCTCCCTATGAGCCCACTGTGCTCTGATTGGTCAGCTCGCCCACTCTGTTCTGATGAGTCCACCACCGTTACAGCGGAACATCAGTGGTTATGTGTTACAATGGCGTTTGTTAGCAACCAGAAAATGACACCAGTAATGACAAACAGATGAGAATGCTGCGTGGGGTCTGGGTGTCGTGTTGGCGGGACGTTGCGCGGGCTCGCTGCTCCGCTCGCTGCTCCGCTCGCTGCTCCGCTCGCTGCTCCGCTCGCTGCTCCGCTCGCTGCTCCGCTCGCTGCTCCGCTCGCTGCTCCGCTCGCTGCTCCGCTCGCTGCTCCGTCCTGTGGGGCTCGAGGAGCGGACAGTGTGAGCTGGATTACTGGTGTCGTTTCCTGGTTGCTGCGTGGGGTCTACGAGATAGCGAGACATCGCGAAACTCAGCCTGAACTCATCCTGAGCACCATTGACAGTGTGGGAAGGGGGGGTGCTGAGGGGGCTGCAGCACCCCCATCTGCGAGGCTCCACTAGCACCCGCACCCCCAAACGCGGCGCACCTACAGTGTAAGCGCGCCACAGTTTCGGCGCTGGGAGGCTCCACTAGCATCCCCCCCAGTGCATCACAGTTTCGCCGCTGAGAGTGTGTATGTGTGAGGAGCTCCACGGATTGGTACATTTGGACCAATTGGTCCATTGGGTCGTCGTTAAGTCACTTGGTTCCCGGAAGAAAAAAATGGAAAAAGAAAAATCTCCAACGAGGCGTTCTGGTGCAGCATAGACATGTCTTTTCTGTGTTAGTTTTACTCGCTACAGGGTGTACTTTGAGGGTTTTTGACTCTGCAGACCGTTTACATGCAGAAAAAGCTACATAAAACACAAGGGGACGGGTAATAACCGGAAAAGCATGACATGGGACCTTTAAATTCTTTTCCGCAGGAACTCAAGTTTAGGATGCCGTGAATGGGTTTTTTGCCCTGAATTTCATCTAGTCAGTGAGGTCAGGATGGACGAGATACCAGAACGGGTGTGTGTATATAGGAAACATGTACTATGAAAAACAAATTCTTAGTATCTTGTGTATGATTTGTACTTCATTCCTTGAACGTATTCCTGTATGTCGTCCCATTTTTGTTGCAGAAAAGGGCAGTCTTTTCGATCACTTATAATGCACATAATGACATAAAAGGTAAAAGTGATAAGATCAGTACTATTCTTAGAGGTAGCAGAAGAGTGAAGGCGCTTGTGACCCCTTTTGACTACTTCATTCATTCTTTCTCCGTCTCTGAGCAGCGTGATCAATGTCGATCATGGAAATTGAGCCCCGAAACCTCAGTTCAGTAACTGCTTTCTTTCATGTCTGCATGGCTCTCTCTGTCCATGCATCAAAAAATTTAACAGGAGGCTGGTCGGCTCCCCCGTTCTATAAAAGGGAGCGTTTTAGAAAACAAAAGGAGAGGAGCCTCGGTGTACCTGAAGCCCTGTGTTCTACTGGCACACATCATCTGCCACTTTTTCTACTGTAGTGTAAGATATTGAAGAGGAATTGTGAATTTTTTTTGTTCGAGTAAAAGTGGGGCAGTGTTCCAGGCTCCCTGAATACAATGATCTCACAGCAATGTGTTTTACAATCTTGTTCACAGCCTGTATGTTCCGAAAAACTGTTTAAATTCGAAATTTGCATTGAATGATTCCCCTTTAATTGGTTATTTTATTATCAATTCTACCCTTGGTTGAACACAAAAACATAGAAAAGCTAACCCTTGTAGAATTGTTTCAGTTTAAGGACCAGACTCATTGGAGATGGATCCTGGTGAGAAATCTTGAATCTTTCGACCCCGTCATTGGTCATAAGTGTGGTTGTAGTGCGCAAATCAGAACAACTTCAAGACTTCAGATTACAAGTTGTGTAATGGGAAGAGTACAGGAATCTGAAGAGTAGTGTGATCTTGGCATTATGATATTAAGTAGTGATGTACCGTGCTGTACCGATGCTTTTGAGCAGTGGTCAAAATGTCCAGGAGGTTTTCGCTAATCGCGTATTAAGGCGTGTATAATTTTCCGCAAATCACGATAATATGCAAAGCCATGCTGCTCTTCGATACCATGTGACTGGTTCAGATAGTGATTCAGATTTGTTTAACACTGACACTAACCAGTTTTTATATACCAATATTGCCCATCCAGCCATCGAGCCTGGCGCCACGGCTGGATGACCGTCCAGTGTTGTCATGTGTAGTGACATCACTTAGTTTGGTTTACACATTTTTGTGGTTTTAAATAAAAGTTTTTTCACCCAAATTCCATTTTCCCATTGTAGCAGTTTACAGACAAAAGGAAGTCAACGAGAGATAAAAATGGAGATATGTAGAATCAAAATATATCTAGTCGCTGATAGTGCTACATTCCTATGTAAGAGCACTGATGATTAAATGATTTTTTTGGCTTTGAAACATGTTGCATTGTGTTGTTTTTTAGCGATTGCCCCCTCTGCCCTGTTTAGCAAATAGATTGCTAGCTATTTAGTAATGGGCAGGTAGCCATTGGCATGTCAAAGCTATTCTGTTGACAGGAAGCAACAAGAAATAAAGTTGGTGAGAATAAACCAAAAGGAGGATACTAAAAGACAAAACGCTTCATAGATCTGAGAGTATTTGCAAGGTTTTGCGAAGTTTAACAATGTTTTCTGTTAGGTGAATCTGAGAATAAGCCCTGAGCTGCTATTTATTGTAAATCACAGCTGGAAATAACATAGATAGGGGCTGTGAGAGTGAACCGAAACAGTAAAGTTACAACAAGACTGAAACTGAAAGAAAATAAAACACTTCATAGATCTAAAAGGAACAGTTACAATTGGTTTGGCACATTTTTACAATGTTTCCTGTCTGCTGCAGATGAGAATGAGCTCTGCGCTTCAGGCTTATTGGATAGCATTATCGACGTGTATCTGATGTGTGTACCTTGTTGGGAAACTGAAGAGTCCTTAAGGAGGCAATCAGCAGGCGAGCTTGTCATTTCAAAGGTCTTTATTTTGTTACTACTGCTGGTCTGATTAGGCTGATTTTCCTTGTTGAGATAAGATGATATGTGGTATAACATGTTTACATCTCAATACCTCCTTTTCTAACTGACTGGTATTGTCATTTTGATAGAAAACCTAATATTTCATCTACATTAACCACCCAGAAAAATGATATTCCTGTCAAAATGTCTTAGTTCAAATGTTGAAATGTGTTATCTACATTTCATAAAAAATGTAATAAACGGAGCAGTACTTATTTTGCAGAAAGGGACAGGAAACCATGGCCTAGAACGTAGAACTGCTGAAAGCCTTGGGGTCTCCATGCTCTGGGTGCTCTTACCCTGATTCTTGTATAAAGAGTGTTTGAACAAAGCATAGCATATGTGTAAACATATTTTACTGAAGGTTACATTTGAACCTACACAAACAAACCCTCCAGAATATGGTAACTTAAATATGGGATGGCAGCGGGGAGAGATAGTCACAAAGCCCAAGGTCTCATTGAAGTGTGAGAATACATTCCTAGATTAACCATTATCTTTCAATTCCATTCAGTGTGGTTCTCTGCAGTATTACCAAAAGATCGAGGATAAGGTTGAGTGCATTTAAATGTTTTATCTTGTATAATTGACACACTTATGCTTCCACAATTTTGTATCTCTTCTTGATATATATATAAATATATATGATATATATATATGATATTTATATGATATATTATGATATATATATAAAAGCCACAAAGAGCAGAATTCACAAGGTGCATCATTGTCGAGGACTGCTTTTAACCAGATGTAATGCAAAGACTGCAAAGGAGGCATTTCATCCGAGTGTACGGTGAACATGGCTACGTCTTGGCACCCTCTGTACATCCCACAGGATATGTCAGGGCACATATATATTCATGGCTAGTTCCAGATCTGCAACATACATGCAAAGAGGATTAACAACCCCCCCATCCCAAAAGGGAGGCGTGTGGTGCAGTGGATAGAGCCTTGGTGTTGGGATCAGGGGGTCACAGGTTCAAACCCCACTGCAGTCAGCATGTTGTTGTGTCCCTGGGCAAGACACTTCACCCAAATTGCTCCTGTGGGGATTGCCCACAGTATTGAGTATGTAAGTCGCTTTGGATAAAAGCATCTAACAAGTAACATGTAATGTAAAAAAAAAATACCAACCCCCTCCCAGAGAATCCTACGTGAGAAACATAGTCAAGGGTCAGCAGTCGTTTTTCTCAAAAATGCGGCACAGTTTTTGAATCTATACTACAGTAAAAATTGTGTCGGTCAAGACCAACATTCTGATTCTTCAGCATATCATAGATCTGGTCCTCCTTGGTGTTCCTTTTAGAAATTGATGTAATCATACATTCGTTATAGTACGAAAAAGGAATGTTTATTGACCTATAATAGTCTTTTAAAACATAAAAGATTGTTATTGATAGTTCTGCAACATTTATTGATCATATTTAATGTTGCAATATTTGCCAAGTTCGACAGAGGCAGGTGCTGTTCCTCAATTCGGCTACTTTTCTTAGTACACTGCAAGTCGTGCAGCTTGAACACTTGCGCAGTGTTTGAATTTTGACCAGGTAAAGTTGTCTCAAATCCCACACTGCTGCTGTGCCTTAACAGGAAGTTACGATGGTCGCTGTTAGCTAGCTAGGTAGCTAGAAATGTTATCGCTACCAAATCTTTACAGATGGCTTAATTAATCCTATAAAATTAAAAGTGACTTATTTTCAAAAATAGTATAGTGGTACATCACTTATAATAAACGTGTACCTTTTTTTTTTAATAGTGTTTTGTTCACTAGACCAACCACAATCCCTACTGGTCACATAGCTTCTGTTACGTTGCCAAGATAGCGACCATTGGGAGTTGGAAGTTTCCAGCGCTCCAAACTTAACTTTTGAACCGTTAAGAGTGCACCAAGGTACTCAAAGGGCTCTGCATTTTAAAACAGCACATGTAAGCACAGAAGTAAGTGATTTTTGACAAAGCCAGGTTTTCTTTCGACATACCTGGCTTGTTAAAGCCTGAAACCATAATCAGAGATAACGGGTCGGGTACTAAAACAATGGTTAACGCAGACTTTCTAGGCAATATCCTCGTTCTCATACAGTTAGTGTTTGGTGTGTCATCAGACTTAAAAAAATGTATTGTAGTTCATTTTACTTGTTTTTTAATGCATTTGTTAGTCCATGGCAGCGAGAAAATAAAAATAGAGATGTTTGGACTGTGAGCGTCAGGTCTTTGCTAACAAGCTGCAGATGCGTTCCTCAAAACCTCAGAAAAGTAATTTAATTTGACAGAGCAAAACTGAAATTAAAATTATCTCAATCTGTCAAAAGGATAAATGTGCTTCATCAGCAGTCTCTGAAGACGCTAATAAATGTAATTATTTTCTGCACTTTGGTTTTTAGCACTTTTCTGAATTGGACTGGCTAATTTGAATAGATGGCCCAATTTTGCGCAGTTTATGAATTTAACCTAATTTAAGTATTTGTAAATAGGCTTTGCATTGTAGTCATGGTTGTATTTTAACCATTTCGAGAGATTTGAGAATCAATCCGTTTCTTTCTTTTTTCTGTAGGTTTAACCGGTTGCAAAAGCTATACAATCCTTTTGTGAATTCGCCACGCATTGAATAAAGTCGCAAAGTGTGGTGTCATGCTCAAGGGTTCTGTGAACAGTGTTATTTATTGGGATTGAGTACGCTCTTTATTTCAACCTCTGCCTATATGTCATGAACTCAATGATTATGAATCTGGTCCAGTCTCCACACCCTTATTGTTCAGAATCCTACCCACAGACCACAAGAGGGCTCTTTTTGACATTTTTCATCTCTGATACACCCCAGCTTAACTTTCCTGTCTTTCATTTCAAGCAGCAAGGAGACCAAAATAATATAGTATACACAGATTAAGATCAATGCACAGATTAGAAGGTTCTAAAGCAGCATTGCCCCAAGTACAGCTTACTCGACAAATGTGTCCCTCTAAAAAAGTATTTTTAGCACCTCAAAGAGTTTCTCAGGATACACAGTCAAATCTATTTTAGTTATATGGCTGCAGTACTCCGACAAGTAGTGATTTTGATGTTTTTTATGACCCACAAACCAAGGGTGCATAAATCTCAGCTAGCTAATGTTGACTTCATACATTTCTAAATAATAAATGTATTTTTCTCCCTTCTATTTAATTGCTTGGCCCTCCATAGAGGAGATATAGAATCCCAGACATGGACAACATTAATAAAACATCAGTAAACCAGGTGAGGTCAGATTAAAGTCAGACTGTTGACCTTAAGGTCACTGCTAAATCTTTTACTAGCCTGCTCTGTGTTTGCACTGAGTCTGAGAATGAAACACACATGCCTCCACAAAGATGAAACACACTCTGTCCAGTCCACATGTGAGTCAGCTGTGTGAGGGTGTGTTTGTATGCATCAGTGAGAATTGGACTCACACACACAAACACATGACACGCTGCCATGTGGAATGCTAGTCTGTTAGCTCGCCTGGCTGTAGTGTCTGGTTGCAGTAGGTGTTCCAGGCTGTGACACTGGCATATCTGTGTTTGTTTTATGTCACAGCCCCTCCCTCTAGGGAGATGACAGTCAGGCAGTGCCTGGGGGGGTGTAACCTGAGAAAGGCAGAGCTTAGTAGTAAACAACAACTCCTTTATGAGGCGGAGGCGGCTGCCTGCTGCATTCAGAGATCTGAGAGGGAGACAAAGATGTTCTGGTTAGGGCAGTGGCTTTTAAAAGTGGGGTCTTCATAAGCCCCTGGGGTCCTTCAAGGCGGTCCAGGGGGCCTCAGAGAATAAGTTTAATTCCACTGCTTGTTAATTTAAAGTTAGGACAGTTAGGGTTTAGCTAGAGGTATAATATGAACGCAATGAGTAAGCAAGGAGGATTATATTGTGTGTATTCCTACTACTACCAAAAAAATTAGTTAACTAAAAACAACAATTAGCTATTGATATGCTAACGTAGCTTAAATGTGTTTTTTTAGATGCTCCCGGTAAATTTCAATCCTAAACGTTATTTCCTTTCAATAACTTTACTCTTACTATTTTCAATTGTGGGTTAAAGGGGCTTTTCTTTTAGAAATATACAAATGCAAACGAGTAACGTCTCAATTGAGCAAAATGTTGTGTTTAAACTAAGACCATTTAATTTGACTGAACAGCAGCTGCTTTGACTAAGCTGTTGTGACAGTGGCAGATGAAAATAGTCACTAAGTCGAGAAACCTTATCAATTTGTCAGTTACGCAACAATATATATCTCAAGTTAGCTAACATCAGTCGCTTAGCTTATCAGCCATTAGCTGCTGTGTAATGAAGTAACCCTTTAATCTTAAGGAGAACATGTGTTTTTCTTCTGTAATAGTCATATGGTCTTGCATACGTGTTTATAATGATGTTCTACTTAATAATAAAACACTTTCTTTTACTCATGGGAAATTTTTAGGACTAACTTTGTCGCTATTAAACTACCATTAGCCTCTGGTCATACCAAGTAAGGCTAATGAGAACAAGTGTCAGTTGTTTTGCTTATTAATACAACCTTAAATCTTACGAAAATGTTTTTTAAAAAGAGTCTTGCTTACGTGGTTAAATGGTGTTTTCATTGATACAAATAATTGTGTACTTTACGTCGCATTGAAAACATAAATTAAATTACCATTAGCTGCTGTTCATACCAAGTTAGGCTAATGGAATTGATCAAGTGTCCATTTTATTTCTTATGAATTAAACCTTTAATCTTGAGAACAAAAACACACTCTTGCTTATTTGTTTAAAATAATGTTTTACATAAAAAATAACTATTTTTGTTTTGTTTTGCGTAATTCTTACTTAGTCTTGAATTGTAGTCTATGTTGCAAAAAAAGTTTGTAATGTAACTCACACAGAGATGTGGTGACTATGTTTCAGTACAGCCTGTTTGATTCGCTGTCAGCTGCTCGGCCATGCACAGCAGACCGTGGTTTTTTATCTCGACCCATTCTCCTCCTCCTGTGAATAGAGTTTGGGCGCTCCACGCTTTTCTTTTGTTGTTGAACGCACCCATACAGTCCGGCCCCTTCCCCCCCGCTATCTTTCTTTTTCTTTCTTTTTTTTCTCTCCACCCATCCTCCCATCTCTCACTCACTCTATTTCATCCATCCAGGGAGGGTGACGCCAGCCCCTCTCACCCCGCCCCGTTCAACTCAGTCCACTGCGTTCATTTCATTCCTGCTCCCATTCCGCGCATATTTCGCATCCTTGGAGAGACGCTGCGCATTTTACGCACTCAGCGCGTCCGATTATCCATCAAACCAAAACCGTGAGGACACTCTGGAGTTGGCGGAGTGCTTCCCGATGCTCTTGCGACTCCAATCCGTGGAAAAGTGTGGGAATTAATCCATAAAGCGGCGTATGAATCGAGGTAAGTTCCCCAGGAGGAGTCCCCTCGTCAGCCTGCGCGTCGGTCTGAGAGCCCTCGGACGTTTCGCTTGTTTCTGAAACCCTGAAGTGATCACTGAAGCTGAAATTCAAATAATGTAAGCGAAATCGACACGCTTTACCTTCCAATAGATGTTAAACAAGTCTAACATGCTTATTAATGCAATACCGTGTGAGCTTCAGAGCGAGGATTGTCGCTTTCACTCCAGTTTATCCTATTTTCCCGACACCAAAAACCTTATTCTTCTCCTAAATGCATGCCGGGGGGTGTTTCTCCATCAGTTAGGTTACTGGGTTGACCGACACGTAACGGGAAAAAGATGAAAACATGTTCGCTGCAGCGCAGGGAGGAAGCTTAACAAAGCTGAGTGAATGGGAGACTTGTTGCATCGGCGGGGTTTTTCTCCTCTCCAGCCCAGGCCCCAGTCACAGGAACAGGCCACAGGCTGAGAACTGCACACAGCCAGTGTTTACCAAAAGGACAGAGCACATTATGCTCAATGAGAGCAGACAGGATGCTGCTGGATCTGCTCACAAATTACTCCCTGACTGACCTCTTCATCTTAAAGACAAAATATGAAGGGTATAGAAGTCATTTTATAAGACTCATTTGAGTTTTTTCCACCTTTTTCATCTTTAATGCGTATTCATAACATGTAGCCTACAGTTTGTAGACTCAGCTATTTGGGTCATTCTGAAATATAATTCAGATTTTTTATTTACTTTCATTCTACACCTGATTACATGTCATATGTTTTCGGTGTTTGTCTGCAATGGCATCCTTTTTTTTTTTTTAAATACCTTAAAGTTCTTCAAATGCCCCAGCAGTAGCCTATAGATTTTGATAAATATATTATATATATATTTTATTTCTATTGATTCCAGGTTACTTCTTATATGTTTTAGATGTCAGTTGCTGCAGGTGATTTAGCAGGGACCCTAAAGTTCTTACAATCCTCAGTAGTAGCCTATAGAATGATTGATATGTTTTGTTTCCTTTTTAATTCCTAAACCAGATAACATCTTCTATTATTAAGGTGTCTGATGACATTTTTAAGAGACCTCAAAGATTTTTAAATCCCCCACAGTAGCCTATTATTTAAATATATACATATATATATATATATATTCTATCGATTCCAGGTTACATCGCATAGGTTTTATGTGTTTGGTGAATTTTGAAAGAGAGCTTTTTAAATCCCTCAACAGTAGCCTCTAACATGATTCATATTTCTTATTTAGCTTATTTTATAGATTCCAGGTAACATCCTATATGTTTTAAGTGTCTGGTAAATGTTACAGCTTTTAAACCCCCCGCAGAATCTTATAATAACCCCATATGGACTTATGTTGTGTATTTCCTTTTAAATATTGATTAAAGCACTGCTCTTGCCAGAGATGTGTGGTGATGCAGGACAAACCACGATGTAATTATCAGAGAAGATGACAGCCTGTAGGATGAAACACACTCGCTGCTTTACTTCTGTAACAGTAATCAATCTGTCAGACGAGGGGAGGGGTGCGCTGGATGAAAGGATTTAAATTAAGAGTAGTTGTGTCTCCTTTTAATAGAGAACGTATGGATGAATAAGATTGTAAAACGGGGATAAATGATTTGTTTTATTAATGAGATGATGTAGATCAAGTTCAATGATTAAATTCAAATGAATGTAAGTTTGTCGTCAATGTTATATTCAGATTATTTTCCTAATGACACATTGTTTTAATTTTTTTATCTGCCTATTATAGCCTTATTAATCAAAGCAATGTCCTTAAATATTATTCAAACATGATTCCATTATACAAGAAAAACTGCATTTGAGACAAAAATGACCTTTAACAGACTTACAAATATCCCAAAAAAAAAAAATCTTACTGTTTTTAGACCTAACATATTTAGGGTTTTTATTACATTTAAGATAAGATAAATCTTTATTAATCCCCATAGAAAAAAACATGCTCATAAAGACATATGCATCTTTATAATGTGTGTAGAGTAAGTTTTGCTTCACCTGTGGCAGATAAAATATTAAATGAATGTATTGTGAGATGATTTATACCACCAATAATATGATGTCATTTCTCATTGAAAAGTGAGAAAAATCCATTTGGGATTTTAAAAACCTTCTTAAAATCTTGACTTTTGGGCACATTACACATTTTGTTTTCCTTTTTAGTCTTATGAAGTGTTTCTAAATGATAAATCAGGCAGTCCGGAAAGTGTAACAGAGGAAGGGGATGCATTTGTGTGTGTGTCTGTATGCGTGTGTGTGTCATTGTCTTTGCTGTGTCTAGGCCTGCAAGTGTACAAAGCTTTATCAGTCACCCTGGGCAAATAGCCCCCCGTCGTCCCTCCACTTTCCTCCCCCCCCCCTCCCTCTCCAGTCCGTTGACATCTGTTTTGAGTGCTCCGTGCACCTGTAGAGACCGGCGAAGTGTGTGTGTGTGTGTGTGTGTGTGTGTGTGTGTGTGTGTGTGTGTGTGTGTGTGTGTGTGTGCGAGAGAGAAAGGAGGAGGCGAATGGAGGCACAGAATGCAAATCCAGGCGTTTGTTCTGGGCCTAAGCAACGCAGACCGGCTGACTAACGACCATTTGGTGTGTGTATGTGTGCACATTTGTGTGTGTGTTTGCCTCTTGCTGTCCAGGCCAGGCAGGCCTATTGTTGCAGCAGCAACAGGCGTCGGTGGATGAGGACGCACCATATGGCCTCTGTGTGCTTTAGGCTCCACCGCTGTGTACGTGCACATGTCTGAGTGTGTGTTCACACACTTCACCAATGCTGGCACGATATGGTGGAGCCGTCCGCCGCATTGTTTTATCTGTCGTCATATTTCTACGACGAAATCCGACACACAGATTTGTATGGAACCCAGATTAAGGGGAGTAATCTTCTTGGCATGAAATGCTGTCTTGTGATGCTCAGATGTTGTCACATTTATTTTTTATGCGCTTTTTTTTCTTTCTTTAGCAGTTAAAAGTGTGAATTGTCAGTTTGACAGTTGGATGAATCAACAGGTGATTCAGGGAATTTACGTGATGCTCCTGACCGTGAAGACCGTGTTTTTGCCATTACGAAGGTGTCAATTGGACAATTTGATATATTTCTTTTTAAATAAAATGTTGTTTTAAAGCTTATTAAACTTACAGGGTCCCTACGCTCTTTTTTTCAATGCATTCTTACTATTTTCTATAATTCTTTTGCATTGTATCCTTATAATGTAATTGTATGCGTGTTGTGTTCAGGTCAGGCATGTAGCAATATCAATAGGGATACATCTCGTCACTTTTTCTTATTAGAGCCTCAATGCTGATAGTGTGTGGGGGGGTGAGTGAGGGGGTCAGTTAGGAGAAGGAGGAGGAGGTTGGGGCGGGGTGCAATGGGGGTAGGTGGGGAAAGGGGTGCTGGTTGCGGTGGGGGGACATGCTTTGTTTAGGAGATGTGGGAACAATGGGCAACCTCCTGGGTGGGGGTGCGGGGGAGTTGGTGTGCAGGGGGGGGCAGCTTTCTGGCTGCAGGAGCCTGTGCTGGCTTGTCTGCCCGGGCTCCCCGGCTCTCCTCCTAGTCTGTCTCTCTCTAACGCCCTCAAATACTTGTATAAATGTTTTTTTCTCATATATTCAATTCATTTTATTCAGTGACAGTTAAAAAGTGAATAATGGACATTATGTGAAATAGAACACCCCAATACATTATTAAGCTTTAGCATAGGGGCCCATAAACTAAACAGAAAGTATTTACATTACATATTACAAACACATCTACAGCTGGAGAGTGCGTATAGGGAAACATTGCAAGCCAAAAAAACTCCTAACACTAACCAAATACCCTTAAACTTATACAACCCCAAATTGTCCCAAAATATCATCCGTCTTAACGTTTAAAATATGTCATATTAAACACATAAAAGGGGAACACATTTGTTCACATTTAATGCATTTCCCAGTGAAGTAACTTGTTAAGATGACCCCCGCTATTTAGTGTATTCAAGCTTTGACATATTTTTATAGAAATTGTTAACTGAACCTTTTTAGAAAGACAGGCACATATAAAGACTTATTAAAGATAAGATATTGACATAATAAAGCTTTTACAATTTAGCTTTTTTACCCGTTGTAAAGTGCTTTTTCCTAGTCTTTCATGTATTCAAGGGAAATAAGTTGGGATAAACACAGTCTGTTGTAGAGCATATTTACTACATTAGACAGGCATTGTAAAATATATGTTTTTTTGATATGCTGGGTGTATACAATATATCATTTTTAGATGCTAGATATGGCAGAATATGTTGCTATCAGCATATCTTGGTAATACCGTACATGCGATTCTGCTACAACAATGTTGTGAGATATTAATCTATGATGAGTGGACATTATGAGTTGTGTAAATGGTTTGAAAATAATAACCCTGATGGGACTAAATCCACATCTGCAAAGCAGGATCTCACTATATGTTGCACTTATTATCTGCATATACAGATTGTTACACACAGTTTTATAAAAGCTGAAGTTCAACAGTGTTCACTGCAGAGGCACACATACAGCAATGTATTCGCTTATATCTATGTACAGTATATACATATGTGGTGTGTTAAGATGACTAAACTGTAGTAGTATGGAAAGGAGAGAATCATTTCCACCTCAGGAACCGTTCCCTTGATTTTGATAGGACAGAAAAAACATTAAGACCGTATTCTTGTTATCTGCATTAGCTTTAGCATTAGCATAAACATGGTTTCAGCACCAAGCAGATAAATGGAAGGGAGCAGCTTACCCACCGTGGGAAGTCTGAGTTAGCCTCCCCCTTCCGGTCCTCAGCAGGAAGCGAGCTGGAAGTCTACATTTTTACTACTGCTGTTTACTTTCCCGGTTGGAGGGATTGACACGAATAACACTTTGCAGAGTGGGACAACAGCTTAGTCTGCTCCTGATACTCTCACAGGGGAACTGTTTACCTGCTGTTGTTCTCACAACCTCAGTTTTTGTCTTCAGCAGGTTGACAGTGATTTTCTTTTTTAAAGTGACACTTTTTTGTTCTGTAGTTTAAAGTCTCGAGACTCAGTGAAGATAGTTATTATTGAGAAATGGCTGAATAATGGCTACGTTGCAACTGAAATATTTTCACAGAATGAAAACATTTACAATTGACTTCAACATTTCTTGGTATTTTTCTGACACCGATTTGCCTTTCTTTCTTCAAATGCTTTTAGCACCTGTGAAGGACGGCAGTAGATTTTCACATGTTCATCCTTTTTCCATTAGCCAGACTTACAACAAAATAGAATCTTTCATATCTAATGAAATAAACATTTGTTCGATTAATTACACCCAGAGCTTTTCTTGCTACAGCCTTTTGTTGTCTGTAGCCTATGTATGACCTGTAGCAGCTAGCTAGTTAGCTTATTATCTGCGTGTAGGTTGTGTATGTTTTTTTTATCACTGTGAAAATCGATTTTCAGTGTTAAACTAATCTCTGGGGTTTGTTGTTGTTACATTTTGTGTGAAAGTCTGCAGCAACCTGTGTCTTTACTCAAATATTATCAAGGCTTTAATCCCTGTAACCCAGTCGTGTTTTTATTGGCAACATCAGAAAGAAAATACTCATAAAGCTAACATCTAGGAACATGGCAAGATTGCTGAACATATTACTTAAATGGCAAGAGGACAGATACCTTTAAACATCTTGGTTTATCAAATTCATATGAAAGACAGAAAAGGCTGTCTATCTGAAATCCTAACAACTCAATTTGCCTTAGTTTGGATTTTTACCTAAAAATAGAGAGGTTTAGATTATCCGACAAGCCCGATGTCTACCTAGCTACATACAATTACCATATCTCATTCAAAGTATGCCCAAAATCTTGAAATCTATATATTTTAAAGCCAATTATACCTAAAATAACCTACTACACATCGGCATTAGAGGCACAGCTACCACACTCTCTGCCTCCTAACCTGCATCGGTCTAAATAAAGCAATAGCAACGTTTTAATGGACCACAGATGGAAACCCAGTTCAGGGGCTAATTCATTTTGTGTGTGTGTTGAGCAGAGTATATTTTAGCTGTTGAGGATGTAATTGTGGAGCTGCACAGATAGAGTTCACTGTACTCTCTTCACATTCATGCAACCATGCAGTGTCCATTTACTAGGTCTCAAACATAAATGCACACAGACATAAACACACACGTTTGGTTTCTCTGCCGGCACAATGCTCCTGAGTTCACACTTATTAAATGGTGTTGGTATTGCTGTAGCCTCCCCAGGCCTCTTTTTCTACCGGTGGAGGATATTGTCTTCCGTGTGTGACAGTGACCCCCACCCCACCCCCCTCCAGGAAGAGGCCACATAATAGCTCGCTGTGACTCAGCAAAAACTGGTGGAAGAAGACAAACAGTAAAAGGATGGAGAACAGAGAGTAGGGCTGCTAGCTAAACCTTTTACCATCACATTTCCAGGAGGAAATAAGCACTTCACTGTATCAGTGTGCAATCTGCGACCAATTACTGTGTGTGCATAAATGGTAATGCTTCTGTGAAAGGAGATGGTGAAATAATGAGGAGTGCATGCTGTGAACCACTGCCTCTTCACCACTCATAAAGCAAGTGTCTTTCCCACTTTCTCTGTCTTTCTCAAGTGTGTACTAGCGCCGAGGAAGAATGAAAGGAGCTTTTCTGGTTTGGTTTCACTGATGCTGCTTTTTCATTTCGCCCGATGAATATCTGTCTTTGTTTTTTAAACATGAAATCGGGTCAGAAATAATCCTACCAACTCTTTCATTGAGGTGATCATTTTTCCAGGGCATTGTACCAGATGAATTTATCAGTAATGGATTAATTGAAATCGTGACCATGAACTTTAAAGACTGAATGCAGAGTTGTGCGTCAGCGCCAAGACAAAATCACGACTAATGGAGGACAGAACTGATTAAAGTCGGCAGTAGAAAGGGAGGCACAAGAGATTGGTTTGGAAATTATTTGTGACTCAGAAGGTAGAATGGTCGTCCACATAACGGAAGGTTAGTAGAAGGTTCTTCAACTCCTCCAGTCCACATGTAGAAGTATCCTGTGGCAAGAGAATAAACCCCAAATGCAATTGAACACAAAACGATTCAACTTTTTTTGAACTTGTTTTTGTTCAGATGCCTGAAATAAGGTCTGTGGTTAACACAATCTTAAGATATATTCACGGTAGGTTCTACGACATCAAATATGTCAGTAAATACCCCACTCATCAATGTCCGAAGCGTCTACTTTTCTTAAAAACAGTGGTTGCTCAGAAGTGGCCTAATGAGACTACTAAACATCATCACACCGAACATAAGCCGCCTTAAGCTTAGCAGTGTTAATGCGCAGCCATGCAACCATGATGTTCTTCGCTGAGGATCCAGCGGTAGCTTTTTACTTCTGCAATTGTAGTTCTGCCTCAAATATCATTAAAGCGGTGTTGACTTTATTTGAACCCTCCAAAGTTAAGCAACATTTTTAAAAGACTATATTTATCTTAATAATTGTGAGTTTTATCAGCCAATAATAACATTTACGTCATAACCCATAACACAAACAACAATCTTGACCCAGATAAGTTACATTGAGGTTGTTTATTTAAAGAATTGACACCACAATATACATTAAACAGGACAATTTTGAGTATAAAAATTGAATTATGCAATCTAGACAATACTACTATTATTCATTGCATTTTTAAGATGAAAATAGTTTAAAAACTGCACTTAAGTTGCCCAACTAACCTCTTTTACAATCTGAATAACCCCATTCATAACTGTACAGTAATGCTTTAAAGCTCTTATGCTAGCAGGAACCCTTTTGAATTATTCCAAGCGAAGTTACCTTTGTGGAGCTCAAGGACAGAGATTTTCTGAATCTGAAATCATAAACTTAAATACACTCTGACTCTTTGAATAACATGAGGTGCAAATGTCCACTGTGGAGGCTGTTAAGATAAATGATCTGCCCTGAATCTGTAAAAAAAAACGAGTGATGGGCCTGGATAGTCCTTGATGAACTTAAAACTGGCTCATAAAAGCAAAAGCATAAAATATCACCTCTGAATAATTATATTTAGGGCGTAAGGGACCATTAAAACATGGCAGAACATTATAAAGTGGAACAATGTTTGCTTTGAGGATTATGAGAAAATCCTGTTGTATAAAGCGTGTGTGTGTGTGTGTGCGCACGTTGGAAGCAGTTAAAACAGATGCCGTTCAGTGTTCCAATAGAAGAATGAGTGAAAGGAACTGACTAGCCTGTGATAACACATTCAAGTTGTCTACCAACAGGACCCCCTGCTGATACACACACACACACACACTCACACACACACACACACACACACACACACACACACACAACACACACACACACACAACACAACACACACCTAAGACCCTCTTGTAATGCAGGCACATCACTTGCATTACATTTCATTACAACCTCGCCCGTAATACGGAGGCTGAGAGCCATGCACATTGCACACATACATCGAGTTGGCATGTGGTGGAAGCCAGTAAGTGAAAAGAGGAAGAAAGGCGACACAGAGGGAGAGCATGAGAGTCCAAGGCAGCTGCAGGGCTGTGGCTGTGCGCCCTGTGTGTGTTCTCCTGAGGGCTGGCACTGACACCATGGAGCCTGCTGTCCTGGCTGCAGTGGCCCGGGCCTGCCTGGTGACAGGGACACAGAGGAGGGGCAGCAAGGGGGCACAGGAGTCGCCCAGTCACAGTTGATTGTTGTGTGACTAATGTCTCTCTCCAGCCTCCATCTGCTGCTGGGCCCCTCTCATGCTCAAATCTCCTGAGCCTCAGTAGGGATTCTACTGTTAACCATGAACCCTTCTCCTCTTCTTAGCTCTTCTTTTCTCTAAAACCTACTGATTTCTGATTTTTCTCATTAAAAGCTGTCATTACAGATACATTCATTAATAAACAGTATTTGTTGGATTTGTCTGTTAACCATAAAGCCTTCCCTTCTCTTCCCTTTCTGCCCTCCCTTTCTCTTGTATCGTAACGTTACGTGCCTTCTTGTCTCTTGTCTAATACCTACTGATTCCTGATTTTCACAATCATAAGCATCTTCAAAGTCATTACAGATACATACATTATTAATTAGTATTTCTTAGATGTGTCTCTTCTCCATGAAGCCTTCTCCTGTTTTCTACAAAACTATTTAGTTTTAAATTATTTAGTTTACAAAACTAAATCATTTGTAAACCTCACAGCAGCTTAAACTACAATGGGATTTATAATAACATTTGCATTGTGCCTTGCTGGTGGTTAGCACTGTTGCCTCACAGACAAAATATTCAGCAGTCCTTTTTCGTGGTTTTTCTCTGGGGTTCCTCCAAAGTCCTAAAACATGCATGCTAGGTTAATAAGGTTAATCGGTCAATCTTAATTGCTGTTAGGTGTGAAATTGACTCTCGATATGGCCTTGTTCAGACCTGGTATTAAGATGCTTCTTTTGTGACCTAATCACAAATAGACAGCTCTAGGTACAGATGTGAATGCACACAAGTGACATTGAGACACGATTGTTCAGACCAAATGTCAGGTGGTCACTTTGTGTACGCATGTGGACCCTTGACCGCAAGGACTGCCCTCTCAACTGACATGTCTCGTCAAAGTTGATAGTTTTTTTTTTTAGGAATTCATCAAAAGTAGTGTGATTGTTCAGTTCTACTTTTGTGCTTAAAGTAATATTTTGTTGTTGTTGTGAAGATGACTTTTTAGTGATTCATGGACAATAACTGGCACAACAAACCATTATGACCCTTAAAGGGAGGGAATGCTCATGACATGCATTTTTAAATAATTATCATAGGATAAAACAGACCAGTCTCTGCCAGTCTTTATTTATTTTTTTTAATCTGATGACGTTATCAGTGATTTTAAGCTGATTAATTACCGAAATAACATCAACCCTGTGGGCGGCGCCATTTTGACGAGTCACATGACTTATTTTACCGGACGTGACGTGAACTATGCGTTTGGACAAAATGACGTATGTGCTTCGTCCATGTTGTTGCAAATAGGATATATTTTTTATCGTAATGAACAGGTGTTCCTATCACAAATTATATTTCAAGAAAAGCTAAGTTTCATTTTGACTTTTTAACAGCCAGTCTCAGTTCTGTCAAAATACTCACAGCTAGCTGAGTGCTTCTAGGGCATTTTTATTGTTTTCACCTATTCATTGAGAAAAATGTCCACTTCATATATATATTTATTCAGATTTTTTTGGCTGTATATATCTCTTTAGTGATTTATGTTGCCTGATACACGTCCTCGTGTTTTGGTTAATACATTTAATTTCATAGTCAATGTCAACATCATGCCACCATAATAATTAATCTGTGGTAGCAATATATGTGTATTATTTACACTGTGAAATATCGGTATATCTAAGGAAATATGTATGAAATTATTACTTTTTAATGATGAATTAAACAAATAAGATGTTTGGCCTGAAATGAACGCTTTTCTTATTTAATATTCACGATTGATTTATCATCATCATCATCATCATCATCAGGCCTTTTCTTTTGGCATTGTATTTTTGACATGCTTGACAATCGGCACTACAATTTAAAAATATTGTGCATATGTTAATTTTAATTGTAAAGTATATAATGCTAAGAAGAAAGGGCTGTACCCGTTAAATGTACCCACCTTTCATTTATTGGTTCAACCTAAGAGGTGCGTTTCACATCCTTCATGGCAACCAGTGCTGTTCTCAATACAGCTTCTTCTAACACCACAGTGCCGAATTCCCTGTGTAAACATATGCAATCCAAGTCGTCGGTGACCAGTTTATCTTCAAGCTCTTCAAGCTCATGACAACATATGTTCATCAGAGGATTGTCCATGGCTACACACCGACTGCAAGTACACCATTCATGTACAGGTCTCCCTACTCGCCCCCCGAAATCAATTGCACGAGTAAAGGGATCGTCTCCAGCAAGATCACCGTGCTGTTCATCCTCATCGTCACTGGATTCCTGACGGTTCTGGCCACTTGGCTCAAACCTATATGGCTGAATTCCCCCATCCAATCTCTCCACATTGCTCAAAACTTCTTCCTCGGCTGACGAGTCCGAACTCAAATACTCCGCCATGTTTTCGTCGAACGAGCTGTTGGTGTGTTTACAAAGTGAACGCATAGATGACGTCACGACCTAGTTTTTTGGATCATGTGACTACTGAAAATGGCCAAAATGGCAGCTGCCTGACGGAATATACAGGTTTTGATAAAAAAGAGCTATAAAATCATTATTTACCGGGGAATATCGCTGATTTCTTCAGGGTATGGTTTAAACATAATGTTTCACTAAATACTGAAGTTTTTATTAATTATCTAATGAGTGGACCCTTCCTTTAAGCACATGAAGTCTCAGTTGTATTTTATTTGCAGGGACAATGTTACCAAATTGATTTTATGATTCATTAAATAATATTTGGAGCACTTTTTGGCGGTTGAATCTGAAAACATACCACCGACTTCCCTTAAGCTTTTGTTGCCGACTCCTTAACATGACATTGCTTATTTACATGTCAAGCAGACATGGGGCATAATTAGCACTGACGTGGAGGCATGTTTTTGTCTAGCGAATTAACATAACTTCAATAATTGCTTCTTTTAGCTCTGTTTTGGTCTTCTCCATATCTGAGGAAATTCTGCCTCTGCTTAATTCTGGACTACATTATCAGCTTGTCTCAAACTTTGTCTAACAGGTGCTGGCCAGGTAGTTTAATGTGTGTTTATCAGAGCGTTCTTGCTGAAACAGTTTCCATTTGCTACTGTAGACAAATCGTGAAATGTTGATTGACGAGAACATGCCTAGAATTCTAATAGGATTACACTGCAGAAGTGGTTTGAAAAGTTTCTACTGATGTTTCGATCCTTTATATCCGCCATTAAAACGTGTCATCAGTGGAGTTATGGTGAGTTATGATGATCACAGCCTCTGTTACTTTTGAAAAGGGATACTTAACTTTTGCGCACACAGTGTCACACTCTCTCTGTGAAGAGGAAACAAATCTTGTTTCTGCTGGTGCTCAACCATAGGTTGTATGAATGAGTCCTTTGAATGGAAAACTGTTGGGGGAGGGCAGGAGGGAAGAGGGGAAGAAAGCAAGGGTAGGAAGTTGGAGAGGAAACGGAAATGAGGGTGAATAGAATAAGCATGAAGAGAGAACCAGAGGACAAACTCAAGCAAATCCAGCAGATCTCATTCATTACACATGGCTGCGAGTCTAAGCCAAAGGAAGTTTTCTTGCGGCATCGCAACATTTTGCCCCAGGTGTGATAAAACTGGGCTCAAGTTTATTAAAATGTGTCCAAAAGGTTGCCCGCTGATTTACAGGCTTAAGTTGCATGTGTGTGTGCTGTCAAATGTAATTGTGCTAAAATAAGCCAGGCACACATACATGGACTGAAACACACTTCGGGCTTCTGCAGGCTGTGGCAAGTGACAGTGTATGGGAAGTGTGAACAGTAAAAGACCAGACAAAATGACATGTGTTCGCCCAAGGAGCTGGCACCAAAATTGTGTGTGTGTGCATATGTTGGTGTGTGATTGTGTTGTGTACTTCGCCAAGCCTGCTGTTTACTGATGGGGATTTTAGAAGAATTGTAGGCCGCTGGCAAGCCCCTTCAGTTTGTTTTTTTTCCCTCCCTGAATCTGCTAGTAGCTGTGTGTCGTACTGGTCTATTTGTCTGTCCACTTGCTCCACTTATGTGCATGTGGATTTAATGTTGGGCTACCGCAGCGGTTTAACAAAATAGGCAATTTCCTACATGAAAAGAAGCAATAATGTTCCCCTAGCAGCTTGGATGCAGGACTACAATATGTTCAGAACTTCAAGCTGCACTGCTCCTGTTAAAAACAAAGACTTAATATCAGCGTGAATCTGGGTTCCAGAGCTCCATAGACCAACCTATATTCTTTCGATTTGCCCTTTTTTCTGAAATGTTGGGTTTTAGCGATCATAAGTTTGAATGGGTAGGGGAAAATCACAATTTAAAAGTGGAATTCTGAACAGCAATGAGCAGCACTCCGTACAGAGAAATCATTCAACATTAGATCTGTTCCTTAAGGCAGCGGTTCTCAACCTGTGGGCCGCATTGCAAGTGGGCCGCCAAATAATTTGCAAAACATCATGATATGTGTGGAAACATTTCATTATTAAGATTATTTTTTTATTTGAACCTCTTTTCCTTTCTCTTTCTTGATCCTCCTTAGCAATGATCATTACAGTCCTTGACAGTGGTCTGTATTACTGGATTAACAACGTGTCACATGTTCTGAATTGACCAATCAGAACTTTATTTATCCTCCGTATTGCTTATGGTTGAATGTGGGCCGTGAACATCTTTTAGATTCTTAAGTGGGCCCTGAGTTGAAAAAGGTTGGGAACCGCTGCCTTAGGGTATTGAAGGACATTACCTTCAAACTGAAGACTCTTGCTGTTAGGCAGACCTGATGAAAATATAGATTTGGTTAAAATATATGCTATATTTGTGGCTGAAAACTCAACCCATTTGAAATTCAAAACAAGGCGTTAGCATGTAGGTTAGCCATGGGAGAAATTTCGCTTTGACATATTTTACGGCTAAGGAATCATGGCTACCCAGAAGCACACATCATTTATTTGCTGGAACTATTTAACATCTAGCTAATATAGGAGCAACAAATGTAAAGTTGCCTTTTATAAATGTACAATATTTAAATTTTTAAGGGGAAGAGAGGAGTATCACATGCAAAAAGTAAACGCAGGATGTTGTGGTAATGTGGAATGTGCTAACCTCTCTGCTACTGACATAGGCTACTTCTTGTAGCTCACCCGATACTTTTTGTTTCTGTTTTTTTTCATTTAGGGTTCCTGCTTTGTGAAGAGGGATTTGGACCAGCTTGCTGAGTTGTCTTCCCTGTACCAGCCACTTTTGATACTATTATTGGTAGTCAAAAATTGGGATTACCGTTCTCGAATCAGCAGCTAGCATTAGCATTCTGTCCCTAGTTGTTCGTAGCTGGATGTCTCCGCTTGGAGGTAATTATTGCCATTAGCAATAACGTCAGCGCTAGGTTACTATTATCACCTTACCAATAGCATTAGTGCTGAGTACACGTCAGCTGGTTAGCATTAGCTGCCAATATGGATCGCAGTAGCTGGAGCGGCAGTGAGAGTCCGGGGGACGACATGGAAAGACTAAGTGACTCTGGAGGAGATAAAACAATGGATGGGGACCCTGAGGGGGTCTGGAGCCCCGATATCGAGCAGAGCTTTCAGGAGGCCCTGGCAATCTACCCGCCCTGTGGACGGAGGAAGATTATACTGTCGGATGAAGGAAAGATGTACGGTATGTAATGGGAAATGGGAAGAATTTGGGTGTAAACTGCTGTGGATAACTGAAATATAATTTTTTTTTGTGCTACCAGAAAATAGAGGGAAAGGCCATGATGGCAACTTCATTTTTCAAATGTTGTACAACTAAATGCAAAATGCCCATGCTCGATATTTGATATATTTCTTCTTACATCTTTTTTTTAAAGCAAGTTCTTGGAAATATTAATCTAAAAGAAGGACATATTTAGTTTTTTTCCTTTCGAAAAACTTCAACAATTAATTAGTTTGCAAAATTGATGTTGATTAATTTCTATAGATCCATAAATCAACTAAAGGACTGGCTGTTTCAGCAAAATGTGATGTGCTTATGTGTTTATACATCCCTGGTTGCTAATCTTCCATACAGAACAACAAAAGTTATGGAATAAAGAGAATATTTTAAGAATGTGTGGATATTTTCAAAAAAAACGTCACAGTTTTGTCGTAGAATGCAACATCTATGAACAGTGTTATGAACACATGAAGAGATTGGGCGAGCTGTTGGTGGGGGTGTGTAAGCTGTGTGTGAACGCTGTCTCACAGGGTCTCTGGTGTCAGAAACACAGGATAGAAAGAAAAACTGTAAAGGAGCGGAAAAAGAGGCGTGCTATAGGTGCATCGTCTGTATGTGTGCGCGTCTAAGAATAAGTGTGAGCGTAGGAAAAGATGTGTGTGTGCGCTTGTGAGTGTGTGTGTGTGGACTAATAGAGTGATGAACAGATGGTCCTCTGGCTGCCACCAGCTGCGCCTCCCTCCCTCTCTCTTTCACTGCCGTTTCTCCCTCTCTCCCTCCATCTGTATGCAGAGTGCACTTTAGTGATTTCTTTATGATTCTACTTGAACTTTAGACTACTAAGTAATCTGAGATATTTTATACTTTTCCCCCAATGTGGACACTTGTAGAATGTCTTTGTATTTCCCATTCAGCCCAAGTTGCATTATTACATTTGGAAAACACTTCCTTTATAATTGCACACAAACTGCATTCATTTGAACATTTATAACTTTTTATATTAACAATGGCAAAAATTATTATGTGAAAGTTGTTGCTTATAGGAATAAATCCACCCAAAAATATCAACCAACTTAACTTTAAGCGCACTGTTTGGATTTTACAGCCTGTAACTTCACTGTTTTGGTTTACTCGCCACACTCATCATTTTCTTCGAAGCTTTGGTTGCCGAAAAACAACAAAAAAGAATCCACTGTAGACCGCAATTCAAGAAATAAACAGCTGAGAGATAAAGTAAAACATTTACAAATTAGGGCCTTGTATGTAAAAATCTGGAGACATTAAATTGATTCAAGGTTTACGAAGCGTTACTGCGATGTATTGTGATTTTTAATCTAATTATGTTATGCGATTGACTAAAATTAAATTAAATGATCTTCAACTAGTAGAACAGTCCTGTTAAAAAAATCCCACCATGATCATTTAAGCATGTTTTTTCAATGATAATGTATTTAATGTTTCATTAATGGTTACTTATATCGCTTATCATATCGTAATTTTAGTCAAAATAATAGCAAACCATTTATTTTTCATTTTATTGATTGGCCACCAATCAATCCATCTAACTCTTCTCTCTGCCTCACTGGCATGTTCAGCGTTATTTGTTCACCTTGTTGACTTTGTGTCTAAATTGTTGACACGGTTATCACGGTAGCCTAAGTGAGTTAGACAGTTTCTGTTTTCAGAGGCAGAGGGAAAGGAGATGATGAGCAGCGTTTGGCACAGAGACCAGGGGGTTAAACTGTTATTAGAACATCTGTGCTAACCAGAATTATGAGACAGTGTCTAGCTTGTTCTTATTTTGGCTCATGATGCACACAGAATAATTCAGGTTCACATTTGTGTTCATGCATGTTGTTTTATTTGACTTTGGAGAAACATGGAGGCCTTAATGAGTTTCCTTAGCTACAACAAAAGTTCAATTCTGCATCATACTAAATTTGCCTAACCTTGGGGTCACTTTAAATCATAGTAACAATGTCTTGACCTGTCGAGAAAACCTAGTGGTATTCATCATTGTTCTGTGGTTTTTAGAACATTATATTAAGAGTAAAATGAGTGGCACGTGAGTATTTCTTCTGAAAAGAAAGACTTAATATCTGGTAGGGGACCTATTTGGGTCTTAGAATACCCTGCAGGGAAATGGGCTGAAATAGAAAAGAAGAAGGCAGTGAGAGAAAATAAGAGAAGGGTTGGGAAATCATGAATGGATGTGTATAAATGGGAGAGTGAATACAAAGGTGAATAATAGTGCTTTTATCTTTGCCAAAGGTACAGTAAATGGACAGTGGCTTTGTACCCTACAGACACATCATATGGATCTACTGGGTGGAAGTGAATATAATTAATTTGTATCGAATCTTCTCTCTCTCTTTAGCCATTGATCAGGGAAATGTTCAAAACACATGTATTTAAGAGGGTACTATAAATGGCAATGTGGGAAGTGTAGTCTGCAGCAGTGAAACATGATATATATATCTCACAAACAACTTACAGCCACATTTAAATATTGTATAGGCTACAGTGTTGTATACAATATACAAAAACGTGACTATATTCTTTTTCATTTAAAACCAAATTGTATGCTGTCCCAATCCAGACACTTCCCTTAGTACACTGCCTCTCGTACACTGGTAAGACTTGCGCAGTGTGTAAATTTAGAAAAGGTGGTGTTGTGGTCGGCCCTCACCGGAAGTGACAATCACCTATCAGCTAGCTAGCTAATGGTGGATTCTTTTCAACACCAGTATAGTGGTACACTTATCAAATACTGAAAAAAACATTACCGCTGTTAGTTAGCTAGCTAGATAACAACAGTTTTTTTAACTAGCTAGCTAACAACTCACAGGAAGTGACAATTGCCAACTAGCTAACTTGCTAACGGTGGCTTCTTTTTGATACCAGTACAGTGGTACATTTATTAAATACAGAAAAAAACATTTATAACTTTTGTTTTTATAGTGCTGTGTTCACTGCAGCAGCCACAATGGCGCATAACTTCCGTTACTTAGCCAAGTTTGAGAGTGCGAGAATTGTCCTGCGTTACGGACTCAAACTTTTTGACAAACTTTTGAACTTATTGTGCATTTTGCTATGTTTCGCTTTAAAATGCAGTAATGCACTAAAAATAGCTTTATTAGGGCTAAAACAGTTGCCTATATAGACTACAGATCCAGCACAAATAGCTTTCATTTGATAGATTTAGTTAGTCGTATTAAGTCCAACAAGTGCAGTGCCTGTGCAAAACCTGGCAGCTCGGAATAGGCCTCAGCCTGTGGTATGACAATGAATTTTTCTCCCAAAGTACTTATTCTCAATCTCAAACTCAGAACTGTGCCTCCTTTGGTCCTGAATAATATGTTACGATGCAAACCCAGGTCACTGCTAATCAAAACACCTGTCAAATATGGCCTTTTTTTGGAAAATAAACACACCAAGTCCAACGAATTGCGGTATCAAACACCACATTTATAAAGTAAAACTTACCAGGATCAGTGATACTTTGCAACCCCGTATCATCCATGAGTGTTGTGTCTAGTTATTCAACATTTCTGTTTCATGCTGTGTTGTTTTTCGATTACTAGTTTCGTTCTTCAAGCTCCTTTTGATTTTCTGTCAAGGACCATAGCCGTGCCAATCTGAAACAAGCTTTTCATTTGTTTCTTTGGCTGTCAAAACAGGAAGAAGTGTAATAACTCAGTGGCATTGTACCAGCCCTCAAACTGCCTATTTGAAAAGGTCTTAACATTGTAAACAACTTAAGTAAGGCTTTTTTTGGGTTGACTTGTAAAGAGAATAAATTCAAAGTCCAAAAAGATGTATGATAATGCAGAGATTTTCAGATTCTCACAGATAACATTGATTTCTAAGTTGTGCATTTCTAAGTGAAAAACCAGTTGATATTGTTTTTCTAGTGGGGTGTTTACATGGCTGTTGGAGTATAACATTACCATCACTTTATCAGAATTTGGCAATATCTATTAGACTTCACATTTAGTAGATTAGGTATTTTTGATTGTATCATATTATCACAAGTCTGCGTCTAGTTTTTTTATTTTCATTTTGATTAAAAATGATCTAAAATGAGATAACAAACAGTGCAAACTGTGTTTTACAATTTGCGCTTCTCCCTCAATATCTGCTTGTACAGAGTGGCTTCAGCCCGGAGACAGAGACGGGGGTTGCTTCAGTTCGTCACGGTTAATGACCATCTGACTTTGGCCTTGAAGTCTTTCACTGGGCATGTAGAGAGAGAAAGAGAGAGGGAGAGAGGAAGAGGGAGGGAGCAGAAGGGAAGCCCATTCACTACGAGAGGGACAGAGGAGGGGAGAAAGGGAGCAGCCAGAACCGAGGACGGCTAGATGGACAGTTGTGTGTGTGTGTGTGTGTGTGTGTGTGTGTGTGTGTGTGTGTGTGTGTGTGTGTGTGTGAGAGAGAGAGAGAGAGAGTGTGCATGTGAGTGTGTGTTTGTGTGTGTGCTGGAGAGTTTTTGAGAAAGAGGGAGGGTGAGGGATGTGCGCCGCAGGGTTAGTGAAGGATGATAATTCACCGTTAAGCCTCCTAGAAAGACCAGCTGGCCCCTCTGGAGTCAGATGTCAGCCTTAGCAGCCAGGGCTGTTGGTGTGTGTGTGTGTGTGTGTGTGTGTGTGTGTGTGTGTTGGCACGCATGCATGTATATACATGTATGTGTGCGTTTTGCGTGTGTGCTGTCGTCAGACGCAGCTATTGACCGCTAGAAGGAAAACACCTGCATGGGGAGCTGTAGATGTTATCAGTCTAAGCTCCCTATCTCAGTGAGAATAGGATTGGTCAGAACACACACACACACACACACGCACACACACACACACCACAAATCAGATGCACACACGCACAAATACACATGCACACACACCATCTGCTAGTTAGTTAGGGCTATTGTTGCGAGCCATTTGGTTAGTGTGTAGAGAGGTTTGGCTTTGTGCTGATCTTGACCATCAGTTGGCCAGCTGGCCTGACTTTGGTTTTCCACTTCGGAACAAAAAACACAACGGGAGGCAAACCAAACTGAGCCTCGGAGCTCCAAACAAGCATGTTAACAAATAAAATAACAGTCAAGTTAGATACTTTCATAAAAAAATGTTTTTTTTTTAAGATTTCTTTTTGGGCCACTTGTTCTTTTATTGGAGAGACAGATACCCCTTTTTCCACTGAAATGAGTTCCGGTCCAGCTCTGTGCTGGGGCTAGTTTGATTTGCAGTTGGTACAGAAGTTGAACTAATCGGTATAAAAAGAAGAAAACAGAAAAACAGCTTATGCCAGAGTATAGTGTTGTTCAAAACGGCCAATGATAGGAAACGGTTGGTCGTTCAATGCATGGACTTGGTTTCTTCTTTTATAAGGTCACATTGTTCTGTTGTCTTACATAACACATTTAAGTAAAAAACATCTTGTTGATATTTATTTTCTCTTTTATTTATTTTCGTGTTAGAATATTGAGAATTTTAAAGTCGCAGCCTGGTCACACTTTGGATGCCTCTTATGTACAACAATATTAACTAATACGTGTTATAAACCAACACACACACACACCTGTCTGCCACAGGTTCTTTTCTCGATGTGGTTTTCTGCTCCTTCTCTCTCTCTGTCTCCTTTTCCCTCACTAATCTATACTAGCCAGGTCATGCTGAGTCTGCTGTGCTCCCTATTGAAAAGGTTGAATTATTCAGCATTGTAAGCGTGTGTGTGAGAGTGTCTGCGTGTGTGCGCATACACGTCTGCTTGGGTACAGCTGGCCTGCTGTTTCCTTTAATCAGGGGACGGCCGGTCTGCATGAATACCTGTATTGTTGGGTCATGTGTATTCAGGGCTTTGGCGTGTGGGATTTTGTGTGTGTGTGTGTGTGTGTGTGTGTGTGTGTGTGTGCGCGTGTGTGGTGTGTGTGTGTATGTGTGTGTGTGTGTGTGTGTGTGTGTGTGTGTGTGTGTGGGTGGGTGTGTGGGTGTGTGGAGAGCTCAACAGGGGTGTCGGTGATTATAGAGCTACTAAGGGAAACTGCACGTCAAGGGGTCGCCGGGTCAACAGTGCTAAATCAGGCACTAAGTTGTCTTTCAGGGTCATATGATATCTGCTTGTGGTTGTTTGTGTGAAAGAAAGTTCAAACAGGGTTAAATGTGTGTGTGTGTGTTGGTTTTTTTGTCAATGTTTCACCGGTATGTTCTTTCCCTCCAGGTCGAAATGAGCTGATAGCCAGATACATCAAGCTCCGAACGGGCAAGACGCGGACGAGGAAACAGGTAAAGATGGGAGTCAACACTAAATCCATTCATGCTGTCTGATATGTATCAGTATATCACATCATAACCAGTGACATGGTGCTGAATTGCCAAAATAAAACAGGCATGGATAAAAAATTAAACAGTGTCTTTCTATTGAGGAGTTGACGATATTTTACCCTTTATTTTCGTCATTTATTTATTCCCCTTTTGCGCCAGATAAACAAATTAATATAATAAGATAAAATGTATTTCTTTCTTTCATTCAGCCCTTACACTCTAGCTAATTCACTCAAACACATTTATGAAACTGTCTTTAATAACTGATTCTTTCAAAAGACAAATAATTCTTTTGTGAAAAATAACTCTTGCAAATAAGAAGATTTTTAACATTCAGTGGTAGCATTAGACTTCTCATTTTTTGTCATTTTGATGGATATTGTTGTTAAATGTCCCTCCATAATCCATCTTTACTTGTAATAAGACTTGAATAATATAAACAATAATAGCATTTCATTGCCAATTATTCTTTCAAATATTTTAAATAATTAATTTACAGAACCTGCTTTTATTTTACATATTTATAAAGGCATGGAGAGTAAACATGGACAGAGACACAAACTGAGACCGGATAGTTAGGCAAAGGAATTGTCTCACTTTCTACAATTTACTACATACTTCTACATTCTAAGATATTCCTACATTTCATTACAAACCAAAAGTGTTTCTGATTTCAAGAAACATGACGACTTGAACAATGATGACTTAGTGTACAAAAAAACTACAGTTCCCATTGAGTTTTATAAGCATGGTAAAAACAGTGAACAAAATATATCATTGTCAACCATGACATTGGATTAGATTTACTACATAGATCCCAATTTGGACAATGTTGTTTTCATGTGCAATGCCCTGTTTACATGAAGTTAAATGTAAAATAAAATAGAAAATAAACAGTTAATATATACATATCAACAGTAATGCGTGTGAATGTTTCATTTTATAGATATATTAATGCAACGTAAGCAGCAATATAAGCACAGCAAATTACATATTATTACATTACCTTCTAAGAAGAGGCACTTTCACTGAGTAGATCTGGTGTTGGAGCCTTAGCCAACAGCCACCATGTATATGTTGACATTATGTTTTTATTTATTTCTTTGGACTAGTTCATTCCTATGGTCATGTGTAACTATAACAACAGATGTCATTTGGAGGGCCTCTGTGCTTTCAATAGTATATTTCATTAAAAGAGTACATTTTACACTCTGATAAACATTTGTTTACAGTTTCTTGACCGACCATAAAGGGAAACATCTGCATGTAGTGTAATATTACATTACATGTTACTTGTTAGACGCTTTTATCAAAAGCAACTTACATACTCAATACTGTGGGCAATCCCCACAGGAGCAATTTCGGGTGAAGTGTCTTACCCAGGGACACAACGACATGCTGACTGCAGTGGGGTTTGAACCTGTGACCCCCTGATCCCAACACCAAGACTCTATCCACTGCGCCACATGCCTCCATCACATAATGTCTTAGTGTTGTGTTCCGAGGTGTCTTTTTGCTCTCAAAAGATGTGCATAGATTGGTCTATTCACTGTTGTCAGGGGAGTAGGGTGTGTGTGTGTGTGTGTGTGTGTGTGTGTGTGTGTGTGCATGTGTGTGTGTATGTACCTTTCTAGTGTGGCAATAGTCCTTTCATAACCATGGCAACTCACTGTTTGGTCCTTCCTCCTCTCTTTTCTACCCTCCAACCCCCCTTTCCTTTTAACCTCTCCTTTCCTCTCCTTTCCTTTCCTCTCCTCTCCTCTCCTCTCCTCTCCTCTGTCCTTTCCTCTCCTCTCCTCTCCTCTGTCCTGTCCTCTCCTCTCCTCTCCTCTCCTCTCCTCCCCTCTCCTCTGTCCTTTCCTCTCCTCTCCTCTCCTCTCCTCTGTCCTCTCCTCTCCTCTCCTCTCCTCTGTCCTTTCCTCTCCTCTTCAGGTATCCAGTCACATCCAGGTTTTAGCCAGAAGAAAATCCAGGGAGTTTCAATCCAAACTAAAGGTAAGTGGGGAAGAAATTCATCACATCTACACTCAGTTTGGTTGTGAACAATCCTCTGGTGCACAGGAAGTGATGTGTATTTGTTTCACCCTTTAATATATGTACCTGATGATTAGTGAGTAATAGCACTAATGACCATTACAGATTACCAGACAGAAAAAAAGCAGCACCTACAGAAATGAAATTGCTGTATCAGAAACCGAAGTTTGACCAGTTTTTAACACTGATAAACAAGTGGTTGCTGGGAAATGCAGTTCAAAAACGCTGCATTAGTGTTTAAATTACAGAATTACAGAGAAATTAAAACATGTAAGCTTTCCTGGAGCGTATAGAGAAAATAGGACTCATTATGAATCTGGATTCAGTGTGTGTCCCCTGCTTGTTAACATATTTGCTGTGGCTGGATGTTTGCTCTCACAGTGACTCCGGTATCCTAGGTATCTCATTAGGCCGTTAATGTTGTCTCCTCCTCCTCTTCTTCCTGTCATTCTCCTATATCCATACATTCATTCATCTGTTCCTCTCCTCTTCCCTCCCCCTTCCTCCTCCTTCCTTTCAGTCTATTAATCCCTCACCCCTTGTGTCTCCTCTTCCCTCTCTCCCTTCTTTCTTTTTCTTGCTCGCTGATGGTTGTAATTAACTTTGTGTAAAGCAACAAAGAAGCGCTTGTTTTCCGTAGAAAAGCGGTAAGAACTCCAAATGGAATCAAAATGAGAGCTGAATGGATGTTTGCGGTCAAAAAATAAACAAGAGATGCTTAATTAAAATGGGTTATTAAAATCAATATAATTCTAACTTACTGAAGTGTTTACATAAATACGTTATGGTATAGAACATTTGAATTGGCAGCTAAAAAGTGCAATCTAGAAGAATAAAAATGTATCTTTATACACTACTGTTTATTTACAGTATATAACAAATGTATGAGCTAGCTTGTTGTTGTATTCAAAATACAACATTTGATAAAATAGGGATCACCTTGTTAAATGGGTTTGAAGTATGTTGGCTGATGTGAGGGATATGCTTCTAGGCACTCAGTGCTAATCACATATTTTTTAATTATAGATATATCATTATACTTGCAGCTAATTAATATTTCCACTACCAATCATCAGTGGATCTTTTATATAATCATTTCCCAGAGCAAGGGCTTGGATTTAAAATCGCTAGTTTTGTCCAACACATTAGGCGCGTTCACACCGGAGTACTTTTACCCGTACTTTTCCCTTATTTTGCGTTCACACCAAAAAGAGTACTTAGTGCCGGGAACTTTTACCCCCATTGTTAGTGCCTGCTAGAGAGGTGGTACTATCCTGGGGAGAAAAAAGTACCAATTTCTGATTGGCTGGGCGAATTGCAAACCACGCCCCGTAAAACTCTGAAAAGTTTTGTGAAGCCGCCATTGTATTTGCTGGCATTAGCATTATTAGCATTAGCATTAGCCCCGCGCACCAACGGAGAGAGAATAACTTATGGCAACACAAAAAAAAACATGGGAGCGGTGGAGTGATGAGGAGGTGTCGGCGTTCTGGCGATTTACTCGGAAGGCTTCAGTAGATAAAATATCATCCAGCTGCTTCTACGGAAGCCTTCCGAGTCCCCAACTCCGGGGACTTCCGGCCGGGGACTTCGGGTGGCAGTATACGCCGTGAAGTGGTTTGCGGCCTGCCAGTAAACCCAAAGCAGAAGAAGAAGAAGTGACGTCAGCGGCTCATTTGCGTAATATTCCCTCAGGGAACTTATTCCGGTGTGAACGCGACTTAGTTCCATGGGGGTACTAAGTGCCGGGGCACTAAGTGCCGGCACTAAGTACGGCAAAGTACTTGGTGTGAAAGCGGCTATTGTCCAAATTCCATTTTTGACGATATAAAATGGAGAGAAATGTAATTCTTACCATTAAGGAGGCATCGTCAGGAAACATTTGGCATTTTTGTTAAAAGATGACATTTCATGTTGTCAGCCAATCCAATGACACGACCAAAACCAACGATTAATTGATCCTAGCCACAGGTATTGTGAATATATCACAGCCTGAAATGTCGTATTTCTCGGTCTTAGAGCTCCAATTTAATCCAAAAATGATTAGAAATATATAAATGAGCCAAACATTGTAGTTTATTTTGACTGGTTCACACAAATACTGCCCCAAATACTAAATAGAGCATCAAAGTGTATTCATCCACGTCTCAAAACACAAATGTTTTGGTTGAGAGCTGAGAGAAAAACTGAGAGAATTGCTAACACATTTTTGCTTTTGGTCTTTTTTGGCAATAGGGAAAATACAGACTAACACTAATCGTTTATTTTGGTATATAACTTACAAGATTGATAGAAATGGAATGCACTATACAGTGTATAATTAAAGATGCTGTATACACTGATCGTTTGAACCTGATGTAAGAGCCTTCCCCGCTGTTAGATTTCCCATTAAAGCCAAAACACATGGGTTGGTGGTTTAAAAGAAATGAGTCCAGGTCAAAGATGTTATCAAACCCATATGGTTGCTGTATTTAATATGAAAATCCAGCATGATTCCCATCTCAGTACCTCCTATAATGTTATTACCTCCCCTAGGAGGAGAGATTTCTCTCAGTGCCAATTAACTTGAGTGAAGCTGCCAATTAGTGATTCTTCAGCTATTGCGGCGCCTCTAATTCCATTTCATTCAGCTGTTTTCTGCTCAGAGCTCCATGTTGCTCTGAGTTCAGATGTTGCAAAGAGGAAACCAGTGTTACGTGCCAGTCAACCTGACCTGGACGATTTCAATTTAGTAGACAAATGTTCAATATTATCTTTGTTCATTATTAAGCTTGTAAATAATTGATAAAAAATGTTTTATAAAGAAAAACATCATTAATGCATGTGACCTAGTTTTTATTTAAATCATACATTACCACAGTGGTCAGGGGTGAAGTGCTGTATGTACCGGAGTGCACCTATGCATGCACACGCACATTTACGGCTCGTTTTGAAGGGTCTCCAGCCAGAATAGGAAAGTCTGTTAACAGGTCTGCAGTGATCTGTTAATGAGGGTGGGTGATTCTTACAGTATCTGCTGCCCACAGCTGCTTTTTACCACAAAAAGCTCCTCCACTCTGAGATGTGCAGAGCCAGCGTTCAGAGCGCAGTGCTGTTCACACAATGCTTAGTTTCATAAATCTGCTAAAAATGACAGCAGGGTGCTACATTATAACAACACAGTACACACATCAAATGTTTTTACTTCATATTCTTTTGCTTTGGTGAAGGAGATGTCCGGTCACTAGGCCGGTAACCAGGGCCTATTGTAGCAACTTACCAAAGTGTGCAGTTCAACCGCTGTTGTAAACCTAAACTATGTGACCATGTTGAAGAAAACAAACAATTTTAGACAACAAATATTGCCATGGAGATATATATTCAAACTTTTTCAGCAAATAATGTAATTATTTTCATTTGTATCGATATTACAGTCACTTCTGGGTGTTAAATCTTCATCTCTTTGTGGAGATTGTTCTGCTCTGCTGCAAATGTAAAAGTTCTTTATATGCTGGGAACAGCTGCAACGCTTCCTGAACAATAGGCAAGAGTACAACGACATCGAGTATACATCGACATCAACAATTATTTTTCATTTTTTATGCAACCTAAACATATTATTTTTCTGCCGAATATAAAGTCCTTGGTCGTCATTTCGGTGCGTTCCGGTGGCACAATGATAGCATTTTGTTGCGCGCTGGTGGATCACACACATGAGGACTTAGTGTAAATGTTCAGTGTGGAGCTTTTTGCCCTAAGGCAGCAGCCACCCCCCATTCTTCTTTTGCTCACCGCTCTACACTGTTGTTGCTATGACTTCCTTCCCCGGCCACAAGCCAGACCACCACACCCAAACACACACGCATAGAGGAAGGTATACAACATCAATCCCCTGCTTCATCACTGGGAGACTGTTTAAAGCAAAACATGGGCTTTAGACATGGATACACATGGTTGGACACTTATTAGTGTTGGATTTTGCTGTGGTTAGAAAAGCAAAACAAGGTCAAACTCTTTAACCCCTGTGTGAGCCACTTCCAGTAGAGCCTCTTGGTGTCTGAAAGGCTTAAATTCTACATAATGACAAACAGGTTATAGGACCTTGTAAATAGTAATAGTATTTATTGAGATTTCCTCTTTTTTTTAGCAGTTGTTTATTGTCTGAAAAGCAGTTTTTAGATCTTGAGTTCCATTTAAATGTCCAAAGTGACAAATCTCTAGGTGCCCATGCTACTTTTCCCAGTGTTGTGCTATGGTACCGCTCCATTTTTGGCAGCCAGTTTACTCACATTTCAGTTAGACAATTTGCATAATCAAAAGATGCAGGAGGCGCCAATCTGATACCAACCATTCAGATAATGTCAACTAGGAGGAATATGACAATCATTATTTTACCCCCCAGGCCTTTGTTTCTGTAGCTTTTAAATGTAATAATTTACGATTCACTTGAATGTATGGGGCCAGAATGTAAAGTGTGTTCATGATGACGGTGATGGAGGTTATAACACAGTTGCAATGCAGGACAAAAGATAAAAAAGGATACAATAGCAAAAGTGCAATGTAGCAGAATACAAATGTATCATACACAACTATATTTAAAGCATGTTATCTCTTGATCAAGCTTGTTATAGAAATTCAAATAAAAATAATTGTGAACTGATAACATTTGATAAAATAGGGATTACAACCTTATTGTGTTTGAATTACATTGAAGAGGCCCCATTTAGCTTGTTGGGGTTTCCCCTTTAATGTTATGTGTTATATAGGTTTTTGTGCAATTCAATGGTCAGTGAAGGCTAAAATCCTAAATTGGGTAGCACTCCAACACATTGTACATGTTAGCTAAGGGGCGGGACAGCTTTAAGCGTTTGACCAATCAATCAATCAATCAATCAATCAATCAATCAATCAATCAATCAATCAATCAATGTTTATTTATATAGCCCAATATCACAAATGTTACATTTGTCTCAGGGACTTCACAGAATATCAGTATGACAATACGACACCCTCTGTCCTTGGACCCTCTCATCGTACAAGGAAACATTTCCAAAGAAACCCCACAGTTTTAATGGGGAAAAATGGGAGAAACCTCAGGGAGAGCATCAGAGGAGGGATCCCTCTCCCAGGACGGACAGACGTGCAATAGATGCAGTGTGTAAATTGAAAAGATAATACATTTACAACATAGGTATTCCAAATGTTTGGAAATGCATGTGTCTATAATAAGAAGAAGAATCCACGAGGATGTCAACAATCCTGTGGGAGCCATCAGGGAAGTAGTATGATGAGAGTCAGGCAGACAGGTTCAGCCACGACTCGAAATCCAGGACTCAGGATGCAGGACTCAGGATCCAGGACTCAGGATCCAGGACCACAGCAACAGGCACAGCCACGACTCAGGATCCAGGGCTCGCAATCCAGGACTCAGGACCACAGCAACAGGATCAGCCACGACTCAGGATCCCGGCGTAGATAGACACAAACTGGAAGCTGATTCCACAAAAGTGGAGCTTGATAAGAAAAGGCTCTGGCTCCCATTGTACTTTTAGAGACTCTAGGAACAACCAACAACCCTGCATTCTTGGAACGCAATGCCCTAGTAGGACAGTAGGGTATAATGAGTTCTTTAAGGTAAGATGGCGCCTGCCCTTTAAGGGCTTTGTAGGCGAGAAGATTTAAAAAAAATTCTATCCTGTGTTCTATAGGGAGCCAGTGTAAGGCAGCCAAAACAGGAGTAATGTGATCCCTTTTCCTAACTCTGGTTAGTACACGTGCTGCAGCATTTTGAATCAGCTGAAGCGACTTAACTGACTTCTTGGTACACCCTGATATTAAAGAGTTACAATAATCCAGCCTTGAAGTAACAAATGCATGGACTAGTTTCTCTGCATCGTTTTGAGGCAAGATATGCCTGATTTTTGCAATGTTGCGTAGATGAAAGAAGGCGGTCCTTGAGATTAAAGGATACATCCTGATCAAATATAACACCAAGGTTCCTTACGGTCTCACTGGAGGCCAAATTAATGCCATCCATAGTTAATATATCTTTAGATAGTTTGTTTCGTAGAGTCTTTGGGCCGAGTACAATAACTTCAGTTTTGGCCGTATTTAACATCAAAAAGTTTAAGGTCATCCACGTTTTTAAGTCCTTGAGGCAGTCTTGAATTTTATTTAGATGATTGGTTTCATCAGGTGATGAGTGATTCCTTATAATATTGCCTAACGGAAGCATATATAATGTGAACAAAATAGGTCCAAGCACTGAACCCTGTGGCACTCCATGGCTAACTTTGGTTTGCATGGAAGATTTATCGTTGACACATACAAACTGAGAGCGTTCAGATAAATAGGACCTAAACCAGCCTAAAGCAGTTCCCTTTTTGCCAACTAAGTGCTCTAGTCTTTGCAATAGGATGTCATGGTCGATAGTATCAAATGCAGCACTCAGATCGAGCAAAACAAGAATAGAGACAAGTCCTTTGTCTGAGGCTATTAGAAGGTCATTTGTGACTTTAACAAGAGCTGTCTCTGTGCTATGATGTGTTCTAAAGCCAGACTGAAAATCTTCAAATAAATCATTGTTTTTTAAGTGATCACACAACATCGCTGCTACAACCCGCTGCTGCAGATACACTCTTTACAACATCAGGAGGACACGTCCCCTCCTGACCCAGAAAGCGACGGAACTTCTGGTCCAGGCTCTTGTCATCTCACGCCTTGACTACTGCAACTCCCTCCTGGCTGGTCTACCTGCATGTGCCATCCGACCTCTGCAGCTCATCCAGAATGCAGCAGCTCGTCTGGTCTTCAACCTTCCAACATTTTCCCACACCACACCGCTCCTCCGCTCCCTTCACTGGCTTCCAGTAACTGCTAGAATCCACTTCAAGACACTGGTACTTGCCTACCATGCTGTGAATGGAGCTGGCCCTTCCTACATCCAGGACATGGTTAAACCATACACCCCAGCACGTGCACTCCGCTCTGCATCGGCCAAACGGCTCGCTGCACCCGCACTGCGAGGGGGACCCAAGTTCCCATCAGCAAAAACACGTCGGCTTGCTATCCTGGCTCCAAAATGGTGGAATGGGCTCCCCATTGACATCAGGACAGCAGAAAGCCTACACATCTTCCGGCGCAGACTGAAAACTCATCTCTTTCGACTCCACTTCGAGCAATAAAATTACTAACAAGGCACTTATATACTAATAAAGGACTGGCTTATCTAAAGCCAGTTGAGTAGCACCTGAAATGTTTTGGCTCTATGAAACCTGATGTACTTATATGATAAAGTTTTCTTCAAGTTTGTATCTTCTTGGTCGAATGCACTTATTGTAAGTCGCTTTGGATAAAAGCGTCAGCTAAATGCAATGTAATGTAATGTAATGTTTTGCGACTGCTTTCTCAATATTTTTTGAGAGGAACTGAAGATTAGAAATAGGTCTATAGTTGGCTAAGACCTCTGGATCGAAGTTGTGCTTTTTAAGAAGAGGTTTTATCACTGCTACTTTAAATGATTGTGGAACATAGCCTGATAATAAAGACATATTCATAATATTTAATAAAGAAGTGTTAATTAATGGAAAAACTTCCTTTAATCCATAGGTTAATCCAATGTGTCTGTGTCACTTTGAAAGGATTTCTGATAATCCATCAGCAATAAAACTAGTGTTCAGTTTTCAGATTTCAGAGCGTAACATAGGTTTCGATTTGGGCCAACTGCATGCGCATAGCCCCCACTTTTTTTTGGTAACGTTGGTGTGTATGTGGAAATCCCCCTTCGATTCTATTGGCTCTAACGTTAAAAAGAGATGTCAATCATCAAAATCGACCAATGGGTTCCAGAGAAACGGCAAAAACGCCCATTTCCACCCAAATGACCCCAGAGGTGGAGTTTTTTTTTGCTAAATCTCTCTAAAAAGGTCAAATGTCACTTGTTTTGCATCAATCTTGATAGAGGGTACTTATTATATGTTGTACTTTGGATTCCTAAAGCTTTTAGTCTACCATCCCATCATTCAAGGGTGGTTTTCACTATAAGAAAAAAAGAATTTTTGGACGGACACTATAATTTACAGTTTTTTACTATGTTCAATCTGAATTTTCTTTAAAATAAAAAATTCTATATTGATTCTGACTTTTCTACATCCAACTCACAGGTTTATCATTACTTTGAGAAAAAAGATTATTAATTTTCCCCTTTTAGAAGTGTAGTTATGGTCATTTGTTCTGGAAATGTAATTTTCGAGCCTGAGACCTGAAAAACAGGCTTGGGGTTCAACAGGTTAATATTGGACCATAAATGAATACAAAAAGAAACATGTGAAAAATATATATACAATAATTCCCAGGGCTATAGCTTAGATTTTAAAGTTGCTGATATTGTCCAACACATATTTCCGAAACCAAAGATATTCCACTGTTGTCCAAAAGGTATTAAAAATATATAAATGAGACATCTGTTGCACTGGTTGACAGAAGTTGTTGTGGTTGGGTGTGGAGTATGTGGGGCCAGAATGTAAACTATGTTCATGATGATGATAATGATGATAATATTGATGCTGATGATGTCAATCACCACGCAGGACCAGAATGCCAAGGAGAAGGCGCTGCAGAGCATCTCCTCCATGTCTTCGGCTCAGATCGTCTCAGCCACCGCCATACACAGCAAGCTCCTGCCTGGGATCGTACGGGCCAGCTTCCCCAGCAACGCACAGGTAACACACACACACACACACACACACACACACACACACACACACACACACACACTGTTTTTATTCTCTTCAATAGATACAGAAAACACAAGGACATCAATAACTGTAAAGCCATTTTTTGTGCGTGACCACATATGCTCTGTTTGAAGTCCCGGTGCAAATCTAACAACAAGCAAACATAGTCCAGGTTTGCTGCCTTGGTCGTGTGTATTCATGTGTGTTGTTTTTCTTAGCTGTGGCAGGGGATGATTCCTGGAGGACAATCTAGCGCCGCCACTGAAGAGTAAGTCAAACTCAACACAGTACACTCATATCTAACGTAGTTATACATTTTAAGCTTTGATATGGATTTATTTTTCTGAAAAATATCTCCTTTATCATTCTCCTCCTTTAGTTACTCATTCATACATATGATACAATGTACACCACTAGGCTGTCTCTTTGCATCCATACTGCTTTTCATATTTCTTACATTAGTGTATGTTCACACGGCTAGTGACTAGTGGGGACCATTGTGATAGAAGTTCAAACCCTTTTCCTTTCATTGGCAGCTGCCATTAAATGATGATGATGATGATAATGGTAGTAAATGGGGCTTGTATAGCTTTTACTGAACCAAGAGACACTCTTGACTTCTGTGCTCCTGCTACAGAATTCCTTGCTGTATAATCTAGATCAGTGGTTCTCAACCTTTTTACACCAAGTACCACCTGAGACAATAGTTGGCTCTCCAAGTACCACCATATGACCAATGTTAAAATACAGTCTATGCACAGTTCATGCAGGACTCGGAGGCAAATGTATTCATAATAACAGTATTTATTGTCAGCCACAGCTACATGTACAAAGGGCAGTCTCTCTCTCTCTCTCTCTCTCTGTCTCTCTCTCTCTCTCTCTCTCTCTCTCTGTCTCTCTCTCTCTCTCTCTCTCTCTCTCTCTCTCTCTCTCTCTCTCACTCATCACTCACTCACTCACACACCACAAGTGAGAACATAAAGAACAAAATAATAACTTATTCTCACACAACAAATGACAACTGTACATACATGTCATTTCCTGTACCAAAGTTTGAATGTAGACCTCCTGCAACAACCTACATTGTAACAGAAAATGTCCTATTGGGAATTCAGTTCCACAATAATAATGAAAGCCTCCAGGAGCAGATGAGCCTAAGGGCTAATAGCTCATCTTCAGTCTGCTGATGTTTGCTATTGCCATTTCTGTGGTGGCAAAAAAGATAACAATTAAGGACAAGTGTGTGCTTTTTCAACTTTTGACCTCGGTCACAGCCTTCTCTCCAGTCTTTGCTCAATTGCCTTCTTCCTGAGTCACTTCTCTCCTCCATCACAGCGTTGTGGCTGTGCATATCACTTTTGCGTTGCTGGCGGAGCCTGCGCTTGTTCACTTTAGCTGGTAATATTCTCCTCTGTACCTCTCTTCTGAATACCTCCCGTTTTGAGCCACGTTTTTAACATCATTCAGCTTTCTTCTTTCGTTAGGTTGCTTGCAACGTTCGCTAATCGTTCGCGGGTAGTATGGTCGTCATTAGCAACGCCAGAAATAAAAAAATTGTTTCTAAATCCAAATACAACCATAGCCTATTAGAACTTATTTAAACCACAGTTTCAATTATCTCAAGCTTATTTTCATTTGTTGTAGTATTTTGATAGTATGATTTATTTTTTAATTAATGTTATTCAATCAAGCCTCAAACTGATGGCACTTGTCCCTATACTCTGTTTTAAATTGAAGTTGTCTGAGGTCCTTACCACCAGCTGCTCTTGCAGTAATAAGTAGTGTACCTTTCTTACTGTCCCAAATGTGCACAATGAGTGACTGCTTTTCGTCTTTTTGTTTACTTAGTGTTTTCTGTATTTTTATGTCTGTGTTATGTGTAAGAACCGTTGCTGCCTTCTTGGCCAGGTCAGCATTGTAAATGAGATTTTGTCTCAATGTTTTCATCTGGTTAAATAAAATATAAAAAAAAAAAAAAAAAAATTTCTTTAAAAAATATTTTTTAGATTTCAGATTCCTCCGCGTACCACTAGAGGGAGCTGGCGTACCACCAGTGGTACGCGTACCACAGGTTGAGAACCACTGATCTAGATACAATGTGAATGACCTATATGCTGTCTCTGCTTCTTTCTCATGTCTGTCTGTGACTCTCTCAGTATTAAGCCATTCTCTCAGCAAGCCTACTCTGTGCAGACAGCGGGGACCACCACAATCTCAGGTGAGAGAAACCACTGTGCAATTATATCCTTTCTGTAAAGCAAACAGGCGGTCCTGCGTCCCTCCATTTAGGGCCCTGGCTCTCTACAGGGTGTTTTTGTCTCTTTTTGGTTTTGTCTTATAAAGAGGTCAAACGAAAAAAAGGTGTCAATCTTACTTTTCTGGGAATTGATATCCAGAAACCTTCCTGCAATTGCTGATTATAGTTATAGGTTTTGTCAAAATGTACTGTAAGTTACAGAGATTGTGACTTAAAATTAACATACATTTTCCCTAAGGAATAAACATATACTGTAAATCCTTGGTTTTACTTTTACATTTTTTTAAACAAGAAAAACATTTTTCTGTTTTTGTTAAAGCACCCCGACATTATTGTGAAATGTTGGTTTAGTTTGAAATGGTGGTACTTTAATATGCTGTCATTTGATTATATGCCTATAATTTCACTACAATGCAACACAGGCAACACGCACTGGGATAGGTATTGATTTTTTCCCATAATTAAGAACTTCGTACCATGACTCCATAAATTACCTAGTGATATACGGAGTGCTAGAATTGACTACAACTTGACCCTAAAGGGAGAATATACCCCTTACTTCTGTTATTTAGGAGGACCATTGTGCAGGAGCTGCTGATGACTCAGCGTGTGTTGATATAAGATTAAAAAACATTTAACACCTAGTAGGAAAAATCTGAGCAGGCTAGTCTTAACAAGTTAGCTATTTCTAGAAGAAAAACTTTAGCAGGCTAGTGTAAATCAGTTGGCTAATTCTAGCAAGAAGATGTGTGCAGACTAGTCTGAAATAGTAAGCTAATTGTAGTGGGAAAATGTTAGCAAGCTAAACTAGCTAGGTATTCTAGTGGGAAAATAACAGGCTAGGCTAACTAGCTTTTACACTACGCAATGAATATTGTTAGCATACCTTTGTAGCCTCAACTAATAACAGTGATGATGAATGTTTTTCATAGACAAACTGCTTACAGTTTTAAATTAATAGCCAGTGCTCTCTGGGAAATACAAAAATGTCTTATATAAAAAAAATTCAAAGGTTGAACAGTTTTACAGCCAGTATAACACCAGAGAGGGTCAGATTGTGTCTGAAAGCAAGTTAACCACAAACTGTATCCCCCTAGCTTTTGGGTTAGTGTTTAAAAAACAAAAACAAAACAGCTTTAGTATCGAAGCAGTTAAAAAATCTCAAACGAAAGTGAGGAGAATTACATTTTAAGTTTGATTTTGTTTAGTTTAGGGCTTTTTCAGGGAGTTTAGATTGGCTCATATTGCGCAAACTGCCCCTTTGTTCCCCTAAGGCTAATCCAGCCATGTGACAAACTACACTGTGGTTCAGCAAAAGCTACATCTTAAAGAGCCTGTGACAGCCTCCCAAAAACTGTTGTGCAATGAAATATTGGGCTACTAGTAATCTCGAACCGTCAGCTTAAAAAAGAAGGTGCGATACCGTTCCGATAAATATCAATAATTTCGAACATCGCGGGGAAATTCCTTCGACTCATTTTGAAGTTTTGGGGGAAGCCGGAAGTGACGTCAATGCGGGAATGCTTCACTGTGCGGCGAGAGAGCCAAACACGGACAAAGTGTGTTGTCATGCGTAGAAATGGTTCGACGATGCGTTGTGTCTGGGTGTTCCAATACAGCAAAGGACGAACTAAACATCAGCATCCATAGCTTTCCCACAGATGTCAAGCGTCAGCTCACATGGGAGAAAAACGTGCAGAACACAAGGGCCGAATGATCTGTGAAGAACCCCCGAACGACCTACATATGCAGCGCCCACTTTCTGCCCGAGAATTTCGAGGATGCACGGATTATGATTTATGATCATGATTATTATTATTATTCCCACTCCGATCGGGCCAATAGGTCCACCGTTTCCCCGCAGCGAGGCTCCCCCCGTTGACAGTTTACGTGGGCTGGGCTGGGTGCAGTGGCGGACTGGCCATCGGGGGCCGGTACCGAAGTGGGCCGGTCGGATAAGTCACTAGCACATCCCCCACCCGTTGACAATTTACTAGCGGTACCGAAGTGGGCCGGTCGAGACTCCCGGGCTGATTTTTAGTCCCAGTCCGCCACTGGCTACATGACCGTATTATCGCCCATATTGACGCACCTAATTCCTAAACTTCTAACAGATAAAACATAAACTGATTAGTGTCCACTGCCATTATTTTAAAACAGAATCGTTATTTAGTCAAACTCCGTAAATAAAATAGTTTACAAACCATTCCACATTGTTCAAGCGTTGTAGATCGAGAGGTATCTCACGATCCGACGATCGATTTTTGTCGTCTCCACTGTCCGACTCGGAGTTCGTTTCATCCGATTCAGACTCAGAGGCATAATGGTTCGAATCTGTAGGGCATACAGCCAATATCGTCTACGATGTCATGACTATCACTTTCCGATCCTTCAGCCTCATATGAGCTCTCAGACACGTTCAAAATTAAACTGTCATCGCTGTATGAGCTTGCTGCTGTGTGCGTTTGCATGCAGATGCTGGGATCCGGAACGGTGCAGCTGGAGCTCTTGGCCCGCAATTACGTCACACATAATTTGGCGGGATTTTAAGAATCCCCGAGAAGATCCAGAATATGGTCAACATTGAAGGGCAGATTAATGGTTATCAAAGTACAAATATCCCAAATCAGTTCAGTAACGGTTTCAAGGGGACAATATTTACTAAAATGATGGGTTTGGATGATGGGGGAAACCCGTGTCACAGGCTCTTTAAAGCAACATTTTACTTGACTCCCCTTAATTGCTGATATTTCCCCAAACATTTTTAACAACTCATTGAGGTCACAGAGTTCTACATTTTACTCAAAATGATGGCAGCCGTCAAAAGCGAGAGCTTTTTAAAATCTGGTCACCTTACCTTTTACATCTACTTTTGTTAACTGCCTTTCAGTCCTTCACCTCAGTCAGGCTTACATTTTACACGATTGGAGCAAATAATAATGCTTGAATAACCTTGTTAAATAGCATGATTGTACATGATGGTGGTGATGAAGTGCTTTTAACCAGACTGTGTGTTATGTGTGTGTGTGTGTGTGTGTGTGTGTGTGTGTGTTGTCTAGGCTACGAGCCTCCTGCTGCAGCCCAAACACACAGAGAGCCAGCGTGGCATGGTCGCTCCATTGGCACCACCAAACTACGACTGGTAGAATTTTCATCTTTCCTGGAGACACAGAGGGACCAGGAGGCAGTGAGTACAACACACACACATGCACACACGACCACGGTCTGCAATATGCTCTCCCTATTCTCCCATAAACAGAGATGACAGATAACCCCACAGCAGAGAACCGCGTTAAAGCCCTTTGTGTGTATCCTAGTATGAATAACCTTTGTAAAGCTCTATCTCTGTGTCTGCTCACTCTATCCGTCATCCTGTCACACTGTGGACTCGCTGTCATTATTCTACCTTGGGCTCACAGACAGCTGGCATTCATCTTGTTACAACTGTTTGGACAGTTACAAACCTCAAACGGTTCTATGTTGATTTTAAAAATAGACTCTGTTGCCAATAGGGGTCATGTTTCATGGATATTTTACATTGTAAATAAAGGCATTTGGCAATAAAATGTATCATAGCATTTATGATACACAAAGACAAAGATGAGCACAGAGAGCACAGACCTCCACAAAGGCCAATGATGCCTTCAAATGGTCCTCGGATGGCCCAATTTACAGAGTTGGGAAGTTGTTCTTCTTACTTTTTGCGTGTTTAAGAGCTTTAAATCCTAATGTCGTACATGGACGTAACACATAACATTCTAGTTCAAAACCACACTAGAGTGTTAAGGCGTTTTCTTGCTGTTTTCTGAATTTATTGTTTATTGAGTTTACGTGCATTTTCTTGGTCAGGAACGACCATTCAATTATTAATCCTACACCACATGAATGCAGCACAAATGTCCAACCATTCGTTCAGCGATAACTCCCTAATATCCTGTGATTATTTTTATGAACATTTACCGATTGTAATGAACTTTTCTTGGATCTTCCTCCGTCTTTGCTGATGTTATTACAAGCTGTGACTGACACAAATATGGCGGCGCTAGGATACAGTGACAGTCACTTGGTCCCCATGAATCTCCTAATATGAATATGACATGAATATGTCAGTGAAACATAACTTGTGTATTCACAACATTTTTAGGATCCGCTTTTAAATTGAATAGGTCCTTCCTTGGTCTGTGCTAGACCCTTCAACATTTAATATTAAAACAGCCAATAGTTTTTCACTATTCCTGCTGACTCACAAACAAACTGTGCCAAACAGCCTCTTTGGCAGTGGTATAAATAAGTAGCTTGTTGCTTGTAAGAAGCTTAAGTAATACATTATAACAGTATGATTTTATTTGACTTTAAACGTCTAGTCATCCAAGTTTGAACAGTGGCCTCTTGCTGTTTAAAATGGAACAATTTTAAATTGTATTTTTATCATGAAAGTAATACATGGCTGTGCTTTAAACCTGGATCTACTTTAGTCTACATTTTGCTCCCTAGTTTAAGTTTCTTTGTAGAGGTTTCTTAAATGTACAGTTATGGAAACATTCACTGTTTCTCACACTATTATATTATATATAATATTTTTGATTTACATTGCTTACATCAATGTTTGCAAATTAGCTGTCTTCTTCCTTGCTATCTTGGTGCATTACTACTTTTTTTATGCAGGAATCTGTTTCAGTTTCACCATGTATGCTTGTGATTGTCAAAGCTCCATGGGACACCTTTCATTTGTGAGATGTGGGGACAGCTATGTCGCCACGACCTGTCTCCCGTTGACTCATGTTTCCCGTGTCCCGTTGACACCCACACACAAAAAAATCTAGCAGGAGTAGATCATCTCTCCTGTGACAAAATGGACATCAGTTTCTCAATAATCTTTTAAAAATGTATATATTTTGTTTTGTTTCCTGTAATATCGTGAGGCGCACAGTATACAATGCAATTTGAATAGCGTGTCTGCATACATCATTAGAGTCTAATCCCAAAATTAAGATGATGTGAATTTAGAGGTGTATCTTCCCCATAATGCATGGGAAAAATCTATTTAAGACTGTCAAATCTCATGAATTAAGGGCTTTTTGTTAAAATACAATTGGTTGACCCATTTATCCAAATGAAGCCCATTCTACACAAAATACTATGTTGTTTCTGTCTTTCTTTTGCGGTTTTCTGTCCCATATTGAGATCAGCTGTTTTTTATCAACCCATTTTCCGCCTCAATCCTTGGCTAATTCAAAGTTTTCCACCCCCCAGTATAACAAGCACCTGTTTGTGAACATCAGCCAGAACAACCCGAGTTACAGCGACCCCATGCTGGAGTGTGTGGACATCAGACAGATCTACGACAAGTTCCCCGAGAAGAAAGGGGGCCTGAAAGAGCTGTTCGCCAAGGGCCCGCAAAACGCTTTCTACCTGATCAAGTTCTGGGTGAGCAGACAAACACTTACCTACTTCCTGTTTATGCAAGAATTTTCTTTCATTTCAATCCCATTTTATATTCATTTGACATAATTGAGGCCTCAGAGACATTGGCAGAGACTTTTTTATTTTGTTATTGTCTCCACCTTATACCTTGAGTTTTTCACCCAGTGCCATGTCTTTGTTTGTACTTGTCTTTGTTGTGTGTGTGTGTGTGTGTGTGTGTGTGTGTGTGTGTGTGTGTGTGTGTGTGTGTGTGTGTGTGTGTGTGTGTGCAGTTTGTATTTGTGGATGCCGTGTGTGTGTTTGTTCTGTCTTTCCACCTGGGATATGGAGGTGGTGGGTTGATGAAAGCACAGTCGCTTTGTTTGAACACCTGCTCACCTCCTGACTCACAGGTTGCTCTCTGTCTCCACCTGTGTGTGTGTGTGTGTGTGTGTGCGTGCGTGCGTGCGTGCGTGCGTGCGTGCGTGCGTGCGTGCGTGCGTGCGTGCGTGCGTGCGTGCGTGCGTGCGGCGTGTGCGTGTCTGTGTGTGTCTTTGTCTGTCTCTCCCTTACGAGTCAAGGACTTTAGAAAAGATCCCTGCAACAGAATTCATCCCATGTTTGTCAAATCATAAACTTCAGAGTAATACACACACACATTTTATGAAACTCGAACAAATCAAGTAGTCTCTAAAGACTTTATAACTTTTTTCACGGTTGACGTGAAAAGACAGAATGCATTCTGATCTGCCTGTCTGGTAGGTCTGAGACTTCCTACCTCAAGGAACTATTTTGTATCTCTCACATTTCGTCCATGTTTGCGATCTTTTGGATTATACAGTGAAAGTAGTGGTAGATTTACAAATAAAATGCAGTTATTTTTAAATAACTGCTTCCTGGTATCAGACAAAAATATACTGCTGGAGACAAGGGGTTTTTATTAATGCCAATTATTACCAGATCTTTTGCGCAGGACATAAATATGGATATTTAGATTTAATTTAAGTGTACTTTAGCTAGGCCTACTACTACCAAAATGACTTTTTTTAAATGTATATATTTGTTTGAAAAAAGAAGAGAACTGAAAACACTCATATGACAAGACTTTATTTAATTATGAAATACATTTATGTAACGGAAATTATTACCCTTTCTTCTACGCTACATGAAAACAGATTTCCGTAATATTGGGCTAACTGGGGACAATACTTTAGTCGCATGAATGCAATCATCAGAAGTAAATAGCTACTGTGAATGGAAGGCTATAAACAAACTACTCTAAAGGCTTCACGTCCCCAACGCTAAGCTAAAGGCGGCTAACGTTCAGCGGGATGACGGGTATTAGTCTCCTTCAATCACTTGTTAGCAACCGCCTTTTTAAAGACACATAGACGCTTCGTAATAGTATTTATTTAGCTTTTTACTGACATATCCCTTTCTTGTATAACAAAATGTGAAAATCTCTTTATCTCTTTTATTAACCACAGATCTTATTTCAGGCATCAAACCAAAAACTAATAAAAAAAGGGTTGAAAAAAAACTCAGAACTAATCAAATGCTGACTCATTTTCAGGGTCAAGGACTCATCCCTGCACCACTTTATTGTAGCTCACGTTACAGCAGACAAATGCATGGTTTGAACAAATTCCTTTCACCTTTACACGTGTGTTTTTGCTTAGATAAGACGACACCACCGAGTCTTTGAAGGATATCACCTTTTGCTAAAGCCCCATGCATACCGCTTCAGTGCAGAAATCCAAAGCTTGACAGGCTTGCTGTGGCTAGTTACGGTTGCTAACCTATTATTGGACGATCCCTTTTGGGGGCGGGGTTTAAGAAAGGGTTAATTATCAGAGCGCTGGACAGTGTGAATGAAGCTGTGAGGTTGTCAGCAGTAAAATCATGCAGGGGAGGACAGAAGCCTGCAGGCCAGTGAAGTGGGTTCACTATACAATGAAGAAGAGATGAGACGTGCTTGTAGCATGACAACAAACAAATAGAGAGTGTGTGTGTGTGTGTGTGTGTGTGTTTCATGTAGAGAGCCTTCTCTCTGAATTTAATTAAAAAGCTCTCTGATCTACCACAATGGAGCATGTTTTCTGATAATCTGCAGCTGCTTTATAGAGCATATATGTTGGTGTGTGTGAGTATGGATGTACAAGGGCTTGACTTAGCATATGGAGTGTGTGTTTATTCTCAGCCCTGAGACACATGTTGCTCCTTATAGAACTCATTACAGATGGTACAGACCCTTCTCCGTGTCTCTCAGCCTGTAATCCAGGTGCAACATGTTCTCAATGATTAAACATTTTAAATGACACATAGTTAAACAGGAACCATTTCTACCCTGTTGTATTTTCCAGTATCTCCCTATTTGTGAATAATTGCAAAGGTTCCATTGGGGGCCTTATTTTGTGGTTTTCCCTTCCCTGTAGTGCTTTATAGCCGTGCAAGGCAAGTTTATTTATACAGCACCTTTCAACACAAGGCAATTCAAAGTGCTTTACAAAAACGAAAAACATTAACGGCATTAAGAAATAGTGCAGCAGAAACACATTATAAAATGGCATTTAAAAACAGTCATTAATATAGTTTTTTTTGCATTTAAATGGCAAAAATCCTAAAGTTCCCTCAAAGGTACTCAAACACGCATTACAGATACATTTTAAAATTCATAAATAAATAATAAAAACAACATTTTAAATAAAACACAAATGGTTAATTACACATTAAAAGCAGCTCTAAATTGTGAGTTTTGATTTGTGACAAAGATAGGAATCGAGACTGTTTGTAAATGCCATTTTATAATGTGTTTCTGTTTCAAACCCTTTTAAAAGCAGTCTGGGGTGGAAGCAGAAATCACATCAGCTCCCTCAGAACCTGGACAAATTAAATCATATATGCATATCTGATCTCACTACTAGTAAATATATATTAAATATATCTGTAATATTTAGATTTGGATGAACCTTTAAAATATTTCAGGTGAAAATAGTTGTTAAAAAAAAAGTAAATGCATATTATATCTGATTTTAAATTGACAATGACAATATATGTATATCATGAGAAATATGAGTGTGGGCCCAGGTTTTAGAACAGACCAGCAGAGGGCACTTTGGTTCTACTTTGCTCTCATGTTTCTGTGGATTGATTAGACTGTTTGGTAATAAACGTTGAAATGTTACACTGTCGTTAATGGTGTACTTTTTAACATTTATTTCTGTGGTGTTGTCAGGCGGACCTGAGTTCTAATGTGCAGGACGACCCGGCAGCGTTCTATGGAGTCACCAGCCAATACGAGAGCTCGGAGAACATGACCATCACCTGCTCCACCAAGGTCTGCTCCTTCGGCAAGCAGGTGGTCGAGAAAGTTGAGGTGAGGAGGAATTCAAATGATTGTGGTCAGAGGGGTGAAAAGTATTTAGAAATACTGTATGAGATTGTTTCAGACTTACAGATGCATAAACAACATGCCTTTTGGTATTGAGATATTTCAGGAAACAGGTGCACAGAGTTGTGATAAATCATGGCATGACTCACTCCAAAAACGTTATAAGATCCCGAATAGCAACTTGATACTTTCTCCCTGGTAAATTAAAAATATTTAACAACTTTGTACCACAGGCTTTCAGTTCAAATTTGTAATGATAAATCCTAATGACATTAAATAAACCTTTATGACATCATTAGTATTACTTTGTGAGGTGACACAGTATTCCAAAGCCACATGAGACATTATAATTGATTTTCTTACAGGATTGGCTAATAACTAGTAAACCTATTCATATGTGTACTTAAACAAAATGGTGGACTTCTTCTTAACTATCTAATTTCTTTCTTTCTCTCTTAGACGGAGTACGCACGGTTTGAAAATGGCCGCTTCATTTACAGAATCAGCCGCTCTCCGATGTGTGAATACATGATCAACTTCATCCACAAGCTCAAACACCTTCCTGAGAAATACATGATGAACAGCGTGCTGGAGAACTTTACTATTCTGCTGGTGAGGACTTCTGTCAGTCTCAATTTGCTGTTTGAAGTGCATCCTAATGCAAAGTATGGCAAAATGCAATGCACTCTGAGCAACTGGATATTGTTGTTAGAAGTGTACGCGTGGAACACTGTATCCTTAGTTTACGATACTCAACGATTACATATTAGCTTAACAACGGAAGTTGCGCGACCAGCATTATAAAAATCAAAGTTATACATGTGGGTCTTATCATAGCCTATTTAATAAACACACCACTGTAAGACATGCAATGTATTAAGGGAAGTCTTTAAAATAGGGACACAGCATATGTCTGTCTATGAACGTTATATGGCGTATATTGAGTATATTGAGTGAATAATTAAAGTTTGTATGTTGTTGTTGCTTTTTTACTGTATGCAACCTATAAATGCATATTTTAAAACCAAACTTTTAATATTCTTTCCCCTCTCTGTTTGTCTGTGTGTCCAGGTTGTGAGCAACAGAGACACTCAGGAGACCTTGCTGTGTATGGCGTGTGTGTTTGAGGTGTCTAACAGTGAGCACGGAGCTCAGCACCACATCTATCGACTCGTCAAGGACTAACACACACACACACTTATCAAACACACACGCATAAGGCCTTTTGCTTGGTGATTAATGGTGACATTGGAGGTAAAATGTCAAAAAACTGAATTCTACAAAAGTGTCTTTCAGCCAAACTACTCGACCTAGTGAAAAAGGAAATGGCTTCATTTTTACTGCAAAACATCACAATAATAATTGGGTATTTTTTGTATTATTAAAATCAGCTATAAAGCAGTTTGCTTCAGGATCCTCCATTTCAACACAACAATATTCACTCCAACCTCTATATCAGATGGTAATTAGCTGTAAAAGCACAATGAATCACATCAGAATCTAACTTGGTGGTTTCCCCAAAAAAAAATTGAATCTGATATCACCGAGAGACGTCTCCTTCTAATTGGTTTCTTCCCTTTTTTCTCCCAATACATTTGTATTTTGCTGTTCTGTAGATGGAAATGAAAGTGTTATTTCTGTCAAGTGCTTTTGGGAAATTCCACCCTGGGAAAATAAATTAAATTCCCTCCTCCCTGTGACAAAAGAGTGTGTGTTATCTGCCAAGATACTGACGGACACTGAAAGTCAGACCCTGTGTATCATCAATAACAAGAAAAGAAAATAACTATTGCATTATGCATCATATAGTACACGATAGAGTTGGTTTTGTACATATATCCACTGCAAATTGTGTGAGCTAGATTCTTGCACATAAAAGAGGTTTGTTCCCAAAGAAAATAACATTTTTAACTTTTTGTATGTTTTCTTTAAAAAAAAACACAAAAAAAGAATAGCTTCTGAACTTTGGGAAATTGTTTATTGATAGTAGCATATAGACTATATTTTAATTCCAGGAACACTATCTAAAATGTATGTTAATAAGAAAGTATAAATGAAATTTAATCATTCAGGTACCTGTTTGTGCAACAAGCGACTCTTCATTAAGATTGAAGAAAAACATGTTAAAGATACAATCCTTAAGCTTTCAGTCCTGGCTCTTTTGGCAGCTATTGACAAATAATAAGAAAGATCATTTGAATATATTGAATGGTTATTGTTAAAACAAAATGCAGACCAAACTGGGTCAGATTTCTGTATAATCTTAAGGATTATAACTTTACATTTTAAATAGGTTGTGGTCAATCAATTGGGAAGCACTGTGACTCTTTAAAACTATACAACGTCCTTCATAATGTTCAAGGGAAGAAACATTCCAAACTGTTCAAAATAACCTATGCTTTTTTTTAAAATCAGGTTTCACTTAGTTAATTTATCTTAGTTTAATAAGCTTAGTTCAGTATTCTTGCACCAGCTAACTTGAGCTGACAGATGTGTTTAAACCTGAAATGTTTTTACGTCTTACATATTTTAATTGCCCTGACTAGAAGCCATGGTGCAGTGCTTCATTTTAGGAAAGTGGTTGAAGACACAGTTCCCTAAATAAAAGTTAAACTTTGTTTTTTCAGGTATTTAATGAATATACGACTTTACTAGTGTCCAAGAGTAGCCTCTGTTAATTTTAGGGTCAATTGACCAGTGTGTAAGGATGTTCTACCATAAAAGATAGATTTGCCAGCTAGCTAGCTAGCTAGCTAACAGCAAACATTGTCACGTCCAATGAGCGCATAGCAAACTATAAGCCATGGCATGGTTTTTCATTTTGAGAGAAAGTGGTTGAAGACACATTTCCCTTTAATCAGTCCAGGACTTGTTTCTTCCAGTTTTATGATAGTATGTCAGAATTAAAGTCATTTATAAATCAAAAACCAAAAACTGTTGATTAAGTGTACTGTAGCAGGTGGAGAAAAGTGGTTTGTTTGTGTCATGCCCAGCAGCATGAAGTGCCTTTGGTTGGGAACAGCAGTAGACATTTCTAATATGTTTCATGAAAATAATTTGGTGTCGTAAATGTGTGTATAGAAAGGCATTTGAGCTAATATAAATGCATAATTACGTTTATCATGCTCCAGCTTTCAGCGTCTGAGGGCTAAATATCCAAATTCCATATTTAATGGCTGTTTCTTGTTGTAATTTGTTCACAGTGAGCCTTTCTAAAGTATCTTAATTGTTCCTAAATGTTAATGAGACGTGTTCTTGTTTGCTTCTTTTAACGGCACTATTTACATGTATTTGCATTTGTGTATTACATGGTGGTTCATGTTGAAACAGCTTGCACATTGTCTGGTGCCTCATTTATAAAATACAAATTGGACTTGTTACTACGAGAGAATGCCAATTCTATTTTTGTCTTTATATCGCTGCTGTAAAGTTATTTAAAAAGTCCTGAAGGGTTAGGGTTGGGGTTACGACATACCGAAGAACCATGTACCAGCATGCTGTGTTCAACCATGGAGAATACAGTATGCTGATTAAAACTATGTCAAGAATCACATGGTTCTGTTTCCTGTACTCGCTGGGATGCTTAGTGGTGTCTAGAATATTTGAAGAAAAAACACTTTTTTTTACCAGTTTACTAGACCTGAAAAGAGCCATCTTTGGTCAACATTGGCTAACTGTTGGCAGTCTTAAAATGACTCATACCTGAGTCAGATCTTACTGGTCTGGAACCAGTCTTCTACATTTGTGCTGAAGAATGTTAGGGTCTGTCATCGTCCAAAACAGCTTTATTTGTCTCAAGATTGCTGTGGGTGTCTTTTAGGGTTACAAACACCCGTCCAACTAAATGCAACCCTTTCACCTCACTGGTGAATCATTCTGTCAGGAAAACCCCTTTCAAAAACCACCGCCTTTAACTTTCCCAGAGCTTTGCCTCACTACAGTGGTTTGTTGTTTGCAGGCAGATTATAGACCTTCACAGCAGAGTACTAACACGTAACACGTACATGCTAACTTAACACACAGCCTCAGAGGGGCTGATTTTGCAATAATGACCCTCTGTTTGGTCATTGTCTACCACCTGCTTACCAAAGACAGTCATCATCACAGAAAGTACAGAGGAATAAGGGACTTATGACACTCTAGAGTAACTTACCACTAGCTTCTGCCAAAAATAGTTTCAAAGAAAAGGACACTTAACATCCTTAGCTCATGGGCTACACTGTAAAACAGATGTTAGTAAAAACAACAAAGAAATGAAGAAACAAAATAGGATTAATTAACCTTTTGTGTTTTGAGCCTAGTTCAGAAAAGGGCATTTTTGTATTTAGAGACACTTTAAATTCAATTAAATATGGACACCTCTTTTCATCTTGGTTAGCAGACTGAATAAGTAAGGTCACAGGAAACTGATTTATTAAAAATAATAGTGCCCCCAATCTCTGTTAACCCAATTGTATGGCTTTTCTGTTCAATGTCCAATCATATTAAGCATCTACAGGATGTGAAGGCACTAATTACGTCATAAAAATGCAGTGTATTTCTGAGTTTCTGAGTCATAGTCATATGTGTTGGTAATGTCGTCTCGTATGTGCAAGTTGGATATTTAACTTCTTTTCAATGTGGCACAGAAATCCTGTCTGTAATTAATTCCAAAATGGCCTTGAATCTTTTTCGCTCCGGTGCATGTGCAGCACATGTATTTGCACTGAGGGTTTTTGATAAGGTGCTTTATATAAAGGTGACAATAACGTTTATTACAGATGTTGTGTATATCTTTGATATTCTAATGTTTATCCCGTTTTGCGAAGAAGAGAGTACATATAGGAACATCCAAAAGCTAGTAATGTATTTCTATTGGTACTGCACAGGGTCTGATCTTTGCTTTGTAACTTTTTTTTCGCCTTCATGGCTAAAAGTATGTTAGATATTTTCTAGCTTTGTAGAGACTTTGTACGCATATGCTATTCAGTTTAATAAATGGTCAGTTCCAAACTGTGACCTGGAGTCTTGTCTTGAATCATTATTCCACAACAACAGTAATGCCCAGACACTGAATCCACTCAAATCATTCAACTGATTCGTCTCCATGACAACAGAGTAAAGTCCAATCAATCAAAAGAGTAGAGAATTGATGACGCATTTTTGTTTGCAAATAAGCATTGCAAGAGCTCCTTTGACCAAAATAAATGGGATTATTCCATAAGATTCTAGTTGCATCTTTTTTCCAGGATGGTAATCTCCTCATATCAACCACTTTTATGATTTTTGAAGCGTAAATTCAATTCCCAGAAGTAAAAAGCATGACAGCTGCAGCTAAAGGCGGCTAACATTCAACTTGATGACGTTAAGTATTCTCTTTAGTCACACAGAAGATTTGGACATTCACTGATTTGTTTTATGTCGTATTAGTTTGTGTTAACCGCAGACTTTATTTCAGGCACCAAAAACACGTTAAAGAAACAGTCGATTTCGAGACTTTTGATATTTTATGTCATTTTTTTTTTAACAAAATATTATCTAATGTCAAAAACATGAAAAAAAGACATAGTATAGTTTAAATATATCTTCATGGAGATGCTGATTTCATTTTTCAGCAGGACTTGGCACCTGCCAACAATGCCAAAAGTACCAATGCCTGAGGCCTGTACTACGAAGCCGGATTTTCGCTTAGCGAGCTACTCGAGGGAAAACTCTGGGTTTCCGGTGTTGTGTGAAATGATGCACCCCACCGTGAAATGCACCCCGTGTCACGGGAACGTGCATTTCTAAATGAAACGTTTAGACCTTAAAGCGATGCTTAAAACGAAAAGTAAACGTCCAGGGTTTTTTTAATGGTAATTTTCAGACTGTGAGTCGTTTAGTGGTAGCTCATATAGTCTTGATTCTTGAGGTTAAACTTTTCGCTCCGTATTTTGATGATAGTGGTGTCGAATCCTGGATGTTGCATTCATTCGTCACTTATTTTTCAGTAATTTTTTTATTTAATATATGTTTTTTTTTAATTGTGACGTCCTGTCTGTACACGTGCTTTAAAATGTATTGTTTAATTTGACATATTTGTCATATAATAATCAAAATATATGTTTACAAATGTTACATAGTCTTTGTCAGCATATTTTGCCACGTTATGCACCCCTTGCTATCTTACATAATAAAAGTGTCACATTCATGAAACTTTATTTATTTGTACTAGTCCTACAACTATACCCTCAAAAATGCTTGAAGGTGGGATTAATAAAAGCATCTTTTTTTAGGGGGGTGCGATATACCGGTGCTATACGCTGCTCTCTCTCTCCCCTCTTCACAAACAACTACTATTTTCGCGGCACATGTACTTACAGCCAATCAGCTCTCTGAATTATGAGATGACGTTTGGTGGGTATGTCAGCACAGTGCCCCCATGGTGATTATTTTGTTGCTGCACACATTGAATATAAAAATACTCTGAGCATGCGCAGTGTAGTTTTTACAGCAACCATTCACTTTGACAGTGAGAGAGAGGGGCTAGATCGGGGCTTGACCCACGTCGCTCAAAACGGCTCAATAGGCACACTGTAGACACTAATTATAAGAGCACAGACTAAAACAGCAATTTACAGACGAATCAGATGACTAAACATGATCTTAAAATATATTTTAAGATGTATTTTTTTTGCATTTTTTGGAATTATTATTTGAAATACTTTCTGCGACTGGTCCTAATGACCAGTCGCCACTGATAACAACAGGCCTACATTACTCTCTTATTCGTATGCTTTGATATCTACAAACAAAGAGTCGATATTTGTCTAAAACCATTTAGTGCTTCACATAATAAAATACACAACGGCTGTATCCTGATATATGATATGCTTTAGGAGCTGTAGGTGCGTGTGGTACAGTGTGTAGGTGCGTAGATGCAGCGGACAGACAGGTCTCAGTTGGTTTGGTGTCCTCTGCTTACTTTTAATACTTGTAAATAAAACTTTTGGCCCGTAATTTCATTTCCTCATTCTAGTGACCAGAGAGGGGGGGGGGGGTATATCCAGTCTCTGATAGTGTTACGTTATTATGAGACGCTCTCATACTTGTTTGATTCTGAAATTGTATATAATAATAATATAATTAAAAGTAAATATATAAGTCGTCATGAACACAGTTCTGTCCATCAAACAGAGTGCTGCTGTGCCTCCTGTCATCATTAATGGACGTCTCTTTAAAATGACCGCTCAGAGGAGAGGATTTCTCATTTCTCTAACCGCTTGCTGCATCCCCTCCTCTCTCCTCGGTTCCCCTCCTCGACTCCTCCTCTCGCATCTCCTGTGGGCGGGACTAAGACACAAGGATAGGAGTCGAGGAGGGGAGTAGAGGAGGGGAATTAGAGAAATGAGAAAGGGCCCATGTCGTTTTTTATCATATGTTCGACATTTTATGTAGCTTTTTTTCTTATTTTCGACATACTATATAGGCCTACTACGTTGTATAGTATTAAAAAGGAGTAAGGTATTGAGGAACATGAAAGTAGTACTTAAATAAATGATGAAATAGAGTGAGTTGGCTAATCTGAACAGGTGAGTTTTGAGGTGGGATTTGAATGATCTGATTGTGTCTGATGTGTGGGGGGAGTGGGTTGCACAGTCTGGAAGCAGTGCAGCTATAAGGTATAATACATCGTTTTTTCTGATCCCTTCGACATAGCCTACTATATGATGACATACAGTAGCCTACTCATAATATGTTGTTGTTTGTTGTGATATGACAGAAAGGTATACAGACCTTTTGGATTTTTAGTTTCCTCTTCCACTCCCGCTTACAAATCATATGTGTTGAAATGTATAGTTTACACAGATTGACAAAGGTATTACTGAATTATTTGCTTTATTTATACAATGCTTCTTTGTGAACATATAATTCAAATTATGTTTTATTTGAACACCAGAGGGAGCCATTCTCCAAGAATTCAACAAACAGTTTTACAAAAGCTCTTTATTTATTCTCATTGTATAATAAATATAAAGTATCACATATATGTACACATTTGCAACAAAAAATATAAATTGTTAAAATATATTATTATATATTCATTGATTAATGCAAGTATTACTGCATATGTGTGTATATTTATGATATCACTGTTGCATATCACAAATGGGCAAAAAATCAACCAACCAAGAACTACAACTTCAATTAGTCACACTTGTGGTCGCATGTATAGAGTGGTCAGCAGTTCACCACTTCCTGTTCCCTCGTCTTAAAGTCAAGGGTTTTTTGAACGTGTTTTTGGTTAAATTCCTGAAATAAGGTCTGTGGGTAACTCAAACTGTAGGGATTTTTACGTTTTGTTCTACAACATAAAATAAGTCAGTTGATACACCACTAGTGAGCGTCTAAAGTGAGACGTCTAAACATCATCACACCAAACATAAGCCGCCTTTAGTTTAGCGGTGGTGATGTGGACCCATCATAAAAGTGACGTTAATATGTGGAGATTATCCAGCTAAAGAAACCTGTTTGTATCATAAACTTGTGTTTCCCACAGATCTTAATTGCAATTTTCCATTTCTTTAGGGAGCCCTTGCTATGCTAACTTCCGGTTCGGCCTTCTAAAAGATGTCATCACTGCACCATTCTATTGTGATAACACTGAAAGCACGAAACCATTGACAGCCAATAATAAGTCTACAGGTCAGAAAGACGTGATGACTCATAGGAAATGAGACCAAAGATTAGAAAAGCCTTCTGTTATCTCCCAGACGCAGCCCTGGCAATCCTCTTTATCCAAATCCACTGTGTTTGTTATGTATGCTGTGGTGACTAATACTGTGTATTTGTGTCTTATATGTGCACTCACACACACATGCATTAGTGTGTGTTCCCAGATGTTTTCTAAGTAGTTATTTTACCAACAAACCTGGCCTGGTGCATCACTCGGAGCAAAGGTCAGAGCAGACTAATGGCGGGGATAAACACTTGCTTTTAGTGTAATACTCACAAACACCAAAACACTCTTATGCAGATAAATCCTTTTATGAGTTTCAGAGACCATATTCTGGCCTGAAATAGTTGAAAGAGCAGATTATGGGGGCAGACAGTATATTATAACCCTGCAGGGTGTAACAGATGGATTTCTTTCCGCTTTGTGATCAATCCAGCTGAGCTTTATATCGTACTGAGACATTCATCCGTGTGCGGATTATGAAGATGAAACAGCATAACAATACATGCTGCAGTGCAACACTGCTGAGTAAGACTTTCATCTGCTACTTCTTGGCTTGTAACCTGGACTCATTAGTTCTACTTTGTGCCAGGTATTATAAAAAGACCTTCACAATACATCCGCATTGCTGCAACAACACAATATGTGCTCAATTCTGTAAAAAGATGGAAACTGAGGATGTTAGATTTGTAAACAATCATACATACATTTATTTTATAAATACAGAAATGTTTTTAGAAAGGTGGGTTATAGGGTTAAGGTTGGCGGCCCATATGCTGTGTTCACTGTCAAGTACATGGGTTCAACTCCCGAGCCTGCGAAAAAATGCCAGGCAATGTCATCCCCTCTTTCCCCCCTTTCAACACTGTATCTCCAATAAAGGCACTGTCTGGCCCTAAACATATCACTCTTTACCTCTGACTAAAGTATGTTTTGTACACAATGGTGGAACAATTATTGAGATTTCTTTCTTTATTTTCAAATAAACCTATTTTGCTAATCAGCTTTTTGCTATGAGCGATGAATGAAAACAACATTTTCTGCGAGTTACAACAGAAAAATGTTTAAGAATGGTCTATTTTTTCACTAACTTAAAAAAAATGCACATCATTTGAATTTCCTGTGATTTAGCAAGCTAAATCTGATAAATATTTTATTTAAAAGAGAAACAATGACGATCTTAAAGAAAATTTGAAGGTGATTTCATTAGTAACGCAAAAATGCTTACTTACTTTATTACTATAAAATGCAAATAAAAGTATATTATTATCGATATTATATAAATATATATAAACATATTGCAGGTGGAATTAACTTTTCTACTATGACAATTTACGCATGTAAAATCATAATATCAAGAGTAACTTTAAATGTTATGGAGTAAAAGTATGCTACAAATGTATGCCAATTAAATATTAAAGAGGTCCTGTTGACCTTTTATTGGTTTCCCCTTTCCTGTATTGTGTTAAATAGGTTTTTGTGCATGTAAATGGTCTGCAAAGGCCAAAATCCCTGTGTTCCCTCCAGAGGGAGTTTCTCTCCACCCCCCCCCACCCCACCTGAAACGCCTACATTGGACACCTTTGTTTACTTCAGTAACATAGTCTGCCCACTGCTCCTAGTACTAGACTCCTGGTACTAGGATGGGTTAAATGCAGAGAACACATTTCACTGTGTGTGCTGTGTGCTCTGCATGTGTGACCATTAAAGAGGGTTTCATCCCTCCGATTCTTCTTCTTCATAGTGACATCACCGCAGTATGAGAAAAAGAAAGACCTTTTTGAACATTGAAGCATGGAAACATGTCACAGTAGAGACACTAATATACTAATATGAACCTGAAAATTAGCAGAATATGGCCCTTCCAAAACATGAGAATAAAGGGTTAATACTTAAGTACAATATAAGTTCCTCAAAATTTCACTGATGTACTATATTCAGTTAATATACTATCCACCACCACTTGTACAATAGCAGTGTATAAAGTCTTATTTATGGGTTTCGTTGATAAAAAAATAGAATACTGACCTTTAACCTCTATCAAACAGCAGGCTACTACACTGATCACTTAGACATGCAGGAGCATGTCTAAGTGATCAGTGTGTGAATGGCAGAGATTAGCAAACAGTTGGATTTGGGATTACTGATCAGATTAAAGTGCACTTTAACAGTATTTTATTATAACACTGACATTGAAGTCAACAAAGACTCTATTTCTATATTTATCGATCTATTTTATTTCTATATCAGTCCAGGTTTTCTCTGTGTGGCAATGTACAATAGTGGAAAATAATTAAATAAATGTACTCAAGTAGTGTACAATTTTGAATTACTTGTAGGTTACTAGCGTTTTTCCAGGTTATGCTAATTCATAATTTAATACAAAGCTAATTACACAATTATTGACAACATAAGTTTCTAGTTACTTTTCAGGTTCATATTATTAATGCAAATTAAAACAACTAATGAAATATGTTTACCATTATGGATTAAGATACACAGCAGTTTTTCATTAAATACTTTTAATATATATAATATATATAGCAATACTACTTTGTATAACACTTGTTACAATTAAAAATCTTGCAATCAAAATCTTACTGAAGTAAAATAACAAAAGTATTGGAATCAAAATATACTTAAAGTACCAAAAGTAAAAGTATACTTGTTAAGAGCCCATTTCAGAATCATATTAAATTGCTGTATTTTGATTATTGATGCATTACTGATCACAGCTGGTACAGGTGGAGCTCATTTTCCATACTATATACTGCTGCTATATCTTAACCTATCATATAAAGTATATCAATGGTTATTTATGAGCTGATTTATATTTCTTGCTTATAATTTGAATTGATAAAGTCCCTGAAGCTGTCAGAAAATTGTACTGCAGAAAAAAGTACAATATTGGCTTCTGAAATAAGTAGCTAAGTAGGAATATGAAGTAGAATAAAATGATATTCTTCCACCACTGGAAGAGTGTGTGTGTCCCTGTGTGTGTGCAGTGCATGTGTGTGTGTGTGTGTGTGTGTGTGTGTGAGTGTGTGTGTGTGTGTGTGTGTGTGTGTGTGTGTGTGTGTTTCTGTGAAAGAGGGAGGGGGTGAGAGGCAGGGGGCGTGTCCCGGGCTCAGCTCAGCTCTGCTCCGTCCCGCACACAGAGCAGTCGGTCCTGACGCACGGACGCTCCTCTCCTCTCCGGAGCCGCGCGCAGAGATCAGTCTGCCGGGGAGAGAGCCACCATGTCCCGGCAGGACATGGTAACTTCAATGTTATTTTTTTACTGAGAAAAACTCAGGACTTTTAGCCGTAACAAGGTCATCTGTTCGGACTGAGCGTATTTAAGTGAGAGCTGATGCGCAGCGACGGGAGCGTTGAGGAGTTCTGGATTTTGCATCAGTTTCCATACTTTTGATAGATTAATTCAAATGTGTTGAGAACTCTAAGGACTACTTTTATCTCTTTTACTTTTTGACACAAACACTTAGACTTTTGGACACTTTGTTTAAACTTTTTTGAGTTGGAGATGGAGCCGGAGGAGGGGAAGCTCTCAGTGTGGGTTTGCCGGGAGGAGAAGCTCGTCTCCGGGCTGACGAAGCGCACCACCTGCGCAGATGTGGTCAGAGTCCTGCTGGATGACCAGAACCTGCAGCAGGGGGCCGCGGCCGCGATGCTGTCCGGAGCCCCGCAGTCCTACTGCGTGGTGGAGAAATGGAGAGGCTTCGAGAGGATTTTACCCAACAAGACCAAAATCCTCCGGCTGTATGGCGCGTGGGGGGAAGAGCAGGAGAATGTCCGATTTGTCCTGGTGAAGAACGAGGCTTCGCTACCTAATAATGGACCCCGCAGCGCTGAGGCCCGTGTGGTCCAGAGCCGGGAGAGTGGCGGTCCGAGCGGGGGGTTGAAGGGCACCGCCAAGACCTGCTGGACCGCTGCGGCCACCGCGGCCAACCTGTCCCAGGACAAGCAGAGGCGCATAGTCAGGAAGGCTTTCAGGAAGTTGGACAAGATGAACAAAAAGAAGGATCAGACTGTCCCCAAAGATAAGGGCTCGGTGGAGAAGATGGAGACACTGGTTCACCTGGTGATCTCCCAGGACCACACCATCCGGCAGCAGGTCCAGAGGATCAAGGAGCTGGACCGGGAGATCGAGCGGTACGAGGCCAAAGTGCACTTCGACCGCATCAAGAGACATGGGGTGAACTATGTGCAGGACACATACATGGTGGACGCCTCCTCAGAGGACCCTGCCGCCTCGGACTGTAAGCGCAAAGCGGAGCGGCAGGACGCGCGGTGCACGGAGGAGGCGGTGGCGCAGTTCGAGGAGTATGCGCTGCGGTGCGAGGAGGTGGTGCGGCTGCAGGAGGAGGTGACGGAGCGGGAGGCGCTGGTGGAGTGCATCACCGGGGAGATCCAGGAGGAGCTCAACAGGCGGTGGATGAAGCGGCGTCGGGAGGAGATAGGAGCGGAAGCGGCGAAGGACACGGACAGCCTCGCGGAGGAGATGAGCCTGGCTGCCTCTCCAGCTGTGGAGGCAGATGTGGATAGTTCGTCTGAGAATGAGTTTGTGTTGGAGGAGGAGAGGATTAAAACGCAGCTGGACACCAGCTTGTATATCGGGCTGCGGTTGAAGACAGACCTGGACTCCATCAGGGGGGACATGGACCTGAGTTTGGCGCTCTGGGAGACCAGAGAGAGTGAACTTCTGGACCTACTGGCTAAAGTTGAGACCATGGAGATAGAGCAGGTGACTGAGGATGGTGAGGCAGAGCTGGGGCCAGTGAGCATTGAAGCTGAGGCCCCAGAGGAGAAGAGCAGCGTCTGGGTGGAGCAGGCCAGAGGTCTCTCCAAGACCTGCCACACCAACGACGAGGACTCGGACACAGGCTTAAGCTCCATGCACAGCCAGGACTCTGACAACCCCCCTGTGTGCGAGTCACTGGTATAGACTTTGTGAAGCATATTGGACTAAACTCAGGGGCAGAGAATCAGTGTTGGCTATAGAGTGGTGCAGTGATGACGTGTTTTTGTAGTCTAATAGTCTATCCCGGAGGTTAGCATTTCAAGGGCTCCTACAATAAAAAACAATGTGCATTTTCCATTGGATATTGGATGGAATATTGAAGAAAATAAGATATTTGGCAAACAGGCATTCATGAAATGTACACGTTTTGTTCAGCAGGATAATCTCCACATATTAACACCGTGTTGATAGTTGAAGTGTAAACGCAAACGGCAGAAGTAAAAAGCTAACGTTAGGCCATTTATAAACTAAGTTAAGCTAACGTTTGGCATGTTGACATTTAGTAGTCTCATTTAGCCACTTTTTTTAAGACATGTAAAAGCTTCAGACTATCACCAGTGGGCTATTTACTGACTTAGTTTGTGTCGTAAAAACAAAGCGTGAAAGTCTCGTAAACTTCTATTGTTTTCGGAAATCTAACCAAAAACGCATTTAAAAAAAATTACTTCAAGACGAGGGTGGGCAATATTGCAAAAACGTATTTCAGGGTTTAGGACTCATTCCTGCACCACTCTATACTGGGAGATGTTTCCCAAAATGCACCTCAACACAGATCATTCTACAGCAATAATTCCTAAAAGTAGTTGCACAGTAAGCTTGGGGGGACGTCAGCATGAGTAGAGAGGGGAAATACGGCCATGCTGCTCCATAGCTGACCTCCATGAGGAGAGTCAACAGAGTAAGACAAATAGCCCGTAGGAGTATTATAATAAACCACTGATAATCTGTAGTCTTCATCGAGAAACTTACTTCAAAGTAAACTCGACACAGGTTCACAAAGAGTTAATAACAGCTTGCTTATGTCAGGACACTTTTTGCTGAAGCCGCTAAAAGGGGGAGACTGAGTGTTACACTCTGTAAGTACAGGTTTTCTTTAAAAGGTCATAAGTAATTGTAGCTTAAAGCACAGAGAAGTACTGGTAGGTCAACTCCAAAATGCTCTTTCGATCGAACAAAAGCACAATTAATGTCAGTTCACCTCAGCCTGTTCAAAACAACATTGAAATGTACAAAAAATCAATGGCAAGGTAAAGTCTTACCTAACTACTATGCTAAATTCTATCAGAATTTTGGGAATGAAAACGGCAGACTTTTTGAATTGGTGTTGAAACAGTGATCCCTGTCCAGCTGGCTAAGCAGAGTAGATCGATTGATATTGATCACCGTATTAAAAGTCTGTCTTTAAAGCACAAAAAGTTATATTTATTTAACAATAGACATGAGTAATCTGCAACACTCTGTCCTGAACGAGGCAACTATCATAGATAGGATTATCTTCTTTTTTTTCTAGCGGCTGTTTCATTGTTGTTAAAAGCAGTGGTTCTAAATCTTTTTGGCTCGTGTCCCTTTAAAATAATTCAAAATCATCTTACAAAGTTAAGCATTTCTAGAGCTGTGAGCATTTCAAGCAAGCAAAGACTGATTTATTGATCAAGTTTGAATAATTATAGACCTAAGGAAGACACAAATCTAAAAGACCGAAAACATATATATCACTTTATTGGGCAAAATTGTTTTGTGCACATTTTCTCATTTGGACCAACTAAGAAGGTCCTGAACTGTTGGGAACCACTGATTAAGGGGGGGAAAAAAGTCCACAGAACATTCATAAAGATATATGTTCAGAGCAAAAACAAATGTGCGCTTTTTAAAATATGTAGTCCAGTAATATAATATTTTACTTCCATAGAGGTGAGAGACTTACAAAACACAAAAAATAATAAATGAAATTCAAGCAGACAGCCTAAATGTTAGTTCGTAGTATGGATCGAGCTCCAAAAACACTGAAAATGCACCCATAATGCAAATAATTCACACATTTCACTTGTAAATCTGGCTTTCTGTTAAAAATTATACATCTGAAGTCATGGCTTTAGGTGAACATTAGATAACTGAGGATTTAATTTATTATACAACAGCTTTCACACTCTGAGTACTGCAACATTCTGATGGTGGCTTGTTTCCCTGAAAAGCATCTTACTTAACCATAATCAAGGAGCAAACAACGTTAATACAAGGAGTTATTTCCCTAAAGGACGGCTTACATAAATTAATCTGTAAGAAAACAAACACCAGGAATACAAATGTGAGACTGCACATTCGATCGCTACAGTTTAGTCTTATCTGTCTATTTAACAAATGTATGGAACAATCTATGGAAAGCCAAGAAGTCCAAAAACGACATAACATTTAAATTAGAAGCCGCAATTTGTCATACTTTACTTCCTTCATGAGGCATTATGATCCTCAATAATGTTACCTTGTTTTATCTAAGTCAATCTGTGAGTACAAACACCTGTAAGATTTAATTTTAAGATGCTTTTTGGGAGAAATTACCCCATTTAGTCAGACCAAAGCCTCTGTATCTCTGAACACTGTGACATTAAGAAGAACTATTTTAAGCCTCCGTTCACTTTCTACATCCTGGAAAAAGTTGCTGCGTTAGCTGTGCTTCCTTATTAACTTTCCAGGAACTGCAACAGAAAACAACACAAAAGCTACCACAATAAATTATTTTAAGATCATCCTTCAGTTAAATCCCTCTGTATGTTTGTCCGACTGCATTGATATGAATCGTACATGTTTGTCCAACTGTAAATGAATGAATAACATAGAAGAGACTGATGATACTGTTTCTGTGGCTTTAGCTGTTGGCTTTAGCTGTTAGCTTTAGCTGTTAGCTTTAGCCAAATACTAGCTCATAGCTAATTTATGTAGCTTGTTCAGGGAGAGTTTGGGCCTCTAAGTACATGAAATTCAGCTAAATGGCTCCAAATCAGCAACTCTGAAGCTACAGCAGAGTGTTCAGATGCTCTGTGGCTACATCGTGACGCTAACAAAACTACACATGACTGTTAGTGTTGAAATAAAGAGTAAAACCTACGTGGCTTGTAGTGTGGCTTCATTTAGCTCACTTAGCTTGTTTCATAGCATTATTATCTGTTAGCAGCTGAGTTTTTTTAACACCTCAGTTAAAGGTCACCTATTATGCAAAATCCACTTTTTCATGTCTCTTCTACATCAACATGTGTCCCCTCTGTGTAAAGAGATTCTGAAAATTTCAGGAAAAAAAGATTCTCTCTCTTTTTGTCCTGATCCATTTATATAAAAACCTGTCTGAAAATGAGCTGGTCAGATTTTGGCCACTTTATGATGTCATAACGATTTTTTGGCTTGTGTAACCATTAGCCATCACCAACCAAGGTAACCCCCCCACCCCACCTTATCACCTGAATCTCCTCTAGAGCACCATTGTGTTCTTTTTAACCAAATATCTCTCAGAGGGGCGTGGGGACAGAGAATCAGCACTTTTGAAACAGGGCTGAAACAGAGGGGATTATGGGATGCTACAATGATCTGTTTGATATTTCGAGCCAAACACTTCATGTTTTGTATATAACTAAAAACTATATATGAAAAAGAGTATAATAGGGGACCTTTAAGAGATTTCCCCCCTGACATTAGTTAAATGCCTTTTTTAAACAAAGTTTAGCATTCTACATGTGGTTTTTGGATGATAAAATTGTATAATGTGCCTTTAAAATGCAGTGCTTAGTGGTGAAAAGATAAGTTAAGATAAGATAAGATCCTAAGAGTGGACATAATAAGAATACAAATGATATAATTGTATGAATACAAATAGGAGTAGTCATAACCTGGAGTAGTTGAGTTGACATATATACAATATGAGTGAAGATACCTCTATATGAAAAAATGTTCATGTCTATATGCATGTCCAATGTAGGCACAAACAGTTCAGGTGTTATGTACATATAAGGGTGTGTGAAGGCGTGCGTTTCGGCACGGCGTCAATCGTTGCTCCTGTCATACCCGTCACGCATACTTGTGTTTAATTGCTGCTTCCTGATCGGTCTTGCATAAACTCCTGCATTAATTATGACAGGATGAAACAGAGATCTGGAGGTACAGAGCAACGCTTTAAAGCTCGAGTTACCATCCAGTAACACACACCTCCACATAATCCTCAGGTGGTGTTTTACACGGTTAAATCAAACAAATTACAAAAATATATTTAACTTGTGTTAATCTAGGATTTGTATTCATTAAAGTTGTGTGATATCTGTATTTTAGGTTTTTGCCAGGGCAGCCCAATTCAATGTTTTTTAATGGAAATTGAATAGTTAAATATTCAAATGGAAGGAAGCAAAGCATTTGTTAAAGGCTCAATATTTATAGAAAAACATTTTGAAGAAATATTGTGGAGCTTCAAAGATATAACAGTCTACAAATCGTATTCTATAACCGATACAGTTCCTCTTTAAAAATCACATCATAATTATTCATTACATGGGTTAGTTGAATACTTGAGGCTGATTGGTCAAGTTGGACATTCCAGAGGTGGTTTTTGTTGTTAACATACCACATTACTTTTCTCCATCAGCACAAAACGTTGGATTCATGATAGCTAAACTGTCACCAGAAAAGAAAAGAAAAAGAGCGCAAGAGAATGAAAGAGGTCAAGAGACAGAGCGCTGGATGTCGGAGAAATCAACAGAAGAAGACAGACGGGAAATAAAACTATAGAGAACAACAAAAGAAGACAGACAGTAAAATGTGTTTACTTCAAACACTGTTTTTAAAAAATCATGCAGCCCTATTTTTTGCAAATAAGAGAAGATGAATGGAATTCAGTTTGTGGTGCTCGCAACAATGATGAATTAACTATTTCATATTTGATATTGAGATACTTAAACAGTAGCATGTCTAGATGTCTCTCAATAAATCTCACTGTATAAAACAGTTACCCCCATTGCATTTGGTTTAGGAAGATGTACATTATACACAATGATATTCTACAATTATTATACAAACATATGAATTGTTCTAAAGGCTAATTCCTGTGTGTTCAGACTAGGTACGTTAAAGTGAGTTGATAACTTTTCAACTAGTTTTTCTAATTGTCCTCATCACACAGTCAATACTACACCATGATAATTCCGGACGTGTATCCAAACAAAGGTTGTTATTTTGTGCCAGGTTTCCTTGTTCTGCAATGCAACTCTCTCTCTGATAATCACCACACCCTGAGCTGAGCCACGTTTGGCATGTACAGCATTATCCTCAGAGCCCGTGTCTACAGAATAAGCCCTATATCTACATCCACAGGGGAAATGAGTGCAGAGGAAATGGCTTCAATGTAGATGGTGTTAACCAGCAGGCTCTGAGCATCATGTGCATCAGTGGGGGAGTACATAAAAAGTAGATGGGTGTAGGGATGAATGTACCATGAAAGGTAAGTATTCTCCTGTAAGCAAGAACAAGAAAAGTCTAATTTGACTGAAATCACTTAATAAAATGTGCAATACTATACTAAATGTTTAGCTTGAACGGGAAGATACAAATAAACTGAAAAAATAACTGAAAAAGTGGTAGTGAAATGGAGAGGCTAACGTTTAGTCATCGAATGAGTCAGTTGAAGTCCTCTAACAAGTTCATTTAATTTACGTTAAAGTGAGTGAATTTCTTTAAGTATTCTCTTGAAAGATTCCCCTTGTTTAAGGTTTTGCATTTAAAACATTTGAAACAGCTGAAATTCTGAAAATGTTTGAAGTGGCAGTTGAAACACAGTAACAAAAACAAATAAAAATCGTAATTACAAAATAAGTGCTAAAATAATTTAAAGTTTTTGTTTAAGTACATTTATTTGAAGTCTTAATTTAAGTGTTTGCACTTAAGTAAGGTGAAACAAAGTTTTGTATAAATTGTTGATAATAGCAAAGGAAATTTAAAAATATGTTATGCCATAAAAAAGTAATAGTATAGTATCTCAATGTTCAACTGTTCTCTTTATGATTGGATGTAATTAATAAAAATTGGTGTTTTTTTAAGCAAGCAGCAGCAACACAGCAAATACCTTAAATACCCAACAAATACTGATTTAAACGTATCATCAGGTAAGATGTCTTCCCTGAGGGAGCGTCTGACAGCTGCCAGCCTGCTGATCTGTCTCCTGTAAACATGTCACTTTATTATTCCCGCTGTCATCTGATACCATCCATTTCATTCCTACACTCACTGCTTTTTAAATCGGTCTAAGTTGTTGAATTCATCAGAGGCTATCCGCTGGTGAGTTCCTCTGCTCTGGATTGTTTCAGGTTAAAGAATGTTTGGCAGCTGACACCCACTTTCTCCTGTGTCTTCAGTGGCAGATTGCGGGTCAGTTACAGTGTCAGGTTCATTTGATACGCTCCTTATTCTCCTCTCTGCTTTGTTTCTGTCTGATTTACTCACCCCTCTTTCTGTCTTATCAGCCTCTACAAGCAACAAGTTCTCACATTTTGACCTTCTGGCCTTTACATGTTTTTGGGAAATAGCTTGTTTTCTTTCTTTCCAAGTTAGATATGAAGTTTCTTACCACTCAAGCTGCAGTAAGGATTGCAGCCTTACTCTCTCAAAACAACTGCAAAGCTCAATAACACTTTATCGAGTTATGTGATTTAACTTTTCCTAAATGCTAAGCGCAGTGGCTGTGTGCAGCCTACTTTTGTGTTGTCACTGTGATGTTGCCAGGTTTTGCCCGTACAGAAACCGATCTAAAAACCTGTGCCACATTGGAAAACATGTACTATGGCAGTAGATGCTGCAAAAAAAGCTGAGTACGCTGTTGTTTGTCAAGAGATTGTTCAAGCATTTAAATGTTTGAAACAACAAATGTTGATATTGCAATTCTGTTCATGCATGGTGGTCTCCTTTGTTCACTTCAGTCACATAGTGACATCAATAGGTAAAACTTGCGCTATATTTGCTTACGCTCCAACACATTGTACGTGATTGCTAAAAGGCAGGACAACTCTAAGCAGTTGACCGATCACAACAGAGCCGGCCAGCTAACCAATTGGGAGGGATTGGGAGGATTTGATAGAAATTCAGATATTCTTTTTATTCTGGTAGATCCGACGTTTAGCTGAAGTTATCATAGTGACAATGCCGTCTATGTCTGCCTTAGTGCCTGTCTCTGCGCTGGCGTCGCCGTAGTGTTTCTATGGAGAGAGCAGTGCCGTTATTCTATACTGTATTCTCTTACTGTAATAGAAAAGGTAAAAAATTCTGAAATACCCCCTAGCAATCAGGCTGTTTGACTCTCTCTCTATGTGTGTGTGTGTGTGTGTGTGTGTGTGTGTGTGTGTGTGTGTGTGCATTCTCATCTTGGACCTCATGGTTTCATGCTGGGCAAAGGCATTGAGAGACCATTCATTTTGCTCAAAACACAGGAATTTATGTAACTTGACATTCAAGCTGCAGGGGATACTTAACGGTGTGTTTGTGTGTGTGTGTGTGTGTGTGTGTGTTTGTGTGTGTGTGTGTGTGTTTGTGTGTGTGTGTGTGTGTGTGTGTGTGTGTGTGTGTGTGTGTGGTTGAGATAAATAGAGACAAACAAGGATAAAGAGACAGGAAGAGAGAACGATAGGGCTAGGTTACGCAACCTTGTTAGAGTATTTGTGTCTGTGTGTGTGTGTGTTTGTGTGTGTGTGTTTGTGTGTGTGTGTGTTGGCCCTCCTGGTGTTGTGTTTGGCAGAAACATTGTGAGGTGGCATAAGGGCCAGTTAGCAGCAGATGCGCAAATCCTTCAATCAAAACAACATTTTATATAACCAGACCTGAACACACACACTGTATGTGTGTTTGATCATTGGTTGACTCGTTTTAAGACTTATATACTTTAATTTACTCTTAAAAAAAAAAGAAGTGTCTTCATGCCAATGTGCAGTCCGAAATTGCCTGTTGGTTATGGCCCGGGTGGATGATTAAAAGCAACAAATCAACATTTTGATAGTTCAGATGTCTCTGGGAAAGCAGGGGGGGACGAAAAACATGGTGCAAAAAAACGTTCAGCTTCTTTGGCTGATGGTAGCTTAGGCCAAACAATAAATGTGTTATTTTAGAAAATCTATCCACCACCCTGAAAACGGTGGTGTCACCTTCAGATTGTGGCGATCCGGTGACAAAGTCCACTGAGATGTCAGAGCAGGGCCGGCTGGGAACAGGCAGTGGCTTGAGCAGAACCATTTGGGGACTGGAAGAGGTTTTATTCTGGGCGCAGAGGATGCAGGCGGCCACATACTCCTTGACCTCCTTTTCCATAGATGACCACCAGACCCGTTGCTTGATGGTCATGGTGCTTTTAACCCCCGGATGAGCAACGAGGTGTGAGCCCAATGAAAGGTCGCACAGATACAGGAACACACAGCCTATATGGCGGGGAACCATTAGGTAACGGGTTCTCACCGTTAGCACGTTTCACTTCTGTTTCTATTGGCCATGTTACCACTCCTGCCACACATTTCTGGTTCCTATAGGCTGAGGATTCAGGATAAAAAAAACACGAGAAAGTGAATCTGGCTTGGCATTTTGTGAACCGGCTCTGAATGACAAGGAAAAGTTAAAACAGTTTTAGGCAAATTAAGTTATGTAATTAAGTTATGTAAAAATTATAGCTTTTTTTAACATTTACATGCTGAAGGACACAGGTCAAATGTCATTTAACTCTGTTTGTTATGTGTTATATGTTTGCCTTTATTTGTGTCTGTGTAATTACAGAGGAAGTGAAGCATAACAATGATGAAGAATGTTAACATAGATGAGAGTAACACCCAGGGGCGGACTGGCCATCGGGAGTACCGGGGGTTTCCCCGTTGGGCCGGTGCTCTGCGTGGGCCGGTCGGATAAAAAAAAAGAATTTTTTTTTTTATTAATTTTTATTTTTACCGGTCGGACAATGCACTAGCACCCCCCCCCGTTGAGAATTGACTAGCGTTGCCGAGTTGGGCCGGTCGGACAAATCACTAGCACCCCGCCCCCCCCGTTGACAATTGACTAGCGGTGCCGAGTTGGGCCGGTCGACCGGTCGAGTTTCCCGGGCTGTTTTTTAGTCCCAGTCCGCCGCTGGTAACACCTACGTCACTTCCGGGCGAAAATTACGGCCCCGCCCATTTTTGGGGGAAAACAACGCTGTCATTTGAATGGCGGTCAATACAAATTCTGAAGTTTTTGCCAATCCGATCAGAAATGTACCAAAAACCGTGGATTTTTGGATCTTCAAAGAGCCCGGTTACGATGGCCAGTCAGGCAAACAATTACATTAAATCATTGGAAATCGACGATCGGGCTCGATATATGGTTAAATTAAAATCAGTAGGCGAGGCCGTAATTTCGCCAGCTGTTGAAAATAATTGTTTTATCATGCCAAAAAGCTGCTGTGTCGTTTATTGCACCTCAAACATTAAAACAAATCCAGAGTTCAGTGTTTCTGTACTTCCTCTAAGAAGAAAGGACAGTAAAAGAAGGGCTCTGTGGCTTCAGGCTTGATCGCCATTCAAATGACAGCGTTGGTTTCCCCCAAAAGTGGGCGGGGCCGTAAAGTGACGTAGATGTTACTCTCATCTATGGACATCGATCGCCTACTACAGCTATATTTAACCATATATCGAGCCCGATCTTCGATTTCCAATGATTTAATGTAATTGTTTGCCTGTCCGGCCATTGTAATCGGGCTCTCTGAAGATCCAAAAATCCACGGTTTTCTTAAATTTCTGATCGGATTGGCAAAAACTTCAGAATTTGAATGCCATTCAAATGACAGCTTTGTTTTCCCCCAAAAGTGGGCGGAGCCGTACTTTTTGCCCGGAAGTGACGCATGTGTTACTCTCATGTATAGGATGAATGGAAACGCATCACAATGAAAAAACACAAAAATGAACACAGCAAACTGGATAAATGAGTTCCCTGTGAGCTTCAAGCTAACAAGATGAAAACACAAACAGCTGTCCAGCTAGGATAAAAGGGCTGGTGTGTGAATGTGTGTGTGCACATGCAGTTGAGATAATCCCTGACGAGAGTTTGCAGACAGGCAGACAGGCCTGTGTGAGTGTGTGTGTGTGTGTGTGTGTGTGCGTGTGTGTGTGTATGTGTGAGTGTTTGTGTATGTGAGTGAGTGTTTGTGTATGTGAGTGAGTGTTTGTGTATGTGAGTGAGTGTGTGTGTATGTGAGTGAGTGTTTGTGTATGTGAGTGAGTGTTTGTGTATGTGAGTGAGTGTTTGTGTATGTGAGTGAGTGTGTGTGTGTTGCCAACTCTCAGGGACAGTCATCGGTCAAACAGCTGTTGACAGATTAACATTTTTTGTTGGATATTTAATGCAGGGGTGACCACTGCTCCACCCCGCTAAATGTTAGCATCAAATGGAAGCATCAGTCATTCCAAACTGAGAGAACAGATATTATATTTTAATATAAATGTATTTTAGACACGACAGATGTATGCAGTGTTTGGCTTGACTTTGAGGTTTCGGTCGGTTGTTAATGTACTGGCTTTTTGACTAGCAGCCATCAGCCATTGTAAAACCCAACCTTACCTTTCTGCTGTGTCCTTCAATTGTTTCTCTTATCTTAGAGCAACATAATGTAAGATTGTTTTTTCTGCAATTTAGTGTCCCTACATTTCAGAGTGCAATTATATTATACTCCACTGACATACATAAAGCAAATGGAATACCACAAGACTTAGCAAACTAGCCTACACTACTAGCTAGTCTCCAGAGGCTGCTGAAACAGGCCTAGTTGTCCACTCACCTGACCCCAGTTCTAACACTGGCACCTACTAGCTAAACACCACCACTCCCACACCCTGAAAACATCCTCATCAAAGCGTTCCAAAGCTCCTGTGTTCATGGTGTGAACACCAACAGTCCCCTGGTGCTCTGAGCTTCTAGCCCAGCTAACTAGCATTAGCAGCATTGTGGTTAGCTACTTTATCTATAAGAGAACGCTTTCTGTCTTTCAGAAAATGCACAGAAAGCTGAGCTAGAGCAGACCACGGACATTAGAGGGATAACCAAAAAACCTTTTTCTACATAAAATATGATCCTGTTTTACCAAAATCATCTTAGTGTTGTAATCCTTATGGTAAGCATAGATCGTACGACCTGGTTAAACTTTCTGAAATCTCGAACAGTTGTTTAAGCCGCAGAGTAAGACTAAAAGAGACACCATTCTCTATATTACAAGTCAATGCAGCCAAAATTCAAATGATTTTGATTTTATGATATAATAGTTAAATGATGATGCTTTAAAGAAGTACACCCATCATTTTGAATACCATCCTGTTGGTCAACTAATTGTAAAGCGACAACCTTAATACATTGGCAACAAAATCCTCTTTCCTTAGTAAAGCATTAAATCCACCCTATTGCAGACCAGGACTGACAATATACAAAAAATATAACGGAAATAATTAATTATTATGTCATAGACACCACTGTTGCAGTTCCATTGTGGGAGTTAGGTTACCATATAGTGCATAAGTTTCACATTTAGAATTCCATTGCCATTAAAATGGCCGACAGTAAATATATTTAACTATTTAGTAAATGGGGACTGATTTTGGATAACCTAATAACTAAATAGTGGCAGCTTTGTGAGGACGTAATGTATTTGGTGGTGGCAGCTGAGCTAAAATGACAATGAAAACATAGGGATTTTGTTATAAACCAAAGTACTAAAAATATTCTGTTGGACAAAATAATGCAATTCATCCTAGAGAACATAGATACCAGCTCCAAATGTCATGTCAATCAAGCCAATAGTTGACAAGACATTTCACTCTGAACCAAAATGTCAAACTGCTGGTGGCATTACATGGAATTTCCTGGGTACCATGAAGGTTTTTACTATATTCCATAGACTAGTTGTTGCAATATTTCACTTTGAACTAAAGTAATGGCCTGACTGACCAATTGACATAGCAAAAACATTATCCAGACAAAAGGTTTCTGCAGAATCACGTTACAGCAGCATTATTCAGTTACCATGACCTATTAGATCCCTCTCTCATTAACCTTTTATCATAGTTTACATAGAGCACTGACCCCAGAGTAAAAAGCCCATGATTTATTGAGCTTGTCTGTGATATTATTTATTTAGACAGGTTTCTTACCACAGGGCACAATGTGTCTAAATCCACTTCCACTATAAAATCTACCAACACTGTCAACTGAGTCAACTGAGAGGCTCAGCTCATAAATAATGAAGCAGAAACAGCTTGTAGGGCCAGAGCTTCTGTTATGCTATGTCAAGCTGCATTAAGACATGGACTCATGAGGACAGCAAGGAGGGATTATAATCAGACATTTTACTTAGAATATCACAATGTGGTGACAACAGTAATGAGCAAGTCAACATGCATTAGTGGGCATGTAAGAGACCAGCAGGAGAAAGACGGTTGGAAAGCATTTCAGATGTTTTATTACCACTTATGATTTAATCAGGCTGGTATTCAAACATCACCATTAAAATCAAGCTTTGTTATGTTTTGAGCACCAATTAGAGTTCAGAACATTTGATTGAAAATATGTTAGATTATTAATGCTTTAGTACATTTTGTTTGTGTCATGCATATTTTTGCAGCATTGAAGTCAGGAAAAACTATGGAGCTGAGCTCAGTGACAAAAACAAGTCCAATATGTCCCTCATTTTTTAGTTATAGATACAAATGTTGCCTTTTCTCAACAGAATGTATTGTTAGAAGGAACAGTAGACTTTTGAGGAATGCTACTAAATAATAATTTAATATATATATATTTTTAGCAACCTTTAAGGAACACCATTTCCCATAAGCCCTAGACTTCACAGCCCAACAAAATAAGCAAGTCCCTGGATGAGTGGAGGGGTAAATTCAGACATGTCTGTAATAATGGCAGGACAGAGAGGAGCAAAGAAAGCCATTTGACAGCGAAGATTACAACTAGAAAGTAAAAAATGATATCAGAATACAGCGCTGGTTACATTTTATGGATATGGCCGAGAAAAAGTGATGTAACTGGCTCTCGGAAACAGAGCTGGAAATGGCGTCACAAGTTGGTAAACTAAGTAGGCTACTTAGCTAGTTTGCCTTCTTTGGCTATTGTTAGCATACCAGTAAATAACAACTCCTTTACCCTTTTAAACACTGTAGCAACATGTCCATAGATAGAAGTTGGAAAGTATTGTGTGTACAACTGTTTTTCTGAGACAGAAATAAGACAGAAGATATAATAAACAGTACTATACTACAGCGTTTATACTGTTGATGTGAGGGGCAGCCATCTTTGATTTTGAGGTTGTACTGATGAGGTTCTCCACACACTTATACATCCCAGTTTAATTAAAACACAACATAGGTAGGCTATGCTTGCTGCCATGCTTGCTTCTTTCATGGGAGCACTTTCTGTGCTCACAACAACAGTTTCAACTTGTGAGACTGATGAAAGAAATGCGAAATGAGAGATGCATTGAAATACAGAAGCTTAGTATCATGTCTAAAAAATGATGTTAGCTGAGTTAATGAGTATTAAACTCTGAATCAATAATGTTCAAGAAGGATTTTCCTAAACGTTGATATTGATAGTTGCCTATTAAGCCCTAAAGTGTACCCTTATCGAGACAAACCTAGCATTTGTAACCACATTTCAGTAGTTAATCAGCTACATTTAATAATAATAATTGAATTTATATAGCGCTTTTCATAGTCACAAAGTCGCTTAAGTCACAAAGTCGCTATATATTTTATATATACAATTAAAACCTGACACCACTTCTTTCTGAAACATGTTATGACTGGAGGCATTTTTTGTTGAGCCACATGAGGGAATAGTCCTTTTTGGACCATAAAAAGCAGCAGTGTGTAGTTAACATGCTGAACCATACAAAGGTCATGCACCGAAAATCTATTTAGTTATCAACTGCAGAATTGACAACAATAACACAATAAATGAGCAGTCGTAACATTGCATGGATCCAACACCCTAAAGCATAGTTTCTCAAAGTGTGGGGCGCAGAGATGTGATAGGTGGGTCGCGAATGGACGCGATGCAGGCCCACCGGGAAAAGTTCCGAATCAGCCAATCCGAGCCTGCTCACACACAAAACTGAAACCAAAATCATTTACAGACATATGTAAAAATCTCTCATACACACATGTGAAACGCTCTCACACACACACACAACAGCGTTGCAGTCGGGAAGAAAAGCAATGTGGAGCGGCACCTCACCACTTCATAAGGAGTTTAACCGTGACACTTTTAGAAATCCCGTTTGTGTCCCCCCACTTTACAAATAGGCCTATGTTTATTATTATTTTTTAATGCAAGCCGTCATCGCCACGGAGGAGCACACAGCCTCTGTGAGCGAGCGAGACAGAGAGAGAGAGAGAGAGAGAGAGAGAGAGAGAGAGAGAGAGAGAGAGAGAGAGAGAGAGAGAGAGAGAGAGAGCTAGAGAGAGCACACCTTTATCTATTTAATATAGCCTAGTTGTAAAAAATAAAGTAAGAAATCATTCCAATGTGTACTATAGGACAGTAACAGTTTCAAAGGGGAGTGATTAGTAAAATATGCATAAATAAAAAGATAGAATGCTAGGTAACATAAGATAAGGATAAACAAGTTTAAAGGATTTGTTATTGGTTGTGATCATATTCTAAAGATGTTTGGATTATTGAAAAGTATACAGCTCCCTTTCATATGAGTGTTGAGAGCTGTATCCATAAATTCATTTTGTGCTCAAAGTGCACCAGATTGATGCATTTCACTTCAACATTTAAAAACAAATCTTCCCCGGACCCCCCTAGAGGATGTGAGGTCCCCCCCCAAATAAAGCAGGTTAAAATAATTAAATTGAATACATGTTCTTTTAGTAAACACTGAAATGGGTCCCACAGACCCAAACAGCACACAAAGGTTAAAGGTAAGCATATAACAATGTTAAAATGTGCTAAATATATACACTGCAAAAAAACAAAAAAAGAGCAGTAAAATTAGCCCCCGACTTGTTTTATTTTTTGAAAGTAGCTCTCATCCTAAAAAAGGTTGGAGACCCCTGTTATAGAACGATACATTTGACAATTTTAAGCTTGGCCTACCATTTTATTGGAGCGATGAGGAACAGGTGGGGCTGGAAAAGGCCCACCTGTTCAAAGTGGGGAATGACAGAACAAGTTTGAGAACCACTGGGTTAAAGTGAGTCATAAACACAGAGTGCCAAGGATCCAACCCAGTCTCACGGCATTTCGTGTTATAGTCACGAAATTAATGTAATCTATTGATTCGTGTTCACCAACACGATTTTCGCATTTTTTTCGTGTCACACAGAACGATTTTAAAAGCAATGTATTTCTATTGGTAGTATGTTTCGTGCCTGCACCACGTCTTTTTGTCCGGTCGGGTCATGGAATACCAGAAGCTGTGTGGTTCATAAAAACATTTTCTTACTCAATATCTTACCCTAAGCCTAACCCTATCCCTTTTATTTTAAATTGTATAATGTCTGAGTTCTTTTGCCGTCCGTGAGGAAAAGAAATGGGGCTCAGAGCCTCAGAAAACTGAAATCTGTATTTTTTTTAATCTGTTTTTCCTTCTAATTTGTTATTATTTACATTGCTTTTAAAATCGTTCTGTGTGACACGAAAAAAATGGCAAAATCGTGTTGGTGAACACGAATCAATAGATTAATTTCGTGACTATAACACAAAATGCCGTGAGAGTGTATTGCAGGATCAGCTGGTTTGTTAGAGGTAGTTAGGGGTTTCTGTCATTAAACATAATTTTGTTTTGTCTTTATACTATCACAAGGGACTGGTTTGTACTTGATTCATTTGTTACCAACTTGTGACTCTATTTCTCAAATGCTAGGGGCAATTTAATAACATTTCGAATCAAAACAATTGTCAACACAGCATTTGACTCACGTAGGTGGCGAGAGCAATAAAATAACAGGCTTTTCCAGTCATAAAAAAGTAATCTGCATTCTATGGGAAGGGATGGAATCGCACGATTTCAGCTGCCTAACACTGAATTTAACAAATGCTCTTCCAACACAAACATCAAACATGACTGATGGCCTGTTTTCAGGGTCTGGGATGCATCATGCCAACACAAAGTCTACCGTGTCAGAATATTTTTTACATTTGTTCGCCTGGTGACAGCGCCTGGGGACAAAAATACATCCGACACCGAGCACTGACATTTTGTATTGCTTTTTGCTTTTGTTACAATAGATACCAAAACAACAATACATTTGGCAAATAAATATTTTAAATAATGATAATAGGCTGATTTTGTTCTGCATCTAGCCAGATGTCCAGTCTATCACTTGAACAATGATAATACTCTAAATGACTGCATGGAATACAACTCTCAGAGTAATTTTGACAGTTTGAAATTACTTAAAAACTGTATTTGGAAAGCATTTAGAGTGGGAGAGCGGATTTCTTTTTCATCTTCCAATCAGAAAGTAGGGATTAAGATTATATAGCGTTGAACTACTCCTTTGAGCTTTAAATGCTAATTTCCTGATTAAACAGTGAAAACCTACTTAAACTGAGACGTTGGTCACTTTGACATTAGAGCTACATTTGTGTTAATGCTGATAAAACCTGTCAATCGTTCACATAGAGCAGCTTGAAATAAGCACTGTTGCCCTGAAAATGCCCTGTCATATTGAATCCCTGGAAGCAGACATGGATGGCGTGAGATCAAAACAAGAGAGGTATAGGCGTGAGAGAGCAGATGATAAACAAGAGGAATGACTGTGACACAGTGATTTATAGCGGCAGAGGGAAGGAGTCAGGCCTTGACGTTTATGAACCTGATGAGCCGGTTCTGTTGTTTTCTCCTCTCTCCATCTCTTTTTTTTATTCCGTCACTTCAACCATATCTCCGGCTCGGTCCCTGCCCTCGTCTGCCAGTCAATTAAGGCAAATGCCAGCGGGAAGGGCGGAGAGATGATAAATATTTTACGAAGGCAGCGCAGCCAGACAGACAGAGAGGCGTTGGTGATGTCAGGGACCGGAAGAACATAGACATAAACAAGAACGCTCCAGAGCCAAACGGAGAACATATGTTCTGAGTCCTAGCAATCTGTGTAGATATAATATGTTGGATATGTAGTTATATTAGATGTAGGCCTATTAGACTGCAGCAGCAGGAGTAGAGATGCCTTTAATGGTTCCAAATTGTTCTTTCATGTTTACATTTTTAGTTTTGAAGAAAAGTAACTTTTACAACCATGGAGGATTGAAACTGCCATCCTTATGATATGATACATCCTTAAACATCGGCAATAATGACTAATCGTTATGATGAGGCAAAAATACCTCCTACTTTCTTTTACCATACCAGCGAAATGCATTGTCTGAGAGTTAGTTGGAAAGTGATTTTGGTCGATACTAAAATCAGAATCATCATAAAACCAAACAAAAACCTTCATATCATTATAACATTTGTGGAAATGAATGAACATTTGCAAATAATATAAATAAAATAATCTAAAAAAGTTGAAGAGGGTTTTAGCTGCTGATGGTGAAATAAGTACAGTGTCAATCTCAACTATGGGATGGATTGCCACAGAATGTTGTTCATGGTCTACAGGGGATGAATCCTACTGTTGAATGGATTGTCATGAGATTTGGTAAGGATGTCTCAATGACTGAATTAGATAAATGTATGTTAAATAATCTTTTGTCTAGCGCCATCATATGGTCAACATTTGATTTGTTCAATACTGGTGTTTGAGCTTCTACATGCAGGTCTATTGATATTCCCATCATCCCTTGCTGTACTTTGTGTTTACTGCTAATCAGCAAATGTACTTCACCAATATGATAAACACGTTCATTTTTAAACCTCAGAGCCATCAGCATTTTAACAAAAACCCAACATATCAATAGACCTAACAACCTAAATAAATGATAAAATATAAAAAATATAACAAAACTAAATGAGGAATAATAAATTAATACAGTTAATAAAACAGCATAGAAAAAATATAAGCTTATTCCTACTATACATATTCATTTGATTATACTACAGAAAAATATTAAACCAAAAAACATGACTCATCGGGATTAGCGATTTGACCCAATACATCCTATAGATGAGCTTTTTTAATCATTCTTGAATTGCAATGGAGCTCAATCATGTGTGTTAGTAATCATTTTTCGATTTTTTGTTGACGAAAGGAAAGTGTAACTTTCTTCTTTATCATCTTTATTTTGCAAATCGAGGTACATGGATGTCTTGTTTCAGTGACAAAAAGGGTCAGGTGAGGAAGTGTGTGTGGCAAAGAAAGGCCGGACAGTGGGGGACATTTTTGGATAAAGCGCTGGGGCATCATCTGTTGGAGATGAAAGACACGGAAGCATATTTAAAACTGGCAGCAAACATCAGAACAGTTAATCTGGCGGGACATTGACATCACTACCATCATGGGGGTGGGGACACTCATCTATTTTAGTCATTAGTTTCCAGATGGGCAGGGCAGGGTCAGATAGAGTGGAACAATATGTCAAAAATCACCACCAGGCAGATTTGTGATGTATACAATCAGATCCTGTTGAATTAATCCTATAAATGAATTAGTTACCGTAGCATCTGTTAAAAAATGACATATAGAACATTCAAAATGACATATAGAACATTCCAAATGACATATAGAACATTCAAATGACATATAGAACATTCAAAATGACATATAGAACATTCAAAATGACATATAGAACATTCATAAGGATTAAGAAAAAAAATAAAACACGTTAAATATTGCAAAGGGTATTAGAAAGTTACATTTTTTTGAAAAAAATAAAAGTAAAGACAATTCATAGAATGAGACGTTCTGTTATATGTTACAATGCAGTTTAGGATATGAATAGTTATTTGGTATAAAGCAGCAGCAAAAAAAAAAATGTCTTCTGTCTTTTGTGCATAGTAACTGATAACCCATGTTCTCACTTAGATAAGATAAGATAGTACTTCATTGATCCCAATTTTGGAAATGTTTGTGTTGCAGCAGCATAAAAAGACATGGCATTATACAATAAAAATTCAAATTAAAAGACAAGAAATAAACAAGTAGAAAATATACATGTTGAATTTACAAATTAGCAATAACAAGATATAAAGCAAGTATGTGACAGATGGAATATTTAACACAGTCTCACGGCATTTCGTGTTATAGTCACAAAATTAATCTATTGATTCGTGTTCACCAACACGATATTCGCATTTTTGTCGTGTCACACAGAACAATTTTAAAAGCAATGTAAATAATAACAAATTAGAAGGAAAAGAGATTAAAAAAAATACAGATTTCAGTATTCTGACACAGAACGATTTTAGAAGCAATGTATTTCTATTAGTAGTATGTTTCGTGCCTGCACCAAATAATAACAAATTAGAAGGAAAAAAAGATGACAAAAAATACAGATTTCAGTATTCTGAGGCTCTGAGCCCCATTTCTTTTCCTCACGGACGGCAAAAAAACTCAGACATTATACAATTTAAAATAAAAGGGTTAGGGTTAGGCTTAGGGTAAGATATTGAGTAAGAAAATGTTTTTATGAACCATACAGCTTCTGGTCTTCCAAGACCCGACTGGGCAAAAAGACGCGGTGCAGGCACGAAACATACTACCAATAGAAATACATTGCTTTTAAAATCGTTCTGTTTGACACGAAAGAAATGCAATAGTCGTGTTGGTGAACACGAATCAATAGATTACATTAACCTCGTGACTATAACACGAAATGTTGTGAGACTGGGTTGGAATATTAAATATTAAACTGAATATAGAAATGTAAAATGTACAGTGTGATTTTATTCCAAGAGAAACTATGGAGCAGCAAGTCACTTATGTTACTTTTGTTTTTTTTTACATATTCGGTATATTTCTCCAGTAGAAGATATATCACTAGCTTAGCAGTTTGAAACCAAAAATATTGATATCTGCCTTAAAAGTCAGGCTGGCACTGTAAACAATTCTGCAGTGCGGGAATTTCGACCGTTAAGCAATGCTGCTGTCCCCTCACCGGAAGTGAAAACAACGTTGTTAGCTAGGTAGCTAGCTTACTGCAGCTAGCTGTGTTAGCTAGGTAGCTAGCTAGGTTGTTAGCTGGGTAGCTAGCTAACAACAATTGATGTAATTAGGAGGCTGTGGCTCAGCTTCTCATTGACACCAGTATAGCTGGCATATTACCTAAATAGTTAAAAAACCTGGATGTATAACCTTTATTTGTATAGTGCTGTGTTTACCGAGCAACAGCAATTGCGACTGGTCGCACAACTTCATAAACGTAGCCAAGAGGGCGGTTGCTGAGTGTACGTCTCTAAGACCCCCAGGAAGTGAGCTAGCTAATTTTTGTAGCGGCTACACTTTCTTGTAAGTCTACTACACTTTCTTGTAAATCCATGACGTCATTTGGACCCAATACTACATTTTCATTTAAAGTCATTGACTTACGTTGAGAAAGAGAAATCTGTAAAACAGTGGATACTTTTCTTTGTTGTTGTGGTAAATCAACTACCCAGTCCGAACACTTGAATAGCCCATTTTGCCACACACAGCATTGGGACGCACCTATGCATTCAAAACAACAAATGTAAGAACAGAAGTATGCGATTTTAGACACAGCATATGATTTCAAATGTTTCAGTTCATATCCTGCCGTGTTTATCAGTTTGGCAAGGTTGTACCTGCACATGTCATAGTTGTGTTGGGGACTGCGCTCCACCCAATGCAGTAATGTAAACTGTGGATTAAACATCAACCAGGAGTCAACACTGCCTGCCTGAGGCTGCCTTGACCTCACGTTCCTTACTCCTGTCGAAGGCAAACAGACCTGCCTGTGTCAGGGTGCTTTACACACTGAAGGATATGACACAAACCAGATCTGGGTCAACCATATAGAATCCTTTCCTCACCAAAACAATGTTTCCAGAAAAAAGAGCTGACAGAAGAGTGAGTGAGTGTGTGTGTGTGTGTGTGTGTGTGTGTGTGTGTGTGTGTGTGTGTGTGAACAAGTTCCCACAGGTGGCGGGCGCTATCAGTGCTGAGCTCCAAAAACTCATCAATCATCTGCCCTGTAAAATACACACAACCACACGTTCGGCCGAACTTTTTTTTGCTACTTAAAAAAAAAAGACATAAACGCTCTTGGGGCTTGTGTAAATCCCTTCTTACTGTATATATGTCATGCTATGTGAGCTTTGCATTGATTGAGTTGGATTTAGCAACAAACAGGAGGGGAATGTACATTCTGTTTGGGACTAATTTAATCTGTGCACATTTGGTGCTCGAGTGGGGATTAATGGCAGCAGGGCGATTTATGTAGAATCGACTTGGAACAAATGAATGTGTTCATTGTAGTGAAGGATCAAGTCACTGTTTGTTTTGGTCTTTTCAAGGGCTTTGCATGCTTACAATGCTTGTGACACCAATGTAATGGATCATATCTGCTTGACTTTGTGTTGGTGCTGCGCTATCCATCACCTGGCTACAGGAAGTGTTGTCATCTGAGATAGTACCATTTGATTGGCACTATTCAATCGACTGACAGGACATAACTCTCCTAATTGTTCATGACAGTTGAAATGATGACAGATTACTAAATATATATAATTAAGTAAATATATTATTCAGGGAAGGGACTGAATAATAATAATGACTGCACGGTTGAGGGTGGTTTTGATTGTAATGTAAACCCTGCAATTAACACACAATTATTTAGCCAGAATCTGCACAGCAGGATAGTGTGTACACCAGTCTACATTGATACACGGCTGAATGTGAGTGTTTCTAACCGTATTTGTTGCCCACAGCTGCTTTGGCTCTTTCCGTCCATGAAATCCCTGCAGTTTGTGAAGGCAGAAAGAATTATAAAGCAGAAGCCTCTGAAGCGCAGTGCTATTTACACACAGTCTATACCACTCATTACCTTCATTAGATCTGCTGAAAACGACAGCTGCTGCTACAGTATAACCACTCGGAACTCTTAACACATCGGATGTTCTGTTATAAATATAAATTCTGCTTTTATGACTGAGACGTCCGGTCACCAGGGTACATCCTAGCCTCTTTCAGACTTGGAAAAGTTACTTTTTACTCTGGGCACAGACATTGGTCCAAAAGGCGCATGAACATTGACAACAGTGGACCTGAGCATGTTAAAAACGCAGCTTATGAGATCTGCAGTTATGTGATGCGCAGGAGCGGAATCACAAGGCCTTAATCTTTATTCAAAGAATTATCGAAGTTTACTTGGCGAATAAGAACCATACATTTGCTTAGCATTGTCGTTTCTCAGTGTGCAACTATAATGGTGATGTTTAAAGGAAAGAAACATCATTTTAAATGAATGCGTGACAGCCGTCATCCGCCCTGGACCACCAGCCGCTCTGTGATTCTCCAGAAGGGAGACCACAGCAGTGTGATAGCAGCTTTGTTTACAATGAGCATTCGTTTATCCTGCTGTACAGTATTTTACATACTGGTTTATGGTATTCTATTACACATGTATATACATATTAACCTATTCCTGCAATTTACTTGCAACATTGTGTCACATGGACTATTTTATGTTATTTTAATTTTCTGGAGTCTTGAGTATATGGTAAGGCAAGGCAAGATTATTTACATAGCACTTTTCAACACAAGGCAATTCAAAGTGCTTTACAAAAATGAAAGACATTAAGAGCATAAAACTAATTAGAAACATTAAAAAGTAAAGATAATAAAACATGAATACATGAATAAAAGTTACAATGCAGTGTAAGATGTGAATAGTTCAATTAAAAGCAGCAGCAAAAAGAAAAGTCTTCAGCCTGGATTTAAAAGTAGTGAGAGTTGCAGCGGACCTGCAGGTTTCTGGTAGATTGTTCCAGATATTTGACAATATCCCTAGCCAAATTATCAACATCTTTCTAGCCAAATGGTACTCTTGGAGGAGGTTGGGACTTTAGATTTTCATTGCCAACAACCACACAGTAGCTGTTGTGCATAGGAAAATGAAGCCACATGACTTATGCTTGAGTAATTAAGACTCTGTGAACCTTAATAAATCAGATACAAGGTTTATTAAGAAGCTTATATAAAAATGTTGAACTGTTCTTGTAACTTTGGTTCACTGATTTGTTCTAAAGAAAAGCGACTGTGGCTCATATGCTGTGTTTGCATTCATTTGCTCATATCCACTGAACAGAAAACCCATCCAGTATAATGCCATAGAGGAATGACACACAGCACCATGAATGATTCTACAGATGATGCTAAAGGCTGCACATCTGGAGAGGAACGATGTGTGTGAGAGAGATACCAGGGCTGGGGTCAAATTGTGGAAAAAAAATCTGGTATATTGTCTTTTCCTAAGCAAAAAAAGACTATTCGACCACAATCCCTGTGATAGGGCATGCAGGATGTTAACTCTGACTCCAGCCTCTCTCTGCCACCAACATAATAATAGAAGGAAACAGATGCATGCCTTTCGCTTTCCTGTCTGCCACTTCCTATAAGCTCTGCATGTGTGTTAGTATAAGACTTTTGGATGTGTGTGTTTGAGATGCATTTTAAACTTTACTTTCCTGCTGATGTCACCATACAGGAGCTGGAAATGTTCAATTCAAGATGGCGAATGTGACCCTAAAGATATTGTTCTTAAGCTTAATATAAATGTAACATACTAGCAAAATGCACTTTTTAAGGTCTTACACAGGAATGTGTCCCCGGTGTGTAATGAGTCACAAAATGACTATGACTTGAATAACTGGGATACAAATTATTCATACTAGCCAGAGTTGTAATTTTAAATCATTTAAGAGAGTGATTTCCTTCAGTTCTGCTCTTATTTAAGCTATGTAACAGTTCAATTCATGTGAGTAAGTTCTGTTCTGTGTCAAGCCAGCATTTGAACTAATCAGCTATACACATTTGACGTGATCATTTATGCATCAGGTATGATTCCAGCTGCAGTCTGTGCCAGGATTGAACGTGAGACAGCTTCACAGAGCTCAGGTTCACAGGGACTCTCCTCCACTTTCCCCCAGAGGGAAAGAATGTGATTGTAGATTAGCTAAGAGGGAGGATGTTAGGAAACAGTTGGCAATCATTAACCTGCAGTTCCTATGCAGCTATGGAGTTCTCTTCTCACATATTTTATTTACTTTCATTAGGAAACAGTTATTCAATTTCTCTTGTTAACAGGTATTTCTGCCGTTCTCTTCCTTCTTTAGCCCAACTTTTTACATCTTACAAAAAGCTCAAAACACAATGATGCTAAAAAGTGACGCACACAGCTGGGACCGGAGGGCTTGTTGACGTTTGGGGATTATAAAGTTGGCCAACTGTCACTGGAAACTTCCATAACATTTACGTTTTATTGCTTATTTTAACAATGTGATCACATGATTCCTTCGGATATTGCAGATACTAAAATAATAATTATATATATATATAATTAAGTTTAGTCAATACTGGCACAACTTCAAACTCCTATTGGGGATGAATATTTATGTGATAAAATACATTTAAAAATTAAATATTGATATTTACTGCTGTATGTATTTTATAAGATCTAAAATCCCCAAGGCCATTTTTATTTACTTTATTTATACTAGACAACAAACAACAAACATACACCAATAAATCTAAAATGTCAGCTCAGTTTCTCATGTTAACAAGGTTAGTGCTTTTTACATTTTCGAAGAGCAACTTCTATTTATATCAAACAGGAAGTGCCCACAAGAGATTTGGCATCTTACTTCAAGGAAACTGTTTAAAGTATTTTGTGGCAAAGTTAAATAGTTTCGAGCTCATGGCTGCTATACTACACCATTAACTTCCTTTGTCCAAGATCTAACTTTCCAGCTATAATAACTGAAATCTTAACTGCTTTTTGAGAACTCAAGAAAACAAACAGACAATAACGGGAACAATAACTAATAATATACTACAGGCCATATATCCTTCACCTCATATACATCCATAACAGCAATTTTCTAGATTTCTTCATGTGAAACATCACGAGGGAAAAACACTTCTCATGATGAAACATCCTCCTTAAAATGACATATGATGCACAACTAAAAATACACCTGTGTTAATCATTATTATTACCAAAAGAGAAGGCCTGCTTTATCTGCTTTTGCAGTGTTAACACCTCAATACAAATCTCCATAGCAGAATAACAATATTTTCAAGGGATTCAGGGAAATGCGAGCAAAACAGCCGGATGTTAATGTTTGACTAAATGGGATCTGTTTTGTTTCACAGTTAAAACATATCTGGTATCCTGAAAAGGCAGTTGAATTGTATGAGCAAGTAAGCCTAATGTTTCTCATAGTTAGCACAGATTTTTGGAAGCACTGAAACTGTGAGCAGAGGTATGTGAGCCCTACTGTCCCCCCCCCCGTGTTTCTGTCCAGGTTGTGCAGCTTGTGTCTTTGATCCTGAACTACTGAGTCAAACCTTTCCAAGGTCAGAGGGCCCGCTCGGCACATTCCACAGCCTTTAATAGGTGACTACCAAAAGACTTGAAACACAGACATGGGATGAACACAATTAGGTAAAAGGAAGTTGTGATAGAGGGAGAAAGAAACTTCAAATCATGTGTTGTCTTAGTGTTCACACGCTTTCTTTTTTTTATTACAACCTTTACTATCACTGAGCCAAGTATCACTGTGTGCTCCTTTCAAGCCACACCCTTCATCCATCCCATGTAAATCTAGTTAACTGTTTACTCTCATGACGGATTAATATCGGTAGTAAATCAAATGTTCCTGTTATGAAACAGAGTTAATTAACAGGGAGACACCTGGAGGTAGCAACAGTTTGAATGTGATGATAGAGTAGGGTCAACGCCAGAGGATGAATCTAGCAAACAAAAGTGTGATAGAGTGTTGCAGTTATTGCTTATTTTTGTAGGCCGATCCAGATGTTAGCATAGCAGTGGATCGCATGACAAAAAGCAGTGGGATTTTTTCATTTTCATTGGAATATTGCAGAAAATAAGATCTGTGGCAAACAAACGTTTATGATAGTTACACGTTTTGTTCAGCAAGAAGATCTCCACATATTTACGCCAGTCTTAGGATTTTTGAAGCGTAAATGCTTTCGACGGAGGTAAAAAGCTAACGTTAGGCCATAAACAAACTACTAGATGCTTGCATCCTCACGCCAAACACTAGCCTCCTTTAGCTTAGCGGTGGTACACGTCACCACCGCTAAGCTAAAGGAGGCTAGTGTTTGGCGTGAGGAAGTTTTGTAGTCTCATTTTGTCACTTGTTAGCAACCGCTGTTTTATGACAACTGAAAGCTTCGGACATACACGATAAGGGAATTTACTGGCAGATTTTATGTCGCAGGACAAAACTTGAAAATCTCTTAAGCTTGGGTTGACAACATATCTTTTTTATCTTAAAGCATTACAGGTAAAACACAAATGCAATAGCGCAAAAACCTATTTGGACTGATTCAAAATCTAGTAAACTTAACAGACTCTGAGAACTGTCAACATTTCATCTCTGACTGAATTGATTAAAGAAGTTCCAACCTATACTCAACATAATTAAATGACACACACACACACACACACACACACACACACACACACACACACACACACACACACACACACACACACACACACACACACACACACACACACACACACACACACACACACACACACACACACACACACACACACACAATCATGTTCCCAATCAAAGCACAGCGGCCCCACACAGATACGCTCTTAAATAAATAACAAGTCCCCATTAAAAAGAATATCAATATTTTATTAGTGCCATCTGTGTAAGACAATAACAACAGAGTCATGGTTAAGCATTTATGGGTCATCTGGAAAAATAAACAGCACTAGTGCAGCGCAGTGGTATCAAAATAGATCTGAGCTACATGCAAATGCCTGTATGCATGCATTCACACATTCATTTATATCAAAACATTCAAGACATAGTTGGTTAAAAGATACTCTAGTTTAATGGATCCTGCATGAAAAATATGACTAAACAAGATCCCCTAATTTATAACTTACTATTGTGGTTTAAAATGTAAACATTTAGTGCATTGTTTTGCTTCATTAGTTCCATCCTCTTCCTCTCCCTTCTTCAGCGTCAGATCAGTTTGGATTCCCTGACGTTCCTGAAGGGGACGCTGCTCTGATGTCGGGAAGACAACTCCCTGAAAGAGAAAGCAAAATAGTTTAACCAGAAAATATGGTTACATATCATTTAGATTTTTACAAATGTGATTCTTCAGTTTGAAGGTTTATTTATGATCTTGGAAACAACAACTTGAGAAAAACCTTCTCAACACAGAGTCCACCCTATTCTGCTTATGGTCACCCAATGGGAGCAGTGAGGACCCTAGTTAGCATGGCAAGGGCTCCCTCGACAAAAAGCAATGGGATATTTTTTATTGGATTTTAAAATTTTGCAGAAAATAAGATCCAAGGCAAACACACGTTTCTGATACCTACACATTTTGTTAAGCAGGATTATCTCCACATATTAACACCACTTTAATGATTTTTGAAGCATAAATGCAATCAACAGAACTCGTTTTTTAACTAACTGCATGACAGTTGTGCGTCAACAACGCCAAGCTAAAGGCTAACTCTGTTCGGCATGATGCTGTTTAGTAGTCCCATTGTGTCATTTGTTAGCAACTGCGTTTTTAAAGACACTTAAACCCTCAAGGCGTTCACTAGTGGGGTTTTACTGACGTATCTTATGTTGTAGGAACAAAACGTGAGAAACTTGTAATCTTGTGTTAACAACAGACCATCTTTCAGCCATAAAACGTGCTACTGTGCTACAATAATAACGGATTTCTGGTTTTGGGATTATTCCTGCACCACTCTATTCATGTATATACATTTTCAGATTGTTGTGGGTATAAACTTCAAAACAAACCCAAAGCGGGTAAAGCATTGGAGCATTTTGAGTATTACTGTGCACATCAAAATGAATGTGAAAATGAAGCCAAACCACACTTTAAGGGCTTTTTGGGGTTTGCAAGATGACTGCTTGGCAGATTGGAACGTCTCCACCCTTCACTTTCTGTCATCTATAAGCAGAATCAACAAACATGGTTCTTGAAGAATCTCTACTTTATCATCATTTGGTGAGCGTTTAAATTTCCGAACTTGTTCTCGATAACCAACCTCCAGAGAAAAGTCACAAACAAAAATGTATCGGTATGTTCTTAATCTGCTATACTCAGCGTTTAAATGTGGTGTTTAAAGTGAATTGACCTAATAAAAGTTATTTTATTTGATTGGTTATTTCCCTTTTCTGGTGTTCATAGCATCAAAACCACACATAACTCAGTTGCTCTGAAACTAGACCAAGATTCACATTCCCGGGAGCCCAAATTACATTTTGCCATTCGGCCAAAACCAACCAACTTGGTAAAATGTTGCAATAAACCACAAACATTTAGGAACACACCCTAATGTCGTTAAACTGAATCACATATAAGTAATGCAGAATCACATGCAAACATCCATAAAAAAACACATGCACAGTTTTAAGGACAAACAGAAATATTTCAGATGATACCAAGATTCTTGTTTCTGTTTCACTTCGTGAGGGACATTTTCCCCACACAACTGAACAGCCACTATGTCTCAGGGGCAGTGAACAGCCACAAATCCTGTTCCAAGATTTGAAATAAATGCTCTATTTTTTATGATAAAGCTACATTTGTGAAGCAAGTGGGTGGGTGTGTGTTCTATTTGTTTCACAACATTACTCTCTTTTTTTGGATTTAAAGTGACCTTATCTTTATTGTCAACGCCACTTTACTTTGCTCCATCAACCACTTAAAGCCCAGCTAGCCTTGACTCCACATGATACATAACACCACTTCTGTTCCTCGGATTCAAATGTGTGATTAAGACTGCTGGCAGAGTTGGGGGGAAGCATATGGGCCTGAAAGAAAGATGTCTGTAGGAGTATATTCCTTATTGGGTGTGTGTTTGATTTGCCTGATTCTCATTGTGTGTGTGAGTCAGTGTGAGTGTGCGGAGATTAGCCTGAGCAGTTAGCTACGGTGGCTTTAGCTGCGTGTGGTTGCAGACAGCCCCAACGTGGTGGTAAACAGCCATTCACTGGGGCCAGGCCTCAGTCTGGCTTTCCCATAATACCAGTCTATGGAGGTAATTCAATGGAAGAATTGACACTATGGTAATGGCGCTCCTTGACACTGGCCCCTCAGGGACACACGCATATGGCCGCTAAGCAGCGCAAGCCTATGGAGCAACCAGTGAGGTGGGCCCCACACTATTCAGTCCACAGCCTTCAAATGAACTCAAATAATCCCATTCAAAGAAACTTAAAGAAACTAATATAATCAATGTTTTCAGAGAAATCAGAAACCTCAAACCAACTAGAGCAAAGAGAAGAACACTTTGTCATCAGCATATAGAAATGCTAACACAATCAATAGACCAGAACACGCATGGTTACTTATCTGTTCAGTGTCTGTACACGTGTGCACATATTGAAAGGTCGCAGATGCAGTTTCGTCCCATTGAGGGGGAAAGCTAAAGTTGTTAAAGCAATAACCATCCCTATCTACCATCTACGTATAATCTAATTTCCGTCCCTTCATTCCTGCCCTCACATCCATCACTCTCATGTTACTTCCTGCTAATGTATGACAAAGGCACTTAACTGAAAAACAATACTTGGTATGAACTGACAGAGTTGAACGCATGATGAGATTGACACCACTCTCATGGCTGTATGTTAGGTACAGAGCAGAGGGACGGTTAGCTTAGCCTAAGAGAAAGCATGGAAGAAGGGGTAAACAACTAGTCCTGATTGTTCAAAGTTGAAAAATCAATATTCCCACAACTGTCTTTAAAGCTCACTGAAATGTTTTCTTTAATCTGTATACAAACAGAAAAGGAAACAAAATAAATGTGTGGTTTTAGAGAAAGTTACTGTAACTATTGATTGACTATCAACAGCCATCCATCCTTTCCATGTTCCACTGTGCAGGTTTCTGCTTGTTCCCTGGCAACTTAATGGTGACATGACTTTAGGAAGACATCGCAGCTAGTTGTTGTAGAAGTAGTAGTGTTGTTGTAGAAGTACCAAGAAGTAGTTGTATACAGTATCTTCCCCATGGAACCAAATTGTTGTTTTGAGATGCTAACGGCATGGCCATGTTGATCTGTCAGGTGGCGTGTCTTCTTAATGGTCAGTTTGTCCACCACTTTGGCTATATAATAATCTGTAGCAATCACGGAATATTCATGGCCTCTTGAGGATGAACCCACCTATTGTATGGCCTGTTATTACATTTATTAGAAATATCTATGTTGGCCAGATAATGAAGCCTACCAACTTATCCAATAGCATCAAGAAAGGTCATAATATTAACTTATTTGACTAATGACGAAAAATGTAAGAAACAATATTGTCATTGTAAGTATACAAACAAATAATAATTCTGCAGTCATTCATGGTTCCCAGAGGATTACCTACTGACTTTGGTGATCTCCTGGCTTTTGTAACTAGCAGGTTAACATGTGGTTCTGAGTAAAACTAGTATGATTGCGTGGTTCAGATACAAGACAGACCAGCCCCAGACTTGCCACAAACTGGTTCAGAGTTAGTGTAAAAAAGTAAGTTAATCAAAGCTTAAACAAATTGAATTCTGTATGCTGAATGGTTGCTAGGAGAAATAGGAAAGAGAGAGGTTAGAGATAAATGTAACTTGAAGGCCAAGCAGCTCAGGTGAAGGTGCTGGTTTCCTTCCCAGTTCTGCTCATTGACTTCTGAGTCAGGAGGCCAGACCAAACACTCAAATTAACTGACAAAGGAAAGTATTCATTCACGTTTCGGCTCGAAGATATTGTCCACTGATTAGTCTCAGGGCTGTGACAACATTTGATAACTATCATAAACTCAGAGATATGGACCTGTGCTCAGGCTCATATCTGCTCTGCATCTGGTAAAAACATCCCCCCAACAGCAGACCTGGAGAAAAACAATGACAATGATATCATTCAATTCTATCAGGGGAAACTGAACTAAAAGGAGCTCCCTTGACATGTTGAGGCCTGACAGATTGAGCCGTGAGATCCCAACTGGCCCGACGTGTCACTAATGTAGATTGTTCCACTGCTATGTTAAAATTGCTAAGTTAATATAGTTTTCAGTCATTAGGAGGCACAATGGAACTGCTAGAACATTTAGAATGGGTGTCATGTTGGGAACATGCTACAGTGGAGTGGGAATAATGAAGACAGAAGCAGTTGAGTAACATAGACAGGCAAACAGAGGACTGTCTCACACACACACGTAAAGTCCATTGTGTGCGTAAAACAGTTATGGGAAAGTGTTAGCAAGGTAACAACAGTCCATGAACTGATCTCAGATTCCTACAGTTCTAAAAGGCTGTACACGTACAAACAAAGATATGCATATTTATACATGCATGCATACACATGTATAGATATAAATAGACAGGTGTGCTCAGATCAGACAGAAGCACACCGTCTTAACAAAGAGAGTGATTATTACCTCTCTGCTCCAGCAGACATAAGGCATGCATAATTCAAATTCAATTAAAGTGTAGGAAGGAGAAGGAAACTGGAGAGAGACTCACGGGCAGTCGTAATGTGCTGCACCAGTAAAACCATTTCCCTTGCAGTGACTCAGCAACTCACACCACCTGGGCTCAGTTACTCAGCTCTTTTTGATCTGACTACGTTCTTAGCACAGAGATGGCTCAGTGACACCTGACACCAGTGGATGATGCACCTCAGAGGAACAATGTGTAACAGTGGTACGGTACTGTAGGCCTGTCCATGTCATATTGGTAACAGTTATAGTTCATTTTATAACATTTCCCAATATAGTGAGAAATGTCCTCCGAGTGAACGAGTTAGCACAAGATGACCTCTGAAAAACAGTCATAAACAACAAGATATTTAGTTTAACGTGGGAGATGGAGCCCCAGTCAGAGGGCGCTGGAAATAAAAATCCGCCAGAACAAGTCCCAGTGCCGGGATTCACAGTCAGCTGGTGGCCCACTGGGTCCAACCTGTGACAATGGAAGCAACTGACAGTTCGCAATCCCCGGAATTAGGGTCTCGGTGCTGTGGCTGAATTAGAACCAAATTGAGAGGTGCAGGAATAATTCCTTAAAAAGGGAAATAAGTAAGCATGTTGCGATATCTGGTTCCCTCAACTTGAAGTCAATGGTTTTTAGTTAGATGCCTGACATAAGGTCTGTGGTTTACACACTTTTATATTATTTCACGCATTATTCTACAACATAGACTACGTCTGTAATTCCCCACTCATAAATGACCAAAGCTTCTATGTGTCCTAAAATAGTGGTTGCTAACAAGTGACTGATTGAGACTACTAAACGTCATCATGCCAACACGAGTCAGCCTTTTCCTTAGCGGTGGTGAAGCGGGATATGTGACTGTCATGACGCTGACATGTGTAAGCCTGTAGCTTAGAGGTGTTGATGTAAAGTCATACGACGGTGATGTAGTTTGTTTTTAGCCTATCGTTAGATTTTTACTTCTGGACATTGCTTAAAACATCTTGGTGTTTGTATGTGGAAATGATCCTGCTAAACAAATCTTGAAAGTATAAATGTGTGTTAGCCAGAGATCCTAGCTTTTGTAGAGGGAGCCCTTGCGATTCTACCTTTAGGGTCGGCCTACACAAATATGTCATCACTGCACCAGTCTATAGAAACTGATGCTCCTTCCTTATTCCAGGTTTGAGTTTAGGATGACTGTGTTTTTTTCCATTTCTAACAGTTTGAATTAATTTATATAAATAAACAGACCATTGACCACTACCCTTGTAGTCAGTTAGAATGCCCCTTTCAGTAAACATATATGCAACACAACACATAAAGTCTTTGACATGCAAGTACATTTTTGAATATGGTACACAGCTTTAACAACAAGACGTTGGTTTGGTAGCAATTCCCTATCCCAATACTTGCCTTCAAATGGCAATGCACAAGAATGTGTTTAAAATGACCTTCTTAAGATCATAATAGCACTATAGATGGATGCATACAATCCTAAAATGAAATTGGAAGCTGCATCAACATCAGCTACTGTCAAACAAGTGTCACAACAAATGACTAAAGAAATGACCCAAGGTGAGGGCTGAACGCAAACATCTTCTAAGAGTGAGGAGGTGTTTCCACAGGTAAACGATCACCTGAACAAAGTGTAGGAAACTTGAATAGAATTTACTCTTTGATCTTTAAGGGTACTTCAAGTAAGAAAGTACACTCCTTAAGTCTTTTATAATGTTCCGTCACTTTGCTTGTGTTCTTTTTATTTAACCTTCCTATGTTAATTTGACAACTCAGCGACAAGATCTGCCTTTCTCAAAAGGAGACAATAGGTTTGATAATTCAGTGCCAACCTTTACAGCCCCACCGCCCCCCATCCCGTCCCCAGCAGGTGTTCATGGTAAGACACAGCAGATATCAGATACGATCTTACATACGGGTTATAGGAAGTGCTGGGAAGTTACTAAAGATCCATGCAGTTCATTCAAAGCAAGTGAAATGTAGTTCAGGGTTGGCACAGAGTGAGTAGATAACTGTTTCCGTTGTTCTCTTAACAGGATCTCTGTGAAAATCTTTCAAATCTTTACTACAGTTTGCAATTTTACACCAATTCCTTTACTATTACAATATGTAAACAAAGATGAGATTATTTAGCATTTGAATTACCATTTGCAGTTTGTTTTTGCCAGTTACATATCAATCAATTTTTTGATGGGTGTTTTTTGGACCGTTTTAAACATTTTTTTTTTAGAATATTTTATATTTCACTTAAACTACAATTAATTTGATACGGCAACAAACGCAAAGCTTGTACTATGGCACAGTGTTGCTAACTAAAAGCTATAAGGTCTTTGGATGCCCTTTGAGCAAGTGCACAATTGAGAAGGTTTGCTAGCAAAGTTTTACTAGTTTCTAGGTTAGTAATATTGCAACGTTTCACTTAACTTACATTTTACTACTCCTAAGCTTGCAGGTTGAAATCTCAAATTAAAAAGGCTCTACTGAACTTCGGTCAACACATCATGTCTCCAATAAGACGGATAAGGCTGCACATTTGTTGATTCTCGATTCAAGGAGGGTTAAAATTGCTAATTCTATAACATAAAAAAATGCAGCTACGCTACGCCACCATTTTCATCCTACAGGAACATAAACGAAGGCTGGTACAGTTAAATGCGATGACTGAGGCTACTTTGCAGGCCCGGCTAAGTGACGTAGAATGGGAAATATTCCAAAACAATTCAGTCAGTCTGAAGTAATGATAAGCTTCATACTTATGCTTACCAAATATATAATTCTCACAGTGACTGTATGCTCACTTTATCTAGAATTTACAATTTTTAAAGAGTCATGGGTTGACAGCACATTCGTTGTGCTGCTTTTTAAGGAATAGTAGGTGTCCCCTATAGGTTGACATGGGTGTTCTAATTACCATATTCAACAAACAGGTATATAGACATTTGAATTATAACTTAATTATTGTAACTTAATGAATAACGTTGCCATTTGAATTCTTAATTAAAATTTTGAATGCTACGCAGGTATTTGCTTTTTCAACTGTGCATTCATTGTGTTTAAACCGGGTATTTTTGCACAGGTGCAGATAAAGCTAATATTCTATTCTACAACTACTATCATACACAGTGTGCCACAAAGTGCCCACTCTTCAGTCCACACCCAGAAGTAATAATATTTACTCCGATAAATTACTTTTTCAAATTTAATTTATGTTAAGGAACATGAAATTGAAGATTAATTACAAACCGAAATAAAATCTTTGATTTGAAAAAAAAGTTAAAACATCCTGTACAGCCTTAGTTGAACATTGACGTTTTAAGGGAATTCTATAGAGCAGGCCTATGCCATCATTGGAATTCAGTGCGCATATTGAGAAATTTGAGTATGTGACAAATAAATCCTTTAATCTAGAATGAATGTCAATACGCAAAATACCCTCAGTCTCTTTGCGTCAGAAGATTTAGAATCAGCATTGTCCTTTTGTGCTGGCTCCATTCATTTTTAAAGCCATTAACTTTGACCTTTTCCATTTACTGTGATGACAAGCATTCAAACCAACCCTTATTCAGACTGTAGATATGCAATTTATTACATGTTTTTTTACGGAATCTGAAAAACCTACAGTTTTTCTATTAGGTATGACAGTTCCCTTTGTTACACTGGAAGAAAAACAATGAGCGTACCTCACAGAGCAATTTATTTTCAATCTATTCAATTTATCACTTCCTTTCACTGGAAGCTAGAGGGGAAAGCTTTCCATTCAGCTCTTTAAAAAACACTGAGGTGTGGTCCATTCATGGTTCACTCACTTTTTACATTTATACCCGTTAGCCTTTGTTCACCTTTCAGATAAACAGCAAGGCATGGGCTAAACTGCCATTCATTTATGCTGTACCTCTGCCTTGAGGCTGACCCCCTCTCAGTTGCCCCTTTCACACCAACGCAGCTCCCGTTCTAGCTCTGTGCTTGCGCTTTTCTGGTTCGGAACCGGTTTTTCTTTTCAGCCCCCGTTTTGTTCACACCGCCCAGAGCCCGACTGGTGCTGCTGTGTCATGGCGTCACCGTTTACGTCGCTGATTTTCTCCCCAACGGCGCTCACAACAACAACAACAATGGGGGACTGCGTCGGGTCGATGATCGTGTTACTTTTAATCATACGAAGCCAGATTAAATTAAATAACTACTTCTCCAACCTTATACTTTTCTCCAGAGTGCCGTGGTTCATTGTTTATTAATGTGTTTCAGCGGCATTTACCGACCGCTGCAGTGCTGCTCGTCCACCGGAGTTTATTCTCCCGTTAACTCACGGCAGCGTCCGCTGTAAAGTCTTCACTGTCTGATTGTCACACAAGCAGCTGATACATATCCCCAATTCCCCATAAGTGAATGTGTTTCAGTATGAATTGACGCTGTTTGGCATCACAACGCTGTTATGAAAGTTTCTCTGGTATAAAATGGGTGATGTTAGCATAGCAACCGAAGCTAAACTGACTATCTTGACTACTTGTTGCTATCCTATTGGGGCATAAGCCGTTTTCTACAGGCACATTTTACCGGCGTATTTTTTTTCCATTATGATTCTACTTGTGATAGTTGGATATGACAACCTGTGCAGCCCATGTATTGACTCCATCCGATAGCTGCTATAATACAAAACAACACGTCTGCCTGCTCTCTACAAGAGATTAATAACAGCGAACGGATGGTCAAAGTAAGGTACAAATAAACAGAATCACATGAAGCCTGGTTAGTGTTGCCTGACTTTATAAAGTGTGTTTTTTTACATGTGTGTGGTTGCGTTCTAGTCACTTTGCTCAGCGCTGCTGCTTTTTACAACTTTCATTAGCCGTACTCGCCATAACCTGTTATTGCTCAGGTTAATCTCGCCCCCCTCCGACGTAAGCGTGACGTATGCGATTCTTGCTTCTAGACCGACAATTTTTTCGTGCTTAGTAAGAACCGGTTTTCGGGGAAAAGAGCCGGCTCCGCTGTGGTGTGAACAGGAAAAAACGGTGCTTATCAGGCTCTAGCTCCGAACCGGCCCTGGAACCGCGTTGGTGTGAAAGGGGCAAGTGTAAAACGTAACCCTTGGGACTGTTTGTAGATGTTTGACGATATTATGCGATAAGCGGGGGGGGTTACAAAGGGTCTCAACACATCACAGTAGTCTATTGGTGGTTCTTTGGTTTGGCGCTGATAAATCAAAACACAAAGAGACTTGTAACTAGTATGCCAAAAGCTAAAAGGGGAAAAGAAGTTCAGCCAGAGTTTGAAAAGTTAATTTAGCTCTGTTGTTGTACTTCTCTTTCTTCCGACTAAGGGTTGCCACTTTACTGAAGACAGTGTGTGTGTTTATGTGGGTCTTGAGACTTTGATCAAACAAACACCACAGTGTGGGGTATCAGTGGGATTCACCAAACAAGAGCTGAGCATGGCTGGAAATCTGGGGTGATCTCATGAATGATTAAGATGAGAGTGGTGTAGTGTGTCAAGACTATGAAAGATGAAGACATGCAAGCAGTATTGACAATATAAATACAAGCCAGCTACTCTTTCCAAACTCAGAATATCAACATCCTAAAGGTTATTCCTAGAAGAATAAGGGCTGCTTGCAAAAGTTAAGTTTGCATGCATGGTTAAAATACCCTGAATGAAAGAAAGACCCCTTTGTAATAAAATAACACAGTATTCATCATGCTAGCTGGAAAGAAATTACATGAATACAACATTTGGCTAGAATACTTAAATATATATATATATACATACATACATACATACACACACTGTAGATGCTATATTATGTTCTTAAAAAAAGGCACTTTTCTCAGATAACTGCAGCTTAGTAAGTAGGAAAGTTTTCCTGTAAGTAGATCCATATGCAATTAGCTTCAAAAGCTAATCCACAGGGCTAAGGTATATGTTTACAGTGCAACACTTTTTTTATGCATCAGTAAATCCTCAATTTAAATACAAAGTTAAATCCCAGGTCAAATGTCCCTTAAAGGGTCTTGGACATGATTGATTGATTGTTGTGTTAGACATCTCTTTCCTTGTATCTTGTCCTAATATTTGTCCTGAGCTGCTGTGATCCAAGAAAAATGTCAGACTTGATGTGACAATAATCGTGTCCTATTTTAAAATGTGTTTTGGACTCGGAGACAAGCATAAATGTGAAATATAGGCGTATTTGGAAAAGCTTTAGGAGGCTTACGTTGATTACATTTTAAGTGAGTATATTCCAGATATAAAAAGGCACTGAGTTATTTTGTAAAGTCAAGAAAATCTAAAGTATATTGTGTCAAGTTTAAACCATCCATGTTTTAGTAGTTATGTGTTTTAAACAGTGAGTAAGCGCAGTGTAAATGGGACTTACAGACAGAACATAATTAAATAAGACTTTATGTTAGCGCATTATTAGTTTTAACGACTTTAAATGTTAAACTACTGTACATAAACAGTCTATGAAGCCATGCTTGAATGTTTGTGGTAGTCAGGGGAATGAAGGCGTCACTTGGCTGGCACCAAACACTGCAGTAAGCCTTTCCCTCTCCCTTTGTTTCCTTAAATAGGATGAGCTGTGTGTGTGTTTTTGTGTGTGTGTGTGTGTGTGTATGTGCGTGCGTGCGTGTGATCACTCGTGCGTCCTTGTATCCTCACTACCGTGTTACATAACACCACTACAGCTGCATTTTAACAATTCCCTTAACAATTGCAGAGGTGGAGAGTGACTTTAGTACATTCACGTATGTTTTTTGCCTGATTAGAAATGTTTCATGCATATGTCCATAAGCAGGATTTATTTTGCATCATGTATCATCACATGTGGCATGCACAAATGAACAACCAGGTTACAAAAGCATATGGTCCCGTATTAGGTGTCTCCAGTGTCATTATGGACTGATATTATGGATTTAGGTTGGCACTAAACATGTGTACGCAAACATTTCCCCAGGGAGAGGAGATGAGGGGTGAGTACAGGACGGAAGAGTGGCTCCCACACTACTGAACCTGCAGCCGACAACACTGCAGGATCAGATGACAAGCTTCAACACACACACTCTAAAACACACACATACACACAAGCTCATGCAGTATGCACACACATGAATCGTGTTTTTGTCTCATTTTACCTACCTGTCTTTCTCACATTTGCTTCAAATGGCAACACACTGAAAATGCTAGTTTCCAATTGTCTTTCAAGCCAGTACAAAAGCACTCACAAACACACACATAAACACACACAAACACACTTTGAGTTGTTACAACCAGCCCTCACACTTCTGACAGGCTGCAGGGTCACATATTTATTATTATATACATATCCAATTTGCCAAAAAGCCTTTTAAACTGAAATTCAGAATTCATATTTTATTAATATTAACACACCACTGTATATCTTTTAATATAAATATCTATTGAAGTACAATGTGCACATTTTTTACTGTACTTTCTATGTTTGTTTAAATATGTTTGTTTCATTTTATTTGATCTTTATTTTACCTTCTTATGTTCATTTAAATATCTTTATTTTGTTTTCATATTTTTATTGCACATTTTCACTTCAACTTCTTTTGTTTATACATCATTTTTTATTTTATCCTTTTTAATTTTTATTTACATTTTTTAGACATGTATTCTTATGTTAAAATAAATATTTGTATTCTTTTTTAATCTTTTATTGGACATTTTATTTAACTTCTTATGTTTTGTATTTGTAAAAATATGTCTTTTTTTTTACTTTAATATCTTATGCTCATATACATATCTTGTCACCAAAACTCGCCCCAGATAAAAAAGTATTCTGATTCTGATTCATATATTCTTCGTCTTAGAAGTGAAAAACAATTGAGTCAATCCTGCACACAATGGTCAACTTCGTTAAGCGTCCTTATACTTAAGAGACAAACAATTATTTAACCTTCACCAACATTGCCCAGTCTAGACTTTAAACCTCCACTTCTGAGCCAAATCATTACCAAAGCAGCGATCTCAATTACAGGCTATTAAAGTAACTTAGTTTATCTGACATATTATAAACTAATTCAAAATAAATGTTAAAAAAAATCCTTTTACATACTTGGATGTCATGTCATGGTTAGAGATTTAATTAAATAAAATGTACACACCCTGTTTTTGTGAGGAGATGCCAAACACAGACGTTATGTGTGATTCTCTTTATCAAACTGTTCACAAAAATGTGTCCAATAAAGGAAAATAAAAAATACACACATTACAGTTAACAGACAAGTTGCAATCTTCTAGACGATATAAAATGTATGCAACACAAAACACTGCATGCTATAAAAATAATTTATTATGTAATCAGTGCAAATGGGCCTTCAAGTGTGAAACACTGTTTGCATGTGTGTCTCTACGACTAGAAGAGTACTGGTTGGGCTGGTTACCTGGCACTTTTTCAGTCATAATGATGACAACTGCAATTCCCAGAAACACGTGTTACTGCCTGTCACCTGTCTGTCAAAACACTGTTAAAGCAACATTGGAATAACAACTTCAAACTCAGTTTGATGCTACACTGAGTTGTAATAGGGAGAATGCTGTCAGTCCCACTCTGTTCTTGCACTATATACACCTTTGGTGATCGGGTCATATGATCGCCTGGAAAGTGCCCACATAACGCCTTTTGGAGCGCCAATGTCTTTTTGCAATTGTTTTCAAGGATTTTGAGTGCATGTGGTCACATTCGGTCAACATGTGAAAAGGCAATGCACCCATCGTCATATTTCTGAGCGCTATGCTGTTTTTATACGACCGAAGCTATCTAAACTTTTCAGAAAACCGCTAGTGAAATCGTGAAGAAATTGGAGGAGTAGCTTGTATTTGGCCGTGTCTTACAAACCAAATTATAAAAAATACTGAAAAGCCAATTTGTATGAGCAGATCGGCCAGGCAGACACTGGATGTTGCTGCCAGTTGTATTTTTATTGACGTACGCCCATCGACCTCCTTGTTATGCGGCTGATTTATCATACAAATATAAAGTAGCCCAAAAAGATAGACAAAAGGCAAAGGCGGAAGCTAGTCTGTCTTAAAAAAGCGGCAATACGTTGTCAAGATCAGGAGGCTCACGGAATATCTGGAACGTTGAAAATACTTTAGGAAAACATGCACCAGGACATAACTGAAGACGTTTCTATGGCTGACTGACTGTTGGGCCGACAAGGATTGCACTGAGATGTCTTCAACATGTATTTATTCTAATAAGGTGCAACTCTCACAAAACGTAATTTATTATGTTAATAGAGGTATTAGGTATAAAATGAAAATACAATGGTTAAAAAAACTACGAAAGCATCCAGCTTTTATCCGCTTGTTAATTATTATCCCTTTGTGAGAACAAGAATGCTTCTAGTCCCCAGATCAGTAAATATGTGTCACAAAGAAATCCATTATTTTCCTCTAAATTAACCACACTTACTGGACAACAAATCTTTCTTTTTTACAATTCTGTACCCTGATCTGTCCTTCTGCATGAGGGAGGCCACAGAAAGTGGAAAAGTAATGTTAGTGTGGGTGTGTTGAGCAGGGAACAACTGCACACACCTCATTCAGTCAAAAACTATCAATATACACTCACTGGGGAGGCATACACATACCTATACAGAATAAGTCATATCAATAGTGGATATTGTGTGTAGCTCCCTTGAGATTCTTGGGAGGGACATACTGTACTAAAGGTGTGTAACCTACTAAACAGGAAACTGCAGGTCTATTTATGTGCTGTGCTGTCCCCACCCTGCCTGCTGTGAAATGCAGTGGAAAACACAACAGGATAGGTTTAACTCTTTCAGTCTCTCACACACACACATCTCATTAACCCATCAGAAAGACCTTCAGATGGTTCACATCACTGTGATCCATCTGCTATTGGTGGTCAAACCCAGACATGACACGAGCCGATGATAATCGACTGTTTTGGTTGTTGTGGTTAAAATATGACATTCGGCAATGTAAACCATTCATCACAGTAAAAATGTTATGACTAGACAGAAATGATGTGTGGTAAGGTATTTACAAGTGTTTCTTCATCAACATTAAAAAAAAATTAACTAAAAAAGCAAGATCGCGCCAGTGTGTGTGGCCTGCCGTCTGTCGCTGCCAACGCTGTGTGTTTTTGTACTGTTTGTGTCATTTTTGATGCAAAATGTCAACTCTCTACTGGTGTACGATCGCCAAACACTGCTGGACCTTCGGTTTTCTGCCATTAATCCAGCAAAGTCTACTCATGGTGGAGATAAAACGCTGCCTCCGTTATTATCAGGGGGACTAGTTTACCTGTGCCGCACCCCGGCTCCACCTACCCGCCGTAAACGCCACCGCCGCCGAGGAAAACGCAGTGGTCGACTGGTGAGAATGAAGGCTTCTTCAGCTCATCTTTTCTCTCATACTGAGTATGAGCCTCGTCTCTCTTATTCGAGGCGTTTTCTGGACCCTGTCGACGCCTGGCTGGTACCTGTCGTCGGACCGGATGAGGCATTCCTGCACCGCGGGACCTGCTCCCCTCGTCCCCGCTGCCGCGGGGTTAATCTGCATAACCTGAGGTCTCTGTGTCGGGCTCCCCGGACCTCTAACGCCGCCGATCTGCCGGCCCCTGCCAGGTTTGGCCTGATCAACGCAAGATCGCTAACAAACAAGACTTTTGTCCTAAAGGATTTCTTCACTTCTAAGGGTTTGGACTTCCTCTTCGTGACTGAGACATGGCTCAGTATTGGTGAGTCCAGCGCGTTTACCGAACTTGTACCGCAGCATTGCTGCTATTTTAACTCTCCGCGGACGTCAGGCCGAGGTGGAGGCATAGCAACTGTTTTTAAGAGTGACTATAAATGCCAGCAACTTTCACTGTCATTCTCACCCGGCAGCTTTGAACTGAGCGTGTTCGAGCTGGTCGCTCTCATACAGTGCTGTGTGCTGTGGTCTATAGACCTCCCAAATACAATAAGGGATTTCTAAATGATTTCTCTGATTTCTTGGCTGAAATTATGCCAAAATATGACCGTGTTCTTATTGTTGGGGATTTTAATATTCATGTGTGTTGTCCCGACAAACCTATGGCAAAGGACTTTTTAAACCTTGTTGATTCCTTTAATCTTGTGCAGTCTGTGTCTGGCCCCACGCAGGAACGCGGACACACACTTGATCTTGTTTTATCTTATGGTTTGCCTGTTCTTAACCTGGAGATTTGTGACGCCTTTTTCTCTGATCATATGCCTGTATTATTTGATGAGTCTTGCGTGTGAAACTGTTAAACCGCGCGCTGCTCCACGGAGCGCTCGCATTATTAACCCATCCACTGCTGGTCAGTTCTCTGTCGCTTTTAAACAGAACTGTGTTAATCGGGAACCTATGTCACCTGAAACGGATGAGCTTAGCTCATGGTTTCACTCCACTTGCAAAGCTGCCATAGACACTGTTGCTCCTTAAAAACCAGGCAACCTAAAACCAAATCTGAGCCTTGGTTAAATGACACGACTCGGGCTGTCCGACGGGATTGCCGTAGAGCTGAGCGTAAATGGAAAAAGGACAAACTGCAAGTTTCATTTCAAATGTTGAGGGAGTGTTGGCGTCTCTATCAGATCACTGTGAAAGAGGCAAAAAGCAAACATTTATCTGACATATTTCTGTCAAACCGTCACAAGCCACGTGTTCTGTTTCAGACTATTGATTTGGTCCTCAATGCCCCCCAGAATACCGTTATGGAGACCTCTACTGCGGCCTGTGAAGACTTTCTTTACTTTTTTATTAATAAGGTAAACTCCACTAGAGCTCAAATCTCTGCTCCTGCAAATGACCCCTCAGTTCCTGCACTGTGCTCTGCTGTCTTTAATCAGTTTGAGCCTGTAGCACTGTCTTTTGTACAGGAGATTGTCTCCAAGTTAAAGCCCTCTGGTTCTCCAAATGACCCTGTCGCACCTCGACTCTTTAAAGAGGTTTTCCCCACTGTTGGACCATCTGTGCTGGCAGTTATAAACAGCAGTCTGCTCTCAGGGAAGGTCCCTGAAAACCTGAAGCATGCAGTAGTGCAACCTCGTATTAAAAAACCCAGTCTGGATCCCACAGTTCTGGCTAATTTTAGGCCCATTTCCAAAATGCCTTTTATGTCAAAAATCCTGGAGAAGGTTGTCTACAGTCAAATTATGTTTTTTCTGGAAGAGAACAATATACTGGAGGTTTTCCAATCCGGTTTTAAAACTATGCACAGCACTGAAACAGCGCTTTTAAGAGTTTTTAATGACATCCTTTTATCTACTGACTCTGGGGACTGCGTTGTGCTTCTACTTATTGATCTAACTGCTGCTTTCGATACAGTCGACCATGACATCCTGATCTCTCGCTTGGAGAAGTGGGTGGGCATTGAGGGGAAAGCCCTGGAATGGTTCAGGTCATATCTGAAGGACAGAACTTTCTCTGTCAGCCTTGGTGACTCTGAGTCATCCTCTGCTCCACTCCTGTATGGGGTCCCACAGGGCTCAGTATTAGGCCCCCTGCTATTCTCCCTCTATTGCTCCCTCTTGGGTCCATATTTAGAAAGCACGGCATCGCATTCCACTGCTATGCTGATGATAGCCAGATTTATGTCCCACTAACAAAGAAGGAGGGTTACTCAATTAGCCCACTGCTAAAGTGCCAGAGGACATAAAGGCCTGGATGGGGTGCAACTTCCTAAAATGAAATGAAGGAAAAACAGAAGTTATGGTTTTTGGTAGCACCACTGGCACCACTTCTGTAGACCTGGGTTCCCTGGCTCAGTACACCAAGCCCACCATTACGAACCTTGGCTTTAAAATGGACCGTGAACTAAAACTTGAGTCAGATTAAATCTGTGGTAAAAACAGCTTTTATCACCTGAGGCAGCTAGCCAAAGTAAAACCTTTTCTCAACTGCAGTTTGAGACAGTAATCCACGCCTTTGTCACCACTCGGCTGGATTACTGTAACTCTCTCTACATGGGGGTCAGTGGGTCCTCCCTCGCTCGTCTGCAGCGGGTGCAAAATGCCGCAGCAAGGCTTTTAACTGGCACACGGAAATATGAGCACATTTCCCCCATTTTGGCTTCACTCCACTGGCTGCCAATACATTTTAGGATTCATTTCAAAATCCTTTTGTTTACTTTTAAATCCCTAAATGGCATGACCCCACCATATCTTTCTGAGCTGCTACACCCTTACACGCCCAACCGCCCTCTCAGGTCAGCTGATCAACTGCTCCTGAATGTGCCCAGAACCAAGTCAAAGCTCAGAGGGGGCCGTTGCTTCTCTGTAGCAGCTCCCACACTGTGGAACGATCTGCCCCTGCACATCAGACAGGCCGCCACACTGCCTGCTTTTAAATCGCTTCTTAAAACCCACCTCTTCTCAACATACAGCGGGTTCCTATTAACATTTTTTAATAACTATAACAATTGATCAGCTATACAAAATGTTTGGCGATCAGCACTTATTTGCCTCTTCACTACCATGACATCTTTCAGAAAAATCTGGAATTACGGGAGAAAGTTGGGGTAAATTAGAAACTTAAAGACACTTAATTTGGGTTACCTATATTATTTTAAACATTAAGGTTTTCAGAATTATCGCAAGCTTTAATGTGTTACCCTCAACAGTCCTTATTTATATATGTTATTATTAATGTTTTACTTTTGGTTTTGTATACTGGCATGTTTTGCTGAAAGATGTATCGTTATATATTTAATGTTTGATATTCGATATATTGCAGTTTGTTGTGCTCTGCTGAAATAGTACGGTACAAATGTGTGGTATGGCATTACGCAGAAGAAATTTGCAAAAATAAATAAATACACAAACAAAAAAGCAAAAAAATAAATAATCCTATTTCCCTTACTTGGTACTCGAAAAGGAAAAACAAAGGTTCCTCTTACAGCTTTTGCATTGATCAATGAAAAGAGGTTTGATGTGGGGTGTTACTGTCTGTAGAATAAGCACACTTCCTACAAGCCTCAAACCAGGTTAACATAGGCTTACAAGTTACTGTGTTGATAGTGTGAAACCTGAGCTGCTATGTGATGTGGTTTGCTCTGCTCACCACATTTATCATGAGCTTGACCACAGCCTTCTTCTACATCCGTCATCTGTGAATAAAAGGGCTTATTTTGGTAGTGTTGATCCTGTCAATTACCTGAAAAGATCCCTGTCTTACTTCCTACAACCTGAATTCAGCAATTTAACCCATATATGTTAGTGTAGGATGTGACTATCTACAGGCATGGCTTAATTGGACTGATTCTGATTAGTCAATTTGGTCTATTTTTGTTAGCAGACAGGTGCAAAGGACACTCCCATTAAGGGACTATGGGCAATCTTATCAATCTGCAGAAAGAATTACGGTCATCAGCTTTGTCCGAAAACACATTAGTTTTCCTCCATCAAAAAAAAAGTGGTTTACTTTTTGAATCTTCATTTTTATATTTAAGGGGAGTGTGAAACCTTGGATTAATTATGGCTTGCCTGTCCCAGGTAAAGGAAAAGAGAGCAAGGAAAAGAGAGCAAGAACAAGAAAACGAGAGAAGGAAAGAGGTAAAAAGACTGGACCACAGAAATCAGCAGAAGGCGGCCAACAGGAAGTAAACACTGAAGGGAACATGGTATGGACTCTGGCAGTGTATCTAATAAACGTGATCATGTGCAGCAAGCTGGTCATTATAGAAAAGGGAACCGCAAGAGGGTGATACAAAACCTACCTACATACCAAATACCTCCACTTCCTGTCGTTTTTTTTTTGGCTAAAATGACCGGCTTGCTGCATATGATCCCTTACGTAACATACAAGAAGATCATGAGGAGGGGTGAGCATGCGGGGGGGCAGAACAGTCAAAGGTCTGAATTGACTATTAAGTGGTTCTTACTTAATGAGAGCTGTCCTGGGTGTGTCTTTCTGCTGATCCCCACTCTGAGCACCATTGGATGATGGAGGACCCGGAGAAGATGGAGGTAGGGTGGAGGAACAGGAGGAGGGATGGGTCTGTCTCAGCGGGCTCCTGCTGTTTAGCAGAAGATTGAAGGACTTGACTCTCATAGGATTTTTAAGGCTGTGGTTGCTCCGGCGACCGGCCCCCTTGCCAACAGGTCCTGTAGATGTCCTCCTAAAGGTTTGCTCGGATCTGGAAATAAAATCCCAGTTTTAGTAGTAGGTCTAAGTAACTTTCCTAATGGTTGTTTTTTTACTGTCAGTTGATTTCTTCTTATTTATTGGGAGCAAAATGGCTACTGCTAAGAGTGTGGCTGAGGTTCCTGTCCAAAGCAAGGAAAAGCTGTATAAATCCAAAGAAACCCCAATGTTATTGTTCTGCTAAAAGCTGAGTAAAACAACTGGTAGTTTTATAAGTACGCAGGTTTTGTTAATTACTGATCTATTTACTAGAAATAATGTTTTTTTATGACTTCCCTCTTTACCTTCTTTTCTTGCTGGGAAATGTAGAATTCTCTATAACTTAAAAATGGCCTCATATTTAAGCAAAATCGGCCCATCAGGATTGAAAATGCCTAAAATGGATTTAAGTATCCTTAATATCCCTAAAAAAAAAAATCACTCCAATATAGTCCAATCAGCCAAGCCGTTGTTCAAATATTGTTCATATAGGTGGTTATGCTAATTCAGCAAATTGCCCAACATACGAAAGTTAGCCTCCACCAGTTTCTAAATCCTTCTAAAATAAAACTTGCTCAACAATTCCATGCTGGCAATTTGACTTACTGTAAATGACAACGGATAAATCATTTCAAAAAGACAGAGTGCCAGCTTGGAAAGAGCAGAAGTACATAACCTAATATATTGGTCGTAAAACATGAAAGAGTATAGTAAAATTATCCTTGGGGGACTTTAAAGTGGTATGTTTGGAAAGAGCATAACAAGACAGATTTGGAGTCCTTATCTAAAGACATTGGATATTAGCTATCAAAGTATCTGAGTGTATATAGAGAGTATTTCAACCTGCTGAGGCAGGCAGGAGGGCAGGGGGAATTCTGAACGAGGCAGAAGCCACGAAAGAGCACAGAGCATTCCTGCTATTGTTTCCCTCCTCTTGCTCACTCCATGTTTTGTCTACCAGTTTCTTAACAAATTCAACATGTCTGACAATAATTCTAACGGAGACAAAGGCAGAAGATGCTCAGACAATACAGTACAGCAAGAGATATGTCACACGGTTATGGTATAATGTCAAGTGGCCGTGGTATTCAAGCATAATGACCCTTAGGCTCAGTGAGGCCTGAACTTTGACCCCTCTGAAGCAGGATCCACTTAGCAAAAACTCATATGATCCAAGTTCTCACCAGGGGATTTCTTTCTTTCATGTTTGAAGTGGCAGCTATTGTAGTGCTTACATTTTGGCTCCAAATTTTGAATTCTGGGCAGTCACGATAAAGACAGCCGAATATTTCTTCATTTTATGAACAAAATAGCATCTACAGGGGACAAAATATCTGTTTTAAGAGTGATTTTTTTAAGTCTTATTTAGTTGAAAAGGCTCTACCTTTTTGGAAAAATATCTATTTTTGATATTCAATTGTATGCTTCACTTCACAGTTCTCATTAGTACTGCTTTCTTTTGATCACCAGGGGCCAAATGTTGTGTGATCACTGGGGCTCTTTCCATAAAGCTGCATAAAGCTGTAAGAAATATTAAAATAAAAGACACTAAGGTCGGGTGATTACAAAAAGCCTTTTTAACTAAAGGGCAAAGCCAGTTTTATTATGTATTCCATGTCTGAAATTAAAGTTAGGCAGTCTCTGTTTTTACATCTTGTGATGAATGTCCTAGTGTTTAATATAATTGTGTAAGCTAAGTTTATTTTGACTTTTATTTTGTACATTTTTGAAAAGTGTCTTTGAGCAACAGTAAAAGCACTTGATAAATAAAATGTATTATATTATTATTATCTAATGTATTTCTCTTCCACCTGCATTTAGTGTTCCACCTCTCACTCACTTGTCCTGGTGTCATTGTTTGGATGTTCTCTTGGTAAGGCGACATGTGTTCTCAACATCCGGCAGACCTTATTGTCCACTTACATCCTCCACCACAAATTGGCACCCAATTACAATAATCCTCTTGGTGACCCCCGACGACCCCCAGTGACCCACAGTCTGGTTAAAACAACCTAAACCACTACACACAAAGGCTAATTCTGTGAGGAATGACGAGTATGCTTGAAACATGCTTGTATACACATGCATGTATACGCATGGAGGGAAAGGCGCTCACACACACAGAACACTAACACGTGAGTGACAGCCTTTTGTTTGGAGCGGTGTGCCTGTCAACATGATGATGAGAGGATTAGGAGACTCTTGTGAAATTCTGAGTGCTGCTGAAGGACCAGCTGCTTTATTACAAAGAACAATACCTGAAGACATGGTGGAAACGTACAACTTTCTATTGGTGAAATTAGTTCTACATGAGGTGCATATGTCACAAAAAGAGTAACTGACTATACTTAAAGAGCCTGTGACACGGATTTCCCCCATCATCCAAACCCATTAATTTGTGTAAATATTGTCCCCTTGAAACCGTTACAGAAGTGATTTGGGAAATTTGTACTTTGATAACCATTAATCTGCCCTTCAATGTTGACCATATTCTGGATCTTCTCGGCGATTCTTTAAATCCCGCCAAATGATGTGTGACATCATTGCGGGCAAAGAGCTCCAAGCTGCACCGTCCCGGATCCCAGCATCTGCATGCAAACGCACGATGGCGCACACAGCAGCAAGCGATGACAGCTTAATATTGAACGTGTCTGTGAGCTCATATGAGGCTGAAGGATCGGAAAGTGATAATCATGACATCGTAGTAGACGATATTGGCTATATGCATGGCTCGCATGGCTCCCGTGGCGTCGGGGGTCCTCCCACCGCTTTCTTCTTGTGTCCGATATCGCGTAAAACAGAGGATTTAGACGTAGTGTCTTCATTGTATAACTCCACAAGCCTTTTCTCCTCATACTCTCTTTCATGACTTTTTATTTAATGCATTTTAACGGCTGTAATCGTTGTTAATGTAAAACCGGAAGTGGTAATTGTTGTCAACGGCATCGTCTTTCAATACAGCTTTTCAAAATAAACTTTAAACGGATCTGTTTTCAGAATAAAACAGTTTTAAGCTTACTGTGTGTTTAAGCTAAATTACGTCATTCAATATTGATTTGAATTTCTTACAATACCTCTCGATCTACAACGTTTGAACAATGTGGAATGGTTTGTAAACTATTTTATTAACGGAGTTTGACTAAATAACGATTCTGTTTTAAAATAATGGCGGAGTAGCAGTAAACACTGAAGTAGCTTGGTCGCACGCACGCACGCACGCACGCACGCACGCACGCACGCACGCACGCACACACACACACACACACACACACACACACACACACACACACACACACACACACACACACACACACACACACACACACACACACACACACACACACACACACACACACACACACACACACACACACACACACACACACACACACACACACACACACACACACGACGTTTAAAGGTTGTTTTTTTTTTACCTGAGTTTTCTCTCGTTTCTCGAAGTAGGCATTTCTGTGGCGTTTTGCTGGGGGGGTGGCGGTGGCGAAGTCTTTGGTGCTTGACGGATTTGCGACGGCGTGGGAAAGAGAGTAGGCACTGCTGACGGCTTCAGAATCCGTTTTCGCGTTACATCTATCCCACTTCCAACCATCAACGTAGGCCTTTCCTCGAAATTCTCGGGCAGAAAGTGGACGCTGCATATGTAGGTCGTTCGGGGGTTCTTCACAGACCATTCAGCCCTTGTGTTCTGGACGTTTTTCTCCCATGTGCGCTGACGCTTGACATCTGTGGGAAAGCTATGGACGCTGATGTTTAGTTCGTCATTTGCTGTATTGGAACACCCAGACACAACGCATCGTCGAACCATTTCTACGGATGACAACACACTTTGTCCGTGTTTCGCTCGCTCGCAGCACAGTGAAGCGTTCCCGCATTGACGTCACTTCCGGCTTACGCCAAAACTTCAGAATGAGTCGAAGGAATTTCCCCGCGATGTTCGAAATTATTAATATTTATCGGAACGGTATCGCACCTTCTTTTTTAAGCTGACGGTTCGAGATTACTAGTAGCCCAATATTTCATTGCACAACAGTTGTTGGGATGCTGTCACAGGCTCTTTAAACAGATTGCGCATAAGGGTAGATGGGAGGACAGTCTGGAGCAGTGTTTCTAGGTTGAATAGGTTTGGAGGCTTGAATATCTCAATGTCCTGCAAAGTCCTTGTAAATGTTTTCAATAAAATATATCTCGAGTGAGCCACACTGGCCAAGATGTCTGCGTTATCCCTGTATTCTCTATAGCGAAAAGCATAAAACACAGATCTTGATCTTAAGGAGGCAGTAGCACACCTTCACTAAAAGGTTATGAGCCAAACAGGTCAATAGAGAGGCGAAGTCCCGCCCTTCTACTTCCGCCCCATGGGACCTTATTTCGGAAAAATTATGTATTGAAGTCAATGGGGAGAGAAAGATTATCTTTCGATCCCGTTTGAATTGTGCCACGAATTACACATATGATGTTTGTCAATCTTAAAAAATAATTTCCATGTCAAAAAAGTCACAGTTTGTCGTAAAACTGTTGAAATATAAGACTATGAAAAATACGCAACTAGAAAGACTACAAATCCCAGAGTCGCGTAAGTGATGTCATTAACGTTACACATTACACTCGTGTTACTCACCGAAACCTTGAAAAGCCGGTCCCTAATGCTGGCTCTTACGCGACCGACTGACTCCCCTTTTTCGTATGTACAGCTCTCAACATGCCCAGACTTGTAGTGATTTTCACCTCTTTTAAAGGGCCCATGTCATGCCATTTCCACTGATCATAATTCCATTGTTGAGGTATACTCAAATAGATTTATACTGTGCATTTTTCCAAACTCACATTGGTTTCGCATACAGCATCTCTGTAAAGTATGTGTATTCAGCAGTATTCACTCTCTCCACTAAACGGATCGTTGCAGCTCTTGCCCCCACCTCCCTGTGAGCACAGTGTGCTCTGATTGGTCGGGACGTTGTGAATCGCTCTGAGCTCCGTGGAGGTGTGGTTTCCTTGTTTAGCGATACACAGCGAAACCCAGCCAAACTCATCCTGAGCACACACAAACTCACAGCCGAAGTAAAAACAATAAGTGTGGCTTGATATTGAGTAAGAAAAAGGTTGATAAACGCTGTGAGAATGGGTCTGCAGAGAGAATTTCGCCGCGATCCCAACTGTCTGTTATCAGCCTTGCAGCCAGGGATGAGAAATCAGCAGAGCTGCCTCCACTGAGTGTGTGTGTAAGGAAGTCCGTGGATTGGTCAATTTGGACCAATCAGCAGAGGCTTAACGTAACGGCTCCGCGGACGTAACGTAACGGCTCCACGGATGGGTCCATTTGGTTCCGGGTACGAGCTGACGTCAGCTCGTACCCGGAACCAAACGGACCCATCCGTGGAGCAAAGAAAGAAACTGAGAAATCTCCAACGAGGCGTTTTGGGGAGGAATTTTCTATGTTAGAGTTTTACTCGCTACAGGGTGAACTTTGAGGGTTTGTGACTCTGCAGACCGTTTACATGCATAAAAACCTACATAACACACAAGGTGACGGGTAATAACCAGAAAAGCATGACACCTTACTTTTCGCCTCATTCTGAAAGAAAGAGGTGAAATGTTCCAACGTGACGGTCATCTTGGTTTTGGTGACGTGTGCGAGATGGGAGATGTAGTTCATTGAGCGTTTCACACAAACAAATGTGTTACTTCACAGTTTTACGACCCTTTTTATTTTTTTTTACTTGCAAAATGATCTTTTAAATTGACAAACATCATATGTGTAATTCGTGGCACAATTCAAACGGGATCGAAAGATAATCTTTCTCTCGCCATTGACTTCAAAAACATACTTTTTCCGAAATAAGGTCCCATGGAGGTCCCCCGGAAAGGGAGGGACTTCGCCTCTCTATATGTAATTTGGTTTGTTTATAAAAAAAATGTTGTATAATAAACATATGTGTAATAACAAGAGGCAGAGGGAATTCTTTGTGTTAAGAGTTACAGTATAGGCCTGTGTGTAATATTTATTTATTTGGTGTTATGCACGAGTCTATTGAAGGGACTTCAATAAAACAAATCTACAAGCCTTAATGAAGTTATACTTAATATAGGCTTCGTCTCAATCTATTTAAGCTCAGTAACAAGATCATATTTGAACAGAATTTGTCCTATTTGTCAGGATCATTTTCCCGAACATGTTGACTGGCACCAAATATTAACGGTAACGTGGTCTGAAGGGTGACAGTATTTGAGGAACAGGTTAAGTCAATAGCTTGTCATTACCAGTGTTCTTTAACTGTGCACAGTAACCTAAAGTTAAAAAGGAAGTTTTGGACATGTATGCTCAACTCAGTGTCCTGCACATTTGTTAAATTGTTATTTGTTTTTATGAATGTGCAAGCTCATTTGTCTGCCCACTTTCAGTGAAGTATTGCAAAATTCCCTTAAAGATTAAAAGACTAGCTTAGAACTGTTATTCCAGAAAAACGCAGCAAAACAGGCAGAGGGAGGAAATCTGATTTGACAACATTCCCATTGGGCATGGGCAAGGGCACACAAGATTTTGGGCATCTCACAATACAAACAAATGTACTCCTCCATATGGAACAACCCCTCAATCTGTATAGGGAAAAAGGTATTTTTATGGCATACATGGTTGGCGAAAGGGATAAATGTTTTCAATGATGTCAATGATCTCTACAGAGACCGCTTGTTTATGTCATTTGAGGACCTTAAGAAACAATTTAACTTGACTGATAAAGGGGATTTTTGGAAATATCTACAGCTGAGGAGCAGCGTTGGTTTGGTATTTGGACTGACAAGGGATGAGGAAGAAGAGAATAAGATTCAAGAGTTTCTAAATTCCCCCCATACTCTAACTCAATATTCTATAGAAAAATGTCACATATTCAAATTAGACTATGTGAAGCCCTGAGAAAGATATGGCAAAAAGATCTTGGTAGTGAGATTAGGGAGGATCTATGGCAGGATATACTCTCGAATGTAGGTTGGGCTACAAGGGATACTATAAGCAAGTTTATCCATTATAAAATTGTGCATAGATATTATTTTACACCCCTGAAATTGTTTAAAATGGGCCTAACTCAGGACAATAAATGTTGGAAATGTAATAGAGAAATGGGCACGTTTCTTCATGCTCTATGTAGTGTTTCCCCTAGGTTTACTGCTTTGGGGGGGTGCTGCCTGGCCGGGGGGGATTGTATATATTTTTTTAAATCCTCTGGAGCAGGGAGAGGAGCTGTGGATTATTGTTATGTATTAATGCATCAGTGTTTCTTAGGGTCAAAAACACTAAACTCACAACTTAAAATGAAAGTCAGTCGTTATCCGAGTCAAATCTGCAGAAAATAAACAAGTCAGACACTGAAACATGCACATAAATTGGATGACCTCAATGACCTCTTTGAGCCATTTCAATCCGGTTTCTGATCAAAACACAGCACCGAAACAGCTCTTCTCAAAATCACAAACGACCTCCTCCCTCTCCTCTGACTCCGGCAACCTGAACATCCTCATCCTCCTCGACCTCACCGCAGCATTCGACACCATCAACCACACCATCCTGCTGTCCCTCCTCGAATCATCACTCAACATCACAGACACTGCACTCTCCTGGCTGAAATCCTACCTCACCGACAGACATCAGTTTATGAACATCAATAACTGCACCTCCTCCACTGTTCCTCTGTCCCAAGGTGTCCCCCAGGGTTCGGTGCTTGGCCCCCTCCTCTTCATCCTCTATATGCTCCCCCTTGGCAAAATCATTCGTCGCCACAACCTTCAATTTTCACTGCTACGCCGATGACATCCAATTTTATATCTCAACAAAAACCATCACCCCCACAACACACTCCACTCTCACCAACTGTCTCTCAGAAATAAAAGCATGGATGCAAACAAGCTATCTCCAACTGAACAGTGCCAAATCAGACATCATCATCATTGGCCCCCCCATCCCGTACCAAAGCCATCCAGAATGTCAACTTCACCATTGACAGCAACACTCTATCCCCCCCCCCCTCACATCCGCAACCTCGGAGTCATCTTCAACAGTCAGCTCAAATTCAATCACCACATCAATCACATCACCAGGACTGCCTTTTTCCACCTCAAAAACATGGCCCGTCTCCGCCCATCACTCTCCTCCTCTGCTGCTGAAACCCTGATTCATGCATTCATCACATCACGACTACTGCAATAGCATCCTCTACGGCAGGGGTGGGCAAACTTTTTGGCTCGGGGGCCACTATGTTTTAAAATTTGACAGACGGGCCGGGCCAGTAGCAGATCGGTGAAAAAATATTTAGCTGTCCACTCCTCATTAAACACTCGGCACTCATTGTCGACTTTTCTTTTCTTTGGTCCACTCATTGTTACAGATGCAGGTTCAAAGGTGAATTAGGTTCAAAGGTGAATTACTGCGTCATTGCGTCATCGTTTGCGTCATGACGTAACCGTTTACGTGCCTTCTTATCACCCACACGGCGTTTTACGTTGCTGATTTTCTCCGCAACACCGCTCACAACAACATCAATAGAGGACTGCGTCGGGTAGTTTTTAATCATACGAAGCCAGATTAAATTAAAGAACTATTTCTCCAACCTTATACCTTTCTCCAGAGTGCCTTGCGGTGCATTGTTTATTAATGTGGTTCAGCGGCATTACCGCCCGCTGCAGTGCTGCTCGCGCACCAGTTTAGTCTACTGTTAACTCGTGGCAGCGGCCGCTGTAAAGTATTCACTGTCCGACTGTCACACAAGCAGCTGATAAATATCCCCCATCCCCTCAGTGAATGTGTTTCAGTCTGAATTGACGCTGTTTGGCATCACAACGCTGTTTCTCTGACATTCTACAGGTGATGTTAGCATAGCAACCGAAGCTAATCAGACTATCTTGACTACTGTTGCTATCATATTGTGGCATAAGCCGTTTTCTACACGCATATTTTAAATGTATTTACTTGTGATGGCCACATGTAGCCCATGTATTGATTCCATCCGATAGCTGCAATAATACAAAACAACAAGAAAACGTCTGCCTCTCCACAATGGTCAATAACAGTGAACGGATGGTCATTAAAGTAAGGTCAAATAAACAGAATCACACTCAGCCTGGTTAGTGTTGCCTGACTTTATATAAGTGTTTTTAATAAGTGTGTGGTCGCGTTCTAGTCACTTTGCTCAGCGCTACTGCTTGTTACAACTTGTATTCGCTGTACTCGCCATGTACTGTTATTGCTCAGGTTAATCTCGACCCCCTCCAATGTAAGCGTGGCGTATTTGGTTCTTAGATCTTGCCGGGTTGCCGACTCCAGCAAAGGTCAATTGTGTCTAGAGTGCGCCATCTAGTGGGATCAACTGAAATGCCGGGTATTGCAGGAAAAAGGCAGTCTTTACTATAATTTGGACAATTTTGTACCAATATTCCGCGGGCCGGATTAAAAAGCCCAACGGGCCGTATATGGCCCGCGGGCCTTTGTTTGCCCAGGCCTGCTCTACGGCATACCATCCAACCTCCTCAATAAACTCCAACATATCCAGAACTCTGCTGCCCGCCTCCTCACCCACACCCGCTCCCGAGACCACATCACTCCCGTCCTCCAGAACCTCCACTGGCTCCCCGTCCGTCAAAGAATCGACTTCAAACTGCTCATAACGCACAAAGCCCTCAACAATCAGCCCCCCCCCCTACCTCACAGACCTGCTGCACCACCACACCCCTTCCCGCTGCCTCCGCTCATCAGAAGCCAACCTCCTATCCATCCCCACCCGCATCAATCACCGGACCTGGGGGGACAGAGCCTTCTCCGTCGCTGCCCCCTCCCTCTGGAACTCACTCCCCCAATCCATCAGAGACTGCACTGACCTCACCACCTTCAAAAAACTCACATGTTCAATGTGATCGTAGATAGATTACTTCAGTTGCAATTTGGTGCTATATATATATAAAACATTTTTAAAAACACCTTGAATTTCAGGGGGGGCGCGGGGCTCCATTGGCGGGGCGCTGCCAATGGTAGGGGAAACACTGCCCTATGGGATTGCCCAAGGCTACTATGGTATTACAAAACCTTGAAGGGTGGCTCCGAAAACTTCAGCCAGAATCGCCACAGCTGTTTGCTGGGGGACAAATCTCTTGTGACACCAGGCCTTACTAAAGCAGAACTTAGACTGACTTTAACAGGTTTTATTGTAGCTGCCAGGCTTATTCTGCGCAACTGGAAGAGCCCACATAAGCCAGAGTTTACAGAATGGCTTAAACTCATGACAGAGACTGCGGCCTTTGAAATGATGATCGCCATGGTAAATAATGTCCCAAGCAAATCTAATGGAGTGTGGCACATCCTCTTGGCCTATATCAAAGGTGCACTGTCCTAGGGAGGGACAGGAAGTATATTTGTATATGTGAACATGTACATGATGTATTTGTTGTAAATGTGTATCTATATGCTTTACGTTGATGTACGAATGGGTGCGCAGGTGTATGTAGGCATGTGTGTGTGAGAGAATAATTGGGGTGCCGGGGGGTCTGCTGCCTGTATATGTTTGTTCTGCATTTATGTATAAAATGTGAAAAATATAATACAAATCTTAATAAAAAAAAGAAAAAAAGACTAGCTTATTAAATAAGCACAATAAAATGAAGAGAAATATTATTTGATGCATTTTAATCTATAGCATTTCCAGCAATATCATGCTTGCTATACATTCAGAGGTTCACAGCTGGCAGTACCCTAATACACAGTAAAAGGTAAAAAACAAACAGTTCAGGAAAGAGCTGCCACATATGAGTGCAGGCATGTCATGTTTGTGTGCCATGTTTAACCTCCTGTCCTCACCTGTCAGTGTTTCCAGCTGTATCTGTCACAGTGACAGGGGCCACAGTGACATCACCACTGCCCCCCTGGACCCCCGCCTGCTGAGCCCTTCCTCTGTGTTGGCTCTGCATCTTGGCTCTCATCTGAAAGAAGAAAAACAAATAAATATATAGATGATGATTGGGTGCTTCATCACAGTAAAGAGGTACGACTCCTCTCGCTCTGGAGCCACAGTCCCCTCCCTCGTTAGTCTGTGTGGTTAACCAGCATCAACAATGTACTGCTGAAATTATGTGTTTTCATCAGGTTTTGAACTTAGCCCATTGCGCGTGTGTGTGTGTGTGTGTGTGTGTGTGTGTGTGTGTGTATAGACTGGCACTCGAGGCCTGATGTTTCTTTCAATCCAAGATGCTTTCTATGAAAAGAACGTGTTTGAATCATACTGTATTTTTATTATTATTATTATTATTCCTACTGTGGGTTTTAGTTCCCTCTAGTTATGATATTAATCTGATTAAGTGCATATGGCTTTTATTTTGAAAGGCAAGAATGGAAAAAGGGAGACTGTAATGTGCAATGTGACAATGTGTAAGCAATAAACAGTTTCAGCCATCTAGTTTCAGATGCCCGACTAGGCGGAAGCACTTCCCTCAGCATGGCACACCGCTAACATTTTTCGCAAAGTGCTCTACACAGAGTTCAAAGTTGGATGTGCAACCAATCAGAAAACAGCTTTATGAATGGCGCAAGCTAGCGAGGATGTAACCATAGAAACAAAACTGACCAGATGTTTTGAAAGAGAGGCTCTGCAACCTACAAACTAAAGATCAAATCACTTATGTTAAGGCCTCTTAAGAGCCTACAGCTAAGGTTGCAGCTTTGAGCTTAACAATGACGCTAGCAGGACAATACTAGCATGTTCATCTTAGCCAAAGTTTGGTAAGCAAAGCTCTGCGTCCAATTTGGCGGTGAGCAAGACCAAAACGCATATAAAGTGAAGACAGCTTAAGTTTAGAAGTACGACTAGAAAAAAGAGGAAACAGACTTGCTAGCTTTGATCAAAACTAGCAAAGTCTGCCTACCAGCATCACCTATGAGCCAGCATTTCCGCCAGGGGGGGCGTCTTGCCGTCATTTGACGCCCTTATAAAAAATGACGCATTTTGCAGTCTTTTTGCATATTAGAAACGGAGTTGGCGACACTAAAACTGCAATATAATGTTTGTGTAGCAATAATACATATGACATATATTTTTTACATGACTCCAGTACCAATAAAAAGACCGATAACGTTGGAGCTTAACGGTACCACGGTCTTTAATAATTCAGCCCCGGGGCCCGTTTAATACCGGGGCTCGGTACCCATCCCTAGATATGAGAGTAATATCCATCTTCTCATTAAGCATAGGCAAGAAAGAGTGGACAGAGAAGAATATACGACAAAGACTGTGCTACAAAGGCTTATGGTGTGACGAAATGTATGTTATTTAAAGTGCTGTCTATTAGCAACAAAGTGATCTCTATAAAAACATCATAGAGATACATAATCATTATAAATCATTCATATGATTGGATAGTTCCCACTCCAATACAATATATTTCCAAAGTTAAACCTGAATCACCACTACCAAGGTGGACAGAAATAGAAACCTTTTTCCTTTTACTAAGAGAGAGGAATAGAATATGTTTGAGAATGATTTAGTATCCAGTTTTAATTTGCAAAGATTTATAAGGGGAAAAGGCTGCAGAGAAATCGTTTGTAGTTATGAACAGGGTGCATAATGAACACATCTGTATTAACGAGGCTTTACCTGAGCTTGTGTTAGTGAAGCCGAGATGCGACCCTTGAAAACTCGTCCAAGTGTAGAAGCGCGCTGTCTGGGCTTGGCCTGTGTTTGAGAAGTCTTCTCTTCAGCCTTCTGTCTTCCCATTGGGTCCAACAGGTACCGCTGGGCCACGCGCATCATCCTGCTCAGTAGGGTTTTGGCTCCAGTGATTGAGTCTGTGGGTAAAAAAAGGGAACCAATATCATAAATGTTCCAGGAAATAAATGAAGTTATTTTTGGTTCTACATCAGAAAACATCGAAGGCTTTCTTCTGGAGTAACGAGCCCAAAAAGAAATGAGGGCTTGACAATTATTGAAATTTTATTGGAATCACAAAAGGAACTAGAGAAATATCCAAATCACAGACAGTGCAATATTTGTTGAATGTAATAACTAAAATATTAATAGAATTCAAATGTAATTCTGAAATCCCATCAAATTAGCGGTATTGGACAGACTTGATAAAAAATCTATCCTTTAAAAAATAGTATGATCATTTTATTATATTTTAAAAAGATAAATGTGAATAATGATTCAAAAATGGTCGCTCCCTTTAATATAGTGGCTTATATCGCAATTGTAATATCAGTCAAAATAACCGCAATATAGCCCTTAAGAAAATGTCATGTAAGATTGCACGAACATGCTAAACTCCCTCTTATTATAATCACACGTCTTGCAGACCTCCAGAGCCTGAGGATGACTCAAAACCCTGGGGACAATGTGTGATGATACAGTGAGCAGTGGCATGTTGGAGTAACAAAGTCAGTTAATCATTCCATTACAGAGGGAAATGCCTTTGTGTATGTATGTGTGTTCTGGTGTGTGAATGTGTCCTTGTAATACACAAATTAATGTTATCAGTGGCTCCCCATGTTTACTCAGGGGGCAGAATGAGCCTGCTTAGGCAAGCTGAGAACACAAAGACCCCCTTATCCAATGTAGCGTCAGTGTTTGTGTGCACACACTGAAACTGTATCCCATGTTCAGTAAGAAGAGCAAGACTTTTCGACAATATGTGAGCACTTTTTACTTTGCATGAGGAATTGAAAATTGCTTTAACATTTTAATATCATGGCAAATCTTTGACTTATTTATTATACATTATAATAATTTCAATTTTCTTCCGTTTTCAACTTGATTGAGGTATACTACTTATGTGTTGTGTATTTGCTTTCTAGAGCAAGAGTAATTAGTGCTTTTACCTGAATGTGGTCATTTTCCTGGGGATGAGTAGCTTATGGTATACAATGTTAAAATAACACAAGCTCATTACATTATAATTGCCTTGTGTTTTCATTTTCTGAATCAGAATCAGAAGTCCTTTATTCATCCCACAGGGCGGACATTTACAATGTTACAGCAAACTCTGTTTAACTCTGTTTAATGTTTATTTGTCAAGAGATGAAAATGTGTTCGAAATAAGGACCAAATCTAAAATGCCAAGAACTGGGTAAGAGGACACATTTGAGTTCTGCTCATCGGTTCCTAAATATTCAAATTGGCGCTATCTCTGTTCTGCATGACCAAGCTCAGAGAAATACATTTTGTTTTTTTTCTGTCCAATGGCCATTTTTTATATAAGGCTATAAAATAAAATGTTATTGATATATTGAAATAGCCCCATTTTTATTAAATCATATTACTCAATTACAGCATACAATATGAGCAAAGTCTAAAAAAACATAAACCACTATGTTAACCGTAGTCTATCCAAATGCTTTGATAATCAAACATTGACTGAAGAATATATGGTTAAAAGCCGAGCACTATTTGATAAACTTACTAGAAGGTTTAATTTACAATTGAGTTTGAAGAGTTTTGAGAGCAACAGTCTTGTTGCGTAAAAAGAAAATGCTTTGACTTGAGGCAACTGTTGTAGTATAAAGCTTCTCTAGCTGGTATTGTTTAAGGTCTTGCGTCTTTCCGTCAACCGAAGACATACAATTTAGTTAAACTATTACTGAGGATTTTCTTGTAACAGAATTGTGATTTACTTTACTGTTAAGCAGGCTTGTACTTGTCAGGCTTCTTCATGCAAATCTGCCCGATATTGAACCTGCTGAATCGATAGTGATTTACTACCACTGACATATTTTTTCCTGTATAAGCTGGAACCATTCACCAGTCAGACTAAGATATATGGATGTGTGAGGTTTAGACCTGTTGGTTACACTAATGTATTCCTACCACACCCAATCAAATGGAAGTTAAAGGGGACCTATCATGCTATATTTAAATAATATATAAGGTATATATATATATATATATATAAGGTATATTAATACGTTTTAATTTTCAAAATACGAAACAGATCATGCATTTTAGCCATGCCTCATTTTGCCTCACTCCAACTCTGTCTTTGCAAGGTCTGATTCAGCTGACCAAGCCCCCATGCGGAAGAGGGGGGCGTGACACGGCCCCGGCACGAGCGTCATGTTATCATGCTTGCTGTGATTACGAGTGGAGAGTCAACATGGCCCAACCTCTCATTCCTCTGATTGGTGGAGAGTTGAACAATCAGGCGGAGTGCACCTACATTACGTCAAAAAGGTGCAAATAAAAAATCCACCCGTATCAAATCCGTTGCAGCCCCGTTTTTAGAGATTTGGGTATGGAGGAAAAGAGAGAGGGTTGTGTTTTCTGACACTTTGTGAGTTCCCTGGAACACCGGGGACACATATGTATGTATAAAAGACATCACAAAGTGCATTTTGCATGATAGGTCCCCTTTAAGGTATAAGTACACATGTACTGTACAGGCATAGCATACAGTTACTCACCGGTTGTCTTTTTTCCTTCTGAAGGTGGTGATACATTTTCTTTTTCTTTACCTCCGTTGACTGGGCTTGGCGGTGTGGCCTTTGTGGTTGACTCTGTTCTGAAAGAGAGACCAACACATGTTTCATCATAAGCTGCTACTAGAAATAATTAACTAAATATCCAACTGAAATAAAGTGCCCAGGAAGTGCGGCCGGGCATTGAAGCAAATGTTGGTAGTGGTTGAACAGTGGTATAGCAACTTCCTTGTCAGTCATGCGATAGCATTGGGCTAAAAAATACTTTATCCCATAAAGGTACATTTGGAAAGAGACATTTTTCAATGAGTATAACATTTTTATTTATGTGAATTAAGAGTTATTTTCCCTTTCCATTCATTTGACTTAGCAGAGACTGGATGTGACGTTGCAATAGGGAGGGGGGTTTAAAGGAAAACGCAAATGCTCATGCTCTATTGGCACAGTGGATGCCGAAGACTGCTGGAACACCTATGTAAGATCCAGGGAATATCGGGTATTTTAGTTCAGCTATGAAGTTAAGAGTCGGGAAATTTTGGCTTTAGGCTCCACTGAACAACTCTCTTTGGAAAGAACAGGCCCAACCTCCCAACGTTAATCCAGTTGTCTTTATACATCAGTAATTGGAATGTTGCATGTCGGTAATGTAGGCGCTAGATATGGACATGGAAGAAGAATGCTTAGGGAAAAAAGATGATATGGTTGTGGTTCTGCTGCATACATTTTTATCTTGTCCACGTGAGTCAGAAAATGCTATAGGATCAGTATTCAATTGTTGGGGTACTCTTTCAAAAATAACCTTTTAAAGATGTTTTTAAAAGTATTTGAAGAGACTGCATTTAAAAAAGTTGACAAATCATCCGAGGAATACCACAAACTTCTAGAATCCCCTTAAGCTCTATTGAGCATTTTAGTATACTGTGGATCATTCTGAACATTTTCTGACTTGATCGGCTCTTAGCAACCTGCAGAAGGCAGCAAAGAAAGTACATCTGTTGTACAATACCTTCCAAGTACAAAACGGCAGACAGAAAAACTAGGTGAAACTTCATAAGTTTATCATATGTGTCTATTGTTTTTTCTGCTACTCGCTAATGCTTCCAATGGGCCACAGATATCAATCATTGCATCTCTAACTTCACTCAATGTGTTCATTCAGGTAGGCGACATTTGAAAGTTGCAGACTTAGCTAATTAGATCTGGTTTTCAATAATCTTGATATTGTTTATTAATGCTCTCCTAAAGTATGTACAATAAGTCCTGAGATTTGCGGTCAATGGTAATAATGTAAGGCTGACAAATAGTTTCTTATTCGACCAGAGTTTACATTCGTAGAATCAAAGGTTTTTGAAAGAGCTTGGTGCAATTTGTACGTTTTTTATTAACCTGGACCAGTGTGAGGTCGAAGTGTGTGGGTTTGAGTCATGTGGGAGGCCATGAGGTGATGTTGACTTCTAATTTGTTACAGTGCGTATCTGTGTTTTAACACAACCTTAAAGGGTAAGGCTTCCGCCAAACAGGAAGAGCCAATGATAAAGTAGAGTGTCTCCCGGACTAATGCACAGTCTCTGCTGAGTCCTGAATAGGGTTATCTTTGATGTTAAAGCAACTCCATTTCCCAGACACACCCTCACCCCCCCTCTTATAGCCCATGGCTCTCTCCCTCTCTCCCTCTCTCCCCATGTCTCTCCCTCCTTCCTTCCCCTCCCTCCGATCCATCTCAATCACTGTCAGACATCGGTTAAGGAGAGGTTCCCTTCCAAATGCCAACTTCAAAACAGAAACGTGTTGCAGCATGTCTCCAGTTTGCCACCCAAACACTAACTGGATAGGAACATGTAACATTTTGAAATAAATTAAGATGGGAAATTAGTCAGGTATTCTTGTCTGAAAATATGTTTACTGCTGTTGACTCTACAAATGTCAAATGAAACCTCTTTTAGCAACTTCCCGTTTCTCGCGAATGAAAGCCAGACGATACGCATCATATTTAACTTTCAAATTATAGACAGTATTATGTTTTCATTTAGCCAAAATAGTCTCACATGTACACACACAAACACACTACGGATGTATTAGCTCACCTGCAGAGTTTCTGTATGAGTCAGGGCTGTAATGAGAAGGTCTGGATGACGGTATACTGTATGCGTGTTTGTGTGCGTGTGTGATTTATTGCTTGCACTAAGCCCTGTGCAGGTACTTCTCGTCTGAAGCTGCCACTTAGTGAGTTTGATTTTCACACAGTCTAGATGCTCTTTTAAGAACTTCTAGGAAAAGTCAAAACAGTGCAAATAATAATTTAACCAACAGATAAAACAATATCTCAATGTTCTGTGCATTTAATAATTGTTCATAGTCCCATATACAGTACAGGGTCACAGGGGGCCACAGGAGAGAAAGGCTGATGGACATCTGGTAGAGTGCATGAGACACAGCAGGGGATCTTTGGAGACCGGTGGTGATGTCATCAAAGTGCACCTGAATGACCTGACCTGAGGTTCATGGCAGTATAGCCCAGTTTATGAAAGGTCAAGCGGTAGGAGAGGCACGATTTCCATCTTGTTTAGAGTAACAAACTGCAGTATATTCCTTAATAGGGTTATTGAGAGTATATACTGTGCAGAGGTCGATATGTGTCCATCGGTAGAGATTCTGCAGTACCGTTTCTAATAAGTCTAATAACTCCTTTTAATTCAACAGAAATTGGCTTGGCATCAAAGGAACTGCTATAAATGCTTAAGTCATTAAATCTGCCTCTTCCAAAAAAACAGCTTGTTGTTACACAGGTTGTTCTTTAAAAGGGTTGTCACCACTAGTATGAGAATACAAATGCTTCCCTGAGGGCAAAATGCATCATCCATCTTTTACAAATTAAATAGATTTTATAGTCAAAACAGTAAAGAAAAAATGCAGTATGAAAGCTTAAGTCCTAATGCTGTCTTTGGAATTATTAAGAGAGGATCATAGGCTTACCTTTGAAAGCTGTAAGACAATCAAACGTCTACCAAAGAAGAGACCCAACTACTAATTTTATGGTGATACCATGAACACACTCACACTCACTCTCACTCTCACTCTCACACACACACACACACACACACACACACACACACACACACACACACACACACACACACACACACACACACACACACACACACACACACACACACACACACACACACACACACACACACCACACACACACACACACACACACACACACACACACACACACACACACACACACACACACACACTTCTAGTTACAATATCAGTTTATCCTTGTCCTTAGTGTTGTTCGCACCCACTTAATCTATCCTAGACCTCTCAGAATATATAATAAATATATCAGATAACCTTGCAATACCAAAGATAAAGTATTTCTACATACGGAGAGTGTTGCTCTATATACCGCAACTGTTCTGACCTCAGATTTGTTTGCCTTTTCCATGTACTTTAGAACCCTAGCTCTTCAACAAACAGGTCACGACACGCACATAATGTCTTTAAATATTTTACTAACTTATACTGTACTAAAACGTGCTGTACAATATAGCTAGGGTGTAGAGAAAGTAAGACAATTCTAGGTGTAACTCAAAGTCTTTTTGAAGACACAGCAAAGCATACTTATCTCCAGTGTAGCCACAACTACATGAAAACACATTACATAACAAAAACACAGTGATGTGGTAACTTTAAGCTATTAAATGAAAACATATGGTCATAGTCACACCCAAACACACAAACAGTGCAGAATGTCAGTGTCGGTGAGCTCAGCTCCGGGGTTACTCTATGACTCAGGGATATAATGAGAAGGTATGAATGACAGTGTGTGTTTTACTGCCACTGGGGCTCTCTCCCCTTGTGTCTCTATTTCTCAAAGTCAGTTTCAGATGACAGAGTACTCTGCTGATTCCTCAGTGTCCAGGAATTAATGCTGATGACACGCAGTCTTTTTGAAGGTTGTGTTTTGGTGTGTTTGAATCTTTTGCCGTCCTCTGGGAGCTGGCAGGGCACCACACCTGTAGCCCGGGTTGAATAAGCTCTAATGTAAGGCTGGCCTCAGCAGATCCTGAGGGCCGGGAGCTCACTGACACTGCTCAAAGGCAGCTTTAAAGTGCTGATTATTTTCATGGGGGAAAAGTAGACAGAATCTAGACTTGTTCTGTCACAATTTGTATATTTATGTACTCAAAATAGCCAATGTAAATACAGAAGTGTGTCCCAATGCAAAGTATGGCGAAATACACAATGAGTACCAGGTGGAGCACTCATTACGGTCAAAACAGAAGTGGATCGTTGAATCGAGATTGCAATTTCTCTAGTATACATAGCACAATACAAATAAAAGTTTAACGTTAATTTTCTACTATTTAATACACGGAAATAATCCAGCGTTTATTTTATTAGGTAATTGAGTAGTCTGTAATGCTACCACGTTAGCTAGCTTCAAATAGCTATCTAGCAACCACGTGTAATTTTAGACAGCACTACAAGGTTGCTACAATCAAGTCATCATTAGTCAAAACACAGTATCAGATATAAACCTAGATTCATAATTATTTGATTCATAGACCAAACACAGTATTCAATTGGATTTTGTGGCGATTATGAGCCACAGCATGTCTTTTGTGTTGCATTATGTGTTCAATGTTCAACCAACTATAGATTCTTAACACATCCAACAATTTATTAAAGCAGGTCGAGGAAATCTTGGGCAATTGTTTGGACCTTCAAATTATAACTGGTATCTTTTACTGAGTCAGGATCTGTGTGATTCAGCTCATTAAGTCATTTATAACTTACTGATCATACCATATGTTCATTGCCTTGTTATTAATCAGAGTAGCATGTCAACTAGTCTGGAAACATATTTTAGATGCAAACGGCTTAATAAATAAGTTTTGTAATAAATGCTAAGGTTGCAATACGTTTGCTGGATGTAAATAGACAAATGTTAAGTTGATCTTTACAAGGTGATAATATGTAAATGTGTGTGAAGTATAAGGCACAAAGTAGTCAAAAATAACCTCTTATGATTCTTTGAAAAACGATTTGTCTTCTTACCAATACTCAAATCTGGCATGGCAAGTTAATGGAATGGCAGTAGCCAAGCTGATGCAGCAGTTCATCACTGTTTGACTGAAGGGAATCATCTTTTGGCTTGTCTTTATCACAGAACAATGGACAACAGTGAGAGCTAGTGGAGCTATTTATTATTTTAGCCTACTGGACATCCTCTATTCAATTCACGTCCTTCCTCTGCCCACTAATGTTTAACCTTTAGTAATGGGTACATACTGCAAACAGATAAAGAGCGGAGAAAAGAAAAACAGGGGAAAAATAAAATATTACATCAAGGAAAAAAAGTAGAAGGTGGGAGAGATTAATGAGAGGGTCAGGGGGGGGAAGGAAAATTGAAAAGAGGGAAATGATGCAATTATTCCAATAAGTCTTTTATGGTTAAAGATAAACTAATAGCTTGTAAAAAGGGAAAACAAAGTAGGACTGCTCTCTGTGAGATATGACATTGCCCACACATCTGGCACACAAACACAAGCTGAAGTTAGTGTACTATATCCTTAAATCGCGTGTCCCAATAGAGTGGTGCAGTGATGAGTCCTAAAACCCGGAAGTGAGTTAGCATTTTAACCACAACCGGTTCCCTCGTCTCAGAGTCAATGGGATTTCTCCATAGGATTTTGGAAAATAGCTTGAAATAAGGTCTGTGGTTGACACACATTGAAGAGACGGATCACGTTTTGTTCTACGACATTAAATACATCAGCAGTGACCCCACTGGTGATTTTTGAAGGGATTACGTGTCTGAAAAACGATGGTTGTTAACAAGTGGCTGAATAGGAATACAGAAGTTGTCGAGGACGTTTTACGTCATTACGCCGAACACGTAAACACTCCCGCTAAGTTTTTTTGCCCCTGTTCTGCTTTAAAGCAAGTACCTGCGCTCTTGCAAACTGTTAAAACAAACTTTTCAACTTGTACAATTTTGAATCTGTATTTTTGAATATCGATCTTAAGTTGGCGTGACGTGGAAGTCGTGCCCTGCTGTCGTTCGTTTATAGCATAATGTTAGCATTTTGCTTCTGGCGAATAGATTTATGATTCCAAAATTATAAAAGTAGGGTAGACATGTGGAGATTATCCGGCTGAACAAAACGTGCATTTATCAAACAGGTTCGTTTTCCACAGACCTTATTTAGAGCTATTTTCCAAAATCCTATGGAGAAATCCCATTGCTTTTTTGTCGAGTGAACCCATAGAAAGTGTAGGTAGGTATTTGTAACTAGATGTTCAATCACCAAAACAAGGTACGAGTCTCTTATTCAGGTGGGTTCAGCAAGGTTTACACAATGGGTGTGGATATGTAATTATTTCAGTCATGCTCATCGCTAACATCAAAGTTGTTGATACTTCAAAGCCCTCAGCAGCCGTCCAATGACACCTACTCTAACTCACCCAGGTGAAATTAAGGGTAATTACAACAGAGAATGAACCAGCCAATAGTGATTGATACTTTTAGCCTAAAGAGAGTTTCGCTTAGAATTTAAGTGTGGAACTTTTTATTAGGTCATAATTTAATCTTTTCTGCTGTGTTAGACTACAAAGTGGTGACTAAACTTACAATGTACTTCAACCAATGTATTATTCCTGAGTCGATACAGAGAAAAGGACAACACAAAAAACCTCTTTGAAAAACCTCAGACACAATGCCAAATTATTCCAGGGGCGTTGAGCTTGGACCCAAGACTTACTACTTCCACTTATTGTGGCCTTGCTCCAACTACACCTATCTTGGAACTAAGCCTTCATTTTGAACTCAACTAATTACCTCCTAAGTTTCTTCATCGTTCTTTCATTTCAATCTCAACTTGGCAACGTGATAGCATATTGCTTGGTTTGAGTTGCTTTGGCGTCCACAAAAATGTGTCTGCCACACACAAGCTTGCAAGGTGAAAACAATACAAGCGATGCTGTCATTAAAAGGCCATTAAAAATAGAGTGGGGGTGAAGACAAACAGGAGACAGAGGAACATATGGAGGCAACGATTATGAGTAAAAGGAAGGGGATTTCCACAGTGTTCTGTGGTCCACCAACAAAGAAAAACACAGCCTCATGCAAGCGTTTCATAAAAAAGGTTTCTTTGACAACACTGACTTGAGTATTAAGAGCTTAAAAGCTTTTTTGGGTTTTCCCTTTCCTTTAGTGTGTTAAATAGGTTTTTGTGCATGTAAATGGTCTGAAAAGGCTAAAATCCCAAAGTTCCATCCAGAGGGAGTTTCTCTCCCACACACCCCCCCTCCCCTGCCTGAAACTGCCCAATTGGACTCCTTTGTTTACTTCAGGAACATAGTGACATCACTATATAACATGCGTACTTCCCTCGGCTAGCGCTCCAACACATTGTACTTGATAGGCTAAAGGAAGGGACATCTTTAAGCGGTTGAACAATCACAACAGAGCCGGACAGCTAACCAATCAGAGCAGACTGAGCTCTGGTGTCAGACAGAGGGTGAAAAGAACGGCAGCAGCACAGGCAGTATGAGAAGAATAAAGACATTTTTAGATATAAAGCATGTCAACTTTTCACTGTAGAGGAACAAAGTACGAATATTAACCTGAAAATGAGCAGAATAGGGCCCCTTTGAGATAAATATGATACCATGGGCCTTTTAATGAGTGCCTCGTGAGTGAAATGTTCCAGTACTCACTGTAACTAGGGAAGTCCATAAATCATCAAGTGAAAGAAGGGCCTCAACGTGTTGAGTTCCCATCATGCCTATAGCTCAATGTCAATGAAGGCATAGGTATAACATCTGTTATAATAGCTAATCGAGACTAATTTAGACTCACAACAAAAACTCGCTTAATCATCATTATGGTAAAGAAATCAAAAACATTTAGGTCATTGTAATCGGCAAGAGTAAAAAGCTAACGTTACGCTATAAACGTTCAACATTAATGTTGCATTACTTTGCATCACCAACGCTAAGCTGAAAGCAGCTAATGTTTGGCATGATGATGTTTAGTACTCTCATTACATAACATGTTAGCAACCGCCACATATTGATGACACAAAAAAGCTTTTAAAATTAAGAGTGGGGTCTTTACGGAAGTATCTTTATGTACAAGTACAAAGCTGAAGAAAAGAAAGTCTTAAAGAGGACATAATGCAAATTTTCAGGTTTATATTTGCATTCTGTGTCTCTACTGTGACATGTTTCCACACTTTAATGATAAAAAAGCTCTTTATTTTTCTCATACTGCCTGTGCTGCAGCACCTCTTTTCACCCTGATTGGTTAGCTGGCCGGCTCTATTGTGATTGGTCAATTACTTAGAGATTTCCCAACCCTTAGCTTAAGCCCCAAGCTTGTTTTTCAGGCCTCAGGCTCGAAAATGACGGTCCCAGAACAAATTACCATAACTTCACTTCTAAAAGGGGTAAATTAATAATCTTTTTTCTCAATGCAATGATAAACCTGTGAGTTGGATGTGGAAAAGTCAGAATCAATATATAATTGTTTTATTGTAAAGTAAATTCAGATTGAACATAGTAAAACAATGTAAATTATAGTGTCCGTCCAAAAAAAAACATTACTTATAGTGAAAACCACCCTTGAATGATGGGATAGTAGACTGAAAGCTTTAGGAAACCACACTATAACATATAAGTACCCTGTATCAAGATTGATGCAAAACAAGTGACATTTGACCTTTTTAGAGAGGTTTAGCAAAAAAAAACACCTTTGGGGTCATTTGGGTGGATTTGCCGTTTCTCTGGAACCCATTGGTCGATTTTGGTGATTGACATCTCTTTGGAACCGTTAGAGCCAATATAATCGAAGGGGAAGTTCCACATACACACACACGTTACCATTGACAAGTGAGAGCTATGCGCACGCAGTCGAAAGCAATGTTATGCTCTGAAAACTGAAACCTAGGCTCAAACTAGTAAATATGAAGATGGATTATCAGGAATCATTTCAAAGTGACACAGACACATTGGATTAACCATTGGATTAACCTTCAGTCATCACTCATTCTGTTAAAGAATTCAAAACCATTTAGTTCAAACCACTTGCAAATGTCTATGTCCTCAGGCAGAGCAAACAAATACACCAAATAACATTCAGAAGTAACACCCACGCTAATGCTCTTTACCATGGTCTGGGTTTGTTACTAGGTACGCAGAGAATCAACATCCAATCTTGCAGACTATATGTCATCATTATTCAGACAACAACTTAATTATTTATGTATTCAATTATAGACGCTTTTGTGACGCTTTGCAGGTTTGTGTGAAACTGACACAGACTGTCTGTCAATGAGGTAGTGCAGGAACAGTGTATTTTTCGACTATTATTTATACGTTTTGTTAAGCAGGATAAACTCCACATACTAACAGTACTTTTAGGATTTTTTAAGAGTAAATGCAATTGCCAGAAGTGAAAACCTATTGTTAGGCTATAAAACCAACTGGAGCGGTAGCATGAATTGTCACCTAAACTAAGCTAAGGGCAGCTAATTTGAGTGATGACTTTGAATAGTCTCATTTAGCCGTTTTTATGACACATAGAAGCTTCGGAAACTCGAGAGTAGGATATTTACTGACATATTTAATGTCGTAGAATAAAATCTCTGAAGCTTTTGTTGACAAAGATTTAATTTTGGGCATCAAACCAAAACTGTAAAAACCCCTTGATTTCAAGACGAGGGAATTAGAAATGTTACAAGCTGACTAATTTCCAAGTTTTAGGACTCATTCCTGCAACACTATTGGTGTTTCGGATTACAAAATGAATTGAATACATGTCTAATGACTATCAAAGAAAAACACTGAGCCCTAAATGGAACAATCAAATGCACCAATTCTGTCACACACACAAAGCTCAAAGAAATGAAAGGTTCCTTAGACCCCATTTACACGGGAACGTTTGCGTTTACGCACCGTATGCGTTTTCAAAAAAGTCTTCCGTTCACACGCATTCGGCTCAATTAACGTGTCCGTTCACACGACACCGCTGGAAACGCTGGAAACGCTGTTGTACATATGCCAGGCCTGTAAGTGGCGCTGCTGCCGCCACAAAATACACCTAAAGCAGCGAAGAAGACCCTGGAGCATGGTTGCCATGGTTGCCTTTCTGTTTATTCTCCGCTGTGGACGGCGTGTGCTCCTGCTGTAAATCTCTCCGGTAGTCCACCAGCAGATGAAAAACACCCACCTCTCCGCCTCTTCCAAGGGACGAGGGGACCATGCGGCAGAGTTTCCGTCAACATTTTTTTGCACCGGTCAACATGTCCGTTAAAGTTTATATCTTCCGGACAAAATTAGAAAAGTGCCGGTCAGAGGTCTTCTTTGTTATTTATTGAGCTTTAAAACAAATTGATAACGACTCTATATAATAATATAATAATAATAAACGGAGCCTCTCTTTTCCTCCCCCTCTTCTGACAGCCCAGCAGCTGATCTCTGAGCAGGAGACGTGGGGAGAGGGAGGCGGGGCTATTTCATCGTTATCAGAAAATGATCGTATAGAGGCTTACACACGGAGCCGTTTGCCCCCCCAGAGCGTTCCATTTGCAGATCTATCCACCTTGGGACACGTTATCGTTTGCGGGGTCCGTTTCTATCGTTTTGTTACGGCCTCGTGTAAACGAAAGGGCTATACGCAAGAGAAACTATGCGGATACAACCTGTATCGTCCTCGTGTAAACGGGGTCTTAGTGTGTTGGTAAAGCAATGGCCTAATGCTGCGTTCACACCGGACGCGATGCGAATATTCGCTTCGCTCTAATCGCATCGCTCTAAACGCTCGAGTTTCACCGCGGCTGTCAGCTGTTTACTCGCATCATTCAAAAAAGACTACATACAACTACAACAAAATGAACATATTTTACCGTGATTTAATTGTAATACACGTTTCAAAATGATGCCGAAGTAACAACATACTGATACCGGTTAGTAAAAACCATGAATTAATGCTTTGACAAGTCTGCAGACAAGACGGCAGGCGAAAAACCTTTAAAAATGCGTGTTTTCTGAATGGAGATATTTGATCAGGCAAAGCTAACGTTGTATCTGCTCCGTCCTCTCTCACAACAGCGGCCTACAGACATAAATAAACCAGCGACTGTATTCGCCATGACACAGACAGTGTCCGGTTTGTACTTGTTTAGTGGGAATGCTGATAACAGCATTCCAACTATCTGTTCTTCTACGCACGAAATTCTTTAATTTTATTCCGCCCGTTATTTTGCCGGTCTTCTTCTCCCACATTCCACATCGCAGAAACTCTGTTCAAACATCAAAACGTTCAGCTCGGTCGGGAATCGATTGCTATTACTTTTCTCATTCATAACTTTCATAATTCCCGAGATATATCCCATAATTCATCACATTTTTAACCATTGAAGTCAATGGAGAAATTCTTCAGACTTCAACAAATCTTCATGCGACTTCAACTGCTAACTGTTCATCCATACTTTCACTCAGAAACCTCATTCCAACTTTAAAATGTTACACATCTTTCTGACATTATTCGTGTAACACAACTTTTAAATCTGATTCTTACTTTTAGAGATATTAAACATTGTTCAGACCTTGGTACAGAGGCCTTCTTCAGATTTTAACATTAACTAGAGTGCGTGATGTCACAGCTAGGACAGCTTGAAATTTGCCTTCATATTTTTTTAAACCTGCCATAATTCCCAAACCCTACATTCCTGAGACATAATCTTTCATGACAAACGTAGGAAAACATCTCGTAGCTTGAAAAATGACAAATAATTAAGCAAACTTCAAATATTCTGCTGCTTTTTCATGCATTTAGACTTTTCTTTTCTTGTTCTTATTTCACATTCAAGTCCCCTCTATTCATGAACCCTTTAAAGTAGTCAGCCGCGCCACTTATATACCAGGTGCGACTGTGGCTATGTGAGTTAATCTTTCAAATAGAATGTTGCTTGTTTGATTCAAGCTCTTGTAGTCAATATGTCAAGGTATTTATCCCCTAACATTTTATCATCTAACTAATGACACACACTCAGCGGATCTTTATAAACGTTATAAGTATTGCACATCTTCCAACATGACTCTTATAAGTCACTTTTAAAACCAGCGATGCGCTACAGTGTCAGCTTTTCTAAAATAGAAACTTGAATGTTCACATCTTTCAAAAATGATTCACTCATAACTCCAACTGACATGCTCAGAGCAGCAGAATTCAGATAATGGTTAATGGTCCAGCCTTCAACATGTCTATGTGCCATTAGTGAGTTTTCCTCAAAAGCTGTTGCCATGGCAACGCATCCCTCGCCGTAAAACACGATGTCGCTATAACTCCTATGAAAATGGTCAAAAAGTGCTCAAACTTCACATGTGTGCTAACAGTCCAGCCGTGAAGACATCTATTTGACAGTTTTTAGATTTCTTCAAATGCCATTGCCTTGTCAACACAATGCTCACTATGAAACACGGTTTTCTCACAACTTCAGTTCAAATGCTCGAAATGGCCCAAAACTTCACAGGTTTGGTAACGATGCAGCCATCAACACATCTAAGCGTATTATAGGGTGTCATCAAATGCCGTTGCCATGGCGACAGATCATTCGCCATCAAGTTAGTTCAAAAGTTTGCAGTTCAAATATTCTGCTGCTTTTCCAAGCCTTTTTACTTTCTTTTCTTCTATCATCACACATTCAAGCCCCCAGTGTTCATGTATCATTTCAATCTAAATTCTTCACTTTCTTCTTACACATTACATTTCAGCACAGCAATTCAGCGTCAGCTTTTCAGCATAAAGCATTCCCACTAGCAATTTCTTCAGGAATTGCATTCTCTAGTTTAACTTGTGTCTAGTTTCTGAACAGATATGAGGAGCTGTGAGCTCTGAGTGCTAACAGCTAACGGCTGATGTTTTGGTTTTGTGGTTCAACGTCAGTGACGGCAGGCTGAGATCCTCACCGCTGATTGGCTACCGCGAGATAGCGTCACGCGGATTTGACGCTCAAGTTAAAAAAATTGAACTGGAGCGTTTGTCACCGTTGTTTGGAAAACTACTTTAATTGGTAGTTGCTCAAGCAAATTATCACCTGACGTCATCATTTCAACAATGTGACTTTGTTTGGTTGTGCTGTTCACAATAACACCGGTAGCTGTCCTGTTGTACTTCATCACGTAGCTGTTCAAGGAGTGTTTGCTGCCATGGAACATGATTTAAGACATCAAGTAATTCAAGTACAGCAGAGGGAGAAATGAATAGTCAAATTACCTACTTTAATGAAAAATAACACTCTCTGGTCCATATAAATTACATTTTTGGGTGATTGGACTCTTTACTTTACCCTGCCTTTACCTTATAATTACAGAAAAGTATACACATACATTTGGGATTTAACATTTCCTTAATCTTTGCTTTATTGCAGGGGTGTCACTGTCCAAACATTTTTCACTGAGGGCCACATACAGAAAAATATACGAAGGGCTGGGCCGCTCACAGGAGGTGAGGTTTATTGCCTTATCAGTTCACTTATAAGTTAGCAAAATCAATCAAATGTAGGTAAATTAAGCTTGATACTTGAAAATGCTTTAACAAACACAACAGCTCTCCATAGGGTTTCATTTATGGTCTTGGCAGCTTATTCCTTAAAACAGAAGCTTCAGATTGTTTATAAAAAGAGGAAATATGAAGGGTAGATTTCAAGCTTGTTATGTAATTAAGTTATTGGACTTTTTTTTGTATTAAACTATGATTTTTTTGAAAATATTTCCAACTTTAATTGACTACATTTATTTGAAAAATGGGCTTATTAATACATGAATACTGTGTAATATATTTTTACATATATATTTCAGAAGTACAATATATGACAAGCACAAGTTTCATTTGTGGATCATATTTCATTATACTTTTTTAATTAGCTGAGGGCCGTTTCAAAATGGGCCATGGGCTGTAGTTTGGACACCCCTGCTTTATTGTATGCTATGCCTTTCTGTGAACTTCGAGTCCAAATTTAGTGACATTATGATCATTATTTCCAGAGATACATTTACTAAGGCAGACATGGCACCTTTAAAAGAAGACTACATTTTCACTATTTTTGGTTACTGGAGAGATCGAAACATCAATCACAAAAATACTTTTGATGTAAAGTACTTTTATATAGCCATCCATTTAAAAGAAAACTATACATATTAAAGTAATGAAAAAAACATAGTTTTGCTTTGTTCTACTTCATGAAGGGTATCTCTAAAAAAACTAGAAAATGCATTTCCTGCTGAAAATGCGTGCGAATGCTGTAAACTGTGTACATTTGTTGCTGAATTTAGCTGAAAATGCAGAAAAAGCGGAATATTTTATTAGTTGAATGGTCTCTGTAGCTGCTTTTAGCTACAAAAACCAAGTAAGTGTGTTGCTAAACTTAGCGGAGAAATGCAGAAAAGTGAAATGATTTGAATCAAAATTGGACAGCTCAAATTCATTGCAATGACTTAGTTGAAAACTTGAAAGTGAAATGTTAAACTGGAAGAGTAGGAAAAATAGTGAAGAAGCTTAATATTTAAAGAAAAGGTATAAACAACAAAATGTATAGCCTCAATGTCCTTAAATAGCTGAATAATGTAATAGTTGAATGGTTTCTGTAGCTGAAAGTAGGCTGAAGGAGTTAGATATTAAATGTAAAAAACAATCTTCAAATAAAATAATGTCACCGAAGAGTTAAAGGAGAGTGACAGGGCGTAGGAGAAGAAGAGGGAGAGAAAGTTCCAGCCACACTGGCTTGATCGATGGAGTTGGCTTCAATATGATGCCAATATAAACAAGGTCTTTTTTCGGCTCTGTACATCAATGCCGACCTATGCTGACAAGTAAGTGAAGAGTAGAACAAATATAAAAGGTATTCGCAATAGGGAAATGTCCCAGCAGTTTAGGATAATTAATGTTCTAATAGGCTATTACATAGCCATTACATGTCTCCTAATGACAGGAAGGAAGAAAGCACATTATACAAACAATATATACTCATAATGATAATAGCAGAATTTGTTTTACAATGACCACAATATAATTATTTTAATAAACAAATACGAACAATTGAGGAAAATGAGGAAGAACTGAGGATTCAAATGTTGTAGTACAAGTAGTAATGTAGTTTGTGCACAAATGACTATTGCAACAAATGTGTTAATGTTCTTCATTATTAGTCGATTATTTTGGACGAATGCTCTTGGGCCAGTGGTTACAATGGTGGGGCCAGTGATAATAAAATTCCGGGCCAGTGGAATTTTACCCTTAATGTCTGCCCCTGCGCTTTGAAAAGCAGCAGAATATTTTAACTGCAAACTTTTGAACTAAAACCATACGTCACCAATAATGTATAAAATATGTGGAACGTGTTGAAGTCAGTATGAAGTCTCCATCAGACAGCAGCACGGTGTAGGTAAAAGAGGATTTGAAGGTTCCTCCCATTGAGAGACATGTTAAAAAAAGAGTTTAAAAAGCTGAATATTTCAAAAAGTATAAAATATTTTGAAAAAGTTGAAAGTGTCCCACCATGTGCTGAAAAGGCTGAATATTTTTGATATTTGAATGGTTTCTGTAGCTGAAAGTAGGCTGAAGTTATTCGACGGCAAAATATTGGGTGAAATAATAATAAAAAGAAGATGATTAAAGAACAGAAGAACAATAGTGGAATGCTGTAAACAGCATTCACACTAAAAACTAACTAAAGCCTTTTGGGGGGTTTGTTCCTCTACTCAAATTAATGAAATAGGACAAAGACAGTTAAGAGATGTCGGAGAAAGAGAGAAGACATAATAGAAGGGAGTGGGCCTGTTCTCCGCTGATCCCCATTGACCTGTGAGTTCTGACCCCTACCACACCCTGTCATTCACAGCCCACCTCTTAATACGCCCTAAGGCGTACAGCAAGTCAGAGGTCATTCCCAGAGGGCAAAGGTCCAGCAAGGAGTCCAAAAGCTGGGGTACATGAAGATAGACACTGAGCAACAAGTAACACACGACAGGGTAGGATGGAGGCTGGCATGGCCTGGATTTAATACTGTTAACGCAGGTAAGAATCAGGAAAAAATTAGAGAAGCATTGAGGGAAGAATAGAAGGGTAGGGGAAGAGAGACTGAGAGTGGGAGGACAGGAATGGAGCTAAAATAGCCTGATATTTCTAACCTGTAATTAGAGCTGCCAAAACGAGAATGATGAGCAATCTAAACAGAGTCTGGGGCCTTTAATTAAGACTCCACAATTTTAATATTTTATTGTGTCATGTGACGGTTAAACACAGTTAAATGAAGATAAGCTCTTTGACTCTGTGATGGCCTGTCAATGCAGCCTTTAATATAGAGTGGTGCAGAGATGACGTATTTCTTTAGGCTAACCTCGAAGTTAGCATCCAAAGGGCTCCTTCGACAAAAAGCAATGGGATTTTTTGGGAATAAATACAAATGTATGATATTCACATATTTGTTTCAGCAGGATAATCTCAGCATATTAACAGCAATTATAGATTTTTAAAGCATAAATGCAATCGGCAAAGTAAAAAGCTAATGTTCAGCTATTCACAGTCGCCATCGCTAAGCAAGAGGTTAGATGTTCTGCGTGATGACATTAAGGCCTCGTCCACAGAGACGAAACCGATTTCGAACCGAAGTAGATTTTAAAAAAGTCTTCCGTCCACATGGAATCGGCTCAAGAAACGTATCCGTCCACACGAAACTGCTCGAAACCGCTGGAGACGCTGTAGTACATATGCCGGGCCTGTAAGTGGCGCTGTACTTCACCCACAAAATACACCAAAAGCAGCGAATAAGACCCCCCGAGCATGGTTGCCATGGTTGCCCTTCTGGTTATTCTCCGCGGTGGATTTAGCAACATGTAGTTCATGTAATTCTCCATGTCCACTTGTTGCTGATGGTTGTGGTAGAGGAGCTGTAGATTTTGCACTAACATCTGTATCATGGTCAGTAGCGTATGGAGGACGAATGCAACCCTGTGATCCGCCGTTGTTGTTGTTGGCGAAACGCATCAGCATTGGCGGGGGTGAGCAGGAGAGGTGGGGCTATGGCGACATCGATTCAGGAAATGATCATATAGGGCGTACACACGGAGCCGCAAGCGTTTCGTCTCCAGACTTACCCACTTTGGGAGCCGTTTTCAAAGTGTTTCGGGCTCCGAAGCCGCGGCTCCGTTTCGGCTTCGTGTGGACGAACCGTCTATACCAGCGGTTCCCAACCTTTTTCAGTCAGGCCCCCCTTGTGTAATTGGAAACATTTTCGAACACCCCCTAATCTGGTTCCCACCGAGATTGATAGAATTAATTGTATATAGTTGTACAAACATTACATTTTCTCTGCTAATAATAACAAGACATAAAAAGATCCAACTATCATTTTATATTTTATTATGGATTGAACATGAACAAAAGTGCTTGTATTGGCAGATGATCCTGTTCCACTGTGAAATAATGAGGCCTAATTGAAACAATTACAAATACTGCTTATCGATCCGTTTTTTTAACAGTATTTTTATAGGTTATTTTTGTTCTTTTTTAGGGGGAAAAATAAACAAAGTAGAAACAGAATTCACATTGATTCATTTTATGTATAGTGTGGATTATGGGCTGCCAGCACAAATAACATAGGCCTACCTGTAGTGGTGGTAGTAAGTAGATTTACTCAAGTACTGTACTTATATTGAGGTACTTAAGTATTTCCACTTTTGCTTCTTTGTACTTCTACTCCACTACAGTCCAGAGGTAAATTATGTACTTCTATTCCACTACATGAATTTAATACCTTTAGTTACTTTACAGATGTGGATGAATGATGTGAAATATAATCAACTCTTAAATCAGACTTTAGTTCCACCTGGAGTAAATTCACAAGCTACCCTGCAGTATACTACTTTTACTTAAAGTGGTTGTGACACCATCCCACCTACTGTTGTGCAATGCAATGTTGGGCTACTAGTCATCTCGAACCATCAGTTTAAAAATGAATTTGCGATACCGTATTGATAAATATCAATAATTTCGAATATCGCGGGAAAAGTCCATCACTCAGTTTCCTTTTTCGGGACGAAGACGGAAGTGCGTCACAAAGGGCCATATTTATTCTGCTCCCATTGAGCCAGACAGGGACAGAAGGGATTTGTCACGCGTAGAGATGGTTCGACGATGCGTTGTGTCTGGCTGTTCCAATACAGCAAATGAGGAACTTAACATCAGCATACATAGCTTTCCAACGGATGTCAAGCGTCAGCGCACATGGGAGAAAAACGTGCCGAACACAAGGGCTGGCTGGTCTGTGATGAACCCCACATCGACCTACATATGCAGCGCCCACTTTCTGGCCGAGAATTTCGAGGAAAGGCCTTTGTTGATGGCTGAAACTGGGATTGATTTTTCGCGAAGACGGATTCTGAAGCCGTCAGCAGTGCCTACTCTCTTTCCCACGCCTTCCCAAATCCGTAAAGGCCGCAAAGACTTCGCCAACCCCCCAGCTAAACGCCCCGAAGTGTCTACTTCGAGCAACAAGAGAAAACTCAGGTAAGAACAACAACCTTTAAACGTGATGTGTTTTTTAGGATACTCTGTGTGTGTGTGTGTGTGTGTGTGTGTGTGTGTGTGTGTGTGTGTGTGTGTGTGTGTGTGTGTGTGTGTGTGTGTGTGTGTGTGTGTGCGTGCGCGAGGGAGGGAAAGAGTCGGGGGGGTTGTCGTCTCCACTGTCCGACTCGGAGTTAATTTCATCCGATTCAGAGGCATATGGTTCGAATCTGTAGGGCATATAGTCAATATCGTCTACGAGGCTATCACTATCAGATGCTTCATCCTCATATGAGCTCTCAGACACATTCAAAATTAAACTACAATCGCAGTCGGAGCTTGCTGCTGTGTGCGCCATCGTTTGTTTGCATACAGATACTGGACTCCGGAAGCGTTCGTGTTCCCTCTGTGACGCGGCACACCTTTTCGCGGGGGGTTTAAGAGTCCCAGAGCAGACCCAGAGAAGATCCAGAATATGGTCACATTGAAGGGCAGATTAACGGTTATCAAAGTACACATTTTCAAAAATCAATTCAGTAACGGTTTCAAGGGGACATTATTTACTGAAATTAATGGTTTGGATGATGGGGGAAAACCGTGTCACAACCACTTTAAGTACTTGATCTGAGTACTTCTCCCACCTTACACGTAATTGGGGAAACAGAACTCAGAGTTAAGGAAGTTGAAAACTGTGCATTTCTCCGTATGAATATGATGCCTTTTGGCCAGCTGATGGACAGATTGCTCCTGTTTCCGCGTACTTATGGCAAACGAGCATTGACCACATCGAGCTCTGTAGATTAGATTGTCACTTTTGAACAATATGTTCTCCACCGGCGGATCCCTGTGTGCACAGGTCTGTGAGGCCCCGCCCCCCACACAGACGAGAGAGAGAGAGAGAGAGAGAGAGAGAGAGAGAGAGAGAGAGAGAGAGAGAGAGAGAGAGAGAGAGAGAGAGAGAGAGAGAGAGAGAGAGAGAGAGATCTCCGCACCGAACACGTTAGATTTCAAGGGAGATGTGTGCCTCATCATACTTTGTTGTATGATGATGTGGGCATTATAGCTGAAAGGCATGTCGTGTCGTGCTTTTCCACTTTTCTTTTAACTGCCGGTTGTGTTAAAAATGTGTCAATTATATTGATTTTACGAGCAAACAATGTTTGTTTACAACTTCTTCCCAAGCTTCACTCGCCCCCCCTGCAATAGCGCTGCGCCCCCCATAGGGGGCATGCCCTCCAGGTTGGGAACCACTGGTCTATACGATAAAGAACTTTAGCAGATACAACTGAAATCGTCTCCGTGTGTTAAAATGCTGACTCATATCCAGGTTTTGGGACCCATTGGATCAGTGTGTATGCTAGTGTGATTCTAGAGATTGTGTGCATTTGCCATTTGACGAACATAAGGCATTTACTCAAGTACTGTACTTAAGTACAATTTTGAGGTACTTTGCTTGAGTAAACCATTTGATGTTAGTGTATACCACTTGTATACATTTTGAAAGGCAATATTGTATTTTATACTCATACAATTATTGAAAAATGTAGTTACTACTTTTCAAATGGTTAGATAATACTAAATATGAATAGCATAATAAATAAACAATGACATTCAGTCATATGTTAACACTCCCAGCAGCAGTATATAATCATTAATGAATGAATAAACATAATCCAGTCATTTCATTTGATTCTGAACTTGGGCAGTAAACATAACAAGTACATTTTAAGTATATGTTGATGCCCATACATTTGTTCTCTACTAAGATTTTAAATGCAGGATTTTGACAATTTTCTATTGCTAATTTTACTTAAGTCAAATATCAGAGTACTACTTCCACCACTGGCATTTGCCCACCAGAGATTGTTAGACTAAAATGTTGATTTTTTTTTTTTTTTTTATTATCAACAAACTCTGAAATGTCCACCTTATTTTCTTTTATTCTCATCTTCTTTTATAATTTTGTCTTCACTTTAAATCTCCAAAGAAATATTCTCAAATCGTTTTGTTTTTTAAGGTTTTCATTTTTTATTTAATTCCTTCTGTTATAAAGAAGAAAGTGCAGCTAAAAAAACACGACATTTTGCCTCATATAGCAAGAAAAGAATGACCCAAATTTAAAATGTTATGCAAATCATCACAATCTCCTTAACAAACTATGCCCCAGATTTTACCAAAAGTAAACATGATTAAGAAAAGTCTATTAATTATGAAGATCGCACGTTGCCTGCTTGATTTCGAGAGCTCTACTTCAGAACGCATGAACACACAATAGTGAACCAGATGTTACCCTTTCTCCCTCACACGCACACAAACAAGCAGGACACACAAACATTGCTTCTCCTTTCACCTCAATTATAAAGCAATACACACACACACTCAAGGATAGCCACAGGGGCTACACAGGGTGTACAGAAAAATATAAAGAGTAAGAGAGGGTAGTGCTGGGAAACTTAGAGATTCCTCACACAAACATAGAGAAAAGTAAGCATGCAGGAAAGCCTTTAGGGATCTAGCCTAGAGGAAACTAGGAGCTTGGTAGGATCCAAGCCATCATTTTTCTTTCTTGTCCTCTTAAAACATTTCTCTTCTTACCCTCACATCTCCTCTCCTACCTGCAGTCTCTAATCCCATCATCTAACAATGCCCAAAATCACAAATAATTAATTCTCCTCCTAATTTTATCTAATTAAGGCCCATTTGCAAACAAGCACAGAATCCCTAAGCAGCTGCCTTGGTTTAATTTGAAAAGGGGAGAAGAGGACATGCTGTTATTCTCTGCTTTTGCTGAAGTTACTGTCCCCTAATAGAGTGCCACAGTGACGCGTCCTAAAACCCGGAAGTAAGTTAGCATTTGACCACTTCCGGTTCCTTCGACAAAAAGGCAATGCAATTTCTCCATAGGATTTTGGAAAATAGCTGGAAATAAGATCTGTGGTTGACACACATTGAAGAGACGGATCAAGTTTTGTTCTACGACATTAAATACATCAGCGGTGACCCCACTGGTGATTTTTGAAGAGTTTACGTGTCTGAAAAACGATGGTTGTTAACAAGTGGCTGAATAGGACTACAGAAGTTGTAGAGGCCGTTTTACGTCATTACACCGAACACGTAAAAGTACTTGCCTCCTGCAAACTGTTAAAACAAACGCTTCAACTTGTACAATTTTGAATCTGTAGTTTTGAATATGGATCTTAAGTTGGCGTGACGTTGAAGCAGCGACCCTGCTGTAGTTAGTTTATAGCATAACGTTAGCATTTTGCTTCTGGCGACTAGATTTATGATTAGAAAATTATAAAAGTAGGGTAGACATGTGGATATTATCCGGCTGAACAAAACGTGATCTGTCTCTTAAATGTGTGTCAACCACAGACCTTATTTCGAGCTATTTTCCAAAATCCTATGGAGAAATTGCATTGCGTTTTTGTCGAAGGAACCGGAAGGACTTTACTTCCGGGTTTTAGGACGCGTCACTGTGGCACTCTATTGTAATTAATTGATGGAGGAAAAAGTTCTTATAGTCAGAAATGTGCCGACTGCTGAATGTGCTATGTGTTTCAAAAAGTGATTATCTGAGACTGCCAATCATCATCCTGACGAACATTAGCCACCTTAAGCTTAGCAGTGAGAAGATTAAACGTATGATGCTGCAGAGTTAATTGTATGCAATATTTCAAAATTGCAATGGAAAAAGCCCAACATTTAAAATACACCCAAAAGACCCAAAATCATTCGAAAATAAATATGAAAATGAACTAAATGTTTACAGATGCCAATACATTTATATCTCAAAATCTTTGAGTTAAATATTTCCCTCTGAAATGTAGTGTAGTAAAAGTAAAAAGTGCAAAAACCTCAACATTTCTGTGGGGGAAAACTTCTGTGTAGCAATGCAGGAGGAGTCACCGACTCAGGAAGGAGACACGGGAGAGCTGGAGCTTAGATGTCAAACACTGATGGTTTATTAGGAGCTTCGGCTGGAGGATTCACAAAACAAGTCCAAGAGCCAGAGGTTCTGACTTCACGGTAGAGTTGCCACGTCAATTCTGAAGAACTCTACCCCATACCCATGTATTTAGCTAGTTCAGAGAGAATAATCAACATTGTGCATAACAAGATAGAATCATAACACCTCTATCAGCTGACGCCAACAGGCAGGAACACTGTTCCTGCCTGTTGGCGAAGAAGACAAAGAAGTGGTTTGATCGATTTGTAATGCACTTTCTATAGAATAAAAAAGAGTTTATATTTATCTGACTGATTGTATTCATTGATGAAAAAATATCCATACAGTAATATTGAAAATTGAGGATGCAACGCATTGTTATGCATCGTGATATCGAACCGAATCGAAGACAGGATAATCGTAATCGAATCGAATCGTGAGACCAGTGAAGATGCACAGCCCTAAGGAACAGGGAGACAAAACACTGAGCGCACAGCAGCCAAGGTTACAGGTGTGTGTGCTCAGTCAGGACAGTATGAACTGATAAACTGGGTCAAAGCTATGGACCTTGGAAAATATTTCCCCAACAATTTCCTTAACCTGTTAACCGCTGAGCCTGTTTTCCAGGTCTCAGGCTCGAAAATGACATTCCCAGAACAAATGACTATAAATTCACTTCTAAAAGGGGTAAATTAATAATCTTTTTTCTCAAAGCAATGATAAACCTGTGAGTTGGATGTAGAAAAGTCAGAATCAATATAGATTTTTTTTATTTTAAAGTAAATTCAGATTGAACATAGTAAAAAAACGTAAATTATAGTGTCCGTAAATTATAGTGTCCTGTATCAAGATTGATGCAAAACAAGTGACAGTTGACCTTTTTAGAGAGGTTTAGCAAAAATAGTCATTTGGGTGAATTTTCCATATCTCCGGCACTCCTAGGTTGATTTTGATGATTGACATCTCTTTTCAACCGTCAGAGCCAATAGAATCGAGGGAAGTTCCTAAATCCACCTACACCAGGGCTCGACAGTAACGGTTGCCAGGTTGCCATTGGCAACCATTCGGAAAAAATGTCAACCACTTCTTGGCCTTTGTTTGCCATCAGTGGCAACCAGTTTTTAACATAAAGAAATAAGGACAGCAAACAGCAAAATGTGCACCCCAAAATAGATAAATATTAATTATTTGTTGTATTAAAGGAGAGGTGTCATGCTTTCTGGTTATTACCCGTCACCTTGTGTGTTATGTAGGTTTTTATGCATGTAAACGGTCTGCAGAGTCACAAACCCTCAAAGTTCACCCTGTAGCGAGTAAAACTCTAACATAGAAAATTCCTCCCCAAAACGCCTCGTTGGAGATTTCTCAGTTTCTTTCTTTGCTCCACGGATGGGTCCGTTTGGTTCCGGGTACGAGCTGACTTCAGCTCGTACCCGGAACCAAATGGACCAATCCGTGGAGCCGTTACGTTACGTCCGCGGAGCCGTTACGTTAAGCCTCTGCTGATTGGTCCAAATTGACCAATCCACGGACTTCCTCACACACACACTCAGTGCAGGCAGCTCTGCTGATTTCTCATCCCTGTCTGCAGGCTGATAACAGACAGTTGGGATCGCGGCGAAATTCTCTCTGCAGACCCATTCTCACAGCCTTTATCAACCTTTTTCTTACTCAATATCAAGCCACACTTATTGTTTTTACTTCGGCTGTGAGTTTGTGTGTGCTCAGGATGAGTTTGGCTGGGTTTCGCTGTGTATCGCTAAACAAGGAAACCACACCTCCACGGAGCTCAGAGCGATTCACAACGTCCCGACCAATCAGAGCACACTGTGCTCACAGGGAGGGGGGGGCAAGAGCTGCAACGAGCCGTTTAGTGGAGACAGTGAATACTGCTGAATACACATACTTTACAGAGATGCTGTATGCGAAACCAATGTGAGTTTGGAAAAATGCACAGTATAAATCTATTTGAGTATACCTCAACAATGGAATTATGATCAGTGGAAATGGCCATGACATAGGCCCTTTAAGAGTGATATTTAATTATTGTTGTGACCAGTCAGAACCTGATACTTAAGTTGCACATGCATTGGTGTGATTACGGAGCCAGAAAGCGATGCACGTTTACTCGCGTGCGCGGTGCGCCGTGTTTGTTTTACAAAAAATGGCGAAGCAAATTAAGTTGTTTGACTGTGGGGTAAAAAGTTCGGCCAACCCGTCAACATCTCAAACGAATGTTCAAAGTGATTCAACTGATAAAGCGCAAGGTGAACCCGAACGAAAAGCAAAGAGGACATTTGTAAAGTCTTATATAAATATATATGTACATTCTGCTCCGTTGTCCATTCACTTCCGGAAAAGTTCCTTCAAAATAAGAGTCCCGATCTTATTACTACCAACATAAAAGTGCAAAACGAAAACTTTACCATAGGAAAATAATGGCATAAAAATATAATCACTTTTATAAAAAGTAACACATTTTAAATATAATTAAACATATTAAAGGTAATTTACAGCATTAATAATTATATGTAATTCTTAACTGTGAATGGTTTTCATTTATTTAACATTAGAAATGTATTAGTCTGGCCAATCCAAGACTTCAATGCTGAAGGGCCAATGGATCTACAGTATGGTGGGGATCAGCACAAAGGTCAAGGAAATTTGAAAGGGAGACAACGGATGACCAAGAAACTAGTTTCTGAGGGATCTGTGAAGAACATGACAACAGCTGCACTACTGGTATTTTGTATACCAGCAATTGAGGGTGGACAAGTTTACTACCACTTAAGTTTCAAATAATTGTGTTAATTACTTATTGTAAAGCACTTGAACATTCTTTTGTGTCACATTTTCATTATTAAGTTGATGTATATCTGTATAGTATCTTAATTATTTAAAATATAAGGTGACTAAAAATGGCAACCGTATTTTCAGTTTTGGCAACCAAAAGCTGATGCCTGGTTGCCAGCCTGGCAACCACTTTTAAAAGTTAGCGTTGAGCCCTGTACACGTTACCAAATAAGGAGTGAGAGTGATGCGTAGCCAGAATACCCAAAACAGGAAGCTGTCATACACTCTGGTAGCTATCATAGCAGCTAATATGAAAACTCAGTTTTTGACATAAAAATTGAATGATGGATTATCAGTAATCATTTCAAAGTGACACAGACACATTGGATTAACCTACAGCCGCCTTTTTCTCGTTTTAATGCCATTGAACACAACTTTTGATCAGAAACAGCTAAAGGTAAGACATTTCTCCCGATTTTGCTCCATAAAGCTCTGTGTTGTGATGTCTGTGTTTGCTTGCCATGTCGCAAGTTCTGATCGTTCAGTGATGATACCAATACCTCTAGAATCTGTGGAATCTCAGCTTGCTAGCTAATATATTTTCTGTGCAGATCCGATAAGTAATAAAGTATTTATACCTAGAGTTCTGTGCTAAGTGCGGTAGCATTCTTTCGCTCAGGGCTAATTTAGACGCTTCTTGTGAGACTTGTGTTTTGTTTCGGTAAAAATGGTTCATATCGTCAGTTAGCTGAGTTTCTTCCCGTTAAGTGGGTATGACACATTCATAGTTTATTAAATGTTAAGAAGCCTTGAGACACAGTTTCGTGAAAAAAAAGCCTGTAGCCCCCCCGACGGGGGCTATGGGGCTTAACAGGTTAAGTACAACCCTTAAGTAAATGTACTTTGGTACATTACACTGAGAACAATAACTACTTCTCAGTCAACAGGAGAAGCCAGACATGCCTGGAGGACATTGGCCCACTTCCTGCAACCTATCAACTTGAACAAAATAACTTTCAACAAACAATATTTAGGTCATTTGAAGGATCGTGCACAGACAAGCTTAAGGTGTGACCCCTTAGTCTATTGGGAGTTCAAGAAATAGGTCAGTGGAAAAAAGAGCACCTATACAAGCACCTTAATCCCCTTTGTCTGTAGGAATTCTGACCAAGTAACTCCAGCTTTTACAAAGGGAGATAAAGAAGTTGAAATGTAATTGAAATGGAATCTGTTAGATGCCTCTTAGTACTTAATTATGTAGCCAAATTACACCAGTAAAGGTCCTACTCACGAGAGAGGTGTCTAATGAGGGGTGGTAGGTTAGCCTAAGGCCGATCAAGCAGGTGGCATTCCACTTCAAGCATTATAAACAAATGGAGATGGAGAGGGATGGGGGGATTACAGCAAACCTTTACAAATAGCAAAGCTTACTAGAAAGCACGTCCAACTGTAGGGGTCATAGGTAGGCCAAGGGCCCACGGCTAAGGAGCCTTATCCAGGTTAGAAAGGTGACATTCTTTCGGGACTAATAGATGCAATACAGCCCTAACAATGGCCTCCGACCAAAAGACTTTAATAGAGATGACCCAGATATTTTCCACTGCCAACATCCAACAGCTATTCTGGTCAAGACATACTAGCAAAATACAACATTCCTCATTTGTAGCATTGAAAAGGTGTTAATATAACAAGGTGTTTTATCAAGGTGTTTTATCAACACAGGTCCAGTTTATATGACATGAATTGCATTAACTATGTCAGCAGTATGATGTTGTCCAAGTTGAGTTTCAATGGTTCAGATCAATAAGGTTGGTGCAGTGATGATTTTTTTTTTTTAAGGCCGACCTGGAAGTTAGCATCAGAAAGGCTCCCTCAAGAAAAAGCAAGGGGATTTTCTATTGGGTTTCGGAATATCGCAAATGTAATATCAGTGGCAATAAAATGTTTAAGATACGTTTTTTTTCCATCAGGAGAATCTCCTCATTAACAACACTTGATTCTTGATTTGTAAATGCAATTGCCAAAACTAAGAAGCTAACGCTAGGCACAAAACTAACTACATCAAGATTGTACGACTAAGCTGAAGGCTGCACATTTTTGGAGCGATGCCGGTCATTGAGTCACTTGTTAGCAACTGCCGTTTTAGCAACTTTTCGACATGTAAATAACTTCATCAACAACAGCAAGTGAACAAATAGTTGCATGTCCTTATATCCCCTATTTAAATTAAAACAAAGCAGCCGTTTATAGATTCTGTGCTTGTTTGCATACAGGCTGTAATTAGAGAAAATTAGGAGGAAAATAAATGATTTGTGATAGTTGATGGGATTAAAAGCTGCAGGTAAGAAAGGATATGGTTAGAAGACACTAAACGTTGAATTTGAGACGAAAACGTTAAAATGCCAATTTCCAGGTTTTAGGACTCCACCACCACTCTTGCTGAACCTTTAATCTAATATAAGTCACATTTTAAAATACCAGAGCACTTTTTATCTACAATGTAAAGATTATGTCATCAGGTTGAGTTACCCTGGTTATAAATTAAAATGGTTTTGTTTATTCCATCAAGCATTTTCCCTCACTGATTACTATACTCTGTCTAGCTAAACACACTTTGATGTTGAAGGCGTCTATTAAGAGGCTCTAAGGTCGCTTTGACAAGCATGTAACCTCAGCTGAACTCTAAAGAACTTAAGAGTTCATTTTGTAAACCCTGTTTGTGCCTCAGTCACCTGTGACCCCTTGGACCAACCCAAAGGGTGCCAATGGGAGTTCTACAAGGAGAACACCTTCTCTAGTGTCCTAAAGTCCACATTTTGATCCTTGAAACACCCTTCATCTCCTCTCTTGTTATCTGTTTGTTTGTGTGTGGCTGCTCCTGCTCTGAACCTTGGCCAATTTCTTTTGCCCCTCCTTTTTTACCCTGACCTTGCTTGTTCCAACATGGACTATCGGCTCCATTTTCAAACCTCTTTTTCCCTCAGTGCATGTTCTCATTTCTCTTTATCTGAGTTTTGGAAGAAGCATTCATTTTGAAAACATCTACATATTAGGTGTTGTTTTTGGTAATGGAATAAAAGATGCATGACAGAAAATCAATAGTAAGTCTCTTGTGTCAGATCGATTTATATATCATAAACTATGAAAGCAAAGAGTGTGGAAATGGTAAAGTCATTGTTTTCACAAAAGTTTTGAACATATTTAACGTGTCTTGCCACACACACACACACACACACACACACACACACACACACACACACACACACCACACACACACCACACACACACACACACACACACACACACACACACACCCACACACACACACACACACACACACACACACACACACACACACACACACACCCACACACACACACACACACACACACACACACACACACACTGGCACGCACACACAGCTGCTGCAGAGTCTGCTGGAGCCAAATATAGATAAAGCAAGGTAAAAAAGTGGCAGAATAATAGGAAAAAAACTAATATCAAGAGAATATATGGGCATAGAGTTAGTTAGTTCTCTAATGTGAGGAATAAGGAAACATGCATACACTAGGACAAACAAAACACTAAATACAATGAGATGTTTGTTATTTTCTTTTTTGGTGAAGCCTCAAGTTGGACAATAAGATGTCAGCATATGACGTTGCATTCGTCTGCCTCGAGAAAAAACGTTGCACCCGGCATGTCTTTGTGCAAACGGACCATATGCTTGAAGTCATAATATTTCAACTATTCCGTAAAAGCACTGTTGACGTCACTGTTGAATATGGAGGTAACGTTTTTTTATTTTTAATATATTTTTCAGGCCTTTATTGAGAGATACAGTGTTGACATGGGGGGACAGAGGTTGGGACAATGCCTTTAAGTTCCGTGAGCCGGACTCAAACTCAGTGGCTTACTCATAGGTCCACCAACTCTAACCACTGAGCCATCCAGCGGCCCAAGAGAAGCTTGTTTTTGACCGTGTTTTTTCAGACGCAAACTATCATACCAAAGACAGAAAATTCCATTTGCATATCAGCCGGCAGACCCAGAGTGATGACAATCTTATTCATACATAATGCAAGAGTAGGCATCTTCCGGTTGGTTGTTATGATGAAATAACAATGTCAAACAAATAAATAGTAGCACAAACAGCTGTCATACAACAGCAATTATACATTGTCGAGATATCGTTGTCATAGAACATTTTAAAAAAGTGCTGGGAAATTTGTTGTGATAAAACGATGGGAGGAGGCTCTGCCAGCCCTTTTATTCCCAAAAATCGCAATGCGGGCAAAGGCCCTAATTAACCAGCTTGAACAATCCATCTATACATGACACAGCACACAATTTACAAAGCCAAGACTGGCATATGCATAAGTTAATAATCATTATTAAGTTTAAATCTAGTACATATTAAATATCAAAGCAGAAATGGCTGTTGGAGGTTGTTTAGACGCACTGAAACAGAGAAATGCTGAGTCACTGCACTAAGGCTGGAGCAGCAGGCAGGCAGGAAGAAGGCAGTGTAGGTATCATGGGAGCCTGCTGGGGAGAACAGAACACTGGCATCTGCTACGACACCAGAGGACTTGCGCATAAAAAGAAGATATAAGAATGAGAGGAAAGGAGGAGTAAAGGTGAAAAGAGGACTGAATAAAAAGGAAGGATGGGGAGGAAAAGGGGGGTGGGGATCGGAAAACAAGAGGAACACAATAGGAAAATAGTAGAAGGTCAGAAGGACACATGTACCTGTTCTCAGAGCTGCTCAGCCTGACTCAGCACAACCTGAAGTCAGTTTAACTGTGTCCTTTATTGCTGACTCAGCCTGCTGTTGGACTGGCCCCAGAGACCCTACTGTCACAAATGAAACACTCCCCAACAATATCATTCACAACACAGACTCTTACTAGGGAAGGAAACATCGTCACTTGCACAAGCGTGAAATGACATTTCATTGTACGAGTACAGTGACAGGGAACGTATCTTATCTTATAATAACTAAGTGTTAAAACATTAGGGCTGTCGACGTTAACGCTCTTGTTTGATATGGATACCTTAACTGGGAGGCATGTGGCGCAGTGGATAGAGCCTTGGTGTTGGGATCAGGGGGTCACAGGTTCAAACCCCCCTGCAGTCGTTGTGTCCCTGGGTAAGACACTTCACCCCAAATTGCTCCTGTGGGGATTGCCCACAGTATTGAGTATGTAAGTCGCTTTGGATAAAAGCGTCTAACAAGTAACATGTAATAATGTAATGTTAACAGATGAAAAAAAACTAACTCGAACTAATCACCAAGTTTGACCCTCTCTTCCTCCCGTGATTCCAGTTGGAATGTTTAACATGGGAGTGATAAGGCAACGAAAGCGGAGAGATTGGCACAAGTTACATGTGTTCACTCGCTGGAGACCACTGGGCATCAGTAAGAACCATCACTACCTCCATGTGATGGAACACCTGATCAATGTCAAATGACAACTGCAATTGTTTGCTTGTGTTGTGGTCAAATCGAAGAAAAGGCATTTTTCTGAAGTATGTTAGTGTGAGATATTGGACCGAGTCACCACTGTAGGAACAGATAGTGCTCGCAGTATGAGAGCACTAGAGATAATATGCCCTGTGTAGAGCACATTACACAGAGGGGGATCACAGCAGCTCTCCGTGACAGCAGCTTTGTTGATGCTACAGCAAAGCCAAAATGGTTGGACTTCATGCCAATAATTCCATAATCATGTTATAATAAAGTAAAACATATGTTTTTTTACCAGTTTGTTATACATTTCTTTACCACAGGTGCATTTGTTTTATTTCCCCCCCAAATAAAAGTGAATAATAGTGTTTTAAACTTGTGATAAATTATAATTAATCACAGATTATTTATGTGATTAACGAGATAACATTTTTAGTCAATTGACAGTGGCAGTCAGTATGGGCTTGGAATGTGAGCCGTAGGGTCACCGGTTCAAGTCTCCGAAAAGACTTAAAGTATGGAGTGTGGACTGCTACTTGGAGAGGTCCCAGTTCCCCTCCTGGGCCCTGCCGTGTTGCCCTTGAGCAAGGCACCGGACACCCGCCCCCACCCACCACTCCCATTGCTCCCCGGGCGCTGTGCAATAGCATTTATTTTCTATTGTATTTATTTTCATTGCATTTGATATTGTGTGTTAGCAAAAGTAATGGTAAGTAATCAGATTACATTCCTTTTATATTTTGATACTTGTTTTAGGTTAGGGATTATATTTTTTACAGATCACTAGTTTAAAAGTAACCCTCCTAACCCCTAACAGCTCTTACAGTAAACCATACTCCAAAAAAGCCACTTGAACATGCATTTTGTGACAGAAGACGTCCTGAACTGGTGAGTGGAACACATGCCACATCGTTTGTGACAACACCATGACAGTGCTGGTAGTCAGTCACAGAGATCTGTAAGTGTGTGAGAGACAGAAAAAAGAGGAACGTAAGACTGTGTCGGAGAGGCAGCGAAATGAATCAGCTCGTTTCCTCTGCTGCCCTGAGGGTTAGACAGTCTGACAGGCCAGCAAATAAGGATGACTCATCCTGACTCACACACAGCCACACACAGGTGGGAACACACACACACAAACACAGGGTCATATATTATCCCCACCGTAAAACATGCTTTTGTGGCTTTCAAAAGCCCTGAAAGGAAACCTCTCATGCTCCCTCTGATTCCTCTGCCCTTTTCACAAATACTCTCCCACTTACAAAACTCAGTCTAACACACGCACGCGCACACACAAACACTGTTGTTTCTTTTCTTTCTGCATGCATTGACAAACAGAGCCCTGCAGCCACCGTCCTCTGACTCATCATCGTTGCCATTCTGAGTCTGTCAAGATGCATGCACAGACACATGCATATGTGTACACACACACACACACACACACACACACACACACACACACACACACACACACACACACACACACACACACACACACAGTTTGCATTCCAATCTTTTGTGAAGATGAGACTCCAGTGGTGAGGGGTTTCCAGATCTTGATGAGCTGATACCTGAACAACCTTCAAAAGATAAAAGCTCTTTTGATCTGTCACGTTAACCTAGGCGCACACACACACAAGCAGCCTGATAGATGAACTGTCAGCTCAGGGCCAAGATGACAGTGTTTCGTAGATTGTCAACTGATGCTGCAGCCAAAGTCAAGGCATCTTTAAGGTCTGTCTATTGTTAAGCTAGAATAACATGAGACGATCTTAACCTCAAGGCTGCTTTTAAAGATCAACTTCATATCTATTAATATAACGATTATTTTATAAATAAGTCGATTTAACTTATATATTTACTTTTCTAAATTGAAATATTAATAAATAACAATTAATCAAAAATAAGAAAGAAAAATTATCATTACATTTAATTATTTTATCAACTTTTTCTAAACAAGAAATAAAAAGAAATATAGCCTATTGGTATGACACTTGGTTATTTAATAAATGGATGTCATAGAAATAATTTCTCATAACTGAAGGGAATCAATATTTTTACTTTGGCAAAATAACTTGCAGAGTATACAGAGCACCACATTCATTATTTTCAGACGTAAGAGTACTAGGGCTAGGTTTTATAGGTTCAGCTTGTTCTCAGTGACTGGGGGCAGCCTTTCTAGCAATGGAAGTTGATTTATTTATATAATCAATGATTTTTTTAAGAAAACAAATTGCCCCATCCCTTCTCAACATGTTTTACAATGTTTAGGTAATGATATTTCTGAACAGAATCAGATAACTTTTCCAGACTTCTTGTTAAGAAAACAGTCTAGGGTGAAGTATCAGCGTTTAAAATAGCAAAATATTGGGATACAAACAAAAGTCTTACATGAAAACATGCAAAAATGAACAATAGAAATGAAAAACAGTTATCAAATTGTCATCAGAGGAAACTAAAGTAATGAGGTGAAAAAGGGGCGATTGTTTCCTCCTTTTGTTCCAGTTTTCTCAGGAACAAGCTTGAGAGGTCTTCCCCAAGGACAAACCACCACCATACACATTGACATTCGGACCGGAGAACAAAACTGTGTGAGTGCGTATGTGTGTAACAGGATCAGCATGTGTGCCGCCAAGGTTAAGTGATATAGCCTGAATGAGAGACTGGAGTTTGAGATACCAAGTACTGAGTGCTCCCAAGTGCCCCTTTGCATTATTAGCTACTGCTTGAGAACAACGGCTTTGTGTGTGTAATGTGTGTGTATGTGTGGTACCTGCGTTGGGTCCATGGTGGCTCTCGTCCAACACCAGACTGTTGATACATTTCAGCTCCCAGTCCTGGACGTCAGTGTTCCACAAGGCAGGGACCAACACGGAGTACTGGGCTCTGCAGATGGAAGCAGAGTGTGGAAGAGTGAGTGTTGGAACAAGGGAGGTCATTAATAACGGGTTTTTATTTCACAACCTAGAAAAAATAAGAACTTAATGCTAACTGGAACTGGATTTGGGTTACAAAAACAAAAGTGTTGTAGCATGAACATCCCTCATGTACATTGGATTAGCATAGAGTGGTGCAGTATGACATATTCTTTTAGGCCGATTTGGAAGTTAGGATTGCAAGGGCTCCATAAAAAAAAATCAAGGGGATTTTTCTATTCAATTTTGGGATATTGCAGGAAATAAGAAGATCTGTGGCAAACACACGGTTATGATACCTACACGTTTTGTTCAGCAGGATAATATCAGCATATTAACACCACTTTTACGATATTTGGAGCGTAAATACAATCAATAAGGGAAAAGCTAACATTAGGCTATAAACACTACATCACGATCATATGTCTGTGCATCACAATGGCTAAGCTAAAGGCAGCTAATGTTCGTTGTGATGATGTTTAGTAGTCTCTTAGTTGCTATTTAGGAACTGCTGTTTTATGACACACAAGTCAGGTATTTAGTGGTAAAGAGGTAAATGCTAATTGATTTCCGAGTTTTAGTACTCATTCCTGCACCGCTCTATTATGAAGGGACACCTTAACGGCGGATCTCAGACGGAACAATTGTTATAGCAAAAGCTGAGTTCAATTTTTATATCAGCACTTGATAAATGTTCAAAGACAGATTTAAAAATGTTTTTTAACTTATTTGTTAACCCCGTTTCTGTATTAATCAAAGTGTGGACATGCAGGTACGTATAATGGAACATGATGGCATGCTACTGGTCAAAGTCTAAAATATGGTAAAGCATTTAAAGACAACAGTTGGACAACTCCAGATGTCAACACCAAATTTACATCACATAGAATCTCAATGGTTAAGATAAGAATCCCGTACCTTTTATACCTTAATACTCAAAGACAACTGAAGATGTATAGCTGAAATCCGTTTGATCGTCTCAACTTAGAAACCTGGTTGAAGAGAGTTCTTTGCTTGAACCCGTTTGACCTAGTTTTAAGTTATGTGACAGCAAATCCATCTACCCCTGTTCAGTTGAGCCCTTAAGCCCTGAATGGCTATGAGCTCTATTGCAGCTGTTCTGTAGCCGGTCCTGACCTCTTTGTTCAAGTGGGTGTAGGTGAACACGCTAAAAGACACATCGGGCATATTTTTCCTTATAGCAGGTTGGTAAGATAGGGCAATTTATAAAGTCATAGTTTTGGAAGGTGTACAATGGAGTGCGACGATGCTAGCTACATTGCCATCTTCCGTTAGCCTTATTGACTTCAAATTTTATTTGAAAGCAGGACCTATCAGAGAATCGCCCTCAACCTTAATTTCTTTTTATTTACATTTCATTTTGGTAAAAAGCCTACCCGTTTTGTTAACTGTTCCTGTTTCTAATGTGGCACCCATAGTTCTACAGTACCTCAAATTTGTACAGACACTAGGAAAAAAAATCAATGTATATAAATGTATGCGTACAAACAATAGACTGTTGAATTTGTAGCGTGGACGGAGCAGTTATTATGTTAGCTTAGCCTAGCCCCGATGATCCATCTCGATTCAGAAAACAAGCATTTTAAAAGTGTTTTGCTTGCAGTCATGCGGGAGACCTTACAAAGCATTACATTTGTCTTTTTTATAAATCTATCTGTATTATTATTTTGTAGTTATCTGAGCATCCTTTTGATACATTTAATGCAATAAAAACACAGTATCAGTCACTTTTACAACATCAAGGGTGGTTATGTTGTAAGTATCTAGGTATCTATATGGAGATAAGGGTTAAAGTAAAGCAAGTAAACACAAATTATGCTGCGGTATTTTGCTTTGTGTGTGGTAAAAAGGGCACAATTTACCTTACATGATGTTAAGGTTCCAACACTTAACTTCTTAACCCAATTTTTCAGTTTAAGGTTGCTTTGCCAAGAAAGACATGGGGTTGTATTTACGAAATGTAAAATGCATAACATCTCAAAAGAAGAAGGAACAAAAGCAAGACAGACCCACTGAGTGATCCTCATTTGGGAATGTTTGAGAAGGGAAAAACTAAAGCACAGACTTTATTGAAGCCAGCCTTGTCAATGTGAAGTAAACAAATGATGCGTGGACCCCTCCAGCAGACAAGGGTGTCAGTGTGTCAATGAGGATGAATGAATGAATGAAAAGAAGCATATAGAAGGAGAGAGCGGGCAAAAAAAGTAAATGAGAACATGGGGGAGCAGGCACGGCCCATGGAGGTTTATGGGAATTGACTAGTGCAAAGGAGGGGGGTAAACAAAAGAGAAGAGATAGGACTGGTGGAGGGCATTAGGAAAAACTGTGTGTATAGGGAGTGAGTGGGAGGAGGTATAAAGGAGGCGCGGGACTGGGAACAGGAGATATGGACACTGAAGGAGGGACACTGACACATAGGTGCTGAAAGAGAGGGAAATAAGTCAGTGGTGAGGGGGAGTGGATGTTGTACGGGAACTCATGAATAAATATGAACAGTGTTAGTTAAATACTCAGTGTATAGTTAAATTAAAATGTTGTTTTTATCTTCTTCCTTTTAGAATGTATAATAATAATGTTTACAGTGGCAAGACAAAGTTGATGAATCATTTAAAATAAAAAAAGTATCTTAGAATATGGTCTGATCTTCAGCCGAGTTAATCAGTCAAACCATGTTTATGACAACAGGCAGGTGCAGAGGATGATAGAGGAAATGGGGCTCAAATGCATAAAAGGGCACATTGGCGATATTTGTTATTAATTTTATAAAAATATGCCTGGAAAGCAGTGTTAAACGAATATTGAAATGATTGCATTTAAAACAAATCCATGACTAATGTTGGTTCAAACAATGCTTCGTGACAGTTTTTTACAATTAAATGCAAAGAAATTAAGTGTATTTTAGTAAATTCTCCTCACATGATAACTATCTCAACTTTTACATAACCCTCTGGCTGACAGAAGCTCTGTGCTGCCGACAGATGAACTTTCTCTTATTCATTTCTTTACCGCGATTCACCAATTCGGGAGTTCTTCTGTGAGCAGGCCTTCTCACACACACATTTACAACCTTAGAATAAAGTTACTGTTACTGTTTTGACAATATTATATTGAGTTATTCCGGTTTTATCTGAGTTTTATATTGTTGCCGTTCAGCAGCAGATCTCGCCCTTCACTGTCACCTCGCGTTTGACTAGCCCGCCTCCGGTACTGGAGGATCTGCATTCTGATTGGCTAAAGCACTTCTGTGTTAAAAACTCTGTATAACGATTAGCTTGGAACTTTTGTGTTGTTAACCCTTTGTGAACTGGGTGTGTGCTAAAAAAACAAACATTATAAATCATATTTTACAAAAAGGGGCCTTCTTTTATAGTAGGCCAAAGGGCAGGTGCTCAAGCCCCCTTTGGGGTCTATCTGTGCACGTGCCTGGAGTCCAACAACATTTTTAGGGAAAAAGAGAAATACCATCAAACAGAAACGGAATAATTCCATCCATAGAGTGTGGAGCTATTTTGTGTCTAGTGACGTAGTCATTATTGAAACCTGTGACTAAGGTGACAGCTGACTGACAGCCAAGTGTAGTCAAATAGATGGATGAGCCTCTCAACCAACCATTAATGAGAATGGGCTATATGGATGGATGACAACTTCTATTTATACCATTCACAGAGAGTAGAAAAAGATCCTTAAAAGAAAATGCAAAAGATCTCGCCTTGCTCGCCTTCTTCACTTCTCCCCCAACTTTTCGCTAATTAGTGTATCTTCTCTCTATCCACTTCCACTTCTGCCCCTGCATTCATCGTCCCTTCTCTTTTTTTTCCACACTTGCTCTATTTCTTCCACAGTATCTTCCCAGTGTAAGGGGATCCTGCCTTGGGAGACAGTCGGACCACTTAGTGTTGACTTCTGAACAGGCTTTCATAATGATGCCAAGCAGGCGAAAAAGGACTTCTCAATGTGACGTTGTGGCAGGCTGCCCACTAAACACCAGAGCTAGAATAGAATGGGACTGTCAATGCTGCCCTTGATGCATGCACAAACAGCAGAGGTTCACACATTCATCAAAATGTCTGGTTCTTTCCTTATAGCAGAGAAACATGTAGAAACCCTTCTGTGCTGTTACAGTATAAAAGCTGGCTAGAACTGTTGCTGATGAATCATTAAAGGGGTCCTATTACAGTTGCAATCAACATTATTAAACCCCCATTGCATTAGCAATCCATTTCAATAATATTCTTGGGTGTGCGTTTTGCAACTGCCTTCTTCAAATCCCATCAGATATTTTCTATTGGGTTCAAGTCAGGCGACTGTGACGGTCATTCTAGAATCTTCCATTTCTTCTTCTGAAAACAAGCCTTAGTGGACTTTGAGGCATGCTTGGGATCATTGCTCCGTTGGAAGGTCCAATGACGCCCAAGCTTCAGCTTCCTCACAGACGGCTAACATTTTTTCTTAAGTTTTCCTGAAACTTGACTGAATACATCCATCCATTTCAGGTGCTTTTGTGTCAGTAGTGGTGTTCGTTTTGGAGTCCGATCATGGAGCCTTCCAGTGTTCAGCATGAAACCTCAGTGCCTGATGCCACCAAGTCTTGCTGCAGGTGTTTTGCAGTCACTCGAGGGTTTTTGACCACTTGCCTCCTCAGGAATCTGGTGGCAGCCGCTGATGGCTTCCTCTTACTGCCACGTCCAGGTAGTGTAGCCATTGTTCCTTTAAATGTGAACTTGTGAACTATGTTTCCAGCTGTATCTCTTAGAACAGTCAGTGCTTTTGCTATCTGCTTGTATCCCTTTCCTTGTTTTTGCAAGGAAATTATAATTTTTAGACAATTCATTTGACTTTTCCTAAAATGCAATTAAACCTCACTCTCAACAAACCCCTAGCCCAGTGGTTCCCAAAGTGGGGGGCGCAGAGGCATGACAGGGGGGGCGCGAGAGACCAGGAGGAAAATGGTTATTAAAAAAAAAAAGATTAAACAAAAAAATCATAATCATAATTTGAAAAATGATTGATTTGAAAATAATATGATACAGTACAGTACTATTACGTCTGTGTTTCATTAAAGCTCTGCTCTGTGTGTGTGGAACGAGCCATTTTGTGTGCGTGCACAAGCGAGAGAGAGAGAGCGCACCGGTACCGGAGATCGTTGTTGTTAGCTTCTGGTGCTAGCGAGCTACGCTAACGGATATAAGGAGTTTTTTCAACAACAAAGTGGAGGAGAGTCCTCTCCTGTCAGACTGAGAGGCTCAGTGAACTAAAGGACTCTCTCAGTGTTTAGATAGTTAACTTTAGTCTAAGTTATCTCAGTGGGTCTCAAACGTTTTGGTCACCATTAATGTAAACAACTATTTCCGAGGCACACGTTTATATGATCATTATAGTTATAAAAAAATAAGAGAATAAATGAAAAACAGGTATGAAATACTATATGACAGTAAAAAAAGAATAAAGTTTAAAAGGGTGATTTGTAAAATATCCATAAAGAAAAAGTAAATCTGTTTACAGTTCTGCTTTATATGGGTGTTGAGAGATGTATCCATAGATCTCTTCATTTTGCTCTCAAAGTGCACCAGATTGATGCTTTTAACTTCAATATTTAAAAATAAATCTTCCCGGGGGAGCTGCCCCCGGACCCCCCTATGTGAGGTCCACACACCACCTATAGAAATAGCACTTTACCCCTGCTTACACCTATATGCCGTGAGCTGACTATCGAGCCTTCATTGTAACAGTTGCGGGTACACTGTGTATTTGCGTGTGGAGTGTTGCAGTAGAACATTCCACTGTAGCGACAGGTAGATTAATGGGAAACCCTAAATGTTTGAGCACCCTCTATGAAATGTCAAGCTACCCCACAGCAACCCCAAAATAAATCTCTGGCGCCGCCACTGAGCCTGACTATTTGTGTTGGGAGGGCCCGACTTTTTTTTTTCTCCAAAGGGGGGGCCTGACAGAAAAAGTTTGAGAACCACTGCCCTAGCCAGTCCAGGTATGTATGTGTTCTAGGGGTGTAACGGAATCCGTATTCGTCACGGTTCGGACGTCACGGTTCGGACGTCACGGTTCGGCACATGCAGTCACACGACGAATACGCCTTTTTTTATGAAGGGAAAAAAGTCTGTCACTCAGGGCAGTATCCATTACACTATATATAATCCAGGGGGCGGTATTGCGCCTAAAAGCTTTTTGCCTGCCGCCCTTAAACAACAAATGAAGAAGAAGAAAACAACAAAACGAACAAAATACAAGAAGAAGAAAACTTAGTATGGCGATTTCAGATAACAGACAGCAGCTAGAAGAACCACCTGCTTCTTTTAAATCAGCTGTGTGGGAACATTTCGGGTTCCCTGTGGACTACAATAACCTCTTAAACCCTGAGGCCCCCCCCACAAGGCCCCCCCCCAACGTTTTTTTTCAAGACTGTGTCTCAGGGCTTCTTAACATTTATGAAACTATTAATGTTCCATACCCTTTTAACGGGAATAAACTCCGATAACTGACAATATGAACCATTTTTAGCTAAAAGAAACACAAGAGTAATACCAAGCCTTTGAATTAATGCTAACTAATGCTAACGGACTTAGCACAGAACTCACGGTAGAAATGCAGGGCTCGACATTATAAATGGCCCGCTGGCCCGGAAGCACTATTTAGACACCCCGGGCCGGCATAACGTACTTTCCACTTGCCCGCTCGGGCCACTAAAAATAATGCTTTAAAAACAAAATGGTCCTGTGGTATAGGTATTTTGACAAGCAATTGTGTTAAATTGTTTCGTTTATTAACGCTACAACATAGCGTTTCGTTAGGCGGTTTTCGTTGTTGGGTGAAAAGCAAACAGCTGGTATCTGCGGATCGCAGCGCGAGCAGGCTCCCGTGAGCGCGAGCAGGCTCCCGTGAGCGGGAGCGCGCTCGTTCACTACAGACTTTCGCGCCACCTAACCATTCGCCAAAATGTTTTTAATACCAGCGGTAACCGGCCAAGCGCCCGGGCAAAAAACAATCTTCAAATAAAAGAAAGTCACCGGAGGAGTTAAAGGAGAGTGAGGGAGTATGAGAAGAAGAGGGAAAGAACGTTTTAGCCACACTGGCTTGATCGATGGAGTTGGCTTCAATAAAGTGGTGCAGTGACGCGTCCTAAAACCCTTTTATAATTTTCTAATCATAAATCTATCGATTAGATTTATGATTCGAAAATTATAAAAGTAGGTAGACATGTGGAGATTATCCGGCTGAACAAAACGTGCATTTATCTAACAGGTTCGTTTTCCAAATACCTTATTTCAAGCTATTTTCCAAAATCCTATGGAGAAACCCCATTGATTTTTTGTCGAGGGAACCAGCAGCTTACTTCCTGGTTTTAGGAAGCGTCACTGCACTCTATATGATGGCAATATAAACAAGGTATTTTGTCGGCTCTGTACATCAATGCCGACCTATGCTGACAAGTAAATGAAGAGTAGAAAATATAAAAGGTATTCGCTATAGGGAATTGTCCCAGCAGTTTAGGAGAATGAAGGTTCTAATCTAATCTATTACATAGTCATTACATTTCTAACTCCTGATAATGACAGGAAGGCAGAAAGCGCATTATACAAATAATAATACTCATAATAATAGCAGACATTTTTTAACAATGACCACAATATAATTATTTTAATAAACCAAATATTAACAATTTAGGAAAATGAGGAAGAACTGATGATTCAAATGTTGTAGTACAAGTAGTAATGTAGTTTGTGCATACATTACTATTGCAACAACTGTGTTCATTTTCTTCATTATTAGTCGATTTGACAAAATCGGAGGGCCAGTGAAATTTTACCCTTAATGTCTACCCCTGAAATGCCCTTATTACTTATCTTAACTGCACAAACAAGATATCGACTAGTGAGCTGAGATTCCACAGATTCCATACATGTAATGTCATCACTGTACGACCCCGAATTCGCGGAGCTATCAGCCAGAAAAGAGAAAAACAACAACATCCGGTTTCAAAACCATAACAATAATTAAGCCTTACCTTTTTTTATTTGTGATCAAAAGTTGTGTTCAACGGAATAAAAACGCCGCTCAAGGTTAATCCAATGTCTCTGTGTCACATGGAAATTTTTACTGATAATCCATCATCATATTTATGGCAATATAGTGTATAAAGTTTTACAGTCCAAGGCTGTACTTTCAGATATGCTTCGTTTGTATCTCTATTATGTCCGCAATGTAATGTTTACGTGGATTTGGGAACTGCCCATCGATTCTATTGGATCTAACGGTTAAGAAAAAGGTGTAAATCACCCAAATCGACCAATGGGTTCCAGAGATATGGTCCTGCGTAAAGTATAAAGAATGCCAGCCGGCGTCAGCACATTACGCAGCAGACTCTACGCAGTGTTTACTACGTAAGGAAGCAGGAATTGCAGCAGGACCCAGAGCGCGCGGAGCACAGAGCGGACAGCAGATAACAGAGCAGATTACAAGATTTGCATTTAGGACTTTTTCTATACTTTGACTTTTGTCAAATAATGGCTCGCAGGAAAGAGACTTTTAATACTTTACAGGCAGTGGAAATTCTGACTAAAATATTGTAACATTGTAAATGTTTGAAATAAATCTGCTCCAGTTGGAGTCAAACTTCATTTTGTATGTTTTTTTTTTTTATTTTTTTTTTTTTACAACAGTTGTATTTGGATGGAATGAATACCTATAGTGATAATTCAAAGTAATAAAATGATTTTTACAGTGAAAAAGGTCAAATGGAACTGATGGTTCCCAAATTATCCAGAGGTGAGTCCGCCTGGACTTTATTTTTCTAAACCGCTCTAAAAAGGTCAAATTTCACTTGTTTTGCATCAATCTTGATACAGGGTACTTATTATATGTTATAGTTTGGATTCCTAAAGATTTTAGTCTGCTAACCCATCATTCAAGGGTGGTTTTCACTATAAGTAATGGGTTTTTTTTAGGCGGAGATTAGAATTTACATGTTTTTACTATGTTCCATCTGAATTTACTTTAAAATAAAAACATCTATATTGATTCTGACACTTCTACATCCAACTCACAGATGTAACCTTGCTTTGAGAAAAAAGATTATTAATTTACCCCTTTTAGAAGTGAAGATATATCATTTGTTGTGTTAGTGGCATTTTCGAGCCTGAAACCTGAAAAACAGGCTCAGGGTTTAAGAGGATAACGATGGAGTGCGAGTGGTGGATCGGACGAGGACGGTGTGTCGGCGTTGTTCGACAGCGGTGCGGTATGCTAATGGTAACACACGCCAAACATGCTAAATCATATCAGAAGGCATCACCCAGATTTGCCAATCACCGGAGCCCGGCAAAAGACAACAGCAGTTCAACAGCTTATCCCCACTGTTTTTAAGAAACCAATAGACATGAAAGCCGAGAGACCAAAATAAATAACGGAAGCTATTGGCATATATATTTCAACGGCAATGTGCCCTGGAAACACTTTCTTATTATTTATTTTGTAATATTTTCAAGACATTCTTTTTAGTTTTACAGCTTGATGACACCTTTTTGTTTGACATCAGCCATTATAGATAATATGGCCATCTGAGTGTGTGTGGTACTGTTTGTGGTTTGTTTTTAACTATGTAATTCAGTTAATTATTCAAAATGTTAGAGTTCCTTATTTTTAAACTGAAACTTGCACTACTGTTCAAAAATAAATAACAACAAACCTGGAATTATGCATTTGGGACTTTTTTTTGCTTTTTCTTGTTGTACCGAACCCGTACCGAACCGTGACCCCTGTGCAACTGTATGCTTTTTAGGGTTTTACTTTTTTGTGCATGTAAATGGTCTGCAAAGGGTCGAATCCCAAAGTTTCCTCCAGAGAGGGAGTTTCTCTCCCACACAGACCCCCACTGCCAAAAACTTCAATTGGACTCCTTTGTTTACTTCTACAACATAGTGACATCACTATGTAATACTCGTGTTTCTATTGGCAAGTGCTCCAACACATTGTACGTGATAGGCTAAGGGCCTAAGCGGTTGACCAATCACAACAGAGCCGACCAACTAACCAATCATAGCAGACTGGGCTCTGGTTTCAGGCAGAGGGTGAAAAGAGGTGCTGCAGCACATTAAATAACAGAGACATGTCACAGTAGAGACACTACATACAGATATTACATTTGAAAATGAGCAAAATAGGGCCCCTTTAAATCAAATGTAAATGGTTGTTTAGCTGTTCCCCTTCATAATCCTAAAGATTTGCCCTTCATAATCCACTTTGCGAGACATTGGTACGTACCTAGCACGCCTACTCCCCCCCCCACCCGACTCATGATGAAGTGCTTTATCACTGCCTGGGACACAGCTACGTTTATGGAAATGTAAAGCCTCCATTTATCCAGAGTCTGCTGGACAGATCTTTGTCCAAGGTAAACAAACTCAGGTCCAAACAGTCGGACCGTGAGGGTGAAATGTAAGCAGTTAAAGGCAGCTTATCTATTAAAAACAAATATGATAAACTGGATAAGTGTGCACCAGTCGGTCACACACACACACACTGGCTGTATACAAAACCCAGTGACCCTGCTGAGTTGCCATAACGACGGCTCCATGTCAACAAAACATGTCCGTCGGCATGTGACGTTTATATTCAACAAATGGACAGGGAGGGGTCCCACTGAATGCAGCATGGGCTGCCATTGAAGCAACTAATTTAGCATAAAGGATGTTTAATCCAAACATGTACAAAGACAACCAGAGCAAAACAACGACACTCTGCTTTTCCTGGAATGCTTGGTGTCAAAATATGTCCCGTCCTGATGAGTTGATTGATATTCATGAGCTGCCTGGGGGTTTTTTTAAGGACTGAGTCCAGAAATTGGGCTCTGAGAACTGTGCTGCACATTCTTTAGAAGGCCCATTGACTTGATCATATTCTTGAGGGTGGTCTGGGATGATATTCATGGCTACTAGTCAAACGTAACATGTCCAAAACAAAATGTGGATTATGGATAGTCACATATGTGTGGGACCTAATGAACACCAGAATGTCAATGGACATGTGTTATTTTGTATTTACTGTGTTATTTTGTAGAAGCAGTTTTGTATTTCTTTGTAATAGATTAACCTGCAAGTTTCTGATATGTTCATGTGTAATAGCAACTATGATATTTAGCCAACAGTATGAAGCTAGGTTGCGGTGATGTACCTGAGTATTTTCAGATTACCAAACATTGTGAAAAGATAAATGTATAGTAAGTGACATAGATGTATAACGAACGTGTAAGTGAAAACAACCAGCGGTTGTAAATGTTTTACAGGTTAAATGACAGGTGTGTATTGTTCTGAACACAATCTGTCAATGTGTTTTGCAGGTTAATTGCGAGTAGACTTTTTGATATTTTATATTTAATGCACGTTAAAGAATGTATGTTGTATCAAGCTATGTTGCAGTGATTTGCTTGTGTTTCTGTATTTTCATGTGATCAAAAGCTATGAAAATATGTATAAAGTAAGTGACAATGAAAGTGTAACAAACTAGCAGTAATGCAGGTATAAAATGTATATCGCATTTTTATCATAATTTTACCGATTTAATGACAAGTACGTTGTGTAAAACAGTGTGTCGCCTGTTTGGCAATATGGACTAATGCTAGGGATGTAACCAGCTTTAGCTTGCTTAATTAAAATGTGTGTATTTGTGCAGAATATCATCAGTAAGTCTGTTTTGCGTGTCAAGCCAGATTAAGAATACGAATTTCAGAGCAAACAAGGTCAAACTGATTCCTACAGACCAGGCGGAAATTGAAACTTATTGAACCTGACATTACTTACACATCAACAGGAACTCTCAGCAGCAGGGGTAACACTGCTCCCTCATCATTCAGCTCCATCAGGCGAGGCTCCAGGAGCTCCATGATGGTGAGAGCAGTACGGAACACAGCTGACAGACCTGAGGAAAGAGACAGAAAACTAAAATTAGTGTACATATTTATTGCTTTGTTAATGCAAAACAGAAGCAAAATGTATAAGCTGCAGTCTCGCAGGACAGTTTGTCTCTGTGTGGCCCAACATGAGGGAATCAGATTGAAACGCTCCATCTACACCAGGCCTCACATATCTTGCAAACCTTTTCTTTTCTTTTTATTTATATATTATATGTATATATCATCAGTTATATCCTGCACAATAATCAGCAATTCCTCTGTAACATTTCTTGTTTGGTCACTTTAAGGGGTTAAGAAAGTGGCACTAGGAGTTGGGGAACCTTTTAGTTTGTTCATGTTTAAAAAAGTTTTAAAACATGGGTGTCAAAAATCAGCTTTTGTTAAGAATGTATAAAAACATGTATATTCTCCATATATATATATATATATATATATTATATGCAGGTTGTAATTGCCATTATTTGTACAATGCCTTGGCAATATTGTATGTAATTATAGTCGTGCCAATAAAGCTATTTACATTTAATAGAGAGGATGAAAGACAATTAGGTACAGTATGTGAGGTATCAAACCATAAAACAAGTCTGATCATCATGCTAATTGACAAAACTGAATAACGCTCAAATTAAAGAGTTATGTATTTTTTTGTCCTTAAAAAAACTGTGTATTTAATCAATCGTTTTCCTGACTTGGGACTATGTAAATGTGAAAAAATAATCTACACAGATGTCAGTGTGTTTTATGAATGTGCTTGTGCATGTGTGTGTACACACCATGCAGAATGATGAGATCCCAGACAGCCAGCACAGAGTCCCAACAGGGCAGGGAAGTGAAGAGTGTGAGGAACCAGGGCATCACAAAGTGGACTGACAGGACTCCCACCGACTCCTGCAGGGATGGAGGGGAGGAAGGGGCGAGAGGAGGAAGGGGCAAGTGGGGGGGTTCATTTCGCAAGCGCAAACATGTATTCCAGACAGACAGAAATGTGTCTGCAATTGGCTGTCAACTACTGAACTCCTTCACTGACTTTCTAACTGGAACAGCCTTCCAAGACATATCTATTGCAATCTAGTGTGAAAGTGTTTAATATTTTACATTACACAAACTCATGTAAATTTCCAATTATAATATTGACCTTTATTAGTTAATCAATAATATGTATTTTTAGAATTAAACACAGACTTGCATGGTTTTTGGAGAATCTATGAAAATAATTATAGAAAATTGCTTTTCAATCTTAATTTGTATGACATGTATTTTTTTTTTTTCCCTGGTACAATATTATTATTTTTAGTCGCTGAACATAAACATTTTAGAAGAATTTAGGTATTTCTTCTTGAATATTTTATACGTTGTTTGTAATTATTTCGCCCCAACAATTTGAGGTCTTCGACCAAAAACATAATTGTTTAACTTACGGGAGGGCTAATTTTGTGTAAGCTACGCTTTCTTCCCTCTTGCCTCAACTCACTTTGTTTTCTTATACCATGAGTGTATATTTACACTGGTCAGAAAACATGTAAATAAGTTTAATAAAAAAAAACTAATGTAAAAATGTAAGTTTAAAGAATTTCTTAATTTGTCCACAGGCTAATTTCTGGTGTGTTATTTAAACAGCTCGTAGTGGACCTTCAAAGTAAAATGATAATAATATGGGTCCTTTGTGTCTAAATTGCATTCAGTGTGTTTGCTCAGGTCTGGTAGTACAGCCCAATTACAAAAATATGTTTATAGCTAGTTTGCCTTAACTCTACTGAACGGCTCTATTCCAAAAGAAATGCTGACCACCGATCTGTAATAGCCTCTTTCTATAAGGGCCGCTAACTATTGTGCCAACAATAAGCCCCTGTGGTGTGTGTGTGTATATATATATATATATATATATATATATATATATATATATATATATATGTGTGTGTGTGTGTGTGTGTGTGTGTGTGTGTTCCGAAAGGGCAGCTTTTCTCCCAGGCTTGCTGAGTCGTTGGCAAAGTATAGCAACCTCTTCAAAGACACAAATCGATGCATCAAAGTGAAAACGTGCTTAGATTAGACATTTTGAACAGAGCGGCTGCAACTAAGAAGAATGCTCAGGAGAAGGCCATATATTTGTATAACTGTAATTGAGATAGATCATACTTTAAGGAGACTAAGGGGTATTGTCTGAAGCTGTTCGGACATCCAACATGCACTTCTGATGAAGTACACTGAGACCCTACACAGCTAATGCTAGTGGCGTGGTGAGGCTTTACTTTGGCACAGCAGTGCTTTGAGTGAAACACTGACATAAACATTCTCACAATGACGATTCTTACACGCTGATTTACTTTTTGATTTTCCCAGGGCGCTGTGTAATAGCTGCCCACTGCTCCTAGTACTAGGATGGGTTAAATGCAGAGGTCAAATTGTTTCCTGCGCTGTGTACATGTGTGTGACAAATAAAAAGGGTTACATACAAATCCTCAATTTAAATTTTCATTGCATTCTGATGTCTCGCTGCATAATGTCACCATAGTTTAGCATTTAGTTTCTCACACAGCTTGTGCTGCAGCACCTCTTTCCACCTCTGTCTGAAACCAGTCTGCTCTGATTGGTTAGCGTTTCAGGCAGCAGAGACACTCCCTCTGCAGGGAACACAGGGATTTCAGCCTTTGCAGACCATTTACATGCACACAAACCTGTATAACACTACAGGAAAGGGAAGACCCAAAAATCATAATATCAAAAAAAAGCTCAAGCCTCAATTTTGATGAAATCTTATACTGAGAAGAACATTTTAAACAATGTTTGTAGCTTATCATAAACATTTTTAGTAAATAATAAAATCAATTTCATCGACATTCTTCAGTTCATTATATTTACAGATTCTTCATCTTGAATCACTGCTTTACATCTTCCATTATATAACATTCAATCTAGCTGTGGTTTTTATCCAAAGAGACTTTCAATACGTGCAAGTCTTGTCGTTGCAATATGTAATAGCAAACAACCACATCGGTCTGTGGAGAGCGATCTCTTAATTTTACTTTAAAGTGGACCTATTATGCTATATTTGAAAAATATATTGTAGGGCCATACCTATACAAAACATGTCTGTGAAGTTTTTTGCTTAAAATACCAAACAGATCACCCATTGTACCTATTTTGCAGCCCTGTTGCAAACAGGCTGATTCTGCTTTAAATGGAACGTCTGCTGCTAGCCACGCCCCTTTGTAGCGTCACGCAGCATTCCCCTGCTAGAGAGATTTCTACCGGGAGAAGCTCAGCTAAACGCTGCAGTGATTAAATGCCATATTATGCTCCCAACCATATCACTCTTATTTCTGAAACAGTATGGAGCTCAAACCTTTCTCTCTCGCAGGGTTTACAGTGTAAGAAAACGTTTTTAGAGAGTACTAAGTGGGTTTGGCAATTTACTTTCCGAATAAATGTTTCACTTGTCCATAGCTATACTTTGTGCATGCATTGCTGCACCTATTTTAAATATTATTAAATATCAACATAAAGCATACAAGAATCTGGGTTACTGTAGGTAACATTTTATTGTTTATTTGTTCATATTTGGCAAGAATTATACACTAGTACTAGTAGTAGTCCTAGCACAGTGTCAGTGTCTGGTTTCTCAACTTCTACCATCAAGGCACATCGAATGAATATCAGATATAAAATAATAAGATAAAACAACTTAGTACTAACAATATAATGTTTTCTCGTCTGTGGGACCAGTAGACCTGCTAGTAGCAGCAATGTATGGCTTCAGGCTAAGGGTGGTTGTTCACTGCAGCTGTCTCCCGAGCTGGCTGTGGGGCAGCAGGCACAGGTAAGTTGCTGTTCACTGCAGCTGGCTTTGGGGCAGCTTTGACATACCTCTTGGTCTTAGCAGAGGTTTTCCATTTCTGGATGGCTGGCTCTTGGTCAAACTCTGCCACTGTGGTGGTGATGTGGCTGACCCTCATGAGTGACCCCAGAGTTTCATTGGTCATCCGGGATTTTCTGGATGTTTTTATGAGGATCATGAGGGAAAATCCACGCTCCACGGCAGCAGAGGAGGGAGAAAGGGTGACCATGATGTACACCAGAACGTCCTTCACATCTGGGTGGTTCTCAGTGAGAAGGTCACTTATGACCTCCTTGGGGGGCTGCCTCTGCCTGTACTTCAGTCTGGCCTTGAAAGCTGGCCACTGTCTAGGGATGTTGGTTACCTCCTCCTCACTGAGAACGGACTCGAAGTGGGTCACCATGTTCATAACCTGAACATCACCATATGTAGCTAGTTGTGCGTCTGATCTTGGAACGTTCCTGGGGTCAAGAACAGGGAAATCACTGAAAGGGGTATCCTTCAGGAAGGAAAATCTCTTTTCTAGGAACTTCACAGAATTCTCCAAGAAGGAATTCTTCAATGTTTCTGGAATACCTGTTCCTTTCAGTGAAGTGATGTGTCCATTGTTCTTACTGTCAAACTTGCCATCCTTGCAGGTTGCCATGTAGGCAGTGTAAACATCACCTCTATTATGCTGAAGGCCTTCCAAATTGATCCTGGCCTCACACAACTCTACATCAACATCATAAATGAACAGATCATTACTCTGGAATGCCAGACTCACGTTGGCCAACACTTCTAAGACATCTACCATAAAGTGGAGCCCATCAACAAACTTTGCAGACTTCAGTACCTTCAAGTACCCCACACACTTAGCTCCTTCTTCTGTTTTTCTGTTTGAAGCCTCTTCCATGTGTAGGATGACGGAGTTGTAATTTTTTATGACAGCCTTGTATGCCCGGAGTCTTGATGCCATCCACCTAGTGCCACAGGGTGCTGAGAAATAGACAGGATCCTCGTCTATAACGGCTGATATGGCATTCACCTCCATCCTACGTTTACCAGATCCATACTAGAATCTGTAGATATGGTCCACTCCTTTCTCTACGATGTCAACAAAGTCAGTGGCTTTGGTGGCATCTAGGAGCGACAGCTCCAGCTTATGTGGAGCACACCAAATCGAAATGAGCACATGCCCCAACAATTCCCGCAACTTCACAATAACTCCACTAAGAAGCAACTTCACCTTCATTTGCTTTAAACAATTTATTTATATACTTTACCTGTTACAAACTTTTAAGTTAAGCTGAAAATTAAAACAAATAAAATGCATCAATAAAATTATTGTGAATTAATGACTCATAAACAAAAGGCCCTTTTGGAGATAAAATGTAACTTAAATAAGACAATATATGCACTTACAAAAGAATAGTATTACAAATAATAATTACCTAACATATACATTCTCCTGTTCTGTCAGATATATCCGTGGATCCATCTCCCATCAGAGCGAAGAATCTTGAGGTCTTCGGAAACTCTGTCCTTCTCGACTTCTGCAATGGCCAGCACAAATGCCTTGCACCCCTTGTCGTTCCGGTACTGTGTCGGCATTTTAATGCTATTCTTCTCTTGAAGTTCGATGAGGCCCTCAAACGAACAGAAAGGCAGCTTTTGTTTGGCGACATAAAACGCTGTGTTGAACATGGGTTTCAGTTGGTCGTCCATATCTTCTGCCTGCTTCTTGAGAGCCACAAACATTGGCCCTGTGCCTTTCTCTGTGACCTCTTTCCTTTGAATGCAGAGAAGGTGATATTTGCTGGACTTGTGTGACTGAAGTGTCTCAATGCGTTTTGACCCTGTGACACCCTCGTACAGTTTACTGTTCTGGTCAGCAATGGATGGATATTCTCCGCAGACCTCACAGAACATGATGTCGTCCACACATCTTACCCACGGAAACTGGGTTTTCTAAGACTCAATAAATGTTCTTTTCGTCTTGACCTCATATTTGGCTTTGGATGTCAGGGCAATGTCACTCTTGGCCTTTTTAGATGGACCAGCCATTGGTGAGATAACTGAACATGGCCTTTTAGCAGAGGCTTTCTCGTGACTGGGGGGGTCATCATTCTGCTCACACTCTGGGACTTTCTGAGGACCCTTTTCAGCATGTTCAGGCTGTTGTTCAGACTCCTGTTCTTGCAGAAAAATTATAGATTTTTGTCAACATGAATTTTAGGTACTCGTCCCCACAAACCTTTCTGCATTTTTTTTTTTCTGAAATAATTTGATATTTCCCTTTCAATCCCCTTGGTACATAATATGTTATCCCCCCTTTCAATCCCCCCTTTTTTTTTTCTAAAATTATTTTACATACCCCTTTTCAGGCCCATCAGTACATAAAGTGTATATATGCTAATTTTTTTTAATTCATTTCTTATTTCATAGTTTTTCATTATTTTTATTATCTTTGATTTTATTGTTGATTTTATTAATCTGTGTGAATCTGTGCTATCCTGTTTTTCACCCTTACCCTGTTGCTGTTTGAACTACTGAATTTCCCCACGGGGATTAATAAAGGTCCATCTTATCTTATTTTAAATTGTAGAGTCCCCTTTCAAGCCCTTAATCCACTATTTTCTGACAGAATTTATGTCAACTATTTTCCTTGTTAACTGAACACACCATTTTACAACTGTGAGAAGGATGTGTACAAACCTTCTTAGAAAAGAAAGAAATCTTTTGTTGACCTCTTGGGGCCACTCGAATCTTCTTCTTCGGCATCGTATTTTACATTTTCCCACGGTTTTACGACACCGCTAACGTAAGTGAGCAAAGAAGGAAACGTAAAGCGGTCGCAAACAACAATGGCGGACAAGGACAATTTGCGAATGAGTTCTGCGTTTTGTAAGCTGAATTTATCAATAATTTGTCAATAAATATGGGCGAAATATATATATATATAGCCTACAGCAGGGGTCGGCAACCTTTTTGATATGAAGTGCCATTAAAAAAATATATATTTTATCAGCGTGCCGACGATCGTGAATTATCAACGGGGGGGACGGGACCTCGCTGCGGGGAAGCAGTGTGTGTACCTGTAAGCGCAACTTACATTAGGGATGCTCCGATCGCCAATTTTGGGGCCGATCCGATCGAGTGGGCGGGGCCTATGGGGATCTTCCATTTAAAGTGATGTTTAAAACTCAGTTAATGGGGCTCATTCACTGGCGCTTCCACAAACAACAACCAACATAATTATTACATTCAAATGAAGTACATTATTCAAGTTTACATTAACTTTGGAAAATAACACGGGAGAAATGAGCGGAAGCGCTCTCTTTTCCTCTCTCCCTCTCCTGACAGGCTGTCAGTATCTCATGAAGCTCACTGATCCAGTAATGAGTGACCCGACAGTGAAGAATATATATATTTATAACTAGTTTAGCTTGTTCCAGAGGTTGATAAAATAGCTAAGTGTGTAAGGTCTAACTCTTGTGGGTTTTGCTCCGCTCACCGGTCCGTCACAGCGGGTGGAGCTGCAGGATTTCTGCTTCACACACGTTGCATACCGCTATTTTATTGTCATTTTCGGACACCTTAAAATACTGCCAGACTGGTGAAGCCATTTTGGCGAGCTTGTTTTGCCGCGCACAGAGAAAAGTGTCATTTATTTTTACGTCATGCGATCGGCTCTCGCGATCGGCATTTTTAGAGAGCACCGATCGATCGGCAGAGTGAGTATCGGCCGATATCGATCGGCGGCCAATCGATCGGAGCATCCCTAACTTACATGATGCCGGATTTAACAAACACATTTAAATAATTGGTTTAAACGGCATAATAATAAGGACGATCCTCCGTTCTGTGATTCTCTAGAACACACATGGCCAGTCCGCCCCTGTGTAGCATGTTATTTCGATGAGAGATGAGCAGATCGCCACTGGGCTTTCAACTAAGACACAGCCACGCAAAAACTGCAGCATTTGTACAGCTCGTTATGGGTACTGCAATTTGTGAAGTGCTTTCCTCTGTGGTGAAACGATCAGCACTGCACTACGGAGGAAAGCGCTAGAAAGTCGCCTTGAGTTAAAGAGAGCGGGGCTGCGTTGCGTGCATGGCAGGTAACAGGGAGACGCGCTCTGGCGGCGGTCTCGTTCAGGATCCGAAAATAAAATGTAAATATTTTGCACACTTATTCCACTTATTCCTAGTGTGCCACTGGTTACGGTGCCGCGTGCCAGGGGTTGCCGACCCCTGGCCTACAGCGTTAGCTCAATGGTTAGCTCTGAGTCTTAGCATGCTTGCTAATGTAAACACAGAGCATATTACTCCCAAAACACGCCGCGCATTGTTTCTGATACAGCACATAGCTTGACCTGTTCTTTCTTAAAGGGCCCATGTCATGCTTTTCCTGTTATTACCCGTCCCCTTGTGTGTTATGAAGGTTTTTATGCATGTAAACAGTCTGCAGAGTCAAAAACCCTCAATTGCACCCTGTAGCGAGTACAACTCTAACACAGTCTATGCTGCCCCAAAACGCATCGTTGGAGATTTCTCATTTTCCATTGTTTACTTCCTGGGTACTGTGACGTGTGAATACCCAGAGGCCACAACCTCTGCCAGCATTTTACAAAACAAAGCTTCACAAACCTTTCAGCGATTCATGCCGGATATGTACAGCGTAGGGCACTGAAGAACGATGCTGTTCCTACTTTGTTTGGACCAGCGGGAGATTCGGGTACACAACCTGTAAGTATTCATTGTTGTTTGTGTATTTATGATGTTTAAAACAAACAAGGTATCTACCACGACTGTTTAAATGGCTAAACGTTTTTCGGGCTGCTAAGTTGGGATCACGGAGAAATGCTCGCCGCAGACCCATTCTCACAGCGCTATAGACCTTTTTCTTACTCAATATCAAGCCACACTTATTGTTTTTACTTCGGCTGTGAGTGTTTGTGTGTGCTCAGGATGAGTTTCGCTTGTTCTCGCTGTATCGCCGACCCGGAAGACTGTCCGCTCCTCGCAGCAGATCGCAGCAACGAGCCTCTCAACGTCCCGACCAATCAGAGCACACTGGGCTCACAGGGAGGGGGGGGGGCAGGAGCTCCAACAAGCCATTTAGGACCGAGTGAATACACATACTTTACAGAGATGCTGTATCAGAAACCAATGTGAGTTTGGAAAATTGCACAGTATTAATCTATTTTAGTATACCTCAACAATGGAATTATGATCAGTAGAAATGGCCATGACATGGGCCCTTTAAGTGTTTACCGCTAGAACAGTGCCATTATATGTATTATATATATATATATATAACAACTTTACTCTTAAGTGCCTCCAGCAGACATCCTGCTGAATACACAGACACACAGCTCCGACTGTATACGGAGATGATAGGTTGGGACGCGTCACGTGTGCCGGAGATGATAGGTTGGGACGCGTCACGTGTGCCGGAGATGATAGGTTGGGACTTGTCACGTGTGCCGGAGACGATAGGTTGGGACGTGTCACGTCGGCCGGATGTCGCCAATGACGTAATAGGAGCGAAAATTCTGGATCTGTTTGTTAGCAACCCCTTTTTTTTATTTTTTTTTAGAGATGTTGGTAAAGAGGAAAAGAGAGAGGGTTTTCTTTTCTGACACTTTGTGAATTCCCTGACACACCGGGGACACATATTTATGTATAAAAGACATTAAAAAGTGCATTTTGCATAATAGGTCCCCTTTAAAGGGCCCATGTCATGGCCATTTCCACTGATCATAATTCCATTGTTGAGGTATACTAAAATAGATTTATACTGTGCATTTTTCCAAACTCACATTGGTTTCGCATACAGCATCTCTGTAAAGTATGTGTATTCAGCAGTATTCACTCTCTCCACTAAACGGCTCGTTGCAGCTCTTGCCCCCCCCTCCCTGTGAGCACAGTGTGCTCTGATTGGTCGGGACGTTGTGAATCGCTCTGAGCTCCGTGGAGGTGTGGTTTCCTTGTTTAGCGATACACAGCGAAACACAGCCAAACTCATCCTGAGCACACACAAACTCACAGCCGAAGTAAAAACAATAAGTGTGGCTTGATATTGAGTAAGAAAAAGGTTGATAAACGCTGTGAGAATGGGTCTGCAGAGAGAATTTCGCCGCGATCCCAACTGTCTGTTATCAGCCTGCAGCCAGGGATGAGAAATCAGCAGAGCTGCCTGCACTGAGTGTGTGTGTGAGGAAGTCCGTGGATTGGTCAATTTGGACCAATCAGCAGAGGCTTAACGTAACGGCTCCGCGGACGTAACGTAACGGCTCCACGGATTGGTCCATTTGGTTCCGGGTACGAGCTGACGTCAGCTCGTACCCGGAACCGGACCCATCCGTGGAGCAAAGAAAGAAACTGAGAAATCTCCAACGAGGCGTTTTGGGGAGGAATTTTCTATGTTAGAGTTTTACTCGCTACAGGGTGAACTTTGAGGGTTTGTGACTCTGCAGACCGTTTACATGCATAAAAACCTACATAACACACAAGGTGACGGGTAATAACCGGAAAAGCATGACATGGGACCTTTAAGTTATACTAAGCATGTTTATTACTTTCACAAATTGGCTTTTCAGATTTATTCTGCCCATATTTTTGATGCATTTTCCTTTTTTCAACCTCTGTTTTATGCATCCCTTCAGGAAATGTTTTTGTTTAAGTGAAAAATATCTCTTTATCAATAAGTGTCAGCTGTGAATTTTTCTAAATGCACTACGTAAAAATAGTTAAATAATGATAGGGACAGAGGGAGGACATTTCACAGACTAAGTGAACATGACGAGCCTACAGCTGAACTCAGTGTGTGACAGAGAGGCCCAGCTGCTGACGGATACATTACAGTGGCCTCTCTCTCGCAGATTAACTACTCATCACTTAGCCATTTATGGACTGAAACACAAACACACATTTCAAGACTTTTCTTGTCATTGTGGTTTTTCAGAAACATTTTCCCTCTTAGTCAACTCTCAAATGTCCAGTACAAACAGACATTTTCTTTCACTTTTTCAACACCATGTTAAAAGGGTCATTCTACACAAAAACAAAGTATTTTAGGCTATGTAGAAAACCCTGTGATTGAAAATCTGAACAGTAATAAAAAATGAAAAGCACTCACCATGTGCTGAGAGAGCTTCGGCTTCCTGTGTTTCAGAAACTGGTCGAAAACCTTCACCTGATGCTGGATCCTGATTAGACAAAATATTACAGTTTAGAAGGGGTGTCGTGCTATTTGTAGAAGTACTGGAGTGCACCTGTGAAGCGCAAATGCGTGCAAGCACACATGGTTGTGGTTCATTTTGAAGATTATGTAACTACTGTTAATTAACACAGCAGCCAGAATCGGCAAAGCATGGTCACCTAACAAGTATACACTAATGAATAAATGTGTGTGATTCTTACAGTAAATGCTGCATACAGAGAGTTTGAAAAGCTCCTTTACTTATCACTTCATGAACTCTCCGACTTCATTATTTATTTTTGTTACCAATATTACAGTATCAATCTACCTGATGTTAAATATGTCTGTCTTGGTGGAGAAATGTGTTCTCTATGCTCTGCTCAGCTCCGTGTGTGTCAACACGATGACACGATGACATCTAGCAGCAGAAGTCCTTAAAAGTATAAAGTTGAAACACTGTACAGATCTAAAACTCTGGCTAACCTTGAATGGTGTTTATGGAAGACAGGAAAGATGTATTCCAGCTGTGATTGGTTGTTCGTCATCACTTGACAAGCAGTGCACGCTGCTGTGTTCCAAACATTAAACTGCTTTCAACTAAGGACACAGCCATAAGTGCCGTCTACATTGACATTGATTATTTATGTCGCAGCAGAATCTTAATATGCATTACTCATGATTAAAGAAATGTAACAAAATAAAGCTAAAATATAAATACAAAACATGAACAGTAAATGTATACATAAATATTAAAAATTATAAATATCAAAATAGTATACAAAGAATACACAATATAAAATATACAGAATAACGTAAGAATACTCTAAAATGTTATCGCAGTGAGGTGGTGCAAGTGCATATACATACATGTCATAAGCCTGTACGATTTGCACATATTGTTCTCACATTAGCTCACTGAATTTACTCTTAAAATGCAAAATCAGAAAGTGTTTGTGGAACTATATACATTATCCCATTTACATATAACCACACCAATGACACCATTAATATGTTCTTTGTCAAGTCTGCATTAGTACAAGGGATTAATATTGGGACCTTCCTAATGAACCCCATGCAGAGTGATGTTAGTGCTATTTCTCTTCACTGATTGGATACATATTGCAGCACTCAGCCTGTGAGCCATTTTTGGGAATGGTGCTCAGATGTGTTTAACAGCAAAGCACCAAATAAAACATTGCCACATTTCTTTTGTAATATTTAAATAAGAAATGGAATACAAATTAGATATACTTTATAGATCAAAAAAAGAGTAAAACAAAAATGTAACAAACTTTCAAATATCAACCGATTTCGTTAATTAAAAATATATTCTATCCAGAACTATGTAGTACTTTTTCTAATGAAGTTAAAGTCATTGCTTTTATTTGTAAGTATAATTGTATTTACTATTTATTCATTTATATATTTATTATACACTCTAAGCTCATTCTTACTTGGTAAGGCTGAGGTCGAACAGCTGGGGCAGGTATTTGGGTTTCTCCAACAACGCTGTCATAGCCCAGAACGCCTCCTCCTCCCCCAACTGCATCAGCAGCACAGCAGCTATGTAGGACATCCCTGTGACGCACACACAAACACGTGTTAATGACACTGCATAAAAACATTGAAGGTGATATGACCAAACTTGTTTTATGAACCTGCTGAGAAAATAAAATCACTAGGAGCATGATGGCAGAGCATAACGTTGGTACGCTTTGTGCATATGAACCCTCATCATAATGACTGCATCTCTATTTCTATTAGGATACATCACTATTAGGGCTGCACGATATATCGTGTCGTGACGATAATCGCGATATTCACATCGTAGGACTTGCGATATTAATTAGGCAAATTAACTCAAACACGTCATGTTACAATTATTTTGCTGCTTGCTACAAAAGGAAAACTTGCGCGGCTCTCATGTCAGGGGTACTTGAGTGAGTGACATGCAGGCTCTGCATGCACAGCAAAACCACCAATCACAATCAAATCTCCAAAGCAAACGGACCCGGTGATTAAAGGTAAAAACACTGAATAAAGTCGTTTCATGTGTTTCTCCAGGGCAGTTTGGCGCTGCTAACCGAGCTAGCTCAGCTTGTTGCTCTGATAACTTAAGATCCAGACGTCCGTGACTAAAATCCTTCATCCGGTTAAATATAGTTAAAAAAATACCAATTGTATAGCATTAAAGTTCAAGAAAGGATGGTTTGCGGGGAAAAAAAACTGTCTTTTCTTCAATTCCTGTATGTTTTCATATCGCAATATATATCGCAGGGGGAAAAAAATCGCAATGTCAGTTTTTTCCAATATCGTGCAGCCCTAATCACTTTAGAAGCGCAGGGCAGGACACACTGTAATGCAGAGGCACAGTATGACGGGAGAGGGGACACCGTCAACCATCAATTGAATGTTGATCAAGAGAAGGGAAGATTCTTTTAGTTTTTGCCCCCGCAAGATGAGATCACAATAGAATAGAAATATGGAATTATCTTGGCGGTGTATATTAAGTATATTGAGGATATCAGACTGTATCCCTCGTGGGAAAAACTTAGTACACGTTTCTGATCTTAGACCTATATTTTTAAGACATGGTGATGTATTAGATTTCCTTGCTAAGGATATTTCCATAATCAGATTTTAGTAATCCAATATCCATATTAATAAAACAAAAACAATTCCCAAGATATTCAAATATAGATTATAAAAAAATAAATGATTAAAATAAAAATAAAATACATATATTTATTATTATTATGTTATTTGTTCATTTTTTAAGTGTTAATAGTTTGTAAAAAAAAATTATTTCACTATGATCCTGAGGGTACCGGAGAAGCAACTCTATATTAAAAGTCCTCTGCTTCCATCTAGTGGTAAATGTAAGAACTGCAGATATCATCATTAAAGAGGAAACACAATTAAGCTCAAATGACAATAATCCCTCATGGCGTTTAGAACAGGGCAACAACATAACTAAAACACACCTACATATTATTTTCTGGGAAGCAAAGAAAGACAAGAAAATAAAGCAGTTTTCTCATTTGATCTCTAAATTTTGTCAAAAACTAAATGTCTTCTCACATTCAGCTCCTCTGGATAATGTCTCAATCATTTCAGGATTGCATTGGATGTGTGAAAGGAGCTTTAGAATCTTACGTGTGTTATATAAATGAATGCAGTGAAAGCATGATCATTACCTTGGCTGTATCCGACCTGTGAGTTGTATTTGGCGTAAGCGATGAGGACCCGGAAGAGTTTAGCCTGACCCTCGATGGCCTCTGGGCTGTCCCCCATCAGAGAGCGGTGTGTCGGGAAGGAGCGCTCTGCAGAATGGAACAGATCAAATAAATCTCACATATGCTTATATTTTTCCCACAACAATAGATATTAAATCTGTGTTATGCGGTGTTCCAAGAGATTCTATTTTCTCTGTACCTTTGTCAAATTCATCATGTGTGCTGTACGCTAGTCACTTCCAATATAACCCTAAACTTAATGCACTAAAAGAAAAAAAGTTCAACAAGAAGAGCAAAGTTACACATGTAGTTCTAAAAGGTCAACATTCCCAATAGAGTGGTGCAGGAATGAGTCGTACACCTCACAAATAAGTTAGCATTAAACCACATCCACATGTTTTTGGCTAAATGATTACAATAGGGTCTGCTGTTAATACAAGATTACGGGATTTTCATATTTTATGTTACAACATAAAATGGTGATGTGAAGTCATGTGACCGTGATGTAGTTTGTTTAAAGCCTAACGTTAAGCTTTTTCTTTTTGAGATTATCAAGCCAAACAAAATGTAAGTATCATAAATGTGTTTCCCACAGACTAGTTTAGATTAGTTTATTTACTCATTTTATTTATAAAACAGTTTAAAGAGCTATATCTTCTATAACATACTCATAGTATTTATATAATTAAATGTGACGGCCTACAGTATATTCATATTCAATCCGTCTATAGTTATCATATAATACATTGCTGATAGCTTCCGGGTCGGCCTGCAAAAATACATCATCACTGAGTGCACCATTCCATCCACCACATTTTAAGCACTAAATAAACCAGACAAATGATCCTCCCTTTAAAAAGATCGTCCATGTCCTTAAAAAAACAACATTCAACACACACACTAAGCCTACTAATGTATCCTCCAGCTTAAACTCACGTAGGTCCAGTGCGATCTGCCTGAAGAGCGTGATGTCGTCTGCAGAGTATCGGAGCTCGGGGCAGCGGGGGAGCTGCTGGTTCAGACCCAGATCGTTTTGGGTTTCGCTCAGGGTGGTGATGGCCGACAGGATGCCGTACTCACTGACTCCCAGGTCCACCAGGGGCCCTCGCACCTCCAACAAACACTTCTGTGGGAGAAAAACCATCACATTCTATTGTTAGAAGTCACATTGATAACATTCAACAAGCCTGGATTAGTTACAAACTTGCAAGTATTGATGGTGGAAATTAAGCTTTCTATAACACTGATGAGAAATGGTGACATCTGCTGGCCGAACCATTCAGAAAGGAAATTCAAGACTTATTTAATTACAGAATACAAGCCGTGTCGCTGCTCTTTACTTATTTTTGTTCTGTAAAAGTTCATATAAAAGTGCATTTTTTTTTAAACAGACTCTACAGTACTGCTTTCAAACACTGTGGTAGATTTAAGATCCCGATCTATACTAATATTCATATATTGTTTCTTGTACAATGTGCACATTTTAACCTCAACCTTTAATTTTAATATACATATTTGTATCCTATTTTTTCATCTTTTATATGACATTTTACTGGAACTTGCTATGTTTATATAAAACATTTAGAAAATCATTGCCTCAAAAAAAAAGTGGGTAAAATAATGTAATAGAAGAAATATTTGTGTACTACTACTACTACTACTACAAGTACTAGGGTATGAAATATTATAAATATAAGGATAACGTTAGTGTTTCTTTTCAGTAGATGTCTGCTTGTAGTTTACCTGGTAGTTGAAGTCACTGGTATCTCTCAGACTGTCGATGGTGAGGAGACACTTCCAAACTCTACCTCGCAGACTCGGAGGAATACCCATCCTGATGAATCGCTCAATCTGAAAACACAGCAAGAGTGTGAAAAAAACAAGCTGCCTAATGAATCAATAACCACATGGTAATGGTTCTGCAAAATGAGGGTAGATTGTTAACATTTCAACTGATGGTTAGGTGGTTTTTAAATGACTCACCTGGCTCTTGCAGAGAAAGCTGGCTCCATTCCAGTAGCTGAGCAGCTCACACAGCTCCTTCACTCTCACTGAGCTCAGCTGAGGGTAGCTGATGGAGACAACACATGGTGAGCTAAAAATGACTCATCACTTATTGGGAAACAGAAAACACTGGCCTCATATTTAAAAACAATCACTAAGTAAAGCTACTTATCAATTTGTGCAGAAGTGGCGACATTTTGATTATTCTTCATGAGCTAATCTCTGTCTCAAAGGTACGGAAGATAAACTCTGACAAGAAACCACCAATTCAGCATTCTCATAATTTTTCTTACAGCTGTATTTATTGGCCATCAAATGTTTGGACTAAATGTTGAATAAAAACTGTAAAAAAACATATTCGTTCCACAATTTAGTTATGTTACATGCAATATTGCTAGCACTTTAAACTTAACAAGGAAACACTTATATCACCCGAAACCTGCCAAATACAGGGTACATTTTAATGTTACATAATTCGAGTCAAATAAAACTATTAGAGATTTTTGGCAGGTTTACCAGCAGAAATATTATTTTAAAAATACAATTCCTCATTTAAAAATACTCAGGGATAATGTTACCTTATGTATTCCATATTGCTAATGTTCAAAAGTTATACATTTAAAAAGGTTAGGCCAGTAAAAATACTTAATTTAAGAAATTTCAAATGTCAAATTTGTAGGTTTAACAGCTAATTCTGCACCTTAACTTAGCAGTAGTGCAATGTAACTAAGTACATTACTCAAGTACTGTAATAAAGTAATGTTAATATTACAAAAATGTTGCACGTTTACTCCACTACATTTGTTTTACATAGTAAGTTACTGGTTACATTGCAGTTTAGGTTACAAAATACAAATCGACACACATTATAATATATTAGTATAGGTTAAGCTACCCAGCAGTGTATCAAGTAATTCAAATAATATTAAATTACAGTTTGATGCAATTATTTTTGTTTATTAAGTTGTATTGTGAATGCAGGACTTTTCCTTGTATCAGAGTAATTTTGTAACCGTAGTATTGCTACTTTTACTAAAGTAAATTATCTCAGTACTTCATCCACCTCTGAACGTTACAAAGTTTAACATAAAGGTCCTTTGTACATCACAAAATGTTAATGCAATCACCATCGCTAATTTACGGTTTCTGTAATTAACTAACAATGAATGCAAATAATAAAATAAAACATTAGATGGGTGTGACGGTGCCAGAATAAAAAGTGAATATTCTAGCGTCAACTGTTAATTTAACTGTCTTCAATAACTTTAAATGCTCTGGGCTAATACACTCCTATTATGCTAACTAACAGATGGCTTTAACTAGCTAGTCTTCACGAGCTAACGTTACATTGATGTCCCCCTGTCCCGCACCTGTAATCATGACATCGGTGATGACGTTTTTTGTCCTTTCGTTTAGTAAGAACAAAGCCGAATTCATCAAAATGCAAGTTCTCACTACGTCTTCTTATGGTGGAGCTTCTCCTGCTGGCGTTACTACTGTTTCTCTTCCTCATAGTTAGAAAGATAGTGGTTTAAAGTTGAACAAGCGTTTAAAAATCAGAGCAGCAAACAATGCCTGCAAGCGACTGTCAAACTCAACGGTCAAACTAGACCCGCCCCTTTCATTACGTCATCGTCAACTGAAAATGGGCGGGATGATCAGAGACGTTCAAACTAAGAAGAGGGGATTTCAGCTGTAGAGACATGTATACAGTCTATGGTAGGCGGTAGAGACGCTATTTTATACATTCAGGGATAGGCCTATTTGTTATGAGTAAATATAATGCGTAAAAGTCATATGAATTAACATTAGGAAAACATGTCATTTAATGAAGTAGATAACTAGTATAATTCATAAATTACCAGTATATTTCATGTTTTAATCCAAAAAACTAGAGAAGAGTAACATAGGCCTATAGGCTACCTCTGCAATTTTTAAGATAATTTTTTTTACAGATAGTTCATAGGCTAGTTTATCATATAGTATTGTATCCATAAACTTTATGGATACAATACTTTTTAAAAGTGGCAAAGAATTGTGTGATAAGCAAATCATATTCTTTTCGTGGGTGACTTTTAAAGACTGATGCTCTCCAGACAGGGCCGTCCCTCCCTACACGCAGATCACGCAGGCTGCGTGGGGCCTCATCTTGCGGAGGGGGCCTCATCTTTACTGTATGCGCAAATGCGGCGCAATTCAGCTTATGCGCAAATAAGGCGCAATTAAGCGCGCCACAGTTTCGCCACTGCAAGGCTCCGGTGCTCGTTTCACGAGTTCACGAGCGTGCTCCAATAGCATCCCCTCCGTCGACGCTCGCGACAAAGGGGGCCTCATCAGATAACTTTGCGTGGCGCCACAAGTTGGCCAGGGGCAGCCCTGTCTACAGATACTGTATCTGTTTTAAACATAGGTTATTTAGGAATGTGTCTGTTCCTGTATTGTCATACTGTCCCATCACTACTTTGCAGTAAACCCCTATTTATCAAAACTTGCTTCATCAATGATGACATCCATACTCATCATCATTACGGCTCTCTTTTCAATAGCCTACTACAGTGTATAAGAAGCAATATAGCCACATTCATAATAGCCTATTCATCAGCAGTGTAAAAATCTACTGTTAGGTCTTCCTAGCTACCACACATCTCTTATATAATTTAAATCTTATGGCATATGCGGTAACAGGCTTCTTTACCTAAGGCTATTAAAATTCACTTTTGAAAGGAAACGTACAACATAATAGCTCTAAGTTAAGAAGTAAGCTTAAGATTCACAATGTTTTTATAATATTCTATCTCTTTTGTTTCTATTGCTTCTATTTTGTCACAACATTGCTGGTTGTCTGCTTTTTGAATTCCGGTTGTGTGGAGGTCTAATTATGAATTAGTCTGGTCAGACCTTGATCCAAATGACACATACAGACTGATTGATTTAATTTCCAGTATGTATACTGGTTTTGACGCATCAGATCAAAAGGAAGAAAACTCAAGTTGAAACAACAGCTTAAATGAACTGCATAATAATTTTATGCTAAATCTTGTCCAGCATATATTTGACTGAATATATATTTTTTTATATTTATTTGACGGCAAGTAAAATACACAAAACACTTAAATGTTCTTTATTGTGGTAATACAAAATATAAAGCCTATTTATAAAATGCTTTTGTTGGACACAGTCTTTATGCCTTTAACAATTACTATTGATAAAGTTAGCTTCTATTGCCAGCAAAAGATAACTATAAAACAGTAGATATAAGCTACTATTCAAACATGTTTCCTCATTTTTTTTCTTCTAAATTTGGTTAGTGATAACACAAGTTTTGAAAGATGTTGATCATCTTCATTCTTCAGTGACTTGATCATTTCTGCGCGTCTCCACTTTGTATATTGTCTGGTAGCCGTCGTCCCAGGCATACAGCTGTTTGTCTCCGGGGTGGTAGTGGATGCTGCTGTGGCTGGTGTAGCGCTTTGGGAAGAACATGACAGGGCTCTCATCACTGCAGAAAAGGGAAAATGCAGAATAAAATGAACATTGCTCCATTTTAAAAATATATATTTATGTGAATGAAAGTGTGCTTGTGTGCACAGTGTGATTTATATATAGTTTTCCCTGTTTCTGTTTACTGTGTATACATTTGCTTAATTATATTTGTGTCTAAGTCATATTGTGTCGGTGTGTAATCCAACCTGTGGATGATGTCATGAATGTCATAGAGACACTGTATTGTGGAGCGACCTCCATAGCGTGTGTTGTAGACCACATAGAGGGTCCCACATATCAGGAAGGCTCCTTCCGCATCACGGCTTCTGCATTGTGTATCCCAGGTATACTCCACTGCCAAACTACCTGAAATGAGAAAGAAACAGAAGAAAAGTGCTCAATTCCCTTAGTAGACTGCATATCGTGCACTGTGAACACTTGCGCTGTGTGAATTTCTACCGTGTAGTGTTTTCCCAAATCACACATGGCTGCTGTGCCCTTAAAATAAGTGCTGATCGCTACTGTTGGCTAGCTAGTTAGCAACGTTATTGTTAGTGGTAGGATACATTACAGACTTCTCAATTAAAGCAATACAATTAACAGTGGCATCTTCTCAACACCAGTATTGTGGCAAGTTTTTTAAATAGGGAAAACAAGATGGCGATTCATTTAATGTCCAGTGTTCCACACTTTACTTTTTGAAATTTCTGAGAGCTCTATCTCGGTACTTTTGGGCACATCAAAATAGCACATGTAAGTACGGAAGTACGCAAATAGAGACACAGCACTTGTTACTTAAATATGTATGCACAGATGTGGTATTCTCTACCTTTATCCAGTTTAGTTATGACCAGGTTTCCTCCATACTCAGGGTCAGCATGGATGACCCAGAGACCAAGTTCATCCACAGCCACGTCCAGGTAGGTGTTGGGGTTCAGACTGTAAACTGGTAGACGACCCGCTCCTGGTACAAGTGTACTGTCCACCATGGTACCATTCAACAGGTCCACCTTTATGTGAGAAAAACAGATAGGGATAGACTACTTAAGCAATACTTTCATAAAAATGTGGATTTTCAGTTATTCTTATCCCAAAATTGGATGAGTACAACAGTCTACTTTCCCAGGTGCCTCATTGTAAAAGATTGAAAGGGCTATTTCAGCAAATCAAATAGTAAAATAACAAAGCTTGACGGACACTTTGAATCCAGTTTGAATGTTAAAACAGCATTTAGTCACTGTGGAGATATCAATATCTCAAGTCAAGAAATCGGCCTTGCTTGCAAAGTTGAGTTAGGATTCAAGAATTATAACAAAACTGTGAAATGTATGTGGTTAATTTCAACATACAGTATGGACAAATTGAACAATTGCTAAGAACATAAGGTCTTTAAAATGTCTCCATAATGTATTAAATTAGGAGGGTATTGAACTGTGGAAAATACAACCATAGAAACATAGATACTCTATACTCCTGTCTACAAATATTTTAGTGACTCAAACGCACTGTAACTTTTCGCCAAATATTAATGTCAGCATTGTAAATTGTACAAAACGGCAATGCTAACATGCGGGTATTTAACATGTATTGTTTATAATGTAATCCATCTTAATCAAGCAGGCTATTATTTGCTATTCAGCAGCAAGTATTACTACAAATTTGAATTTTGACCAGAATATGGTGCTATATGAAAAGATAATAGAAAATCAAAGTTTAATGACAATTCATTCAGTACAGTAGTTCACACTTCACAATGTATACCTCGTGGTGGTGCTAGAGGAAAAGGCATGAAATGTCAGCTGAATTCATTGTTTAGTAACTATAAAAGTATATCCAAAATGTCTCGGACACCATCTAATAGTTTATGAGATGATGTCGGTAGTTTCAATAGAACCATTTTATTCTTTTAAAGTATTTTTATAAACCTTTTTTCTAGTAAACTTTCTATGGCAACGACATCTGCTTCATAATACTGTATCTTAAAAAAAGACACCTCATTGCTCTGGAATAAAAGTGTTTATTTTAGAACTGTAAGCTCAGTGACCTCAGCTAACAGGAAATAGGGTAACAATCAACTCCCAATGACTAAGCTCCTCTGGAATGATCTGAGGTCAGTTTACTGCCAAAACTACACAGCAGTTTGACTTCAACACTGTCAAAGTCCCAAGTATTTGCAATGAGCAGTCAGTGTTCTCAGTACTGCAAAGCAATGTGATCCTTTAATGGTAACCTCTAGTGTTTAAACAGTTTTTTCATTCCGTTTAATATTTTACAAACCGAGCAAATCAACAAAGAAAGGCCCTAGTTTGGAAAAACAAACATACCCAATATGAGGCTTTAACTACTTTCCACACACCTTCAGTATCTGGTTTGGAGTGTCCGCCTTATGGTAGTAGAGGAATCCATTGTAGACCACCTGACCTGTCCCGATCCAATGAAAAGGCAGCTGCAACACCTTCACTGGTGTGGTGGTGTTGCTCTCTATGAAACTGTGCAGGGAATCATACTCCAGCAGAGTGTTGTTACTGATTCCACTGAGCAGGTACACCTGAAAAATATACAGTTGTGACCAGTTGAGAAGTGAGGGAAAATTGTATCATGCAATTTAGCTTTTACATTCACTTCTTGGTTTAAAAATAGTGATTATATAGTATTAGATTTCCTTTTTATATCTACATTATATATATCCCTTGCTGATGAGTGCTATTTGTTACATGACATCTATAGAGAGGTGCAGTGATGACATGTTTTTGTAGGCCGACCGGAAGTAAGCATCATAAGGGTTCGCTCGACATAAAAACAATGGGAATTTTCCATTGGATTTCAGAATATTGCAGAAAATAAGCTCAGCGCCAAACACACGTTTATGATACTTTCACATTTTCTTCAGCCGGATAATCTGCATATATTAACACCGCTTTTAAAATAGTTAAATATGAATTGCATTTGCCAGAAGTAAATACTGTAGCTGCACCTGTACTGCTGTAAATTGACGGTCACATGACCTCACGTCACCAACGCTAGCTAAAGGCAGCTAATGATTGGCTTGATGTATTTTATCAGTCTCATTAAGCCACTTGTTAGCAACCACTGTTCATAAGACACGTTAAAGCTTCAAATGTTCACCAGTGGAGTATTTACTGACATATTTCATGTCGTAAGACAAAGCATAACATTTAGTTAATTTCAATTCACGGCAGACCTTATATCAGGAATATAACCCAAAGCCTATTAAAAAAACATTGATTCCGAGATGTGGGAACCCATAAGTGCTAATATGCCAACTAATTTCTCGGTTTATGACTCATTCATGCACCACTCTTCTTAGATCCATCCATCATTATCCCAGTATCGAGTGGTAGATAAGTTCAGTCTACCTACAAAAAGAAGCGTCCATTAATACTGTAATCACATGAAGAACAGACCTTAGCTGACCCTTGAGAGGGGTCCTTGAACCAGGAACCATAGGTGTCTCCTGCCTTCTTCACAATCTTGAGAGACTTGATCTGACTCAGGCCAATGCTGCAGTCTGGGGATGTTGGCGACAATATGAATGAACTGTAACAGAATGTTCTGCTGTTATACATATGAATTGTCCACCAAAAACTCCACTGGCCTATGTCCTACCCTTCTCCACTCTAATCTTGGCTTTCTTCTTCAGCAGGTCCAATTCTGCAGCTTTGATCTGTTGTTGCAGCAGTGCCTCTTCCATCTCGATGTCAGTCTGGGTGGGAATCTTGTTTTCGAGATACTCCAGCTCCCTCTCGACGCGGTCTACACGGGCAGACACGCTGTCCATCTCGCTCTGCACCTCTGATCTACAGAGCAAAACAGTTTAACTCTCACAGTTCTCATGCACCTCACTGCACACAATAACGTAGTTGTTCAGACAGAATTACCTCACAATATTGAGGGTGGACAGATAACCCCTGATTTCAGAGGAGAGGTCATAGGTCTTCTGGGTGACGCCCACTGTCTTTTGCTCACATTGATTCATACGCTCCTGTTGCCATTGACACAGAGAAAAAGTATTATGAGAACAGATTAAAAGATATAAAACATGCCTTTCTACCTACAATTGGTGAATTCATAAGGAATAAACCTCAACTCGATAGACTGTCGATAGACTGCAAAGTTGCCTAATTTAGAATTAAATATAATGTATAACCAGCTACTAGTGATTCATAACTGTAATGTGTCCCTTTAATGTTGCAGCTAGTAAAAGTAGAGGTAATTTAATTACTTAATATACTGCTGACTAGTTCAACTTATACAAAAATAAATGATAATTCATATTAGTTTTTCAATAATTCAATAAAAGCTGGAAAATACATGTGAATAAAGTAAAAAGTACATCTACCTGCAATTAATTGGAGGCATTTACATTTACAAATGGCGGCAATGAAATGGAAATAACAACTCCAGTACTAGAATATCAAAAGTGTACTCAAATACAATATTTGAATAAGTAAGTAAGGGAATAGGTAAGTAAGCGAGTAGGTAAATGTACCGTGTTAGCAGGAGCTGATGTGACATTACTTTGAAATGAAGTCCAGTATAGTGCATTACATCACTGAAACATGCTGTTTTGCTTCTCATCTGATGAACACATGCATAGATATTTTTAGAGTCCCAATCAGACACCCATAACAGGAAGACATTATGAAAATCAGAGGATGGCAAAACATTTGGCATCCAGATGATGTGAGCATCTTGTACACAGATGATATCTCTTATGTAATTCATTACCCTGCTCATTTCAAGGTCTCATTTTTCCAACATCATATCAAAAAAGTTGGTAATATCACGTCAGGTCATGTATGAGTAAAAGCTTTGAGGATTAAGGTAATAGTTCTATAAATAGAGCACAATTAATCAAAATGTTACCCAAATAGCAACTTGGACTAGTGCTATATTCCAATCACAGGAACGTAAATATTTGGTAAAGGCTAAATATGTTTAATAGTAGTCTGGTACAAATCACACCAAAATCATTTAACATATTTTTACAGATATTGAGAATAACGTTTCACGAATAATCAATCCAACAATGACGTGAATGAAAATTGCATTATCAGTGTGAATGGAAATTGCATTATCAGTCAAAATGTCTCAATAAGTTAATTTTCGAAATCATGCAGCCGTAGCTTCAATGTCTCCTGACAAATGCAGCAACCTCGAGTAGGCACTCAGGGACACCTACCTCCATCTGAGACAGTCTCCTCTCCAGGTACTGGATGATGAAGGAATCATGGGGAGAGCCCTGGCTGTGGACTGACCCCACAGTCAGGTAGAAAGACAGGAGGACGACCAGAATCGCTGTAACTGACATTGTTAGCACTTCTGTCAACAGCTTAAACTGTTGCTAATGCTGCTAACAACTTCACTAGTTCTGGGAAACCCTGTGACCCTTTCCCTAAACACTCCTTCAGGGTACAGCCCACTGGGAAAACTGCAAACAGGAAAAAAAAAGATCACTCTACTGTGGCTTTTGTAACGGTCTAAAACTTGATGTGCTGTGCTCGCTAGCCGTCCTAGCTGTCCTAGTCCAAACTCCGGAACTTTCTGTCTTGCTGCTCCAGTGGATTTGGATCAAAGTCAAACTCAACCAGAGCCTCCCAGACTCTGTGACTGTCTCTCTCCCACCCTTCCCTCTCTGGAGTTTGTGTACTTGAGGAATGAGAGAAAAACCAGAAGAGAAGGAGGGGGGAAAGACAGTGATAAGTAGAAACCACTGAGGCGGTCCGTACCCTACTGTTTGATCCTGCAGTTCTTTTTTTTATTGTAATACTCTCCAGATGGCCCACTGACACGTCCCCAGTTCTAAACATGGAGCAGAAGGAGTTCAATAAAGTTAAAAACGCTGTAACAGGATAGAAAACACATAATCCTTTAATGAAAAAGTTCTTAACCTTAAAATAGACACTAAATCTCAATCTAATAAAGCAGAAAAATAGTTCTTGTCACTGGCTGTTAAAGATGGAAACGTCCACATATTTTACCTTTTTATCAATAGATCAGGACATTTGTAAACAAGGGTAAAGGAGAAACATGATGGAAATATATGGAAAGATGATAAAGAGATTCATCATTGCCAACTTAGAGTAAAGTTTGTATGAATGAGAAGAAGTACACCAACAAGAAGGAAGAACAAGAACATGAAGAAAAACAAAAGAAGAGAAAAATGTAAAAAGAACCAGAACAACAAATGGAAAGAAGAATAGGAAGAAAATTAAGAAAATGTAGAAGGATAAAGAAGAAACAGAAGAGCAAGAATAAGGAAGAAGAGGAACAACAACAACAACATGAAAGAAGAACACCAATACAAATCCAAACTGCACTTTGTTGATCCCCTAGGGAAATTCATATTATTGACTCATATAATTACAAACAAAAAATATCTTTAACATTGGTAAAATGGCAAGAGGGCTGGGGTTGGTGATGGTGTGTTAATTACCTTTTTGTATTATTCATACACATCTGTATACTTTGTCTCAGTACATTTGTGCCTTCTTGTGATGACATCTCGCTAACTTGATGAAAAGTTAGTCGCAAAGAAATCCTCACAATACGTTGGTCTTCTTGCAAGACAAAAAGGGAGTTTCCATCGGCAGGATTACAGGTTTTATTTTAATATTGTATTATACAGCTACAAAGCAAATAATACATTTGTATTATTGTTGCAGACAGCGTGTCTGCCCAGGTAGACTGTTGTCACCTTGTCATTTATTTGCTCCTAATTCTAGACTATACTATAAAATACATGCTATTATCTAATACCCCCATAACCTCTCAAAGTAATGATTATTCCAACTGGGGAGACTGAACGCTTGAAATTTAAAATTGAAATATGATAAAATACAATATGAACAGACATCTGACTTTAAGAATCCAAGTTATATGTATTTGGCAGTGTGCTTTCTGCTCTTATTACCATGTGTGGTGATCCAGATGACATTCTGACTGATTCAGGTCCAAACAATGTCACTGCTATTATGGGTAATTCCTGGTTGGCTGCTGTTGTTTAAATACTTTAATCTCCAGCTGGCACTTTATTTAGAGCCACCTGGGCCTGTTTCCTGGGCTTTTTTCTTGTGACAGGCAACATCTGGTTGTCAGCTTTCAACACGGCACCAGATCTGGCACATATATTACACATTTGCTTAGAGTAGAATCTTTCTGAGAACAAGGCAGGGATAAATGAAGGAAAGACTCTTACACGCTAAGAAAGAAACATATCCCATTTTCTCAAGTAAAAAGGCCCTGTTATGCTCTTTGGGTTTTCACTTCCCTGTAGTGGGTTATATGCACTCACCGGCCACTTTATTAGGTACACCTTGCTAGTACCAGGTTGGACCCCCTTTGCCTTCAGAACTGCCTTAATTAAATAAGGTGCTGGAAACCTTCCTCAGAGATTTTGTTCCATATTAATATGATAGCAACACGCATTATTGATGTTAATCTCGTGTTCGACCGCATCCCAAAGGTGCTCTATAGGATTTAGATCTGCTGACTGTGGAGGCCATTTGAGAACAGTGAACTCATTGTCATGTTCAAGAAACCAGTTGGAGATGATTTGAGCTTTGTGACATGGTGCGTTATCCTGCTGGAAGTAACCATCAGAGAATGGGTCACTGTGGTTATAAAGGGATGGAAATGGTCAGCAACAACACTCAGGTAGGCTGTGGTGTTTAAACAATGCTCAATTGGTACCAAGGGGCATCAGAGCATGCCAAGAACATTTCCCCCTCCCCATTACACCACCACCAGCCTGAACCGTTGATACAAGGCAGGATGGATCCATGCTTTCATGTTGTTTACGCCAAATTCTACATGTTGCAGCAGCTCGCCTCATTTGGACTCCTTTGTTTACTTCTGTAACATAGTGACATCACTATGTAACACTCGCAAATCTATTGTATAGTGCGCCAACACATTGTGTTAAATAGCTAAGGGGCGGGACAACTCTGAACGGCTGATCAATCACAACACAGCCAGCCAGCTAACCAATCAGAGCAGACTGGGGGTGGTGCAGCACAGTCAGTATGATAAAAATAAAGACCTTTTTGAACATTTAGGCATGTAAACATGTCACAGTAGAGGAAAAAAATACAAATATGACCTGAAAGTGTGCATAATATGTCCTCTTTAAGTATATATTTAAAATATTACTTTACTTAAATATTTTTAAATGTTCTGACACTTTATACTTCTACTCCATACATCTCAGAGGGAAATATAGTACCTTTTACTACATTTATTCGACATTTGTTATATCTTTGAAATAAATTAGGTGATGTGTTCATATGATTTATATACTACTGATCTCCTTATTAGTACACAAAGTACACACAATTTGCTCCACATTGACAAACAACAACATTAAAACTCTCTTTAATATATGTAAAAAAAAACGTTATATAAAATTTTCTATCATAAAACACTTTTAAAAGAGCAATTTTTACTTTTCATACTTTAAGTATTTTACTTTTGTATTTTTACTGTAATATTTGGAACTTCTACGGTTAATGGAGTTTGTTTTCAACAGTGATAACATCAGTTTTATGGACAGGATCTGGGTAAAACTTCCATCACTGCCTTACTCTGACAACCTGTTGGAATTGTAAATGTTCTATCTTTTGTCAGGCCTCATAATTATACCAGGCTTCTACCGCCAGATGGCGCCAAATCACAAATAGAATACTACACCAAGGAGCAAGCCTGACCAAAACAGCCCCACAAACAGGCTGGGTAATTAACAGACATATGTACGTCATGGTCCAACATATACACATTTGGTTGGTCTAGACCAGGGGTAGGCACCCTATGGCTCTACAGCGACATGCAGCTCTTCAGACATAAATAACAGCTATTTTTCTTTTTTGTTGCACAGGTAACCATTTTTTGAAAAGGAACACCTGGTCTAGACCCAATAGTCTACAAACTGTTGCACCTGTCCCCAGTCTCCCCTATATTGCTGTGATTTCTCGCTCTTTAAGTTGCCCCCCCAAAAACAAAACCAGGTCTACATGTGACTTCAATTCATGACTCATAAGCTCAACCAAAGTCATTTTGGCTTCTCATTGGAAATATATGTAGAGAAAATGTCTTTACAATGTTGTCTTTTACTGTTAACCAAATGTTAAAGCACTAAAAGGACCGTACCTTTGGAAGCTATCTTAAGTGCCGTAGACGTCACTGTAGTGATTGGATGTAAAGCCTGTTTTGGGATATGTCTGTCAAAAAGCCTGTTTGTTGGAGCAGATCGGCCAGGTGTACCCAGTGAGCGTTGTACTTTTATCTGTTTTTCCCCTCGCTATACAGCTGTCAGACTGAGCGGTGAAGCTCATTCATACAAAGTGTGAGAGCAAGAATCTTCCAGTTGATGTTCATAGTGAAAGAACAATGTCAAATTGTATATAAGATATATAAAGAAGCACAAACAAATGATAAAATTCAAGAGAGCGATGCTATAGTTGTCATAGAAACAAAAAAAGCACTGGAAGCCACATATAGGAGCTTTGTGGACACATGCCCTTAAACAAAACCATGTCGAGTGTGACTCCAGTTTATGACTCATCAGCTGTTGAACCAAAGTGAGGGGGGAAATATGTGTTGCTCACTCTTTAAACATACCTTTGGAAGATATCTACTTGAATTGTAGACTGCTGAAGTCTTATACTGTATACGTTTCAGCTAAACTTCTGAGTATAGTTTTGCAAAGAAAGAAGGACTGTGGTTTGTGTCCTATCACTTTGACACATGCATTATGTGGACATAACCATAGGAGCTTTTTGTGGAATCGCAATGTCCAATCAATTGAACACACTTTACTCTGACAGCTTAGTACTAAGTCTGTGAAACGTCCATTAAGCTCATGTGGGAACCAAACCGCTACTTGTGCAAAGATCATGGCAGGTGATTGGGAAAAACACATTTTCCAAGGGTGAAGAAGTTGGGTCCTTCACATAAAGCAAGAAAAAGCAGCAGGAGTGTGAATGCTTATGACCAAATGATGACCTAAAGACCAAATTACAAACTAGGCTGTCACATGTGTTGAACACAGTAGGATCCAAACGCAGAAAGAAAAAGGCAGACAGGTATAAAAAAAGAAGCAAGCTTTAATGAACAAAAACTTCTAACAAGAACTGCACAAAAAAAACAAGGACTAGGCAAGGTAGAACTAAGGAAAAAAGCAAAACAAAACAATGAACAAACAGGCATGGCACATGGAACACTGGTAGCAAATCCACAAGGGAACACGAGGAATAACCCAGATACAGGAAACATGGAAACAAAACCACACCAGAGAACCATCAACTGGGAACATTGACGACAAACTGACAGAGCGACACTGGAAACACAGGCCTATATACTGACATGCCTAATCATATTGAGAAGACGCAGCCTGAAGGGGTAGGCAAGATCATGATATAAGGGGAGACAATCTTTCGAAATAAAAAATCCAAATAAAAGTACACTCAAAAACCAAGATTATGAAACACAGGCTTCATGACGATGGTGTAATCTGTGTGATTTAAATAAAAGCATCAATGTAACTGCATCCTTCATATAAAGTTGTTAGTTTAGTACAGAAGTATTAACAACAAAATGTACGTAAAATATGAAAAAAGTAGCAATTACACAGAATGATATTGTCATAGTTCAACAAAGTGTACCACGACTACAACATTTGCAACTCAGAAGTTGTTGCCTTCCCTTAACTATTTTGACAAATTCTATAGCACTCTTCCCCACACAGCTGTTATTACATTACATGTCATTTGTTAGATGCTTTCACCCAAAGCGACTTACATATATTCAATACTGTGGACAATCCCCATAGGAGCAATTTTGGGGTGAAGTGTCTTGCCCAGGGACACAACGACATGCTGACTGCAGTGGGACTCAAACATACTACCCCATGATTCAAAGTCCAGCACACTAACCACTGAGCCACAGTCGCCACTTATAATGGTAAAGCAAAAGGATCATTATTTTCTATTTCATTACAGTACATTTGGTTCCTGTCACCTTTGTGTCAGAAACACTAAACCATATGAGTGACGCCTGCACGCTTATGCATGCTTTGAACCCAACTCCCTTCACAAAATGTTAAGAATGCAGATCAATGGCTCCGGGGTCACTTTCATTGAAGCAAGGACACACATTCATTCACAATTGCTGGTTTTGTATGTTTTAAAAGACACAAGTAGTTTGGTTGGCCTCAAATGTGTAGTCTGACAACAATTATAGGCACATGATCTGAACTGACAGAGGGAGCACCTTAAAATACATAGTAGTGTGTCATTACAGTAATGCAACACAAAACTATACAGATGTACACAGCTACAGATAGAGAAATACAACAGTGCTGCTCTGCATTTGTCAAAAAGTTCTTTTTGACATCACAACTTCTGTCTTCGCTTGAAATACTCCTGGGATATAATCTTTTTGCATGTCTGATCCTTCCTTGGCAGACATTTTACACCTCTCAGAAATTCTCTGTGAGGTTGAGAATTGAAGGGTGCCTTCCTCCTGGGACCGGCTGTAATGCCGAATGCCTCCTTTTATCACCAAGCACAAGTCTGTCCAAATTGTCAGCAAGCAATTAGAGACGCTAAGTCTCCTAATAAGAAGTTTTCTGCATTTTTACCCTATTCAATTGTTAGATTTCAGGTTTTTGATAATAAATGTTCCCTAACGTACAAAATGTAAACAAGTGTAAACTCTAGTGTAAATGCAAAGAGGATTGGTGTTTGTTTTTTATTCAACAAAAGTTAAAGTCCGTTGCGGGAAGAGGATGGGGGACAGCTGAGTTTGAATGAAAAACAGTCCAAGACATTGTAAAGAAGTAGTGACTGCTTTCTTGTATCAAAGCAATGTCCAGTCACAATGTAGTTCAAATAATTCTCTGTTGTGTTGGCTGTGCAAAGGGTTCTGAACAAATTGACATTTTAAGTAAAAAAAGACACATTTGTGAAATATACTGTAAGGCATCATGAGAAAAAATAGCCCTTTCTTGACTTTTATTGGCTTTTACTAAATTAATGAATAAATAATTAAATAAATAAATAAACTTCACAGACAATAGTGATACATATTGTTATTCTACCTGTTAGTTTTTGTTTTAAGTCGTTGTAAAATTATTGACTGGAGACACATGTGTTTCAGTCGCACTGTGCATTTTGGTGCTGAGCTGCATATAGGTGAAGAGACTCAGTATTAAAAATATGGGTTAGAAGTTGTGAACAAAATGTAAAGGTTGTGGTTTTAGCAATAACTACCCAACTAGAAATCTTTTTTTTCAAGGTACATGTGGAATGGTAAGGTACATTTTTTGTAACTTGTAATACAATGATGAGTAACACTACCAAGTTGGTAGGGAAATGGCAAAGACATAACTTGGAATACAATCCAAAGTTCAACTCTTCCCTGTCTCACATGGGGACATTGGGTCTTCACAAAAAGGTTGACATTAACTGGAACACGAGTTTAGAACTGAGATACCTTGCAGAGTGGCCAATGGAACTTGGAGCATGGTAATAACGGCCTCTACCCCCCCACCGAACCACTCTGTAATGTTCAACCTGTGCACTACACACACAAACAAACACACTAACTGCACACACACACACACAATGAGATGTACCCTCATGAAAAATGCATTATAATTTGTGGAAGACACCCATAAAATATCCATTGAGTCTCAGCAACACATCCGAATGTGTTCTCAGGACTGACAGGAGTAATCCCAAGAGCTGTGTGTGTGTGTGTGTGTGTGTGTGTGTGTGTGTGTGTTGTTCCTTGTTTCTGTATTTATGAGAATAAGATGTTTCTGTGTTTGCTGACATTTAGTGTACTCCTGTATGTTCTCTCTTTGTTTGTGTACCTTTATATGTTCACATATGTAGCTTATATAAAAAAACATGTTAATCGGTTATGACAAGATCAAGGTTTTACATATACATGTTCACATTACTTTATGTCATTGTTAATGCGTGTGTATGGCTATTAAAGTGTTTGTGTGTTTGAGTGAGTAATGTCAACCTTCCACCACACTTTGGAGTCCGACGTCATCACCGACCTTTCCTGCTATCTTTACTTTTGGCAGATGATGAGGTTTTATTGCCAGGCAACAAGAACACTTTCCCCCAAAAACTGATGACTCTGAAGAGGTTCAACTGTTCGGAGGAAAGAAAGTTCTCCATATCAAGCTAACTTTGTCGTCATTTGAGATAAAAGTAAAAAACAGAACTATATAGTATTATTTGGTTTCATGGTGGTACCCTCCAGTTTTACATTTATTCTACAGAATGCTGCTCCGTCTTTGTCCATGACCTTATATCGAGGAAGCTAATCAAATCTTGCATTAAGCAGGAGGCAGAGACTTTGTGCAACAATCATGTTAGTTTTCGGCTAAGGTCTCCATCCTATCTAACTCAAAGATCAAAGTCCTGCACCTCAGTTTGTTGATGGAGCGACCAAATAAACATACAGGGGCGGCTGTGGCTCAGTGGATAGAGTGCTCGACTTCAAATCTGGGGGTAGCAAGTTCGAGTCCCACTGCAGTCAGCATGTCGTTGTGTCCCCGGGCAAGACACTTCACCCCAAATTGTTCCTGTGGGGATTGTCCAAAGTACTGAATGTATGTAAGTCGCTTTGGATAAAAACGTCTAGCAAATGACATGTAATGTAAAAGAGTGCACTGCTAACGTCAGTTTGCGGGCTAGAAAGCTAGTGTAGCTCAAGCACATTAAAAAGCTTATGTCAAATGTATTCTGTGTGACAAAAACAACAATGAAAAAATATGTCTGTTGTGTGTAAAGGCTTTTACTCTTTAATATTACTAAAACACACTGTCTTCCTGTGACATGTAGGCTACAGTGCAGGTTTAGAGGGGTGGGGATCACCAATGGGGCAGAACCTGAATTCCCACTCTGGTTTGGAACTGCCAGCAATTGGGGCATGGATTTATTGGCAACGTTTATAATCATGAAGCGGGGTCATGTTGCCAATGTTTTACAGTATTTGGTTTGCACCCTCCTCGGCATTTCCTTAGCTTCCTGAATCTTAAATACTAATTGTCATCCTAACCCCTTCTCCATCTATTGGGTTACCTTTAAGCTGATTAAAACAGTACCCATCACTCCAATGTTACGATGCGTTCAAATGCGAAACAACGTTTATTGCATGGCCTTACATATAATTTCGATGCTAAGCTACACATTTGCACAAGTAGACAAAAGGGACCAAACAAAGAGAGTGATGCAAAATTCGTGAAACACATTCCAAGGTTACATTTTTCAACTCAGACAAGAGTTTCCTCGTAGCTCCTGTTGTCATTGACGTACATTCGTTAATGAATCAGTAAAGGAAAACATCAGCTGTCGGCTTTGGTAACCGCCAGCACCATAAGCTCTACAGGTCCATATATGTTTTGCATATCCAGGACAAAAGTTAATGTTCATAAATGTATATACTGTATATACACCATTGACTATCAGTGCTATGAAAAACAATTTTAGATAGCGTAGCCCAATTGATCTGATTTCCATTCAGAAAACAGGCATTAAAAAAGTTATTTGCTTGCCTTTTTGCAGCTAGACCTCCAAAGCAAAGATTGAGATTTATTACTAATCTGTATCATGATGTAGTGATTTGCAATGAATTCATGTCAAAGACATTTTATGGATTATATCACTTTTTACGACTAACTCACCCAACTTTATTTACCAATTCACTTTTCAGTTTCAGTATTTTTTTACTTCTTATCATCTTTGATGCTCAGTATTTCTATGGAATAACTGAGCATAGATGATAGAATAAACACGCATCGACTGCCTGGTCTCCTATTACAATCCAGAGGAAATTATGAATACAGCAAATCAATTGAAGATCAGAGACATTGACCATCTAGAGCCAACAATTGTCATTTCTAATAAGGTGTAAGATGGCATCAAGCATGTGCATGTGACATAGATGGGCTAGAAGCAAGAAGAACATAGAAGAGGATGGACCCTTGATATTTCCATATCAAGGGTGGACAGACATGGTGTTACATGGGAACAGAGAGAAAATGTAACTAAAAAAGATGAAAAACAACACCAGTGTGATAGTAAAAGTCTATGGGCCATAATGTTTATACTAATGCCTTTTTCGCATTTTCTACAGCAGAACAAGAAGGTTCTTATAGTTTTCCCGTTATATAAGGCTACATGTACAGTACCTGCTGTGTGCCTAAGTTCCCCATTGTTTGCAGCGTTGTTTCACAATTGCTCTCTGACCTTTTCTCTCTGCTCCCCCCCCTCCCCCCTTCACTCATTAACTTAATCCGTCTTTCTCTCACCCAGTGGGTCGTCTGACTTCCCGTGGTTCCACTCTTAAAATATTAATTGCTAGGATGCTCCCTGGTGCAGCAATCAAAGGTGAATGCCAAGTCAACCCAGGTATAGACATTAATTAGGTTTAATTCATGTCACTGTAGCATTTCCACTGTCACGAACGTCTCGCCATTTTCATTCCTTATATTTCAAAGCAAATTAATTTTGTCAAATGTACTTGGAGCACTACAACTAGGTTTCTCCGTCAGAGATAACTTTTCTAAGCAATAGTTTACACAACATTATAATATAACAGGTAATTACCGTTTCTTGTGTCTTCCTGTATTTTCTTAAATTTAAATCCATTTCCTGGATTTACTTAATTTCCTATGAATTGATTTTCTGTATCAGTATGAATAATGATACAGCAATCCAAAAAACGCAGACACGTTTTAACCTATGATTTATTGTCGTCCCAGCAGCCTGTTTTTATTAAGATTTATGGCAAGCCAAAGTAAAAGCCACTTTTCCAGTGAAACCATTTTTTTTTTTTGTTATTCACTCTCCTCTTGCTACTTGCATAATGTCTGGTTCTTTCCAATGCAAAGCAATAAATAATGTGTCCCACAATTGTAGTGAAGTATTTCATAATTCTTTTAAATATTGAATGAAAAACTGACTATTCAGTAGTGAAGGTTATACATTTTTACAGCTGCACTTGCTAATATTTACACATCAACAATGGAACAAGTGCATATGTGTAATTTATTGCTCACAGTATCATCCCACAGATAATTATCTCCAACACTCCACAGTTTCCCTCAGCTCCCTGCATTTTGGTGTCTTTTAGCTTTGTTTTGGTTTTTACGGTTGGCATTTTGAATGTTTTGGGTAACTCTCATTGCTCTCAGGAATCATTGAGGTCATCAGAGATGAAAATGTTTCTTCTTGGAGGATAACTCTATAAAATCTCTTCATTCTCCACAGGAGGGTTAAAATTGTTCAGAGGTTTTCTTCTGGCATTGAAGCCCCAAATCCTGTATCTGGGAGCAAATCTGTACTTGAAAGAGACTTATCTGTAACAATTAACTCCTAAAGTTTATACTGTCGTTTGAACACGTTACTGCAAGCATTTTGCTTGGCTTAGCCTGCCCTATTTACTTCAACTCAAATGGAATTTAAAAATAAAACAATGTATTTAAAGCTGCACTAATTAATATTTGTATAAAATGGATTTATGTAGTTTGAAGTGGGCATTAAAAATGGCAAACACCCTTGGGAGTTGTCACCGAACAGCAGCTTCAGCATTTAGCATTGTTTTGATTTTACTGCCCACAAACATAGATTTTAAGGTTCAATCTCAAAAATGTACATGTAGCCCGCAGCAAACAACAGACAGAAAAAGATGAAAACTATTTGGGGATCATAGTGAAGCATTTTACAGCTCTAAAAACTAATATTTTCTCAGGAGATGGCGGAGACCAAAACAGAGCTGAATGGAGGGTGAATTCTTGTTTTATTTTACTATGTGTAAACATATAGGACTCCACGAGAGAAACTATTAGTGCTATGTCTGCTGCTAAATGCTTGCTCACTGTTTTTCTAGTTTGATAATACCTCAGTGTTTTTAAAGCTTGTTGAAATACGTATCTAAGATTTTAACTAGACTAGGTCATTAAACACCAGACCTCTGTAAAGGGCCTCCATAAACATTCATCTGTTTGCATCTTGCAATTTATTTATCTATATAACATATTCCATTTACGTGTACATGTATATAGACTATTCTTGCACTATTTCCATTTTATTTGTATTTACTTGCACAACTTACAACAGTCTCTTGCACTATTTTATTTCTATTCTGTTATTTCTTTCACAATTTGTATTGGTTTTATTTGTTTTATGTCCTATACAGTATATCTCAGAAAACACTTTTACCTCTGACAAAAAGGTACCACACGCTGAAAAAGTGCTACTTAGTAGTTCATTTTCTACAGGATAGTTAATACCAAAGGCACTAGCTGAATCAGAAATACACTCAAAAACACACAAAAACACTCAAACAAGAAAAGGAGTGAGCAATGGAATTCTTTATTTTTTTTACATACAATCGTCAAATATGCCAAAACTGTAATGGAGTAATTAATGAAACAGACCAAACGATTTGTAATCATATGCCAACTTGCCAGCTTATACATTACTCATGCTAAAACCAGTTTGAGAAGGAGTCGTCATGTGTACAGAGATGGAGGAAAAGGCGTGCCAGCAAGGCTGAATTCAGGGAGAATAAAACGAAGGAAAATGTCACGTTAACAGCTTTGGGATTTGCTGCATCCGGAGCTGTCTGCGGTGAAATGAAATGACCTATACTACACATTCTAAAGTCATTAATCAACACACTATTGTTCGGATTTGTTATTTGCATAATTGTGGACAGCCTCATGTTCACCTTACCATTTCCCACATCAACAAGGCATTTTCTTCTTTACTGGTGGGATGTGTTTTGTTTACAGTACTTTCCTTTTTAAACTCTTTGCACTGTGTCGCTAAAATCTCATCTGGCACCAGATTCCGCTTTTACCAGATCATATTCCAGTGCTTTCATGCCTTTAAAAACTGTCCTTTTAAGTTCCATAATGCTTGAGCAGTTTGTGTAGTGTAAATTACAATCTGTTGAGAGATGTTACTCTTATTCAGTCTTTAGCCATCCCTTGTTTTCTCCTTCCGCATGCTCTATTTCTCCAAATGTGAGAGGGTTTGAAGCAACACCTCTACGGAGAGCAGGCTCTAAAAGCACAGGAGACATCAGACATGCATTAGGAGTGGACAGGATTATGTCACATGGTGATTAATATTGGAAAACCTTCAGCACAGTGCATTGTGCTGAGAACAAATAGTGCCAAGTGTAACCTTAGGAATGATGTTAGAAACAGTTTTTTTTATCAGATAGTGTCACATTGGTGAGGAAATATGGACCCAAATGCAGTACAAAAGGAGGGGAGTCAGGTTTTAAAGAATTAACAAAAAGAGTTTTATCAAATGAAAGCTGGTTCCAAACAACCAAAAACGACAAAACACAGGGAGAAAAATACACAGTTTGCAAACACAGACAGGAACCTTGACAAGAAGAACCAGATCAGGGGGACATTAATGGATACAATGAGGACAGACTGACAGAGCACACTTACTCTAGGCCCAATTCCAAACCACACCCTACCCACTTCCCCTCCGTGATGGAGTGAACTCCGTCTGTAGTCACACTCGCAGCTGAACGAAACTCCCTTCTTCCAGATGGAGGGTGTAAATACAGCGGCAAGCTTTGGGATGAACTCCCCTCTCTCTGGCAGAAACAGGAAATGCCATAATTTTTCCTAACAACAGTTTCAAATCAGCATCTCTTGGATTAAAAATAACAAAAATAAAACCCTAAAAATCTTTTATGGCATATCTTTTTTGTAAACATATTTTTGTTTTAAAATCTGATTTATAAACTGCATTGTTTTTGCAAAAGTCTGTGTAAATATACACAGCTTTACCGTTTTCTAGACTAGACATGAGTAAATTATCCTAAGTTTAAACAAATACGAGATAACCATGAAGTTGTTAACATCTGTATGAAGATATTAAATGGCTCTTGTTGTGACGTTTATCAGTGAACGTTTCCACGGAACTGTTTGTACACAGCGTGTTTCATGATGGACACAAACAGCGTTGAGTCCGGTCATGTAGGGCAGCAGGTGAAGTCAGGACCGATGCAGACTCGCTGTTGGAGGGATTGATAACCCACTACTAATACATATCAAAATGACAGAAACAATTACAGGAAACATTTACACAGAAAACAAGATCATGACAGATAATGAAAAAAGCAAGGGGCTCTGAAGAAAAAATAGGTCAGCTGTCCCTGCCAGGATAAAGGACAATAGTTGCTATAGAGACTAGTAACGTGTAGGTGTTCAGGCGTAAGGGTAAGGTCAGAGCACACTTCTTCACCAAAATAGGCAAGTATAGACAGCAGCAAACAACCCAGATTATTATTGGGTGTCCTTTCAACATTTCCACAAGCTGAGAAGCACATTGTGAGAGTTAAAACACCTTTTTACAGAGGGAAATGTTACATCTTTTTGTTCTTCTCTTGCAGAACACCGCTTTTGTTCTGTACCCTCCAAAAATATTGCTTTTTTGCTTTTTGGATGTTGTCTCTTTTAAAAGTTGATTTTAAAATCCTTGTTCCAGTTTACAAAGCTCTTAATGCCCTGACACCCTCTTAATTAACTATTCTCTATTTTATGTCCCTGTGTTAGCCTTAAAGTTCCAAACAGCAGGTTTTTTTCATAATTCTAGAATCCCCAAAAATAAAATTGGGTAAGCGACTTTAATTAACCATGCTTCCTATAGAACTATGGATCACAATACCAAAGAAAAAGATGGCAAATTCAGGATCTTTTTAAAAACAAAACTATGAAAGCTGAACCCAGATCAGACCCCTGGTGAACTCCAATCCTCCCTCTTCAACACTATGGGAACAATCCATCAATTGCAATACTATGATTACACAATGAAGTCTTTCATCCCTACCATACCACTAATTTAGAAACATAGGAAATGTATGCGACAGGATGCATTTGCGACCTAAAAGTAGAAGTATGTAAAAACAATCTACGTTTCTCTCTGAAACATAAAGTAGCTGCTGATGAGTTGCTGAACAGTTAACAAGATCAGTAATTACCCCTTAATTTTTTACCCCTTAAAATTGCAAGTGCGCCGGTGAAGATGGCTGCATTGTCTTTTGGCTCCTCTCCAACTTTGCCTTTTTTCGTTTTTCAGTGTTTATTTACTTTTTGCCGGTGCTTTTAACCCGGTCCGCAACATGCGAGCCGACCGCACCAACTCTGCTATACAATATAGCAGAGAGGAACTTCTACACATCAGAAACGTATGGACAACAGCCACCGACGGACAATGGAGATTCGCCATGCTGCCTGTTGCTGTCCTACCTGAGAGACGCAGGAGGAACACAAAGTGGGGTTCCCGGGCCGGGCTGCTAGTGAGACTGAGGAAACGAGAAAACCGACCCCCTCTTCCGAGTATTCTTCTGGCTAATGTTCAATCGATTGAAAATAAGCTAGATGAACTCAGAAGTCAGATTGATTTTCAACGAGACATTAAAAACTGTAACGTGTTAATTCTCACTGAGACTTGGCTCCACTCCGCTATCCCGGACTCCGCCATTGTTCCAGACGGATTCACTATATTTTGCCAGGACCGGACAGTTGACTCGGGGAAAAGTAAGGGAGGTGGTTCAGGGGCGCACCCAAAGAAGGTAGATTAAGAAGGTCCACAGCAACGACAACATGAAACACCCTTTAATTTATTGCAACGACATGTCGGGAAACCCCCTCAAGGGGTCCCCATGCATAGCGCGCCGTCAAAAGCTGCTTCATAATTTCAGTTTCGCTGCTCTGCTCCGGGGGGGGGGGGATGCTGTCGGAGGTGTCATGTCCCTTCTGCTTGGGGCCCCCAGAGTGTCTTGGGGCGCCACTGAGGTGGTGTGTGCGTCATGATAAACAATAACTGGGGCACAGATGTGAGGATTATTTCTTCGGACTGTTCCCCTCATTTAGAGCACCTCATGATCACATGCCAGGCTTTTCATCTGCTAAGAGTATTTCCATTTTTTTCTGTTTTATTGTGTTGCACTGTTGGAGGAGCCTGTGATCTAAGATTTTCATCGTCATAACTACACTGTAGCTATGTACGCATGACCAATAAAAGCCTTGAACCTTGAACCTTAAAGGTGGGGTAGGTAATTTTGGAGAAACCAGCTCGAGTGCGCTAGAATTAGAAAATACACAGCCGGAAGAAATCTGCTACTTCCTTACAGAGCCCCTCCTCCAACACACACGAACGCGCACATGACAATGAGGGCACGAGATAAGTTTGTGCACAGATGGAAGGCTGACAGGCAGGTAGGCCATCCAGTTATTTTAGCCGGGCCGGCTAAAATAAGTGTATCTCGAGCCGGTTTCTCAAACTTACCTACCCCACCTTTAACATGGTACAGAATTAACTTTATTCCAAGCAAGTTACATGCCTCATTATGGTAAATTGCAATTATAATTATAATTAAATATTGTAATTAAGGTGTAGTCAGACTAGCACATTGGGAAATTGGTCATTTGGTGTTTTTTATTATTATAAAATCCTCACTTACAGTAACTGTCTCACACATTACATTGTTTCATAACCTACTGTCCATTTCTATTACCTAAAGTTGCATACTCAAGTACATGCTAACATGCTACATGCTAACATGCTAACGTGCTACTTTGATAACTCCTCACAACAAATCGTGTCTTCTACACTGATCCAGTTTTCCAGTATGAAAATAAAGAACGAGTTTCATGAACTTAGCCCCCCACCCCGAGTCAAAAAATAATAATATGTGACCATCAAGCTACTTCTTGCAACAATCTATCAGGGCATCTATTGTTAAAAGATGATGTCATAATATATTACATTACATTACATTACATGTTACTTGTTAGACGCTTTGATCCAAAGCGACTTACATACTCAATACTGTGGGCAATCCCCACAGGAGCAATTTGGGGTGAAGTGTCTTACCAGGGACACAACGACATGCAGACTGCAGTGGGGTTTGAACCTGTGCCCCCCCTGATCCGAACACCAACGCACTAGACCACTGCGCCACACGCCTCCCACATATATGTATTCATAATTGCAGTTTGTGCCATAGCAGACATGCATTACACTTGATCTAAGCGCTTGAACATTACAAATAAATTGTAGATAATTAACTTATACTTTGGCCGGTAAAACATGCAGTCACTCAAGAAGAAATATACAGATAGTGTCTCTGCTGTCTGTTAGTTTCATTAGCTGGTTATGGTACACATAGCACACAGAGCATAGACTAAAATGTCTCTAATGTATAACTCCGAAAGGATCTGCTATCTCTTCGATCACAGCACTCCCAGTAAAGTGCTACTTGTAGGAGCTCACTTGCATGGAGTATATGCAGGAAACCACACCCTGCTAACGAGCAAATGATTAATTCAAGGTAAAAACAAACAATCAGCAGGGAATACAGATCACTGAAGTGTGCTGATCATCCAGGTGTATCCATTGATCCCTGTTGAGACTTTCAGCTGGAGAACATCACAGAACAGATGTTTCTTTAGTTTTCAGAAATTAAACGGAAAAGCATTGTTACAGCGATGTTTTTGTGGAGCTATTGTAACACACGAAAATCCTTTTTGAAAAACGGATATTGCATCTGAAAGGGGGATGTATGACAAAAGTGACTGCTTGATCTGAAATTCACATGGGAATCTTAGCAGCCATGGGATTTCTTGAGCTACACCATAATGTTAAAATATCCTTACATGGAAAACTGAGAGTGGCTAATTACTTTCCCTTGAATTCTATTCAACTCCCTTTTAATTCATGTTTGTGCAAAAAAAAATGTTTCTATGTTAAATCTTAAAGATCCTTCACATTTAAAAATAAATAAAAAGCATTTAAACTAGCAAAGTCATAAGATCCAGGTAAGTGTTAGGGTCAGACTTGAAGGGTTTGGTTTTAATGGTTTGTTAAAGAATGATAGACTGGTTAGCTGCGTGATCTGATTGGGGAAGATGCAGTGACTGAGAAAGCCCTGTCACCACAGGTCCAGAGCTTGGTCCTGGTTAATAAATTAACCTGAGGCAACGAGTAGGGATGATATTTGTGTATGAGGTATTGGTAGGGCCCCAGCTTTTTAAGACTTTGTAGGGGTTAAGTAATATTTCTAAGTAAATCCTGTATTTAACTGGGAGCCAGTTGAGGCTGCTGGGGATGAGGTTTTGGCAGCCGGTGGAGTCAAAGGTGGTTCTGAGGTTGCGTACCTGGGTGGAGGGAGTGAGGTTGAATTTGTTGGTGAGTATGAACTGGGAAGAGATGGTGAGGTAATAAGGGCTAATTACCAGGATTTCTGATTTGTTGCAGTTAATGTCAGTTCTGATAAATTCGTAATTTGTGGAAGTGAGGTAAAGTTGAGTGTCATCGGCATTGCAGTGGATGTAGATGCCATGTTGGCAAAGGATTTTTCTGGGCTGAACAATGTACAGGATGAAGAACAGGGGGCCGAGGACTGAACCCTGGGGACACCATGAAACACTGGAGCGAGGGAGGTTGGATTTTTGTTCTTTATTGGGGCAATATCAAGACAGGAGGAAAGTGCATAATTTTAAGTATTTTCCAGATAAATATTGAAGGCATTCAGATAAGTCAGAAGAGAAAGTAGGGTTTGGTCTTGGGAGGGCCATAAATAACAGAACTGAGGGCTGGGACCAGTTTTAAGGCAGTGAAACAGCAGTCTTCTATCTTCCCTTTCATTATAAGCCATGCATACTTATATACTAATTAGCACTGAGACCTGAAAGTCCAAGCCTTGACTCAGATAAAAAAAACATTCTCTTGACTTCTCTCTCCTTTACAGTTATAGACTATAATTAGATTTGTAATGCTTAAATATTAGCTGTTCTAATTCTGAATTACTCTGTATAGGAAACAGCACTGAAATGGACCAGGATTGGTGGGATGGATTTCTACGTATCTTCTCAATGACGTTAGTATTTACCCTTCGGCAGCAATGAAGTTATTATGAGAAATGTACCTGCCCTGCCACCCTATTTTTGGAGCTGTAGTTTTATCCCACTTCCTCACCTCGCACCTTACATTATTAGGCAATATATAATCAGCCCTTCTTGTCAATATTCCAGAGGGTCGGTAAATGGAGACAATTTTTTAGTACTAAAGTAACCTGTATAACCTGTTTCAATAACTATAACCTTGGCCCGACATATCTTAGGCGCCAATAGTCTGTGTAAAATGTCTGCTTGTGAAACTGCTTATGAAACTAGGGCAATATTCTTATTGTTGCATTATTTGCTTGCTGTGCTCATTGTGTGTGCCGTGACTTGGGAATGGATGGACCCAGTCGCCCCCCCCGGGTTTTGATGGGGTGGACAGGAGCGTGGGGAGGGGTTGCATGGGAAAGTGTTTAACTTGCAACATTGAAAGTAGCAAGGTCATGTGCAGAGACTGAGAGAATACAAAGAGGTAGTCAGAACAGCACATCGCACCGGCTTTTGCAAAGATAAAGGTTGTTATGTTCACCCAATGTTGACCCCTAGGAAGAGGGAGTAGCGCCAGGGTGCAAAGATAAAGATTGTTATGTTCACCCCGTGTTGACCCCATGAATTGTTCACCCCATGGCTGCCATGAAGACGGCCTTGGACTTATCAGCGGGCGCAGTAGATCCAAATCTCCCACGTTCTGTCCAGGAGTGGAAGACGGTCTTCAGGGCAGCAATGGCTGACTCACTCTGATTCGCTGCCTAGGGCTCGCCCAGGAGTGAATCCACCAGTAGATAACATCTAGGGAGGAGCAACCGACAAAACTCCTCCCACACAACTCCTCCCCGTTTGTGTGTATAAATATTGTAACTTCCTTATACTCGGGGCCCCTGTTCTGTCTGACTGTCCCGATACGTATATCGCACGGTAGTAGAACCAGGGCCCGAAGTACTTCGTTATATTGTACTGTTGATTTTACCATTAAATCAGCTTATTGTTAACCTCATATCTCGGTGTCTGAGTCCTTCCTCTTATAGCAGACCACTCATCAACGAACGGCGCGGAGCAGGCTCGAACCTTCAACCACTCCAAAAGGGTGGTGCTCCAACAAATTTCTTAGTACGGGTGCCTTAATCATGCATTTCAGTATGAATAGTTCATAATTGCCCTTGTTACGATAAACAATACATGCTTATTCAAGGGATGTTGGCCCACACTGTTTTTAATATTTTGGCAGACAAAGCTAAATTTAAACGGGGCCCCTAATATGCTCATTTTCAGGTTCGTATTTGCATTTTGTTCATTACAATGACATGTTTGCATGCTTTAATGTTCAAAATGTATTAAATAATATTTCTCATACGGCCTATGCTTCAGCACCTTTATTCACCCTTTGCATGAAACCAGAGCATGGTCTGCTCTGATTTGTTAGCTGGCCAGCTCTGTTGTGATGTAGAAGCACAAGTGTTTACGGAAGTAAACAAAGGGTTACTAGTTTGCCTTTGCAGACCATTTACATGCACAAAAACCTTTATAACACGCTACAGGAAAGGGTAACCCCAGAAAAGCATAAAAGGGCCTCTTTAAAAAAATGAGCGAAGCATAGAACATTATAATGAATTATTAAATTCACTGACATTTTGAATTCAGGAAGTACTTTCCAGATCAGAGATCGAAATCCTTCTACTGAATGTGTATGTTGTAAAAAAGCCCTAAAATGCTTGTGTGCATGTACACTCCGTGGATGTTTAAACATTTCAATTATTTAAAAAGCACTTGGGTGACGTAGGAGCAGCGACATGTGAAGACGCAGTTTTCTGAGCTCTGCTTGGAAAAAACATTTTAAAAGTAATTTTCGCCTCTTCTCTCGCTCCCGTGGGAAATTACAACAATGCAGATTTTCTATATATATTGTTATAGTTCACGAGCAGAGACCACACCACAACAGTGTGATGTTTGTAGGTTTATTGCAAGAAGTAACAATGAATTGATATGGAGGGGTTGATGAGATGTTCTGGTCTGGCGGGACGTGCTGTGGTCCGTGCAGAGGGAGACTCAGAGTGGGGGTACCGTCTCCGGCATGATCTGCTCGGGCTGATTACCGGCCCCCAGACGATTCCTAGAATTAGAAATGTAAGAATATACATGAGTCAAATATGAATAGAGACGGGCAGAGTATGGAGGGATGTAGGGATGTTGGGATGTAGGGATGAGGGATGTCGGGATGAAAGGAAGGGAGGGATGTAGGGATGAGGGGATGAAGGGATGAGGGATGTCGGGATGAGAGGAAGGGAGGGATGTAGGGGTGTTGGGATGTAGGGATGAGGGGATGAAGGGATGTCGGGATGAAAGGAAGGGAGGGATGTAGGGATGAGGGGATGAAGGGACGAGGGATGTCGGGATGAGAGGAAGGGAGGGATGTAGGGGTGTTGGGATGTAGGGATGAGGGGATGAAGGGATGAGGGATGTCGGGATGAAAGGGAGGGAGGGATGTTGGGATGAACGGAAGGGAGGGATGAAGTGATGGGGGAAGGGAGGGATGAAGGGATGAGGGATGTCGGGATGTAGGGGAAGGGAGGGATGAAGGGATGGGGGAAGGGAGGGATGAAGGGATGAGGGATGTCGGGATGTAGGGGAAGGGAGGGATGAAGGGATGAGGGATGTCGGGATGTAGGGATGACGGAAGGGAGGGATGAAGGGAAGTAGAGAGGTTGGGATGAAGGGATGAGGGAAGGGATGTCTGGATGATGGGATATAGGGATGAGGGAAGGGAGGGATGAAGGGATGTAGAGATGTTGGGATGTAGGGATGAGGGATGAAGGGTTAAGGGATGGAGGGATGAATGGATGAGGGATGAAGGGAAGGGAGGGATGAAGGGAAGTAGGGATGTTGGGATGAAGGGATGTAGAGATGTAGAGATGTTGGGATGAAGGGGTGTAGAGATGTTGGGATGAAGGGATGAGGGAATGGATGTCTGGATGACGGGATGAAGGGATGAGGGAAGGGAGGGATGAATGGATGTAGAGATGTTGTGATGAAGGTATGTCTGGATGATGGGATGTAAGGATTGAGGGATGAATGGAAGTAGGGGTGTATCGTTGAAGGGGGTCGATGGGTGGAGGGATGAAAGAGTTTGACTAAGTATGAGGTAGAACGGGAACCGTATGAGTAGAAGGGAGAGGGAGGGTGGGTTGAGAGAATAGAGACGGGCAGTTGCCGGATGTTTGGCCGGATATATATATAGAGTTGGCCGTGATTAGAGGTGGGGTTGAGGCATGGCCATGCTCCTGAACCTAGGTTAACCTGTTAAACCCCGAGCCTGTTTTCCAGGTCTCAGGCTCGAAAATGACATTCCCAGAACAAATGACCATAACTTCACTTCTAAAAGGGAAAATTAATAATCTTTTTTCTCAAAGCAATGATAAACCTGTGAGTTGGATGTAGAACAGTCAGAATCAATATGTTTTTTTGTTTTTTTCAGTAAATTCAGATTGAACATAGTAAAAAACTGTAAATGATTGTGTCCGTCCAAAGATTCTTTTTTACTTATAGTGAAAACTACCCTTGGATGATGGTAAGGTAGACTAAAAGCTTTAGGAATCCAAAGTACAACATATAATTAGTACCCTGTATCAAGATTGATGCAAAACAAGTGACATTTGACCTTTTTAGAGAGGTTTAGCAAATAAAACTCCACTTCTGAGATGATCTGGGTGGAAATGGCCTTTTTTTTTACCATTTCTCTGGAACCCATTGGTCGATTTCGGTGATTGACATCTCTTTTACCTCATTCACACCAACGCAACTCCGGTTCAAGCTCCGTGCTAGAGCTTTTCAGGTTCAGAACCGGTTCTTCGGTTTAGCTCCGGCTCTTTTAACACCGCTCAGAGCCCGACTGGTGCTGCGTCATTGCGTCATCGTTTGCGTCATGACGTAACCGTTTGCGTGCCTTCTTCATAAAGCCAAACCGCGCAGAAACCCCTCACAGCTCACACCGACAACAACAACAATGGCCGATTGTGTTGAAGCGCTACTCTTTTTGGTTTTGGTAAAAACCAGCGGTTGCCATCTCTTTCTGCAATTGTTGGAGAATTTCTTTGGACCGCGTGCTCCCCTCCAGCTTCCTCTGTACCTCTTCAGAAGACCAGATTCCCAGTAGGTAGCTGGTCTCTTCAGTGGACCACTGCTGCTTGTTAAGTTTCTCCATCGTTGTGTACAAACTGGATAAAACGCGGGCTTTTTGTTGTTGTTCAGGAGTTGATCCCGCCCCTGCCGCTGCCCCCGCCTCGACGTAAGCGTGACGTATGCGGTGCTTTTGCTCTAGCCGGAGAATTTTTTGGTGCTTGAAACGAACCGGATTCCGGAGCTAAGAGGCTGCTCCACTGCGGTGTGAACAGGAAAACCCGGTGCTTTTCAAGCTCCAGCTCCGAACCGGCCCTGAAACACCGTTGGTGTGAATGAGGTATTTCTGACCGTTAGAGCCAATAGAATCGAAGGGGAGTTTCCACATAGACACCAACGTTAAAACAAAAAGGTGGGGGTTTTGCACATGCAGTTGTGCATGAGAGTGAAGCTGTCTCACGCTCTGACATCTGAAAACGGAAAAGCAGGGTTTATTGCTTATGGATTATCAGAAATCATTTCAAAGGGACACAGACATTGGATTAACCTTTGGATTAACTTCAGCAGCGTTTTTATCGTTTTAATGCCTATTGGGGAATCTTATGTTGTTTTGTGATGTTTGTGCTGGAGCCGCTTTATCCAAAACAGCACTCCGGTTAGAGAGTTGACACAGAGACAGGAAGTACAGTCGTTGGACTTTATATTAGCTTGGTTCTGATCATCAACACGGAATACATCATGCTTGATGTGGAATCACATACAGGATGTTGAATGGGTTGATGAGTATGATGATAATGATAACGTAGAGTAGAGAATGAATGAATGGTTTATTCTTCACGAACGCATTCTGTCTGTGACGATGGTAATTATGCATGTGACGATGCGACCGCAATAATGTCCTGTCATGAACGCACATGTGCAACCAGCTCGAGGACCCGTAGCTGCACTACTTTAGCTGTCCCTAAATGTGCCTGACTAAAACACGAACGATATAACACAGATCAAGGAAAACAAGGGGAATTTACAACAATGCCATTGAAGACCACTTTTGACCAGACCACGACACAGGTAGGCCATGTTGCCGTTTTTAGCTACCTAGCGCCACATGTTTTGATGTCTGTTCTTGTTGATATCTCCGCGAGTTCTTATCATGGAGTGATAATGTATGTACCTATCGATTCTGTGTCATCTCCGATGCTAGTCGATATCTTGGATGTGCAGCTACGATAAGTAATAAGGGTGTTATGAGTGAGTTTCTGTGCAGTAATGCGTTAGCATTCTTTGCTAATTCAGAGGCTGAGCGTTAGCATTGTGGAGATTTAAAAAAAAAAAAAAAAAAAAAGATCTGTTAGCTGAGTTTCTTCCCGTTACATGGATATAAAACATTCATAGTTTATTAAATATTAAGATGCCCTCAGACACTGTTTCCTGCAGATGACGCGTTTTTCCCCCGGTACCGGGGGTGCGGGGCTTAACAGTTAACAAATTAATTTCATTTCACGAGCAGGGACCATGCCACAACAGTGTGCTGTTTGTAAGTTTATTGCAAGAAGTAACAATGAATTGATATGGAGGCAGGGGCGGAGCTTCAGGGGGGGCTGTAGGGGCAGGGCTCCCCGGGCCCGGGACGGTCGGGACCCAATGGGGGCCCGTCGCCGAGGCAGCAGGCTCCGCCCCCGAGATATTCGCCGGCGGGCCCTGCTGCCTCGCGCCACTGAGTGCACTGACGTTCGTGGTCATATTAGGTATAAAGCATTGTAGCCTATAATATGAGTTGAACTTGTGCTGCTATTTTCACACTCACATTTAACATTAAAACATGAAAAATTGCAAGTGAATCCCTTCTATTGTCTCCAAATGTATTTTGGGTAAATTCGTCATAAACAGCCGTCCATCAACATCATACGTAAATGAACGTCAACGTCATCATCAATCACTTGTCATTCAACAGAGCACTGCCTAAGCATGAGCAGTTATAAACATAAAAGTGGAGCTACAAAACGCAAAGAAAAAGATAAAAAGGACCAAGGAAAAGCCAAATTGTCCAAGCTAGATGGATATTTTTTTCGCCCTACTCCTCCTCCTGCGGGAGATGAACCTGAAGTTGTTGCCACTGCCAGCCGTGTTTCATCCCCGAACGACTCTGTTAAAAATGTCCCTGGAGTGAAGCAGTTCTATGACACTGTAGAGACGCTCTACAACTTTTTTGGTCACAGTATCAAACGATGGGCATTGCTCAGTGAGTTAATGACGAGAGAGACATCAATCAATCAATCAATCAATCAATCAATCAATCAATGTTTATTTATATAGCCCAATATCACAAATGTTACATTTGTCTCAGTGGACTTCACAGTTTGTACAGAATATCAGTAGACAATACGACACCCTCTGTCCTTAGACCCTCACATCGTACAAGGAAAAACTTCCAGACTTTTTAACTACCACATTAAAACGCTTATGTCCCACTCGCTGGTCATCTCGCCATGATGCGCTTGTTGCGTTAAGGCACAGATATGGAGACATTATAAAAGCCCTCGTCAAAATATCCCTTACCAGTGACAAAAAGGATGAGCGCAATGAAGCAAGTGCACTCAAGAATGCCATAAGCAAATTTCGCTTTCTATTTTTGGTCAACATGCAGACCAAGATTTTGGAAAGCATAAATTGTGCTTCACAGTTACTGCAAGCAAAAGACGCGGATATTCTCAAAGCATCTACTCTACTGCAAAATGCCATCAGTGTTTTGGTGGAGTATAGGGGACAATTTGATGAGGCGAAGTCCGCCACTCTTGCCCTGGCTACTAAATGGGGAAGTCAAACACAGTTTGAAACAACCAGGGCCAGGAAAGTTAAGAGACACTTTGATGAACTTTCTGAAGACAGCCGCCTCACTGACGCAGAGAGCAACTTTCGGGTGACCGTTTTCAATGCATGTCTCGATATAATCATCCAGCAACTGTCCCAAAGATTCACCAGCTTAAATGCAACTGTGAACATGTTTGAGGCAATTCACCCCAACACACTACTGCAAGCAAAGGATGAGGATTTACACCAAGCTGCCCAGCGGCTTATAGAGCACTACAGTCGGGACATCGCCGCCAGCTTCCCTGGCCAGCTGCTTTCTTTCAGAACCTGTTTCAGGGACCAAATACAAAAACTAAAATCTGTCGCGGATCTGGTAAAAATGCTCATTGTTTACAACCCAGCAGTAACATCTACATTCAGTGAGGTTTGCACAGCCTTCATCTTATTTCTGACTCTTCCTGTCACCGTGGCAACCGCCGAGCGCTCTTTCTCCAAATTAAAACTCATCAAAAACTATTTGAGGAGCACGATGGGACAGGAGAGACTGAGTGGACTGGCCTTGCTGTCCATCGAAAGTGACCGAGCCAAGAAATTGGACATACAGCGGATTGTGGACGAGTTCGCGGAGCGCAAGGCTCGCCGAGTACCCTTCAAGTAGTGGTGAGTACACTTCAAATTTAATTTGTACAGTAGCCTACTTGTACGTGAATGTATGGGCCGCCGTGCCAATTTTACACTGCTCTGCTCTCATGGTGGCTGCTGGCTGTCCATGGTGAATGGTGTGTCAGAAATGTAGTCATTTTATTAGGCTATGTTTTCGTTGTCCTTGTGGTTTGTTGGACTTTATGTCATGTTATATCATTATTATCTCTGATATATATTTCGTTTCTATACCCTTTGTAGAAACGAAATCTTAAATATTACACCTTTTCTTTAGTTACTTTTCTTTCAAACATTGTTTTAAATTGTAATCTTACTGACTGAGCGACTTTTTACGCACGAGCGTCAGATTACCACCCCGGACTCCCGATATTTTTGTCAAGCTTTATTGGGTTTAAAGGGCCCGGTCATGTGGCCCCGCCCCCCGGCCCGGGTCTGATATGTGCCGCCAGTGTATGGAGGGGTTGATGAGATATTATGGTCTGGCGGGACTCACTGTGGTCCGTGCAGAGGGAGACTCAGAGTGGGGGTACCGTCTCCGGCATGATCTGCTCGGACTGATTACGGGCCCCCTAAAGAGTCGGATTAAATGCAGCTGACTTGAGCGTTTGCATGTCTGACATCGTTTAGATTGTTGCGGATGTAAGCGTGGTAAGCTTGGGATGACCAGCGGCAGAAGGCCTGGATGGTTTGGATCAGAGATGCCCGGTCTAGCTGCTGTGGACGCTGCGCCGATGCGGAAGAAATGGCTCGAATAATGTTCTGAGAATGTGCCCAAAATACGCGGGATGTTCTGAAAATGTTTCTGGAACCAGAAGCCAGAGAATGCTAGCAGAAACATGCATTTCAGGGCAAGGTCGACCGTCCCATGCAGTGTGAGAGAGCAGTTACGGTTGTGGACTTAACCTTTTAAGCCCCAAGCCTGTTTTTCGGGTCTCAGGCTCGAAAATGACATACCCAGAACAAATGACTATATCTTCACTTCTAAAAGGGGTAAATAATAATCTTTTATCGGGGGGACGTTCCTAAATCCAACTAAACATTACCATTGAGGAGTGAGAGTGATACGCACGCAGTTTGCTCAAAACCGGAAGCTTTGTTACACTCTATATGAAAAATATGTTTATTACCATGAATGTTAGGTTGGGTTGTGGGAGCAGGTGCTCCTGGCATGAGCGCCGCCGCAGAAAGAGCAGACGTGCATTAGGCGGCAGCTAGAGAGAGAGCAGCCCAAGTCGTTAAAGTTATTGCACACCATCCTGCCTCCCTTGTAAAGAATTGGCCTTCCATGCCTGTGACGCCCTTTGAGACAGGGGCGTTGTCTGAGGAGCGTTTGTTTGCGGGACTAGGGAAGATGGGAGGTGGGGGTGCGGCAGGTGATAGACGGTTGAAGTCTGGGGCGTTGCGTGATGAAGAGGGAAGTGAGTGAGGTGGTTGAGGTTGTGGAGCGCTGACTGAGCATGCTGAGGCCGAGTGGGAGGGGGCTCCGCATAACTGGCAAGAGAGGGATGCGCGTGCTGCGAAGATGCGGCAGTAAAGCTCGGAGACCAGATCGCCCCAGTATGTTCCCTGATTGAATTGTTTAATGCGGCCGGCGGCTTGGCTAGGAAATTGAACGTGGTAGGTGTAGAAACCTGAGCCTCAGAAACATAAGGCCATGTCTAGCGCTATGTAGAGGTATTCGTCTAACTCGGTTCTGCGTGTGGGATAAAATGAGCAGAGGACGTCGTGGTAGAGGGAAAATGCTAGAGCAAAGGATAGACCAGTTGGAAATGAAGGTGCTGGATGAGAGTCAGCTATTAGATTAGCGTGTAGCATGTCCCCTCGGGTTGCTGGATGAGGCACTGGTGCTACAGAGTTAGTTGCTAACGGAGGAAGGTAAGCAGACACTGGGTTGCTGTGGACTGCTGAAGGTAGAGAAGAAGAAGGGATGGAGGGATGTCAACCTATTTATTTGACATTGCAATTGAACCCTTAGCGATTGCTATCAGATTGGACAATAGGATTAAGGGCGTTTCCAGGGGCAACACAGTACATAAAACATCTCTATATGCGGATGACCTGCTTTTGCAAATATCAGACACAATAGAAAGCATGCTATATCTTCTCTCCTTACAGAAGAAATTTGGGAGCATTTCAGGTTACAAAATTAATTTGTCAAAATCTTTACTGTTTCCTCTCAATGACTTGGCAAGGCTGGAGGAGTATGGTCATCTGCCCTTTAGGATTGAAAATGAAAAATGTACTTTCTTGGGTATTGATATTGCAGGCTCGGTTAAGACTTTTTTAACTACAATTACAAATCTATCTTGGAACATACCAAGAATGATCTAGATAGGTGGTCGAAGCTGCCTGTCACACTAGCAGGGCGGATAAACGCTGTGAAAATGACAATATTGCCCAGATATTTCAAATGATTCCGATTTTTCTCCCAAAATCATTTTTTGCCCAACTAGACTGCCTTATCTCTGCTTTTATATGGAATAAGAAGCATGCACGCACGAAGAAGGCAAACCTGGAGAGGGTCAAATCTGAAGGTGGTTTGGGTCTACCTAATTACCTATTTTATTACTGGGCAGCTAACATTGCTAAACTCACATACTGGATTACCACATTTGCAGACAAGGAGGGCCCAATATGGGCTACAATGGAGTTGGAGTCCACACTCCCAATCTCCCCAATCTCATTTTTAACTGCCCCCCTTCCATTGAATGTTAAAGTAAGTGAGTTTAACTCAAACTTAGTGGTCCAAAACTCAATTAAGATCCGGGGTCAATTTAGGAAACATATGAATCTGAAAAGCATATGCAGTTTTTCGCCAATAATGTCTAATCACCTTTTTTACACCATCCCGTGTGGACATGGCATTTGCTGTTTGGCATAGCAGTGGCTTGGTCTATTTTCAAGATCTTTTGGTGACGACAGTTTTGCATCCTTTACGCACTTGTGTAGGGAGCGCTACTGCGCTGGTAGCTCTGGGAGGGAAAAAAACATTTTTGATCGTTGGTGCTCATCCTAATTTTCGGCCTTGATGTAATAACATTCATAATTAAGTAAATGTAACACCCTTTTCACCCTAGTTACACACAATTTGCCCTGTATGATGGGCGCTGTAAGTGATTAAAGTGGGGGATGTTGGTTTATCAGGCGCCCGCAGCTCACAGCCGAAGTGCGAGTGAGCGTGGGAGCGAGCGAGGGAGAGAGAGAGGGCGCACCGGTACCGGCGCTGTTGTTATTAGCATCTGGTGCTAGCTGCGCTAACGGATATAAGAAGAAGATGTTTCTACAACAAGGGTGGAGGATAGCTCTCCTGTCAGACTGAGAGGCTCAGTGAGGTAAAGGACTCTGAGTGTTTAGATAGTTAACTTTAGTCTAAGTTATCTCAGTGGGTCTCAAACGTTTTGAGCACAATTTATGTAAACACATATTTCCAAGGCACTCCTTTATAATTATTGGGATAGACAGGTTTTAAATCATTTCAATGTATACTATAGGACAGTAAACCAAAAATATCGTTTAAAACGGAGGGATAAAAAAATATGCATAAATAAATAATTATTAACTAGGTAAAATAAGATATGAATGAACAACAAAAATAAAATAATAATTTATTTGTTATTGGCTGTGGGTTATTGGGTTATGTTCACATACTTATTTGATTATTAAAATGTAAACCGATCTTTTTCATATGGGTGTTTTAGAGTTGTACCCCCTAGATCAGGTCTCTAGTAATTGTGTGCTCAAAGTGCACCAGATTGAAGCATTTTACTTTAAAATGTGCAACTTTTTGTCATAAATGTTGGACATACTGTATTTGTGAAAAACTGAAAAATAAAGTTGATAAAAAAATAAAATAAAAGCACTTGACTTGAAGTGTCATATGTTTTACATGAGAGGTAAATCATTGGTGGCAGGAAATACACTGAAATCTTAATTTAGCAATTAAATATACATGTGAAGGGAGAAAAGTAACTCAAATGCAGTGAGGAAAGTCCAAATAGCTTCAGGATTAGGCAGAGACAGAAGGAGACAAAATACTTTCTCACTGTTAATGTAAATCCTCACTTAACAGAATTGCTACAGTAAATATCAACATGATTATTATCTATCAATCTAGTACATATTGAAATGAGATTTAAGAAACGTTATGAAAATATGTTCAGACAGCAGGAGGAGTGGAGGATGCTTTAGAGGAAGAGAGGACAGGAAGACATTGCCTGAACAGTCTCAGAGATAATTCTATTGTATCAGGCGAGATTCAAAGCAGATGTCTTGGTTCAGCCCAGGACTCGCTAATAGGAAAATCGAATTCAAACCCTCCCCAGATTACATTATAAATTCACTCCAGGCCATAAAGAAGAACCTTTCAATTCACAGGGTGTGTTAGACGGTGGAGATAATGTCCAGATGAAAAAGAGCTTTTCCCGGAAATGCGTAAATTATTCAAAAAAACATGCCAGTTTATTGTACTGAATGCTGTAACATTGGTTTAACTGGCTGAAATATGAGTGACAATAAAAATGTTTAATTGCTTATTTACACTACAATTGCACAGGTATATATTTTTGAAATGCTGTTTAAGAGTGATCCGTGGAGCAGCACAGTATCTCACTCTCACACACACATCGCAACATGGAAGCATGGTTAAAAAGCTATTGAATGGATATGCCCTGGCTTTTGTCCGAACCAGTCTGCATGCTAAGGGGATAAAAGGAGGCATCGAAAGCTTTTGATCGCACTGAAGGTCGTCTCATATGTTCTGGATGGCTATCCGCCTCTCTCAGAAAAATCTCAATGATCTGGGCAAGCTACAAGTCCTGTTCCTGACAACATAAGAGACTAATTTGAACTAGACACCTACGGCAAGTCAGACATCTTTAGGTAGCGACTTGGTGTACAAATATTGAGAATAATTGTTCAGGGGTTGGTGGAGACCAAAACACAGCAGAAATGGAGAGTAAATCTTGCGTTTACATTCGGCGTGGTGGCCAAAGAATACTCCGAATGCACGTCAATAGACCTCTTTTTGTGAACACTTTCATCCCATACATCACAACATTTGCCAAAAGTAAAAAAAAGTGAAATTACCAAATCTTTATCAATTTTAATTTGGTTCTTATAAATACGTAAACCAATACAAACATTGTATTGCTGCAAAAATGGAGAATGAAAAAAATATTCATCTGTTATCTGTACTGGATTACACAATGTCTACACAGGCTGCATAGCATGCAGAATAAATTAATGTAAATTAATAGCTGGGAGAAAAAAATCAAAAACAGTAACGCAATCTGAAAACATGCTAAGGATACAATATACAATATAAACATACTGTATGTTTGATCCTTTAATTGCTTATTTTCTTTTGATCTACTTCTAAGGAAGAAAGGGCCGGGCGATGATCCCAGATGGGCAAGACTATCTTATCAGGGATATATGGTGATTTGTGTACTTTGAAGTGATTGATCTAAACATAATCCCTATCGGAGGTCAGAAGAGGTAAAAAAATATGATTTGACCTTGAGCTTATTATTTCAGACTCTAGTGAAAACCTTCGAGTCCTCAAAGGTTTGAACTGATACAATTCATCTTTCTAGATTGTTATTACTTCATTTTTTGTTGGGTTTGAGTTGCCTGCTTTCAATGTATTTACATTTTATACTCTGGCCTTACCCTATGATCAGTGCATTACTTACATTGCATTACTCATGGCATCTTGCCCGCAGAACTGGATAACTTTGTGATGGAGGTTAGTCAAAGATTCTTAGGATTCCCAAACTTTATTGTGCACTATGTCAATTTATTTTAAACAACACTGTCCTGATTCATATGACACCTAACTGATGTGGACATTTAAAGGTACTCTATGGATTTTTTGGCCGATGTTGCTAGGAGCAATGGTTAAATAATAATTTCCTGTTTGGGTGGTATGGTGTATGTACGAGAATGAAAAAGCAGGTATCTGACTCCTTGCAAAATCTTGTCATCCAATGGCAGTTTCACATTATTCCATATTCAGGAACATGCAAGGAAATGCAAAGGATGGGAATAAAAAAAGAACTACTAATTAGGAAACATGGATTTAAACAATGAAGAATTCCCACAGAGACCAACAATGCATTGTTGTATTTCATTCTGAATGTTCACACTGTTTTTGTTTGTTTACAATAAAACTCCACGATGCGCCTTTAACAGCTTAAGACTGCTGCCACACGAGGACAATAACGGTCATATCTGCTACAGTTCACTATCAGATAGACGGTTCGGCCACACGAGGCCGACACGGAAACGCAGAAAACGATAACGATAACGGGTCCCAAGGTGGGTAGATCTGCGAACGAAATGCTCTGGGGGGGCAAACTGCTCCGTGTTTACGCCTATACGATCATTTCCTGATAACGATGACGCAATAGCCCCAGTGTTTCGAGCCAGGTCCCGGTATCTCGCAGGACAGTGCACCCAGCAGGAGCTTCCAGCTAGATTTGATCGATATGGACATAAACGCGAGTGAAGTCTAATCGGACAGGAGAGGAGACACGCAGCTCTGCATGATAACCTGCAGCTCCGCCCGCTGTGATGGAGCGATGAGCGGAACAAAACACACACTTCAAGTTAGACCATCACCCTTAGCTATTTTAATTACCTCTCAAACTACCTAAACTAGTTATAAATATGTTTATTTTTACTGTCGGGTAACTCATTACTGGATCAGCCAGCTGCATGAGACCACGGCTGCTGACGGGCTGTCAGGAGAGGGGGAGGAAAAGAGAGGCTCCGTCCTCCGTGTATTATTCTTATATTATTATATAGAGTCGTTATTCGTTTGTTTTAAAGCTCAATAAATAACAAAGAAGACCTTTGACCGGCACTTTTCTAATTTTGTCCGGAAGATTTAAACTTTAACGGACATGTTGACCGGCGAAACCCCACCGCTGCTGCTAAATCCAGCGCGGAGAATAAACAGAAGGGCAACCATGGCAACCATGCATGCGCGAGAAGTCTTCTTCGCTGCTTTTGGCGTATTTTGTGGCCAAACTACAGCGCCACTTATAGGCCTGGGATATGTACTACAGCGTCTTCAGCGCTTTCGAGCGGTCTCGTGCTGAAGTACAGCGCCACTTACAGGCCTGGCATATGTACTACAGTGTTTCGAGCGGTCTCGTGTGGACGGAAACGTTTCTGGTGCCTGTTGCGTGTGGACAGAAGACTTTTTTGATAACGATTGCGGTCCGTTATCGTTATCGTCCTCGTGTGGCAAGGGCTTTAGAGCCGAATATGCTCATGGTTTATTTCGGAATATTCATGATTATGTCCATTGAATTGCTCGTAATGTCCAATCATTGCACATTATGACCCATTATGTTGTTTTGAGAGTTGCAGTAACTGTAAACCATAGGCAATAATCAAAAGAGAAAGAGGGAGATTAAACAAAGCTTAAAAGAAGCGGAGCTGGAATGGAGGCAGGAGCCCCCTCATGCCTCTCTCATCTCTCAACATGAGTTAAGAGGATTCTTAAGTTCGACTGCCTCAGGGCGAAAACATTTCCTCTGGCGTTCTGTGGTGCATTGGGGTGGTAACAAAATACAGCTGAAGGTACTTTTTCCCATGACAACCACAGGAACTGAAGTTACCTACTGTAACTCCAGTTTCTATGAGTATAGGCGTAGCCCTCTAAGGCTCTCGCTATTGGGTAATCCCCTGCGCGCCCGCCAGAACTGAAAACACTTGTAGTCCACGCCCACCTGCGAGGTGGGCCCCGCCTTCGGACTCACTTCCGGTATAAATAGGAAGGAGGCCTGACAATCTGCTCCCACACAAACAGCTTTTCTTCAGCTATTCGTGGAGCCAGTGGGGCCCAGAACTTAGAGGGCTACGCCTATACTCATAGAAGCTGGAGTTACAGTTATCTAAGGCTACCGCTATTAGGTTAAGGGCGAAGCATGATATATTCTAAGCCCCACTGGGTCCGCCCGGTACCAGAAGCACAGACACACCTACTCAAATAATAACCCATGCCTATTGCGCCATGCGTAATGGCGCATCACCGTCCCTGGAAATATAGCATAAAAACATGAATATTCTCCATGAGGGGACGAAGGCTGGGAACAATACAAACCTGCCGCTGTGAAAAGTAGAGACGAAGGTCACACTTTGTCCAGCGGGAGAGAGGCGCACTGCTGGATCCCTGACATAACCCACTCTGACAAGACACTCCATACAGAGTGTGTCAGAGGGGAAAAAGGGAAAATCCCTCCCATAAGAGGGGAAAAGGGCCGCTCTCTGCGTGGCGACAGGCAGGAGAGGCGCACAGCTGGATCCCTGACGTCACTCACTCTGACAAGACACTCAGTACAGTACAGAGTGTGTCAGAGAGGAATGGGAGACATCCCTCAAAATAAAAATGAATAAACGAACAGGGGAAGACCAAGATGCAGCAGTGCAAATGTCTTCCTCTGACATTCCTCCGTGCAAGGCCGTAGATAATGAAATTCCTCTAGTGGAGTGCTTTCTGATGTTCTCCGGGGGATCCCTCCCCGAGGAGACATACGCCTGTGACACAGCCTCACACAGCCAGTGTGACAGGCGTTGTGCAGACAGAGGCAGCCCTAGTGAGCGCTCTCTGTAATGCACAAACAGGCGCTGGGAACGGCGCAAACAGTCGTGCGGTAACATAGCAAGCTAGCGTGCGCACGGGGCAGAGGAGATGAGATGCGGCTTCTTCCTCTGATGTGTGAGGAGGAGGAAAGAAGCCATCCAAAGTTATTACTCTCGACCTAAAGGAGCTTGTGATAACCTTTGGCATAAAAGCCTGGTTAGGGCGCAAAACAGCTGAGCTGCTATCTCCTTGGATCCGGGCATGACGGAGCCACAGAGAGGGCAGACAAATCACTCACCCTTTTTGCTGATGTCAGCGCTAAAAGTAATGCTACTTTGGCTGACAAAACCTTAAGGGGAACCTGATCTAAAGGTTCAAATGGGGCTTTACTCAGTGCACGTAACACCAAAGCCAAGTCCCTCTGAGGCGCCAGTGTGCGTGACACAGGTCTGAGTCTCCGTACTCCTCGTAGAAAACGGTTTGTCAGAGGGTGACTAAACACCGTTCTGACACCGAAAACTACGTGGCAAGACGAGATAGCAGCACCATATGTCTTGATCGTGCTGAAAAGCCAATTCCTGTCTGACAACAGCTGGAGGAACGACAGCACATGAGGCAGGGGACACGTAATGGGGCCCAGGCTGTTCTCTACACAGCAACGCTGGAACGCTGTCCACTTGGCTGTGTAAGACGCTCTGGCAGACGCGGCCCTGGCTCCCTGGATGGTACGTAACATCTTGAGAGAGGCGAAGCCCTTCTAAGTGTTCCTGTTCAGGGGCCATGCCCACAGTGCTGGCCTATCACTGGGTGGCTGCTGATCGCTCCCTCCGCCTGGGAGAGAGAGTCCCCGCACCACGGAATTTCCCACGGTCTGCCTGACAGCCCGCTCCCGTGCGCTCCGGGGCTATCAGGACCGCTGATAGCCGCTTCTCCCGCACTCGGTCCGGGAACCGAGGGGTCAGCGGAACTGGTGGGAAAACGTATAACAGCACCCTGGGCCACGGCCGATGTGCGAACGCGTCTATCCCCAGAGGTGGGTGATCCTGCGCTCTGCGAGCCCCTATGTTCAATTCGCCGGGAATATACATTGCTCTGATGGAGAGCAACGTGTGTGCGCGCCCAGAACAGCAGCCGTCTGGCTGCATTCAGAAGCTGCGCAGATCGTACTCCTCCCTAGCGATTGAGGTAGGCTGCCGTGGCCCTGTTGTCTGTGCGAATCAACACATGTTGATTGTACAGCAACGGGGCGAAGTGCTGGAATTATTTCCAAAACGGAGAGCAGCTCCAGCACATTTACTTCTGACGCACAGGGTCGATGCGCAGGCGAATGAACCACCTCTGGAGTCTCCTCCTGTGGAGGAGACTCCAGAGGTGGTTCATTTGCCTGCGCAACGGAGAGGGCTGTCACCACGCTGCGGAGGAGAGCTGTCAGTTTCTCCACTCTCTGCCGCGAGAGCCGCGCTCTCATGCTGGCTGAGTTGAATTGGTACGATATTCCCTGAAATGAGAAACACAGGAATTTCCTGTGTTTCGGGATGATGGGTACGTGGAAGTATGCATCCTTCAGGTCTATGGAAGTGAACCAGTCATCCTGGTGAACACATTCCAGCACCTGTTTGATCGTCAGCATGTGGAATACTGACATCGAGGATGGGTCTCATTCCCCCGGTCTTTTTCGGGATTTAGAAAATAACGGGAGTAAAACCCCTGATTTTCCTCCCTTTGAGGAACCCTGGAAATGGCCTTTTTCAACAGGAGTTCCTGCAGCTGTGAATGGAGCGCAAGACACTGTTCCTGGGATGACAGGATTGTTTCCTGTATCCCATGGAACTGCGGGGGGGGAGAGGCGAACTGCAGAGTGTACACTCTGCTGATCAGCCTGCTCATCCATCTGTCCATCGAACACACGCGCCGCCACTCTGAGTAATGCCCTGGGGACATGTGAGAAACAGCTGCAGCTGATGACATTCACATATACCCCCCCCCCCCCCAGCATGTAATTTCCTGCTCTGCTTCCTCGGAGGTTCTCGCGGAGGAGCAGACCGAGAGCGGGGGTGCTTTGATCCCCTCCGACTCGTCGCCGGGAGACCTTGTCTCTGAACCGGCGGAGGAGCGGAGACCTGGGACGGGGCCCCCGCAGCTGCCGAAGGGCGACCCTGACGTCGCTGCCGCTGCGGGAACTGGGGACGCTCGGCGGCTGAAGCCAGCTGACATGCCGTCTGATGTCGTCCGTCTGATGTCGTCCGTCTGAATGTCGTCCGCCTTCTGCTAGGCGGACTTCATCGACTCCACCATGGCCTGGAAAAAGAGGTCCAAACAGCCCGTCCGGACTGATTGGAGCCTCAAGCAGGACCTTCCTTGTAGATTCCAGCGCAATCCTCGCCGTGGAGACGGCGACGGATGCGCACAGGGTGAGTGCCGTGCTGGCAGCCTTGCGTATCTCCTCCGAAGCCTCGGAGGGCATGGAGGGCTGCTCTGATAGTCTCACTATGGAGTGAAACAGCAGAGCGATGTTGTTCGCCGCTGCAGATGCCTGGAAGGCACACTGGTGCATCCGGTCAGTCTGGCGGACGACAAACTGACCCCCGGGGGAGGACAGCAAGGGACGCCGTCCGGCGACCGTGTTGGCCTGCTTCACCCCGAAAAAAGCCGTCAGGTTCGGCTCCAGGGGAGGCGCAGTCGGAAAACCAACATCCGTCAAGCCCTCCACTTTAGCGAGGGGGACGAATGAGGACACCGGAGCCTTCAGGCTCCTAGGGGCCGCCAGACCGGGTCACTGCTGACGGTCTGTACCCGGGAGAAACACCGGCAAGAGAGCTCTCCTGAGCTGGGGGAACGAGGAGACCTCTCCAGGCGGCTGCCTTTTCGATGATCCTGCAGTTCCTATCGGCACCGGGCTCCATCTCTGTCTCCTCCGTCCGGGGGAGAAACAGCATGGGGGAACCACACGGTGATCCGTGGATGGAGGCGGGGTAGGAGTCGTCCGACTCCTGCCCAGCACTCGGATCCAGGAACTCAAGGGCTTGGTCCACGGAGTAGGACTCCTGGACTGGCCAATCATCCTCCTCGGCCGCAGTAGCGAGAGCGTCCGTTCTTCGCTGTCTGTCGGCCAGAGGGAGACGGGCACAATGAGCACATGACCATCGTGAGTGCTGGTCATAACTCATTATGAACCCCGTCTGGCATAAGGAGCAAACTCTAAAATAACCCTGTGTACTCATGTTTAGGGATCTTTTTTGAGGTGGCTCTTAAAAGAGCCTTTACTCTTTAGTGTCTCTACAGTGCTTCAATACCAGGGTGCTGAAGAAAAGAGGGAGCAGATTGTCGGGCCTCCTTCCTATTTATACCGGAAGTGAGTCCGAAGGTGGGGCCCACCTCGCAGGTGGGCGTGGACTACAAGTGTTTTCAGTGCTGCGCGGGCGCGCAGGGGATTACCCAATAGCGATAGCCTTAGAGGGCGAAGCCTATACGAAATAGAACTAAAAGGCAATACTATCTTCTTTATCCTCAGATTGACTCTTATGGTGCGTTCACATCGTATGTTACGCCAATAATTTGTTAAGATGCAGATATAGCTTTGAGATTAGCCTCCTGTTGTCACTGACTTGCTGACATTGTTAGAACAAAAGACAAACATTAGCTGTTGGCTGAGGGCAATAGTACCCAGAGCAGAGCTAATTGTGGACGAAGCAGCTATGCTAACTTAGCCTAGCCCTGATTCATCCGATTTTCATTCAGAAAACAAGCATTTTAAAAGTGTGTTGCTTGCCATCATGCAGACAGACCAGAAAAAGCATGAATTTGGAGTTCTTACTAATCGGCAGGGGCGTTTCCTGGACCTGGAAACATTCGGGGCTTAGCCCACAGTGGTGGCGCAATAGATTTTCTTTTGGGGGTGCTGTGGGGTAGCTTGACGTTTCATAGAGGGTGCTCAAACATGTAGGGTTTCCCATTAAGGTACCGGGCGCTACAGTGGAATTTTCTACTGCAACACTCCCCACACGCACATACACAGTACACCCATGACTGTTACAATGAAGGCTCGATAATCAGCTCACGGCATATAGGTGTAAGCAGGGGTAAAGTACTATTTTTATAAGTGGGGAGTGGACCTAACCTCAAATCTTCCCGGGGGAGCATGCCCCCGGGAAGATTTGTTTTAAAATATTGAATACTTTACTGGCATTGATCCGGACCTGTGATCTTGTATAAAATTCACAAGTGGACCTTTAATAAAAAAGTTTGAGTACCCCTGCACTACAGGGAAAGAAAAACCCCAAATGCTTATAGGGGCCTCTTTAAGTCCCCCCCCCCCCCCAAAAAAAAAAGTACTGAATATGTTTCAGCAGCTAAAGGTGCAGCACATTACTTTAATCACTATATTGCAGTGAAGCATCTGTAATACAACACAATATATAATAATACTCAGTATTAATATTTTTCTGTAATAATATTTTGTACATATAATATTAATATTTAAGTAACTTAAGTTATTTAATAGGTGTAGTGAAGTTGAAGTAGATAAAGTACAATATTTCCCTTTGAGAATAGACTTCTGTGATACTTAATTGTTAATGTACTTAGCAACATTCCAACACTGCCAACGCTGTAGAGTTGCTATGAAGATCAAACTACATTTTTAAATAGCTCAAAGTATTTTTATCTCCCATGCACACATACAAAAGAGAGCAAACAAGAAAAAGTAGTAAGAGTATCATTTGAGGCTTAAATCTGCTCTATTTCTGTAGGCCTGTGTCCATTGCTTATATCAAGCTACACAAGAACACAACTGGCGCAGGAAATTATTTATGCACTTAAATTGACAAGCAGGCAGTCCCACTAGGATTAGAGAACCGACTAGCTTCTCTCTCTTTCTCTCTCATTGGTTCATTTGAGTTCCTGTGAGAAGCTGCCACGCCAAGTTATGTTTAATACACAACAACAGAGTCTGCATGTTGAAGAGCACACCCGTCTCCTAATGCAGCCTCTCAGACTCTTTGCAATGCGGATGCTACCGTGAGGAATATTCTGAAGTCTCTCTGTGGCTCATCAAAGTTATATAGTGTTCAATCCTCCATCCTTAAATATTCAAACCACAATGAAAACTAAATGTACTGTGATTTCTCTTCTTTTAACCTTGCACTGTATTCATTTCAGCACAACCTGCTCAGTCTGAGAGGCTATTACTGCTGCCAATGCTAACAACCCAGCTCCTTTTTGTTTGTTTCAAGTAAATGCCTGGTTCTGCTCCTTTGAGAACTATTGATATCATGTAAAATGACTTCCTATACAGCAGAGGAAACTCGCAAGAAAGAACTACCAGACACCAGCAGGACAGCAATCTCTCTCAAAACTGTTGTAGTTATTTTACCCTTTATTGTGACCTAAAGAAACATACTCTGTGATAATAAACATTTTGATTATCAAGCTGGTTCAAGTTTTTTTCCAGGCATATTAAAAACAGCTGTTCTTGTTTCGTTAAAAATACCAGTTTGACTAGGGCACTCTGCTCTGATTGGTTAGCTGGCCTGCTCTGTTGTGATTGGTCAACCACTTAGACAGGTGTCGGAAATGTCCCGCCCCTTTTCACATACAATATTTTGGAGCGCTAGCCAATAGAATTGTTACGCAAGACGCACATAGTGAGATTGGTCAACAAGATTTTAGGTTTAGGGGCCTCACATATTTCACAAAAAGCCAGGGGGGACGAGTTTAAAATACATTGAAATGTACTAGGATGGGAGGGTCTTATGAAGTATACTATCAAGTGTCATGGAAAATGTAGGTTCAATCATTTTTGGAGCTTCACACATTGTAGTTTTTTTATACTGTGACACTGTTTGGTTAATGCAACAAAACATTTGTACAACCAGAGAAACGTGTATTTTCCTAATAAAAGGTTCCCATTGTTAAATGTTTTTTCAGTTTTTTTTAAATATCAAATAGCATAACAAATATGAAAATGACTCATATTGTTATTAGAAGTGTGTTGACCAATTACAATTATTTGTTTCATACCAGGAATTATGTCAGCAGGACTATGAGTATTATGATGTTTGGTCTGACTGATTAAATTCAGACTGATGGATGGTTAGTAAAGGTCCAAGGATCCTCTCAGACTACTTTATCTTCATTGTAAGAAACAAATTAACTTTTTTCCTTCTCTCCCCGTCTCGCATCCTGCTGTCAAATGCCAAGGCCTTCAAAGAGTCACTTGTTTGTACACAGAGAACCTCGACTCCTGTGAATACTCCTTCACTGTTCTCCACTTCAATCTCCTCTCTCCTTCCCCAAGCATCTGCCCTCTCTTCCTGTTCACTCTTCTCCCCTTGACCTGCATTCAAATTTTCCTTGCAGTACGTGACAGATGGATCAGATAATAGACAAAATGAAGGAATTCAGTAAATGCAGAAAGAATAAGCAAGAAGATACAAAAACTCATTTTTTCGATGTAGAACTGACACCTTTTCGAACCACTGACTATAATTGGAAATAATTGACTGAAAGGCTTTATAAAATGGAGATGACAAAAGTGTGTTTACAGACACATGCATGTATGCCCACACACAAATACACACACACACACACTCACACTAGGGCTGAACGATTAATTGATTTTAAATGGAAATCGCGATTTGAAATTATGCAATTATCAAATCGTTGACAGATTGATCCAATCACCTGCCAAGTATTTTTGAAATACTTTTCCAAATGGCTTCCAATGCAGCTTTCCTTGATGGTTTGGTGAACAAACCATCTGAGTCAGGTTAGTAATGCTCCATCACATGTTTTACATCTTTTACAGGGTGAATCTTAAACTGAAGCTTGACTTTAAAGCAACCCAACCGAAGTTTCATGTAAGTTTAGTTCTTTCACTCGTAGCTCGGGCTGCGGGGGTGCTAGAGACGGGAGCACGTTGATACGACCTTCCTAGCCGGAGATATGGCCGCATTTTACAATAAACTTCCGTTGGGTCGCTTAAAAACAAATATCGCAAATCGAATCGCAATCGCAATATCTGTCAGAAAAATTGCAATTCGATTATTTCCCCAAATCGTGCAGCCCTAACACACACACACACACACACGCACACGCACACGCACACACACACACTGTCAGGGGTTGAAGAAAAGTGTTTTTTTACATACACTATACAGACAAAAGTATTGGGACACTCCTCTTCATCATTGAATTCAGGTGTTTCATTCAGTCCCATTGCCACAGGTGTATAAAATCAAGCACCTAGCCATGCAGTCTGCCTTTACAAACATGTGTGAAAGAATGGGTTGTTCTAAAGCAGTGGTTCTCAACTGGTGGGACGCGACCCACTTTTGGGTTGCGGACCCATTTCGAGATGTGCGAGTGAACATTTTGTTAAAAAAAAAACATGAATTTCTACTTTTTTTTCCGGAAAAAGTCAAACTTAAATTTAGAAAGCCCGATTTTCTAACGCTGCGCATGCAGTAGGTGTTGGACTGGAAATGCCGGAGAACATAAACTGTTTTGAAAACTTCTGTGACGTAGTGATCATCTTCTCAATAAAACATCTTTGCTGATGTTTTTTCGAGTCTTCTGGCCAATCAGAATCAAGATAACGGCATGGTTTTGTTGCCGGAAGTCCTGATGGAGAAATAACTTTGCGGTAGAACTACTCTTTATACATCCATGGGGTCATATTCAGATAAAAATGAACATGTAATGAAATATGACCCCCGGTTTGATGACTGACAGGTCACAGAACAATGGGGGCTATCTACCCTTACCCACAAAGTAATTCACACAGACTCTCTCCTCTTTGCTCTTCTCTCTGTGAGGAGCAGCAGGTTCAGCTGTCAGAACAAAGTAAAAATAAAAAAATGGCATAAATTATTATTAAATATGTCAGGTAGTAATATATTTATTTATTTTCTTCTCAGAGTGTACTTATAAAATCCCCCCAGACCCCCCTACTGGGGTTGGGTTTTCAGTGAATTTGCAGGATTGGCTCCAAGTCTGCCTTTTTATTGAATACAAGTCAAGTGTGCCTTTTTATGTTATAGAGTTCAACTTTGATTCTAGAAACGTAATGACCATCATCAGATTAAACTTTCTTTAAAAGCATACTTTAGTTCTGTGAGGCGCATAGTGCGTAAAAGTGGCCAAAGCTCTGCTGACTCAATAACTGCAGAATTCCAGCTCTGGAATGAATATCAGCACCAAAACTGCCGGGAGCTTCATGGGTTTTCATGGGCGAGCAGCTGCATGCAAGCCTTACATCACAAAGCACAATGCCAAGCGTCGGATGGAGTGGTGTAAAGCACCAGTGGACTCTGGAGCAGTGGAAACGTGTTCTGTGGAGTGACCAATCACCAATCGTCTGATGGACGAGTCTTGATTTGGCGAATGCCAGGAGAACCTTACCTGCCTGACTGCATTGTGCCAACTGTAAAGTTTGGTGGAGGAGGGATAATGTTGCTATGGTTGTTTTTCTGGGGTTTGCATAGGCCCCTGAGTTCCAGTGAAGGAGATTCTTAATGCTTCATTTTACCAAGTCATTTTGGACAATTCCATGCTTCCAACTTTGTGGAAACAGTTTGGGGAAGGCCCTTTTCTTTTCCAGCATGACTGTGCCCCAGTGCACAAAGCAAGGTCCATAAAGGCATGGTTGGATGAGTTTGGTGTGGAATAACTTGACTGGCCCGCACAGAGCCCTGAACCCCACCCCACTGAACACCTTTGGGATGAACTAAAACGGAGAGCCAGCCTCTCGTCCAAGTGTCTGACCTCACAAATGCTCTTCTGGATGAATGGGCAAAAGTTCCCACAGACACACTCCAAAATCTTGTAGAAAGCCTTCCCAGAAGAGTGGAAGCTGTTATAGCCGCAATGGCAAGGCAAGGCAAGTTTATTTATATAGCACCTTTCAACACAAGGCAATTTCAAGTGCTTTACAAAAATGAAAGACATTAAGAAAATGGCATTTAAAGACAGTCATTAAAAAGCAAACATAATAAAATAAACATTAAAAGAAAAAATACATGGATAAAAGTTACAGTGCAGTTTAAGATATGAATATATCAATTAAAAGCAGCGGCAAAAATAAAAGTCTTCAGCCTGGATTTAAAAGTAGTGAGAGTTGCAGCGGACCTGCAGGTTTCTGGGAGTTTGTTCCAGATATTTGGAGCATAATAACTGAACGCTGCTTCTCCATGTTTAGTTCTGACTCTGGGGACAGAAAGCTGATCAGTCCCAGAAGACCTGAGAGATCTGGATGGTTCATAATTTAGCAGTAGGTCAGAAATGTAATTTCACTAGCAGGAACCACGCCAAAACAGTGTGATGTTTGTAGGTTTATTGCAGAAGTAACAAATGAATTGATATGAGGGGGGTGAAGGGATGTTCTGGTCTTGGAGGACGTGCTGTGGTCCGTGCAGTGGGAGACTCAGAGTGGGGGTTCCGTCTCCGGCATGATCTGCTTGGGCTGATTACGGGCCCCCAGACGATACCTAGAATTAAAATGTTTAAAATATACACAGTTTAAATATAAATGGTGACAGGCAGAGGATGTTGGGATGAAGGGACGTAGGGATGAGGGATGAAGGGATGTAGGGATGAGGGATGAAGGGATGTTGGGATGAGGGATGAAGGGGTGTAGGGATGTTGGGTTGAGGGAAGGGAGGGATGAATGGATGTAGGGGTGTATCGCTCAGTGTGAGGCGGAAGGGGAATTGTATGGGCAGAAGGGAGAGGGAGGGTGGGTTGAAAGAATGGAGACAAGCAGTGGCCGGAAGTTTGGCCGGATATAAATAGGGGTGGCCGTGGTTAGAGACGGGGTTTTAGGCGTCGCCATGCTCCTGAACCTATGTTAACAAGTTATACTTCATTTCACTAGCAGGAACCACGCCAAAACAGTGTGATGTTTGTAGGTTTATTGCAGAAGTAACAAATGAATTGATATGAGGGGGGTGAAGGGATGTTCTGGTCTGGGAGGACGTGCTGTAGTCCGTGCAGTGGGAGACTCAGAGTGGGGGTTCCGTCTCCGGCATGATCTGCTTAGGCTGATTACGGGCCCCCAAAAGAGTCAGATTAAATGGAGCTGAGTTGAGCGTGTGCCTGTCTGAGATCGTTAAGATTGTTGCAGATGTAGGTGTGGTAAGCTTGGGATGACCAGCGGCCCAGGACCTGGATGGTTTGATCAGAGATGCCCAGTCTCGCTGCTATGGACGCTGCGCCAATGCGGAAGGAATGGCTCGAGTAGTGTTCTGAGAATATCCCCGAAATACGCAGGATGTTGTGAAAGTGTTTCTGGAACCAGAAACTGTTGGGTTTAAGCACCCTTCAGTTGTTGAAGGTTCGAGCCCGCTCCGCGCTGTTCGTTTGATGAGTGGTCTGCTATAAAAAGGAAGGACTCAGACAGAGATATGAGATTAAACAATAAGCTGATTTAATGGTAGAAACAACAGTACAATATAACGAAGTACTTATATAACGAAGTACTTCGGGCCTCAGCTCTTCCACCGTGCGATGTACGTATCAGACAGTCAGACAGAACAGAGGCCGCGAGTGTACAGAATTCACAATATTTATCCCCACAAACGGAGAGGAGTTGTGTGGGAGGAGTTGTGTCGGTTGCTCCTCCCTAGGTGTTCATCCATTGGTGGACTCACTCCTGGGCGAGCCCTAGGCAGCGAATCAGAGTGAGTCAGCCATTGACGAGGTCTAAACAGCGAATCAGAGTGAGTCAGCCATAGTGTGGGAACTTTGGATCTCCTGCGCCGCCGATCAGTCCCAGGTCATCTTTTATGGCAGCCATAAAATAAACAATTCTGGGTCGCACGGGGGTGAGGTACCAATCCTTATCTTCGTTTATCCTCAGCACCTGGCCGTACCACTCCGCATCCCAATCTTTCTCTCAGTACAATCTCTGCATAGACTCAATGGTGTCAGTTTTATTACCTTTCTCCTACAACCCCCCCATGCTCCTATCCGGCCATTAAAAACCCGGGGGGGCCGACTGGATCCTCTACATTCCTAAGTCAACGCACACACAATTGACCACATCAAACAAACAAAATAAGAACACTTGGTCTAGTTTCATAAGTATACATTTTACACAGACAAAGTTATAATTATTAAAACAGGTTATATAGGATATACAGGTTACTTTAATCCCCCTTTTGATCTCACCTCCAGAGATCAATTCACACAAAGCATTCAAAACATAACCACTGTCATTCTTTTCTACTGCGTCTGTCCCACAATGAGCGGATACAAGGCACACAACAACAACCACATGTTACTAAAATGGCAATACAAGTAGCTATTGAAATCAAAAGAGACATTATTAAACCTTTCCATTGACCAAACATGTTTGTAAACCATTCCTCCAAGGGGTTGTGTATCCCTGATTGTTCATGCATAGTTATGGATAGTGTGCGAAAGCCTTCTAAAGCCTTTGTGACGGAACCGTCCGGAGCCGTATTGTTTGGAATGAAAGTACAACACATATCACCAAACATTGAACACACACCTCCTTTCTCAGCTAACAGCATGTCAAGGGCCATTCTATTCTGTTTCAGCCATAAGGGAAGTCGGCCCCAGCTGTTCAGCGAGTCCTTCTACAGTCCCTAGTGAGATTAGCTAAACGGAGCACATTGTAATGTACATAGTTGATCCTGTCTACATTATTCCATCACTACCTGCTTGGAAAGTGAAGGTTTGTTTAGGAGACATTTTGGTAACAACTACCTCATGTTTGGCCCGTTTGACCCTAGTTACGGACTCCTCTGGCGGGGGAATGGAGTCTGGGTGGTCAATGGAATCATTAAAACAAAAATAAAGGCAAGGGTGAACACACATTATTTCTGTTATTAATAATAGGAGATTTACTAGGACACAAGGAATTAACACCCAATCAAATAATAAGGCAATTCGCTAATGGGCCATATAACTAAGAATGGTGTTCAAGATACAAACAGTGTCCCAAGTAAAACCACGATTCCCACTAGCAGAGTACACCAACAAACAATAAGGAAGTGTAATCCACAGTCTGTCATTGTTGAGTACCTTTAATCAGTGGTCCGTGTTATTGTAATTAGGTTGAACACAATGCTAAAATCTCCTAAGGAGATTTTTAAAACTAGGGTGTAAAATAGTACCCTGTAATGGTAAATACTGTGCTCCCAGAACCTGTTAAATATAGTTCAGTAAAACCTGTTAAATAGAAGGTCTGGTGAGTGGGGAGACTTTCACTGCCCTTTAACTATAGGGATAACCTCTCGTTATATAACCTACTACTCTTATTAGAAAGAGGCCCTATAGGTGGGCATAAAAATGCTGCTACTTATTGGAAAGTGCCCCTAAAGGTGGGAGTAAAAAAGTCGGGTCCTATATGGAGTCGTGTGTTTCAGAGTAGACTCGTGTCCGCCTCCTCGCCGGCCGTAATCTCCTTTCCAAGATCGCCTGTTGTTACCTCTGTGTCTTTGTCCTTGTCATCTGTTGTGGGTCGTTGCTTCTGCTGGGCTGTCGTCGTCAGATGTGTCGTTCTCTCGTCCTGCTGCAGCGATGTCAGTTCTGATGTCGTCTAACGTCCTTGCTGGAGGTTTTCCAACGGCGCACTGGCTCCAATGATACCACGTTTCCCCCTTTCCTTCGAGGCGAACTGCATGTGATGTCCTCTGAGTCACTCTGTGCGGGCCGGTGAACCTTGGGTTGAGCCACTTCGGACGGATGACCTTCAGCCAGATGAATTCTGCGGTGTTAGCCTCGTGCTTCTCCGGTCCCCCTTTGGCGTCAGCCACCTGGGTGGAGAAATCTCATACCAAGCCCTTAAGTTGCTGGTAATATGGTTTGAGCTCATTTCCTCTACTTCTTTCCCTACTGCTAATGCTCCAGGACCCGGAAACTGATGGCCGTGGGTCAGCTCAAATGGGGAGAAACCTGTCCCTCAGTTAATGTGTTCATAAACAAAGTCCGACACCGGCTATATCAACCTGTTTCAGAGGAAGGTGGAGTCCCCTGTGCCGTCTTGACTTGCCGTGTCTTCTCTGTCAGAGGCAGAGGTTTCATCCTTTTTTTTTTTTTAGTCCTAAAAAATTTGACGCGTTTTGCAACAAAGTCAAGTATTTCTTCATCTGTAGGTGTATGTGTTGATACAGGTGTTCTTTTAATGTCATGAGGGGAACTGGGTGAGGGGGGGTTAGAGGTGGAGGGAAGCGTATAGGGAGGGGGTCGGGTCTTAAAGGGGTTGTATAAATCTGGATAGAGGAGGGGACCGCCCTCTGGGATGTCTGGGAGGGGCCCACCATATGGCTTCTCCTTCCTGACTGGCTCTATCACTTCTGTGGGAGGGGCTGGTGCAGGACTGGGTGGGGCTGCTATGGCGGGCAGATTTTTGGCGGGAGTTTTGCTCAGAGAGCAGGTTACTGCCACTCCATTCATAACTAAGGCTGCGTTATGGCCTATTCTCCTTAGCTTGTCAACTAGCTCCCTTTCTTTGTTAAGTTTAGAAGCCCTGTAAAACCTGCCTTCTGCTTGTTGAGAGTTTCTAATTTCTGAACCAACTGTCGCTCGTATGTATTGAGTGCTGTGGCTAGGAGACTTATTGCCTCGTCACCCTCTACTCTATTCTCTGCGATCATCTGATCGTGTAAGAAACGGAGATCGCTGCTCGCCTTTTTATGATCTCCGGGCTTAAGTCCGCTAAGTATCAATCTCTCTGCTTGTCCCCACTGTTCCCTTAAACTCCCCGGAACAGGGACTCCTAATTCTCTCTCTTCACGTTCAAATTCTCCTTCCATTTTGACTTCGTTCGTATCTGCTTCTCCTAAAGGTTTTAGTTTTTTATAAAAAATACCAGATATCTCTGCGTACTATAATTTACTAATTATTGTAGTTTTATTCCCACAGGTATACAGTCTGATAGTTTTCGGTGCGAGGTGTATTTCAACCCGTTGCGGAGACTCACAAGAGCGCTTCTCCTAAAGGTTTTAGTTTCTTATAAAAAATACCAGATATCCCTGCGTACTATAATTTACTAATTATTGTAGTTTTATTCCCACAGGTATACAGTCTGATAGTTTTCGTTGCGAGGTGTATTTCAACCAGTTACGGAGACTGCAAAAGAGCGCTTCTCCTAACGGTTTTAGTATATAAAAAACACCAAATATCTCTGCGTACTATAATTAACTAATTATTGTAGTTTTATTCCCACAGGTATACAGTCTGATAGTTTTCGTTGCGAGGTGTATTTCAACCAGTTACGGAGACTGCAAAAGAGCGCTTCTCCTAACGGTTTTAGTTTCTTATAAAAAACACCAGATATCCCTGCGTACTATAATTTACTAATTATTGTAGTTTTATTCCCACAGGTATACAGTCTGATAGTTTTCGGTGCGAGGTGTATTATAAGCGGCGCGTAAGGCTCAGGTTTGGGAAGGCTAAATAACTTGTTTTACCTGACGCTGCCTGCCTCCGGCGTCTATAGAAAAGAGATCAACTCAGTGAAAGCTGCGCCTGATCAGAGCTCATCTATCAAGTCATATTAAAGGATAAAGGAAATACAGTTTAAACTGCCGTATGAAGAGAAGACGCCGACGTGTCGCACTTATCATTCATATCACATCATCGATCATATAATATCATAATATATCATATATTTCCTTGTCTAAGTCAGCTTCTCGAGCCGTATCTGACCGTGCAACACTTACATTGTCACATACTGTATGCAGAAGTATTATTTTAAGCAACACATTAGGTTGACGAAACACTCAACTCAAATGTAATTAAAGTCAGATCCACTCGTGTCTTAGATGGGCAACAGTGATAACATAAAACTGTTGTACGCTTTCAAACACTCGGTAGTTTATTTATTTTTTAACCAGTTGCTCTATATTCACCTTGCAGGTGCAACTATGTGGCTTGTATCCTTTATTATATGTTTAAGTCATGGATGTTTAAAGTTCATATTTGTCTAATATTAATTTACTTTTCATTAATGAAGTATGACGCTGCGCTGTTAGTACACTTGTCCCTTTCACGTGAACGCGCTCTCAGCTGGAGAGAGAAACCCTGGCTCGATTTACCGAGTTGATAACCAGCGTCGTAGGACCGCTTAGCCGTTACGTTAAGCCCGCGCTGATTGGTCCAAATTGACCAATCCACAGACTTCCTCACACACACACACACTCAGTGCAGGCAGCTCTGCTGATTTCTCCTCCCTGGCTGCAGGCTGATAACAGCCAGTTGGCATCAAGGCGAAATTCTCTCTGCAGACCCATTCTCACAGCGCCTATCAACCTTTTTCTTACTCAATATCAAGCCACACTTAATCACACTCAAAATAAATATACCTAACGTAACCCCAGATCCGTCTAAGGGTTGCCTGTGTACTTAGTCGATGAGCCCCAACCCCAGAATTCGTCTAAGAATTACTGTGTGTGTCACCTTATTTCTCAGAGTATTTCAGCTGGACTTCCTTTAATTATTTTAAAACCACTGAAATCTCGGACGACGATTGCAGCTGGGGTTCCTTTACCAATTTATAACCACTGCAATCTCGTTACACAGTTAATCACACTCAAAATAAATATACCTAATGTAACCCCAGATCCGTCTAAGGATTGCCTGTGTACTTAGTCGATGAGCCCCAACCCCAGAATTCGTCTAAGAATTACTGTGTGTGTCACCTTATTTCTCAGAGTATTTCAGCTGGACTTCCTTTACAAATTTAAAACCACTGAAATCTCGGACGATGATTGCAGCTGGACTTCCTTTAACAATTTAAAACCACTGCAATCTCGTTACACAGTTTATATATTCCCCGTACAGTCTAGTTGACTTTTATAGTGCGATGTATATTTCAACAGATGGAGAGACTTCCAGAAGCGCTTCTACACCCCCTTTCGGCGATGTGGCTTTTGGCAAGGAGTCGAAACCCAGTCTACAGAATCTCTTTATCGTCACGTTTAGTCTTCTAGATTAACCCCACAGCAAGAGTTTGCGAGATCCGGTCATTTCAAATTGATTTTGAAAGTTGCGTTTCTCCTCTTGAAATACCCCACATATAACACAACTGCAGCTCCTCTTTGAGACTGGAAAGTGTTATTCTGTAGTACTGCTCTTTCTACCGTAAGACTAAAACACTGAAAATGCCGCTGACAACTCTAAAATTTTGTAGTATAGCCAATCACAGATTTTGATAATAACAGGTATCTGCTCACCTTTCTGTTGTGGGGCGCCCTGGTTTAGTTGTCAGAGGTATTCGAGGTGTCATCCCTGGACCGTTCGTCCGCTGGCTGCCGGTGTGCCTTCTATGAGACCCTACTCATCACGTCGGTCGGTCACCAAATTGTTGGGTTTAAGCACCCTTCAGTTGTTGAAGGTTCGAGCCCGCTCCGCGCTGTTCGTTTGATGAGTGGTCTGCTATAAAAAGGAAGGACTCAGACAGAGATATGAGATTAAACAATAAGCTGATTTAATGGTAGAAACAACAGTACAATATAACGAAGTACTTATATAACGAAGTACTTCGGGCCTCAGCTCTTCCACCGTGCGATGTACGTATCAGACAGTCAGACAGAACAGAGGCCGCGAGTGTACAGAATTCACAATATTTATCCCCACAAACGGAGAGGAGTTGTGTGGGAGGAGTTGTGTCGGTTGCTCCTCCCTAGGTGTTCATCCATTGGTGGACTCACTCCTGGGCGAGCCCTAGGCAGCGAATCAGAGTGAGTCAGCCATTGACGAGGTCTAAACAGCGAATCAGAGTGAGTCAGCCATAGGTGTGGGAACTTTGGATCTCCTGCGCCGCCGATCAGTCCCAGGTCATCTTTTATGGCAGCCATAAAATAAACAATTCTGGGTCGCACGGGGGTGAAGGTACCAATCCTTATCTTCGTTTATCCTCAGCACCTGGCCGTACCACTCCGCATCCCAATCTTTCTCTCAGTACAATCTCTGCATAGACTCAATGGTGTCAGTTTTATTACCTTTCTCCTACAACCCCCCCATGCTCCTATCCGGCCCATTAAAAACCCGGGGGGGGGCGACTGGATCCTCTACATTCCTAAGTCAACGCACACACAATTGACCACATCAAACAAAACAAAATAAGAACACTTGGTCTAGTTTCATAAGTATACATTTTACATAGACAAAGTTATAATTATTAAAACAGGTTATATAGGATATACAGGTTACTTTAAAACGTGTGGCCATTTTTCCTGTTTCGGTGAGAAAGAGTGGATGCTGAGGCGTTGCGTGGACAGCATACTTTGTGCTGAGGTATTTTGTTAGTGGCTCATATGGGCTGAGATAGGAGTTCAGGCGGAAGATGTAGATGGGGAAAGAAATTCCCAGCTGATCTGTTATACTCCTTCGAAGTGTGAATATGAGAGAGTCGTTTGTGTGGAGGGATATGTCGGATAGGCTGGGGTGATGATGAGGATTGTAGGCAGATGAAGTAGGTGCGAATTCGGAAGCCGAAGAATGCTAACAGAAACATGCATTCGAGGGTAAGGTCGACCATCGGTGATACGTTTTTCCGGTTCCGGCGCCGAGTGGCAGCCTGTTACAGCAGCTCTTACTCACACGGAGTAGTTTTCCTTATATTTACTTATTTAAACTATCTTATCTTTTTATTTTTATTGTATATACTTTTGTTTAACTTATACTTGCACTAAGGACGCCAAGCCCGTACTTTTTGCACTCTTTTTAATATTGTTTCTGTTCACTACCGTGTCCGGCGTTTCCTCGGGCAGTGAATGTCCCATTGTTTACACTCGGGATCAGCTACTAGCCTTCCGTAGCATGGCGATGCTAACCGGCGATAGACCCGCTGTTCCCCACGAGCTGAGGAGAAGGCGAAGAGGACGCCGTGCCGGGGAAAAGCTGCGAGCCAGGAGGAGAAGATACAGACCTGTCCTTCTATCTATCATCATGGGGAATGTTAGATTAGATCTCTCCCAAACAAGATGGACGAGATCGCGGCGCTGACCCGGCATGAGAGGGAGTATCGGGAGAGCAGCATCCTCGTGTTTACTGAGACGTGGCTAACGGAGCTAACCCCGGACACTAACGCTACACTGGATGGTTTTCATCTGCTGCGGGCGGATAGGACGAGAGAAAGCTGTAAGAGGAGGAGGGCTGGCTGTGTTTGTGAACGATAGATGGTGTAACCCAGGGCACATCACTATTAAAGAGCGAATCTGCAACAGGGACATAGAGCTAGCCGTTAGCATGAGGCCCCACTATTTACCTCGGGAATTCACGCATGTTATCGTGATAGCTGCATATATTCCCCCCTCTGCCAACGCTGAAGAGGCATGTGACGTCATCAGCTCTACTGTAAGCAGACTGCAAAAAAATAAAATAATTCCGAGAGAAGATCAAGAGTTTTTATCGCTTGAAATGACGAAAAGGAAAAAGGACAAGGACATCCCTCTGTTGGAGGGGCAAAGGAGTCTGGTGGGATTCTTTTCAGAGTATTGCTGATTGTTTCCCCGATATCGGCGGTGCCTGCCACAGGACAACACGGAACTTGCACGATTTGGACGCGATGAGCGGGGGGTGCTAGTGGAGCACGCGCGTGAACTGCGAGCGCCGGAGCCTCGCAGCGGCGAAACTGAGGCTCCGTGGTAAACTGTGGTAACATGAAGAGCCGTTTGGGAGCTTCTTAGAAAGCCGAGCCGAGCCAAATGATCCGTCTCACTAACGTAAAGAGATAGTATCTATAAGGGACGGCTCAATTCAATATTCAAGGAAAACGTTGTACCCACCAGGACTGTACGGTGTTTTCCCAACAATAAACCATGGATTACCCCTGAAATAAAGGCTCTCCTGAAGGTCAAAAGAGGGCCTTCAGATCTGTCAACAGAGAGGAGCTGAAGATTGTACAGAGGGAGCTGAGGTGGAAAATCAGAGAGGGGAAAAACAGCTGCCATCGGGGTAGATGACGCTGTCATCTACCTGCTGCAGAGGTCCCTCTCCCACCTGGAGAAGGCTGGGGGCACTCTGAGGATCATGTTCTTTGATTTCTCCAGTGCCTTCAACACCATCCAGCCCCCGCTCCTTGGGGACAAGCTGCAGCTCTCGGGGGTGGATCACCACCTCACCTCCTGGATCCTGGACTACCTCACCAACCGTCCACAGTATGAAGTTGGCCTCATCTCCAACAAGGACGACAGGGAGTACAGGGTGCTGACGCAGGACTTCATCCTCTGGTGCCAGAGGAACCACCTCCAGCTCAACGCAGGGAAGACCAAGGAGCTGGTGGTGGATTTCGGACGGCGCCAACACTCCCCCCCGACACCAGTGAACATCCAGGGAGTGGACATTGAGATTGTGAAATCTTACAAATACCTGGGTGTTCATCTGAACAATAAACTGGACTGGACTGATAATTCTGCTGCTCTGTACAAGAAGGGACAGAGCAGACTCTTTCTGCTGAGGAGACTGAGGTCTTTCGGGGTGCAGGGGGCACTCCTTCAGACATTTTATGACTCTGTTGTGGCATCAGCCATTTTCTATGGTGTGGCCTGCTGGGGCAGCAGCATCTCGGCTGCTGACAGGAAGAGACTGAACAGACTGGTAAGGAAGGCCAGCTCTGTCCTGGGGAGTCCTCTGGACACTGTGGAGGTGGTGGGAGACAGGAGAATGGCAGCCAAGCTGTCCTCCCTGCTGGACAATGTGTCCCACCCGCTCCAGGACACCCTGTCCTCACTGTGCAGCTCCTTCAGCGACAGACCCCCCCCCCCCCCACACACACACACAACAACACAGACTATAACACCCCTTGCTGTTAAATACCAACCAACTACGTGCAATATGTGCTATATGTGCAATATATATATATATGCCGTTAATAACTGTGTAATATATACCTGGCTGCTAAAATCCTTAGAACTGTTACAAGATGTGTATTTTGTAAATTGTGTAACTTGCTGCTGTTAAATACCCATCCAACTATTAGCTATATGTGCTATATATATATATATATATATATATATATATATATATATATATATATATATATATATATATATATATATATGCCGTTAATAACTGTAATATACACCTGGCTGCTAAATCCTAAGAACTGTTACAGAATGTGTATTTTGAAAATTATGTAACTCTTTTATTTTTTATTACATCATAACTTAGTACTTTAATGCATGTAACATATGTAACATTAAGCTGTCTGTGGCTCTTTTTCTGCTGTAACTATGTCAATTTCCCCTCTGTGGGACTAATAAAGGTATTCTGATTCTGATAAGCATCCTGAGCGTAGGGAACGGATGCAGAGGCTGAGAAGGTCGGGGTGAGTGGCAGTCGTTTGGCTTTGAGGGAGGGTTCCTGTTTACGCAAGCCTTTGATCAGCATTGTGACGTGGCTATGGGACGTGGAAGGACATTTTATGAAGAAGTTAATTCCGGCCAAGTAGGTCTGAATGGTGGAGGTCCGGCATTTAGGGATGGAATGAGCGTGGGTAATGAAATAGCAGATAGATATGACGTCCAGAGTGGGGAATGGTAGCTGGTATGTGCCGTGATATGCCTCAAAGCAATTCCAGACGGTAAGGTAGGCTGACAAGGTGCTTGGGGCAAGGCTGTTAGCGTGAGAGAGTAGTTCCAGTTGTGGGCTTAATTGAATGTGGTTGCTGAAAACGGTGGGACTGGTATGGGATGGAGATCCGACTCTGGGGCCAAGTTTCTGAATTTCTGAAATTGGAAACGAGACAAAGAATCAGCGATGCTATTCTGGTGACCTGGAATGTGTGCTGCTTTGAGGATGAACTGGTGTTGAGCAGAGATTAAAGTGAGTACGCAGGAACTGCATGATGGCTAGGGAGCGAGATCGGCCTTTGTTAAGAAGCCCTCAGACGCTGTTTTCGAGAAGTTTCGTGTCTTGCGCCAGCAGATTCGACACGGGAGAAGGGCGATAAACTGAGGAGGCTGGCTGGATGGGTGGTGTTGCTGTGGCTAGAGTGTAGTTGGTTGCACAAGGAGGAAAAACATTTGGGTGTTGGGGAAGGGATGGGGTAGGGATGGGGGGGAAAGGATAGACCAGTTTGAAAAGAAGGTGCTGGGTGAGAGTCAGCTATTGGGTTAGCATGAAGCATGGCCCCTTGGGTTACTGGGTGAGGCGCTGTTGCTACGAAGTTAGCTGCTACAGGAGGAAGGTAAGCAGAAGCTGGGTTGCTGTGGACTGCTGAAGGTAGAGAAGAAGAAGGGATGGAGGGATGAAGGGATGTATGTGCAAGGGGATTTTGTGAGGCCTGTGAGCACAGGGATGAGAGAAAGGTTGACATGAGCTGCGACATGTCAGACACAGAGAGAGCAGGCACAGAGGGTAATACTACCTGGCCCCCACCAGGGGATGCTGGTGAGTCAGGCTGTGTCCGTGGAGGAGAACGGAGGCCTGTGACGTCACGACTCGTGGCGCGCGCGGTGGTTGACTCTGGAGCAGGAAGAGCTGTAGGTCTTGTTGTTCTTAAAAGCCATTCTTAAAATGTATAAACAAACAATAGTTTTAATATTTAATTGAGTGAAAAATAGAAAGAAAATAATTGAGAGAAGAGAAAGCATAACAGAAATATTGTTTAAATAAATGTGAACAAAGGTTCATATATATTCATAAAAATAACATGAAGTAACGGCACTACACTTGTGTTGGCTGTTAAACTGAGACAAATCACGTAATTCATGTCTCAGCTGTGACTGAATGGAAATGACAATAAATAAAAATGTAAAACGAAAAAAGCTGTTCCTGCTGACAGACATTAAATCTGTCTCTCTTTTAATTTTATTGTGTTCATAATAAAAAATGAATTGGAGATCATGAAAAATGTTTCCAATAAATTAATAAAATGATTTGTGTCCACTTTGTTGTTCAGATATATCACATATTTGTAACTAGATGATACATGAATTGAAACAAAACACTGTATTAACTGAGGAGTGACTCCCGTGAGTTTAATGTGTTATCTATGGCAAAGCCGATTTAGCTTGTATTAATTTCTGGAGGATATCAAAAAATCTATTCTTACTAGTAAGAATGCAAATTCTTGATATCAAAAATTCAATTCTTACTAGTAATAATGTTTATTTCTGATATCAACATTTTTATTTTAACTAGTCAGAATGCAAATTCTTGATATCAGAAATTCAATTTCGGAGCGAGGAAATGACAAATAAGTAACTTGAGATCGACCCCAGGAGACTACAGGCCTGTAGCTCTGACGTCACAAGTCATCAAAATCTTCAAAATAAAACAGGAAACCCAAAAACCATGAGCATGGCAGTCTCAGCAGGTATCCTAATGGGAAGCTATATCATTTTATGTGTATTGGGCACTTTGGCACAGTTGTTGGTCACACAAGTACGCTGTTGAATTGCACAGCTGCCACTAACATAATGTGGGACCATATGGGATCCACTCTGTTGGATGTTTAGGTCCAGCAAGCAACACAATTCAACTATAGAAATCCACACAGATGCTACAATAGAGTGGTGCAGTGTTGACGTGTTTCTGTAGGCTAAACCAGGAGTTAGCATAGTAGGACTCCCTCGACAAAATAAGATCTGTGGCAAACACATGTTTATGATACTTAAACATTTTGTTAAGAAGGATAATCTCCTCATATTAAAACCACTTTTTTGCGTAAATGCAATTGCAAGAAGTAAATATTAGCTTACATAATGTTATAAACGGACTTCATTATGGACACATGACTTCACGTAACCACCGCTAAGCTTAAGGCGGCTAATGTTTGGCACAATAATGTTAAGTTAAGTTGTCTATCTTAGAAACTTGTTAGCAACTGCTGTTTTTAAGACACATAGAAACAACAGACGTTAACGGTAATTTTAATGTCTGTTGTGCGGTAATTTTTCCTGTCGTAGGTCAAAACGTTAAAATCTCTTTAGCTTGTGTTGAACACAGACCTTTTTTCAGGCTTCTTATTAAAAACAGATCCTAAAACCCAGTGACTTCTAAACAAAGGAACCCAGAAATGCTAAAATGCTGACTAATTTCCTGGTATAGGACTCATTCCTGCACCACAAAGTACTTTTGTGTTTTATTGTAAATGTGCATTAAGTTATATGTGAAGAACCTTGGCCTCAGTTACAGGTTACTACAACCTCTGTTACTGTTGGTTGACATTCCTTTGGTTTCCTATGGTTTAGAGCAGGGGTAGCCAACACGGTGCCCGCGGGCACTTAGTCGCCCGCAGGGGCAACGTGAGTCGCCCGCGGGGCATGTTCTAAAAATAGCTCGCCAAGCAAATCCAAAATGTATAAGATACACAAAACAAAAAAGGAAATGTAATTAAAAGAATCCACCCTATGCATAAACGAAACTCAATCATAGCGAACTCTATCTACTTACTACAACTCTATATCTATCTAACACCCCTCCTCCCCCCACCCCCACAATGAATATCGACCAATCACGTTCTTGCTTGATTTGCGGGACCAGCGTTGCCGTCTGGAAGAAAAGCAATGTGGAGCGGCACCTCACCGTGCCAGCCTATACAGCACATGAGGACTGGGGACAGGGGGGACATGTCCCCCCCCACTTTTAGAAATCCCGTTTGTGTCCCCCCACTTTACAAATATGTTTATTATTATTTTTTAACGCAAGCCGTCATCGCCACGGAGGAGCACACAGCCTCTGTGAGCGAGCGAGAGAGAGAGAGAGGGAGGGAGAGAAAGAAAGAGAGAGAGAATACCTTTATCTATTTAATATAGATAAAGTAAGAAATCATTCCAATGTGTACTATAGGACAGTAAACAGTTTCAAAGGGGAGTGATTAGTAAAACATGCATAAATAAAAAGAAAGAATGCTATAGGTAACATAAGATAAGAATAAACAAGTTTAAATGATTTGTTATTGGTTGTGATCATATTCTAAAGATGTTTGGATCATTGAAAAGTATACAGCTCCCTTTCATCTGAGTGTTGAGAGCTGTATCCATCAATTCATGTTGTGCTCAAAGTGCTCCAGATTGATGCATTTAACTTCAACATTTAAAAAAACATCTTCCCGGGGTGCATGCCCCCGGACCCCCCTAGAGGATGTGAGGTCCCCCCTGGAGGAGGTGTGGACCCCTAGAGGAGGTGAGGTCCACCCCCAAATAAAGCAGGTTAAAATAATTAAATTGAATACATGTTATTTTAGTAAACACTGAAAACGGGTCCCACAGACCCAAACAGCACACAAAGGTTAAAGGTAAGCATATAATAATGTTAAAATGTGCTAAATATATACACTGCAAAAAACAAAAAATAGAGGAGTAAAAGTAGCCCCCGACTTGTTTTATTTTGTGAAAGTAGCCCTCACCCTAAAAAAGGTTGGAGACCCCTGGTTTAGAGTCAGACATCTCCAGACATCTCCACCATAAAGTTAATTATGAATTCAGTGGTATAGTAGGTAGGTAAAAACCTACCAGCAGATATATACAAATTCAGTTTTGTGCTACTGGATAGTGAAAACCACAGCGATTAGCCCTCTAACCTCCGATAGAAGTTTATACATGGATGCTGCTTTTTGAGAAGTGCTGAAGAACAGAGGAACTGGTGTGGAGGCTGAACAGACGCCCCCTGTTCCTCTGAGGCAGCTGGGCTGGCTCAAAGCCTCGCCGAATCCTCCCGAATAATACTAAATCAAACCCAACCACATCCAAAAGACAGGCAGATGGACAGATACACCTCAGGGTGGCACACAGAAGTGCTAATGTGTCCTCAAATGGAGAGTCTGTCAGTTATACACATTTGAAATGAAAAAATAATCATGCACATGTGTACAGAGATGGAAACAAACACCAAGGCAGAGGCGCCCCCCCACACACTCCCACACACACATAAATGAAACTGTTGAACAGAACATCATCATGCACAGAACTTGGAATCAGTCCTTAAATCGGGAAATTACTTAGCATTTTATCTCTTTGGTTCCCTTGTCTCAAAGTCAATGTTTTTTTAAACGTGTTTTTAGTAAGATGCCTGAAATAAGGTGAAGAGATTTTCATGTTTTGTTCTATGACATCCAATGATGAAATTCTGGTGAAATTCTACACAGCTTCTATAGGCCTATGTCATAAAAAAAGGCAGTTGCTAAAAAGTACTAAATGACACTACTTAATGCCATCAAGACAAATATTAGCCACCTGTAGCTTAGCAGTGGTGATGCGAAGCCATGCGACCGTGACGTACTTTATAGCCTATTGTTAGCTTTTTACTTCTGGCGATTGCATTGACTCGTTAAAAATCACAAAGTGGTGTTAATATATGGAGATTATTCTGCTGAACAAAACTAGTTAAGTATCATAAATGTGTGTTTGCCACAGAGCTTATTTTCTGCAGTATACAAAAATTCAATAGAAAAAACCCATTGTTTTTTGTCGAGTGAGCCCTTGTTATGCTAATGTGACAGGTGTGTATGGTGCATTGATAGCCTGCTGCTAGTAACGGAGAGAAAGTTCATTGCTCGTTGTTAAAGTATTTGTTAAGGGGGAAATGATTAGGCCTATATATATAAATGGTAATGTAGTTTAATTGTAGGATGTTTGGAAAGGATGAGAAGGTATTCTGTCTGTGCTTGTTTGTGTTCGTTTTGGAGACGTGTGATCTGTTAAACTGTGATCGACTAGATGGCCTTGATCTGGGAGACGGAGATCGATTGCTTTTGTCTCCGCCCACATATCTGGGGGGTTTCGCAGCACTTTCCTCTAGTGATGGGAATTACGGCTCTTTGAAGGGAGCCGGATCTTATGGCTCCGTTCCTTTGCGAGAGCCGTTCAAAAGAGCCAGGTTTTTTTTTAAGGGGGAGGGGTTACTAGGTTTATCTGCGAAATATACCTTTTATAATTCAATCAAATTTAGCCCTGTTTTGACTAATGATTTATATGTGTACACATATATCACTTTAAATTATTCAATACATCCTTTGTACTTAAGTATTCAAAATTAAACATTTAATTTGTAATATAAATGATTTGCTGTGGCCCATTGTTTTCATTGCATTTACAGACCCTTGTAACTCTCTGATTGTAGAACCACGCTAAAAAAAAGCAGATAGCAACACCTATACAAACTGACAACAAATCTTTGCTGAGCCTAAAAATAATCATAAATAAATAACATAATGAAAATAAATATATTGCAATGCTCAAAACAGCAGCGTCCAAAGGTCTCTAATCCTTGGATATTACATGTCACTGCATGCATGCACAGAGCACCCGTAGCTCGGAGATCATCATCTCTTTGAGCCGACTCGTTCGGGACCGACACATCACTACTTTCCTCACTCGAGTAAAGTACCGGCAAGTGAAACCTAACTTTGACTCTTGTCATAATTCAGGTATGTAGATTATACTAAAACGTAGCGAATCGGGCCAAACTATAACATATCATGTGCAAAGAGTGTTTTAAAGCGATTGTGTGAAATATTGAGTGTGTTATTAGGCTACTAACAACTTTTATTACACGGCTTAGTTGAATACTCGATTCTGATTGTAAATTCTTAACATGTGACACGTTGTTAATACAGTACAGACTAGGGGTGTAACGGTTCACATAATTCACGGTTCGGTACGTACCTCGGTTTGGGGGTCACGGTTCGGTACGGGTTCGGTACAACAAGAAAAAGCAAAAAAAAGGTCCCAAATGCATAATTCCAGGTTTCTTATTTATTTTGAACAGTAGTGCAAGTTTCAGTTTAAAAATAAGGAACTTTAACATTTTGAATAATTAACTGTATTACAGTTAAAAACAAACCACAAACAGCACCACACACACTCAGATGGTCATATTATCTATATATAATGGCTGATGCCAAACAAAAAGGTTCAGTAAGCTGTAAAACTAAAAAGAATGTCTTGAAAATATTACAAAATAAATAATATAATAGTGTTTCAATCACTTTCAATAAAAGCCGGGGTCCTCTACTATTGCATAAGGGCGCAGCATAGCCGTTCAAATAAATATGCCAATAGCTTCCGTTATTTATTTTTGGTCTCTCGGCTTTCATGTCTATTGACTTCTTAAAAACAGCGGGGATAGAATGTTGAACTGCTGTTGTCTTTTGCCGGGCTCCGGTGATTGGCAAATCTGGGTGATGCCTTCTGATATGATTTAGCATGTTTGGCGTGTGTTACCATTAGCGTACCGCACACACCGTCCTCGTCCAATCCACCACTCGCACTCCATCGTTGTTGTAGTCCACAGGGAACCCAAAATGTTCCCACACAGCTGATTTAAAAGAAGCAGGTGGGTCTTCTAGCTCCTGTGTGTTATCTGAACTCGCAATACTAACTTTTCTCCTTCTTGTATTTTGTTCGTTCTATTTCGTATATGGCTTCGCCCTCTAAGGCTATCGCTATTGGGTAATCCCCTGCGCGCCCGCGCAGCACTGAAACACTTGTAGTCCACGCCCACCCGCAAGGTGGGCCCCACCCTCGGGCTCCCTTCCGGTATAAATAGGAAGGAGGCCCGACAATCTGCTCCCTCTTTTTCTTCAGCACCCCGTAAAATACTGAAGCACAAGAGACACTTCGATTAGCAAACATGAGTACCAACTGTGTGAGAGATTGTCCCTCATGTGGCTTTGGTATATCATGAGCTACGACCAGCACACGTCATGCGAATCCTGCCTGGGGTCAGAGCACGCGTACGAGGCTCTCAGCCAGCAGGTCGCATGCACCCACTGTGCCCGTCTCCCCTCGGACGACAGGAAGCGCAGAGCGGACGCTCTCGCTGCTGCGGCCGAGGAGGACGATTGGCCCGTCCAGGCTTTCGAGCCTGTGGGCGGCAGCCTCATGTCCCTGGAGCCGAGTGCCGGGCAGGAGTCGGACGACTCCTACCCCACCTCCCTCCACGGTTCACCGTGCGGTTCTCCCCTCCCTCTTCTCCCCCGGACGGGGGAGACAGAGTCGGAGCAGGGTGCCGGCTTGACGGCCGAGCACGCGGCCCCCTTCTCCGTCATCACGCTGCCGGCGATAGGTGGCATCCTGGGGGAACTGCCGGAGATCATATGCAAGGCGGCCGCCTGCAGAGGTCTCCCCGTTCCCCTAGCTCAGGGGGTGCAGACGGTCAGGAGTGATCCGATCTGGCCACGCTTTCCCGCCATCAGGAGGTAAGTATGTCGCCCGCCAGGCCGACCGGGTGCACCAGTGTGCCTTTCAGGTGTCGGCGGCGGCGAACAACATCGCGCTGCTCTCCAACTCGGTGGTGACGCTGGTGGAGCGGTCCACCACCTTGGCCGCGGTGGAGATCAGCAAGGCGGCCAGCACGGCACTCACACTGTGCGCGTCCGTTGCTGTCTCCCAGGCAAGGATCGCCGCGTGGGTGACGCAGATTCAGCGCCACCTCTGGCTGCAACAGGCGTCTGTTACGGAGACGGCCAGGAAGGTGCTACTGGACGCTCCAATCAGCCCGGACGGGCTGTTCGGACCCCAGTTCCACGCCATGGTGGAGTCCATGAAGGCGGCTGCAGAACAGGCGGACGACATCCGCCAGCACGTTAGCTGGCTCCAGCCTGCGGGGCGGCCACAGCGGCACCAACGCCCGCAGCAGCCGCAGCAGCCAGCAGCAGCGTCCAACCCGGCCACAGCGGCAGGCGGAGAGACGCACACAGCAACCGCAGCCGCGGCGTCAGGCTCGCCCGTCGGCGGCGGCAGGGGCTCCGCCCCGCGTCTCCGCTCCCCCGCCACCCCAGAGACAGAGGGGTCTTCCGGCGGTGAGTCAACGGGGAGTGAGGCACTCCTGCTCCTGGTCTGCTCCGCGAGAGCCTCCGAGGAAGCAAAGCCGCTTCTGACGTGTTGGGGGGGGTTGTGAGATAAATGAAATGGGTTCATTTTCCAACTTGTTGTCTGAGGCATCAGTATCAAGTGTTTCTCACATATCCCCCACTCTACCAGCTGCCTATAACCTATCGGTTAGTAGCCAGCAGGGCTCGTTGAAAAAACCTGCAGTTTTTAATCTATCGGTTAATAAACTGCAGAGTTCGCTAACTAAGCCAGCTGCCACCAATCTGTTGATTAGTAGGCAGCAGGGCTCGCTGCAGAAGTCTGCTGGTTTTAACCTATCGGTTAATAAACCGCAGAGCTCGCGGCATTCCTCTGTCCGAGATACGCCTCCTACACACGGTCATAATAAGCCCATGAGAGCAGTTATGACGCCTCATGTGGACGTCACTGCACACACCCCACTCATCCCCTGAGTGTGTACACACCTCATGATGAGAGCCGGAGTGAAACGCAGCGTGTGGAGGCTCCCTCACAGCCCTTTCGCTCTAGGCCCACCTTGGGTTGCCTCACGGGCAGCGGCGGCGAGGGCTCTGACGTGGCTCGTCGCCATGACGACCACAACACATCTCGAGCATGTGCGCCCGCTCTCAGAGTGTTTCTCAGAGTGGCAGCGCGTGTGTCTGATGGACAGACGGATGAGCAGGCTGATCAGCAGAGGGTGCACCCTGCAGTTCGCCTCTCCCCCCCACAGTTCAAGGGGATACAGGAAACACTCCTGTCATCCCAGGAACAGTGTCTTGCGCTCCAGTCAGAGCTGCGGGAACTCCTGTTGAAAGAGACTATTTCCAGGGTTCCTCAAGGGGAAGAAAATCAGGGGTATTACTCCCGCTATTTTCTTATCCCGAAAAAGACAGGGGGAGTGAGACCCATCCTCGATCGGTCAGTTTTCAACAAGGCAATAATGTGGCCCCTGAACGGAACATTTAGAGGGGCTGGGCCTCTCTCAAGATGTTGTACGTACCATTTAGGGAGCCAGGGCAGCGTCTACCAGAGCGTCCTATACACAGCCAAGTGGACAGCTTTCCAGCGTTGGTGTGTGGCGAAAAGCCTGGACCCCATTACGTGCCCCCTGCCTCACGTGCTGTCATTCCTCCAGCTGTTGCTGGACAGGAATTTGGCCTTCAACACAATCAAGGTATATGCTGCTGCCATATCATCTTGTCACGTAGGTTTCGGGGTCGGGACGGTGTTTAGTCACCCCCTGACGAAACGTTTTCTGCGAGGAGTACGGAGACTCAGACCTGTGTCACGCGCACTGGCGCCTCAGTGGGATTTGGCTTTAGTGTTACGCGCACTAAGCAAAGCCCCATTTGAACCGTTAGCTCAGGTTCCCCTTAAACTGTTATCAGCCAAAGTAGTACTACTTTTGGCTCTAACATCAGCGAAAAGGGTGAGTGATTTGTCTGCTCTCTCTGTGGCTCCGTCATGCCTCCGGATCCAAGGAGTGGCAGTTCAGCTGTTTTACGCCCTAACCCGGCTTTTATGCCAAAGGTCATCACAAGCTCTTTTAAGTCAAGAGTGATCACCCTGGATGGCTTCTTTCCCCCTCCTCACAAGTCGGAGGAAGAAGCCACGTCTCATCTCCTCTGTCCGGTGCGCGCGCTGGCCTGCTATGTGGCGCGCACGGCTGCCTTGCGCCGTTCTCAGCGCCTGTTTGTGCATTACAGAGAGCGCACGATCGGGCAGCCTCTGTCTGCACAACGGCTGTCACACTGGCTGTGTGAGGCTGTGTCACAGGCATATGTCTCCTCTGGGGCGGATCCCCCGGAGAACATCAGTGCGCACTCCACCAGAGGAATTTCCTCCTCCACGGCTTTGCACGGAGGAATGTCAGTGGAAGACATTTGCACTGCTGCATCTTGGTCTTCCCCCTGTTCATTTATTCAATTTATTTGAGGGATGTCTCCCATTCCTCTCTGACACACCCTGTGCTGAGTGTCCTGTCAGAGTGAGTGACGTCAGGGATCCAGCTGTGCGCCTCTCTCCTGCCTCTCGGCACACGAAGAGCGGCCCTTTTCCCCTCTTATGAGAGGGATGTTTCCTTGTTTCCTCTGACACATTTTGTACGGAGTGTCTTGTCAGAGTGAGTGATGTCAGGGATCCAGCTGTGCGCTCTCCTGTCTACACGCAGAGAGCTGCCCGTGTTCCCCCTCTTTTTGTCGCTGGGCAAAGTGTGACCTTCGTCTCTACTTATCACAGCGGCGGGTATGTATTGTTCCCAGCCTGCGTCCCCTCATGGTAAATATTCATGTTATGCTATATTCCAGGGACTGTGATGCGCCATTCGCATGCGCATGCATGGCGCAATAGGCATGGGTTATTATCTGAGCAGGTGTGTCTGTGCTTCCAGTACCGGGGGGACCCAGTGGGGCGCAGACTACATCTTGCTTCGCCCTTAACCCAATAGCGATAGCCTTAGAGGGCGAAGCCATATACGAAATAGAACTGAAGTTACCTACTGTAACTCCAGCTTCTATGAGTATTGGCGTAGCCCTCTAAGTTCTGGGCCCCACTGGCTCCACGAATAGCTGAAGAAAAGTTGTTTGTGTGGGAGCAGATTGTCGGGCCTCCTTCCTATTTATACCGGAAGGGAGCCCGAGGGTGGGGCCCACCTTGCGGGTGGGCGTGGACTACAAGTGTTTCAGTGCTGCGCGGGCGCGCAGGGGATTACCCAATAGCGATAGCCTTAGAGGGCTACGCCAATACTCATAGAAGCTGGAGTTACAGTAGGTAACTTCAGTTTTGTTGTGTTTTCTTCTTCTTCTTAATTTGTTGTTTAAGGGCGGCTGGCTCAATTTTAGGCGCAATACCGCCCCCTGGATTATATATAGTGTAGTGGATACTGCCCTGAATGACAGACTTTTTTCCCACTCATAAAAAAAAGGCTTATTCGTCGTGTGACTGCATGCACCGAACCGTGACGTCCGAACCGTAACGGTACGGGAGGAATACGGATACCGTTACACCCCTAGTACAGACCACTGTCAAGGACTATAATGAAGGTTGCTAAGGAGGATCAAGAAAGAGAAAGGAAAAGAGGTTAAAAGACGGAGCGCTGGACGTCAGATAAATCACCAGAAGAAGGCAGAGAGTAAGTAAACAATAACAGGAACACGGAATGGGCTCTATATTTTGTTTAGTATATGGCCATGTACTGTACAGGCCCGGTTCCAGAACAAAATGACTTGGGGTGCATCTGAGATTACAGGGGTGCAGCACGAGTAGGTTTACATGAGCAATAGTGGCCGGCAACAGCAATGAAAAATAGCATTGGTGTTATGGTCCCCAATGAACAGATTATGGCATTTGTTATGTTTTGAAACCAAGCAAGTGAGAACATTTCAAGTGTGTTAAAATGCAATCCTGAAATATTTCATATAGTCCAAAGTGGACTATGGCAAGGAAAGCACAAAAGCTTCAAAACTGTACTGATAAACAAAAGAGAACATATTGTAAATCAAGGCAAATATTATTTGAACCAGCTCATGGTTTGAAATGGCAAACATTGAAAAGCAAAGTATTATTAAACCATATACTAACGTCATCACCTTGGTCCCATCATATACTCTGGGAAGATATATTTACTGTGCTTGAAAACTTGTATCACATCATCATGTGAGGTTGACTTTGTGACCTGGAGAACTTTCAGCTGCAACATTAGCTTGTTGATAAGCTTGGGATATGAGATCTTTTTGTAGCCATTCGTGGTGAAGGCATCTGTGCTATTGTATGCATTATTTTTGGACCCAACATTTCTACAGGCATGGCAGAATATGGCACTATTTTCACATGAATATTCTAGCAATTGTCTATTTTTATACCAAGAGCTGCAAAATGACCGCCTTACCCACTGTGCAGGCGGGTACTTGTTTAGATATACCTGGGCAGGCTCTGTTTTGCCGTGGTATCCTGGCACCTGCGGGCCGCAGAGGGGCGGCGTAGTTTCGGGTGACGAAGACTGATGCTCCGGGGGCGAGGTCGGCGAGTCAGGCGGGAGTAAGCTAGTGTCCACAACAGAGGGTAACGTGATGTCCCCATCTGACCTGTTGCTATTGTCTGCAGTAGATGCAGTGTTGCTGGCGTTTAGTGATGGTTGCTTTAACCATTTTCGTATAAATGATTATCCACAGATGTGTGTCACTGCTGTGGAAGCACTTTGGAAATGATGCACGCGCAGCGGAGCAGGTCACGCGCACCTGACACAATTTGTTGTTTTTATTTTTCGCTCCGTTCTCTTTTTTGAATAGAGGGTTCATAACATTAAACTGGGGTGCAATGCATGCATATGGACACCCGAAGATCCCAACGCGAAGCCTGAAGTGTAAACACCAGGTTTACTAATCTACCCGCACAATTTCTCTCTGGTGTCGGAATGTCTCGCTATGTTAGTACATTCTTAAAAACAAAACACCATTTAATTTCGGGTTAAAATGTGTTGTAACTGCGTTACTGAGCATTGTAACGGGTAATATATTACCCAAATTTCATTAGTAATGCGTTACATTACTTCGTTACAGCAAAAAGTAATATATTACTGTAACTCCGTTACTTTTGTAACGCGTTACACCCAACACTGGTCACGGACTATATCATACGGGCAGAAACCACCATCACTGCGCTACAGAATGCAGGTGAAACGTTAGGCGACGGCCTACTGATAGCCATGGTCCAAAGGCCGTTTGGTTAAATTACGCTGGTTTTACCTTTCAGATTAATACCGTAACATTCTCATTCACCAAGAAACATTAATTATGTATTAAAACATTTGTTTTAATTTAAAAACATTGAAAAACATTGCATAAATATGAACATATACACTCAAACACACAAACAAAACTACTTAACAATACAAGCTCAATTTGAATTTGAAACAGTGTGTGTGAGAGAAAGAGAGAAGAGAGACACAGAGAGAGAGAGACAAGAGAGAGATAGATAGAATGTGTAGGGGGGACAAAGAGAGATAGAATGTGAAAAGAGATTAAGACATTAATGAACAATACTTTGACATATCCTTAAAATGACATCCTTTTCAAACTTTGTAGGCATCTAAGCAGTAGATCAATCACAACAGAGCTGGCCAGCTAACCAATCAGAGCAGTGTTTGTGTGAGTGTGTGTGAGACAGAGAGAGAGAGAGAGAGAGAGAGAGAGAGAGAGAGAATGTGAGTGAGAGAGTGATGGAGACTGTGATAGGACGGAGAGTGTAGTTAGTGAGAGAGACAGGGAGTTAGATTATTTTAATCTGACTCGGAATCAGAATCAGAATCTGGAACAGGGTCAGAGTTCAGTCTTGGCCCATACGGCTGAATGCCTGGTCTCCCTGCTTGAGAGGCCAGCTCTCCACCACCTTGCCAACTGCATCCTCACTTTGGTATTCCAAGGGATCACATCCCTGTGATTTGATTAAGAGAGATCTTCTATTGTTTTCAATTTCAATCTCAAGCGCCAGTCCTCCTTGGATCCTCTTGATAGTTGAACATTGGCGTTCAACTTGGGCTGTGGAGACAGGGAAGATCAGTACAATCCTGATGAGATGAAGGAGGTTTGGATAGATGGCTTCCTTTTCTGTGAGCATCCTGTGCCATAGCACAAGGAAGGTCTCCCTCCTGTGATGCTGATGAATGTCATGTTTGGCTCTCAGCCAGTCTCTCTCCACTTCGGCCACATTGCAGCCATTACTCAAAAGCAGTGGCTCAAAATGCTCACACAGTCTCTGAACTTCCTCGTCTCCGTAAGGCTCGATTGCACTGATGTTCTCTGGCATATTGTGTGGATCGAAGATCTCAGCAGCCAGGAGCACAGGGTCTGTGGAGAAAGTCGCAAACCGTTGAGAGATGCAGTCAGTGATTCTGTTGACTATTTCCACCCTTTGGTGGCAGAAGGCCTCATCAGACGTAGAATGGTGGCTGATAGCCACTCCCTTAAATTCAAAAACACCAACAACACCACAAGTAAGGGCCAGGTTTCTCCCTCTGTCTGAGCAGAGCAGTCTGGGAGGCCACAACCCTACTCCTGACAGAGGAAAGGGACAGCTCATCTGCCTGGAAGTCCAGAGAGAGTTCGGCCAGTTCTGCCAGGAGATCCTGGTATAAGACCATATGCAGGACGAATTTAGACGAGGTTAGTTGCCGCCAGTACGCTTTCAGTTTGACTTTGTCTTGTCCAGGTTCATCTGCACCCTGGAGAAGATGGACCGAGAGACTACGATAGTTGGCAGCAAGGGCGACTAAGGCTTTCCTTCTGTGGTTGATCCACCTTGTCCCCTGAGCACGTGTTGGCTTCAATACATGCTCCTCAAGAGCCTCTCCGAGGTCCTTCAGCTGCCTCCATTTTTTGGCTGAACGGCGGTAGAGTGAGTAAAGGCGGGTGAGAAGGTCATCAATCTGGAGGGGGGGGGTCGTCAGAGAGAGAGGAGAGAGAGAGGAGAGAGAGAGAGAGACATAAGCTATGGAATTCCTCATATTAAGTGTGTTTTTTACCTACAGCATTGTAATGGACAAAAATAAGACATGCATTTCTTCTTAAGTTATAGAATGTAACAAAACATTGCTGCACAAACACACAGAAAATCCCCTAATGTATGCTTATTTGAACACACCTGGGTAAAGTATGTTTCCTTAAAAGCATCCTTCAGACACAGCTCAAGCCTGTGAGCAATGCAGTGAACCTTGATCATCCAGGAGGCCGACTGCTGCTGGAGTCTTGTCAGGACACCGGTGGTTTTTCCAAAATTTACACTAGCGCCATCAGCTGCTGTTGCAGTCAGACAGTTGCTGAGGTTGAGCTGGTTCTCCTCACACTTCTGTGCAACAGCCTTCAAAATCCCCTGAGCATCACAGGTGTCTGGCTCGACAATTCTGAAAAGAAAAAAAAAACATACCAAAACAAACATTTATTCAGCCTTAACTTATTAACATTGAGGCATATGTTGGCTCTGGCTGAAATGGAAAATCATTTGAACTGAATCAACACACACTAAAAACAGTTATTCAAAAGCCAGGTGCATTAATAAACAAAGCCAAGTAAATGACTGTATAAACAAGTATGTGAAGGAGCTACCAGTACTTACCCAAGCAGCCGAATTCTTGGTGTGCCATTTTCAATGACCTTAATGCTTATCACCTCTTTCTCCGTCGTCGTTTTGTCTGTGCTCCCGTCAAAAAGCAAAGAGCAGTACAATGGCTTCTTTTTAACAAGGTCATGAAGCTGGTCTTTCATTGTCCCAGCGATGTGCTCTATGAAAAGTCGACAGGCTTTTGAATTTTGATATGCAACTCCAAGCTCCACACCATGCTTCTTTTCCAGTCCCACTAAAAGTTCTGAACAGCCTGAAAGGCTGCTCAGAGTGGGCCACAGTGTATGCAATGTCAAATAATTTACACATCTTCTCTTTTGTTCTATCATTAAGCCTTTGCAGCCATTGAACTGTGTCAGACACTTCAGGTGATGGAGTAGTGCAGGGGTAACCAACAGGTCGATCGCGATCGACTGGTCGATCTTCAAAGCCTTCACTGTCGATCCCTAGCATTTAAAAAAAATTATAATAATATTTTCCAAAAAAAAATGATTTTCCAAAAAAAAGGAAAATGTTCATGCTCTGGTTGGTTGGTTGTTTAAACAAAACTTTTTAGACCTAGCTCTGGCTTGTTGATTTGAATCACGCACAGGTCATTTTACAAACTCCAATTGGTTATTAGATATGTTGACATCTATGAATTGCTGCATGCAATTGTGGGTGGGGTTAAAAAAATCTTATCTTAACGGTCATCTTGAGGAGTAACTTAAACTGTACCAAGTTCTGCTAATCTTTAACCAACATTGATATGGCTGAGGGTCCGGCGAAAAAGAAATCAAAAACGTATTATTTCCACCCGGAATGGGAGCATGAATTTCTTTTCACATCAGTGAAAGAGAAGACTATATGCCTCATATGCCAACAGGCGGTAACGGGGCAACCTGGAGCGCCATCATGCGACCACCCATGGTAAATTCAAAGACTCATATCCACTCAACAGTGCATTAAGAACCAAAAGAATTGATGAACTGAAAAGAGGACGAAAAGCACAGCAGTCGCTTTTCATCGCGCCTACAGCAAAGAGCAATGCAGCTATAGAAACGTCCCTCCGGATTAGCCATATTTTGGCTCAGCACAAAAAACCATTTACGGATGGTGAGATGATTAAAGAAGCAATGAGCGCTACAGCTGACGTCTTGTTTGCAGATTTCAAAAACAAAGAGGACATAAAAGCAAGGATAAAAAGTGTACCACTTGGTGCACCTACTGTAGCCAGAAGAGTCGAGTCATTGTCCGAAGATGTATCCCAGCAAGTATAAAAGACTTGTCTCTCTCGGAATATTTTTCAGTTCAATTTGACGTCTACCGATGCCACAGACACAGCCCAGCTAGGTGTGTTTGTCCGAATGGTTTTCACGGATTTTACTGTCAAGGAGGCCTTTCTTGCCCTTATCCCATTGAAAGAAAGAACCAGGGTGAGGATGTGTACAAGGCATTCAAGGACTATGTTCGTGAGTACAAGATTCCCATTCATAAAATAGTGTCCTTCACAACCGATGGGGCACCAGCGATGCTCGGTGTTCGTTCAGGATTTGTTGCGCTGTGCAGAAAAGACCCAGACTTTCCACCATTTGTAAACTATCACTGTGTGATACATCGACAGGCATTGGCAGCTAAAGCAATTGACATGTCACATGTAATGAATGTTGTTGTTAAGATTGTCAACTCAATTCGTGCAAAAGCGCTCCAGCACCGGCTAGTTAAGTCTTTATTGGACGAGCTCGACTCTGTGTATGAGATTTGATCCTTCACGCAGATGTAAGGTGGCTCAGTCGGGTCAAGGTGCTCCAGCGTTTTCTGGATTTGCTGCCAGAGATCATCAGTTTTCTGAAGTCGAGGAACGAGGAGTATGAGCAGCTGTCCGACGATACTTGGTTATTGGACTTGGGGTTCCTTACCGATCTGACTGCAAAACTCAATGACCTTAACCGAGAATTGCAAGGGAAAGACCGAGAGCTTGGTCACATGATTAGCGCAGTGGAGGCATTCAAAGTGAAGCTCAGTTTGTGGACCACTCAGTTAAGACATGCGAGGCTGACACACTTCCCAAATCCTGAAAAGGTGTCACAAAACCTCACAGACTAAACTGCTTTCCATCCTGAACAATTCTGCGCCCATTTGAACAAACTGACATCAGAATTTGGTGATGGATTTGTGGAGCTACAAGACATGGGGCAAGTAGTTGGTTTTGTATCAAACCCTTTCCTCAGCGTTGACATTGAACAGCTGTCAGCTAAAATGCAGGAGGTGTTTACATTACCTATGGGTGTTGACATGGAGATCATTGAAATGCAAAGCGACATTGAATTGAAGGCCAGAGCAAGAGATCAGGACTTTTGGTCACTCGTGAGTAGAGAGAGGTATCCACTGATTGTGTCATGTGCGCTTAAACTGAAGGCCTACTTTGGCTCCACATACTTATGTGAAACGGCCTTTTCACAAATGAAAATAATTAAATCCAAGTATAGAACTCGTATGACTGACGCACATCTTACTGACTGCCTCCGGCTGGCAATCACTAACTATCAGCCAGATTTCAAAAGGCTTACAGATAATGTGCAGTCACAGCAGTCTCATTAAAGGCAGGCTGATAGAGCAACTTGAGCATTGAAAATATATTGTGCATTGAACAGAGAAACTTAATATGGATTACATTGAACTGTAGGCTAATATCTGTACATGTGAATATTACTAATTGAACTGAGAAACTAAATATAGTGCATTGAACCGATACTGTAAATATTAATAGTTTGTATTGAACAGATATGCCTACCGCAAATATTAACATTGTGCATTAAGCAGATAGTGTGAATAGTTTGTATTGAACAGATATGCCTACCGTAAATATGAATATTGTACATTGAACAGATAACTGTGCATAACTGTGTCTTTCTTTGTGTGCATTTTTACACGTACATTGAGCCTGTTGTAACATAAATTGATTGCAAAAATAAATATGACGATGAACAGTCTTACTCCTAAGTGGGTTTTTTGGAAGATATCGGATTGGTAGATCTCGGTTTACATTTTGGAATAAAAAGTGATCTTGGGCTTGAAAAGGTTGGTTAACACTGGAGTAGTGAGTGCCTGAAAGGCTGCGATATGTGACTTGGACTTTCCATGTGTGTTAGCTGTATCTTTTTTTATATTTGTAGTTCCTGTGATGTACGGTTCAGTGTTACAAAGTCTTTCTTGCCCTGCATGCAGTGGGATAGACCCCTGGAGTTTGCTGTAGTATTCTCTGCATGTGCAACACCAGACCTTTGTTACTACATTGTTGTTAGCCTCATAGTGGAGCCAATCAAAGCCCCAAGAGTCCACAGTGTGGGTAGCTGATGTCCTATGTTTTGCATTGCTAGCCTTAGTTTCTATCTGGGTTCCTGTCCTGGCCGTTGTTAGTGTATCTCCCTGTTCCTGTGTCAACTCCATGCTTTCTGGTTCCTGTGTCTGCTCTCTGCTTCCCTGTTCCTGCGTATCTCTGTTCTGCTCTCCTTCTTTTCCCTGTGCACCATCATCTTGAGCCTGACTGACCTTACAATGGGTGCTGTGAAAACCGAATGTGCAAGTTAAACAAACACAGCTTCAGCTTGAGATCAGGACTAGTCAAATTCAGCATCCTTAGATTATAATATAGAATATATAGCCTGTTCACAACTTTTACTAGGACATAATTGGAACCTTTAAATTTCATTAGTTCCGATTTTCTTGCCTATTCCCTCTCACACACATACACATACATACTTGGGAATGAAACTGCAAAACTCACCAATGTATAAATCCATCAAGACGCATGCACTTAGCTGCAGAATCATGCAGAAGTTTCTCTTTTTTTTGACGGATTCTGTCAAATCTAGGCATCTCTGAAAAGGCAAGGTGAAATGCAAGACGATTATTATAGTATTGGCGACCTATTAGTTGCGTTCAGTGTTGGGAAGTATACTTTTAAAATGTATTCAGTTACAGAATACAGAATACATGCCCTAAAATGTTATTTGTAACATATTCCGTTACATTACTCCATCTAATTACCGTATTCTAAATACTTGGATTACATCAGCGCTGTTTTACATTTTATCAAGTGTGAATCAGGCTGCTATTTCAGAGTTTGAATCACCCACATCATGCCAGCAAAAACCCACAACTTAACTATAGGGTAAACTGAAACATTATGCATCATCTCACAGAAATGTCAGAATTTTAGTTCAAAAAGTCCAGAAATTCTTATGAGAAGGATTCCAAAGTAACCCCTACAATTGACCAAAGTAACTGTATTCTAAATACCACTCAATGAAAATGTAACTGTAACAAGATACAGTTACTCATAATTTTGTAATCTGAATACGTAATCCCAAATACATGTATTCAGTTACTTCCCAACACTGGTTGCGTTTCCATCCAGCTCATTCACATATGCTATCTTGCATTCGTGAAAATTCAGCTACAGAAAATGTGCATCTGCGTGCTTGATGGTAACGCAACTATTGTTTACTTTACAGCAGGAGTCAGTCAGCTGTCAGATGCAGTAGCCTACGTAAACCTCTTGGCATTTTGCGAGTGTCAGATATTGGAGTGACAATAGTGAGCTACAATAAAATTGATTTGGTCAACTGTGGGTATTTGGACTGGCGAGAAATGGCTAAATTCACAGGTTCAAGTAACTTATAGGTGCCGACCTTTTTATTTCCTTCAAAGAGAGACGTATCCTCCTAACTAGTGATAGCTCACCAGCTATCGCTAGTCAATCAACATGACAGAAAAGTGTAGCACTAACGTCAACACCAGTCGTTTTACAAATGGCTGAATAGCAATAGTGTTTCTTAAACGTATACGTTAAGTTCAGCCATAAACCACATAAGTCAGTCATGTATTATATCAAAACCGCTTAGCAAGAAAAATACTAGATTCAAAGCTGACAGCTATCTGCCAGCTTGTAGAAGCAACACTAGATGTCGACCCCTTGAAGGGAAGACGTTAGCGCTATCCCAACTAGCTAGCTATCGCTAGTTTTCATGACAAAATGTAACGAGTCGACTTTAAATAGGCTAATACAATGGTAATTACCTATCAATAGTACTTTCTATAAAAACGTAAATGTTAAGTCCTGTCAAATACTACCACATACTTCAGTTAAATCATATCAAAACAGCTTGGCCCGCTTGCTTACCTGTGCTTGTCTTGCTCCCGTTTTGAGCGGCTGAGGAGGCTGGTTGACGTTCTTCTTTCATGTGATGTTGATATGCGGCTCGGAACAATCACAGCAGAGCAATCGCTCTGATCCACAGACACGGGACTATCCTACTGCGCGCACTAGTATGACTTCTCTAGCGTTGTTTACACTGGAACTTTGACAGGGGCACAAAGGCCACTTTGGCCGTAAATTGAACATTTTTTCACAGGGCATGGCCGTCGTGGCCGTCGTGAAATTCCCACCCTGATGTACAGACGTGGCATGAAATACTAGGCCACTGTAATTATGACGATGTGCTAAAAATGCAAAATGTGGTTGAAGGTATGCAGATCAAGGGCAAAACAGATAGACCCGACCAAGAATGTGAGGTGTGTATTCAGCGGAAATTTGCACAAACCAGAAATAGAAACCCTGATAGTAGAGCAAGGGCTCCATTACAAATGGTACACACGGACCTAGCCGGTCCAGTAGCTACAGAGTCAAGAGATGGTTACAAATATGTACAGTCATTCACTGATGACTACTCAGGTGCAATATTTGTATATTTTCTAAAAACTAAAGTGACACGGTACAGGCACAGTGGCGCCAGCAGGGGGGGGCCAGGGGGGGCCATGGCCACCCTGATATAGTTGTTGGCCCCCCCACTGGCCCCCCCACCACACACACCGCCTCGCCAATCACGCGTAGTAGTTTATCTGATATTTAACAACAAATACACAGCCAGCCATAGCCGCGCGAAGTAGGGGTGCTGGAGGTGCTGCAGCACCCCCTGAACCGAATGGTGTAAATTTGAAAAACTGATTTTTCTTTATAAATATGTACATTTAGTGCACCAATTGAAATGCCACTGTCAATGTGGTTTGGAGAATCGGGACTTATCCCGGTGTGCACTTGTGTATTCTGGAGAATCACAACACTTTAGGCTTTAGTGTGTTAGCTTTAGGTAGCAAAAAACGGAGATATGCTTACCTTTAGCTGTTATTCTGATCAAAAATTGTGTTCAATGGCATTAAAACGAAAAAAACGCTGGAAGACCTGGAAAACAGGCTCGGGGCTCAGTAAAGGCTGGCTTGACTTCAGGTATAATTCGTCTGTAAACACACTTTGGCGGCTATCCTAGTTAGCGTTAGTTTAGCTTGCTAAGCTAACGTTAGCTGATGTCGGTATGCTGGGCTGGTGTAATGCGTAGGCTACTATTAATCACTGCTGTGTGTAATGTCAATTTGCAGAAAATGAAGAGAAAGTCAACAGACATCTCTTCTTATTTTTTGTATCATTTATATAGTAAATGTTTTGAATTTGCTATAAAGGTCAATAATAGATGGTGTTTTTGTGTTCAATCACAGTATTTATTTACCATTTTATACCCCTTGTGTTTTTGGGTCCTGTTGAAATAAAATAGTCATGTTTTAAAACTTGATTTAATAGAGAACCGCAGTGACGCGTCCTAAAACCCGGAAGTAAACTTCTTCCGGTTCCATCGTCAAAAAACAATGCAATTTCTCCATAGGGTTTTGGAAATAGCTCAAAATAAGGTCTGTGGTTGAAACACATTTAAGAGAGGGATCACGTTTTGTTCAGCCAGATAATCTCCACATATCTACGCTACTTTTATAATTTTCGAATCATAAATCTAGTCGCCAGAAGCAAAATGCTAACGTTATGCTATAAAGGAACTACAAGCTAGAACGGCAGGGTCGCACTACTCAACGTCACGCCAACTTAAGATCGCCAAACAAAAACGACTATTAACGACTATAAATGATGATGGTCAGATAAAGATATAGATACTAAAGATACTAAAGATACTACCGATACTTAAGATAGGCATATACTCTCTTTCAAGCAGAACACAGGGGGAAAGAAATTTAGCGGGAGTGTTTACGTAATCGGCGTAATGACGTACAACGGCCTCGACCATTTCTGTAGTCCACTAATGCCACTTGTTAACAACCATCGTTTTTCCGACACGTAAACTCTTCAGAAATCACCAGCGGGGTCACTGCTGATGTATTTAATGTGGTAGAACAAAACGTGATCTATCTCTTAATTTTGTGTCAAACACAGACCTTATTTGGAGCTATTTTCCAAAACCCTATGGAGAAATTGCATTGCTTTTTGACGAAGGAACCGGAAGTGGTAAAAATGCTAACTTACTTCCGGGTTTTAGGACGCGTCACTGCGGTTCTCTATAAAGTCATGTCAATCATCTTTGATCCCAGTGTGACACAAACAGCTTTGTTCAGTCTAAAACAATTTATAACCTAGAGACATAATATAACTGAAGAACATGTTGTGTTGCTGTTGTGTATTGTATGTGTTGAGAATGCTGAACATTTTGTGCCTTACAATAAAGGAACTTATTTAAATTAAGCTGTATTTGTCTTTTTAAAAAGGAAAGAACAACTAGCATATATAAAAAACAAAACAATAAATCACATGTATACATAACACAAAACAACGTTCTTTTAAATGTTGTTTGAAGTCAAATGTTAACTATCCGTCTGATATTCACTTCAGATGAATAGTATCAGAAAATGTAAAATAAGAAACCAAAGTATATCAGTAGGTGATTCTCTTTGCCATTGTTTTCATCTAGTCTATACTTTTACAACAATTAAATTCTTGGTTTTGGTGGGCCACCCCAAGATTTTCAGTGGCCCCATTTGGCCACCCCTAAGAAACATTTCTGGAGGCGCCACTGCGACAGACAACGGAAAAATTCCTAGCAGATACAGCCCCATACGGGAAAGTGAAGTGTATAAGGTCAGACAACGGCACAGAGTTCACATGCAGGGATTTCCAAACGTTGTTAAGGAAAAACAGGATTAAACATGAGACGTCGGCCCCGTACTCACCCCACCAGAACGGTACAGCTGAGAGAAGCTGGCGTACTCTTTTTGAGATGGGTAGGTGTATGCTAACTGAAAGTCAGCTACCAAAACAGTTATGGAACTACGCAGTCCAAACAGCAGCCAGAGTACGTAACAGATGTTTTAACAGGCGTACAGGACAAACCCCTTACCAGATGCTGACAGATAAAAAGCCTAACGTCTCTACATTGCAGAAGTTTGGGTCTGTATGTTACACATACAAACAGGACAAGGGAAAACTTGATTCCAGGTGTGATCAGGGGCGTTTTGTGGGTTATGACAAGAACAGCCCCGCGTATTTGGTCTATCACCCAGATACTGAGAAAGTACAAAAGCACAGGCGAGTCAAGTTTGTAAACAAGGTAACTGTGGAGAAACAGACACAGACATTTGGGTCAGACCCAAATGATGACAAAGACAGTGTGAGGCAGCCTAGGGCTAGCAGGGTCACACAGGAGATAAATGAGAGTACAGAGAATGCTAAAGAGACTAGTGCACAAAGTGACAGTCCAGTAACTATGTCTAACGACAGTAGCCAAACTCAACCAAGTGGGACAGATGATGAATCTGAGGGTGGGAGATACCCGACTAGAGACAGAAGGAAACCAAGTCACTTAAAGGACTTTGTAACTGAAGACAGTGATAGTGATGGGATTCATACTACCGTAGACTACTGCTACAGAGCAGTATGTGGCATTCCACAGACATTTAAGGAGGCTATGATGTCAACTGACTCAAAAGAGTGGGTCAAAGCCATGGATGACGAAATCCAATCATTAAACGACAACAACACATTTACCCTGACAAATCTGCCAAAAGGCAAAAAGACAGTGGGGGGCAAATGGGTTTACTCTATCAAAAGTGATATTGAGGGAATGGACAAGTACAAAGCAAGGTTTGTGGCCAAGGGCTATAGCCAGAGGATGGGGATTGACTATAGAGAGACTTTTTCCCCCACGGCCAGCTTGACGAGTGTAAGAGTGTTGTTACAGAAAGCAGCACAGGAGGACTTGCTACTGCATCAGATGGATGTAAAAACAGCGTACTTACACGCTCCTATAGATTATGAAATCTATATTGAACAACCAGAGGGTTATGAAGAAAGAGGTGAAGGTCTAGTGTGTAAACTAGAAAAATCTCTTTATGGTCTAAAACAGGGGTGCCCAACCTTTTTTGAACCGAGAGCTACTTTTAAAGTTGCCAGTCTGCCGAGATCTACCAGTCCAAATAGAGAGGCGTAGCCATTACTGACAGCCTACTACCAGGTAAATACACACTTTTACTTTTATAAAACTGACCTTTGTACGATTAATACTTCATAAAATACTGCAGATCCTTTATCTTACCTCTTTCTAATCTACACACATACAAGTATTTAACTGAAGTTACACAACAGTGTTGTTGATACAGAATTGGAGTTTATTCACACGTCACATACTACAGTGGGTAATGTTTTCAAGAAACATTGAACAGTGCTGCCACATATGACACAGGAAAAAAATAAAAGACACTGAACCCTTTCTTTGCCATTATATAAAAATAGTGTTGCTACAAAAGTATAAATTAGGCTTCCTAATAAGACAACTCAGATCTGAAGCTACACAGGAATCTGCTGCCAAAGTGCAATAAAAAAGACAAAATTAATAGAATCAAACCCTTTTTTTTTTTTGCATTTTAGTAGAGTATAAAAAGAAATGCCTTAAAAATAGGATGCAAGCAACACTAGTTTCTTAACCTGAATTGATAATAGACTATAATCAATTTAAACAGAACAGATCTTAATGTTTGCATTCTTATACCATTTTGTACAATAATTATAATGAATAAGTTCAAACAAACTCAAACTTACAGCTGATTAATAACGGTATCTAACTTGAGTTTTTATTATATCAAAAACCTGTTGAAATGCTAGTTATTTTTTACTGTCCCCAAAAAGCGCGTCGGCAGCCTCCAGGAATGCTTCTTTCACAACTTCGCCGTCTTTGAAAGACTTCATGTGTTTCGCAAGAACGTGACTGACACGATAAGATGCTATGGTAGCAGCCTTGCTCTTGTTGTTGGGCCTGGTGAAAATTGACTGCTGTGCATTTAGCTGTCCTTTCAGGTCCCTCACCTTTTGGGAGCGTAGGGCAGAATTAGGAGGGAATTCCGTCTCGTAGCGTTTGTTTTGAAATGCCGCTCCTAAATTACCCTTCTTCGATAAAGCCACGCTCGCATTGCAGATGAGACAGATGGACTTTGAATTGGAATAGATAAAAAAATAATCATCCTCCCACTCGGAGTGAAAATTATATATTTTGGGCTTTTATGCATCTGCCATAATTGTGGTCTTGTGTGTGTGCGGACTGTCACAATTTGCCACGGACAACGTCAGCAAACTAGTGCCCGCTAAAATGGCAAAGAAAAGCACGCCGTGGTTGGTCGAGGAAGTGACGACGTTCCTACATTACATTGCAGATGATAAGATCCAGCGGGAGCTCGACGGGACAACTCGCAATATTAAAGTATTTCAGGAGGTCTCTACTACTACTCTATTTACGGCCATAGACCGGCTAGCGTTGGGAGGGATGGAGGCCTGGACTCTGCAACGGCGTTACTGGAGTCTCTGCATGGTACGTTTTTTCTAACGCTCTGTTATTTGCTTGAAAGCGTTGTGTCCCTATCTGTTCTAAAGCTCACTTCTAACAAATAAGTCTATTTTATCCTTACATTTATGTTCGCATTGAAGATGGCGTCACGGCAGTTTTAAGCAGTGTGACTCCGCCCACCAAAAAGTCGATCACTCCGCCTACACTGCGTTACTATAGTCACTGCCCCAGTTCCTAAACTGTAATGGAAACGCGCCATCAAGTGAGCTGGTCCTAACAAGGCCTAACGAGGCCGAGCGAGGCCGAGCGAGGCCGGGCTCCGCGCTGTAGTGGAAACGCGCCATAAGTGCCCGCGGGCACCGTGTTGGCTACCCCTGCTCTAAACCCTCCTGTGAAGTAATGGCAAAGGATATAGAACATTGGAACAGTTAAAATTGCCATTACATTAAGTAGAATCGCACTCTACGAGTGAAACTGGACAATAAGAATCATATCACAATGGATTAAGGATCGTTTTCACCGGACAACCAATTGGATTATTGCACAACCGACATCGTCATCCCGGATCAACTGGACAACACACCACAATCAGCTGGAGATTGTCACCACCTGCGCTCATCAAGACGGCGAAAGGAGACGCCGAGAGCCAAGGCTGGGAAAGCGGCCGGGTATGTGCAGCATTAAAACTGGATTGTATATTGGATACATTAAGCTGTATTGGACAATGGCTTAGTAACTGGATTTAATGCTGCAACGAAGTCAGCTGTTTGAAACAGCGCGCTGTTGGCAAACGGACAATACCAGAAAACTAAACTTAAAGTGGTTGTGACACCATCCCACCTACTGTTGTGCAATGCAATGTTGGGCTACTAGTCATCTCGAACCATCAGTTTAAAAATGAATTTGCGATACCGTATTGATAAATATCAATAATTTCGAATATCGCGGGAAAAGTCCATCACTCAGTTTCCTTTTTCAGGACGAAGGCGGAAGTGCGTCACAAAGGGCCATATTTATTCTGCTCCCATTGAGCCAGACAGGGACAGAAGGGATTTGTCACGCGTAGAGATGGTTCGACGATGCGTTGTGTCTGGCTGTTCCAATACAGCAAATGAGGAACTTAACATCAGCATACATAGCTTTCCAACGGATGTCAAGCGTCAGCGCACATGGGAGAAAAACGTGCCGAACACAAGGGCTGGCTGGTCTGTGATGAACCCCACATCGACCTACATATGCAGCGCCCACTTTCTGGCCGAGAATTTCGAGGAAAGGCCTTTGTTGATGGCTGAAACTGGGATTGATTTTTCGCGAAGACGGATTCTGAAGCCGTCAGCAGTGCCTACTCTCTTTCCCACGCCTTCCCAAATCCGTAAAGGCCGCAAAGACTTCGCCAACCCCCCAGCTAAACGCCCCCGAAGTGTCTACTTCGAGCAACAAGAGAAAACTCAGGTAAGAACAACAACCTTTAAACGTGATGTGTTTTTTAGGATACTCTGTGTGTTTGTGTGTGTGTGTGTGTGTGTGTGTGTGTGTGTGTGTGTGTGTGTGTGTGTGTGTGTGTGTGTGCGAGGGAGGGAAAGAGTCGGGGGGGTTGTCGTCTCCACTGTCCGACTCGGAGTTAATTTCATCCGATTCAGAGGCATATTGTTCGAATCTGTAGGGCATATAGTCAATATCGTCTACGAGGCTATCACTATCAGATGCTTCATCCTCATATGAGCTCTCAGACACATTCAAAATTAAACTACAATCGCAGTCGGAGCTTGCTGCTGTGTGCGCCATCGTTTGTTTGCATACAGATACTGGACTCCGGAAGCGTTCGTGTTCCCTCTGTGACGCGGCACACCTTTTCGCGGGAGTTTAAGAATCCCAGAGCAGACCCAGAGAACAATATGGTCACATTGAAGGGCAGATTAACGGTTATCAAAGTACACATTTTCAAAAATCACTTCAGTAACGGTTTCAAGGGGACATTATTTACTGAAATTAATGGTTTGGATGATGGGGGAAAACCGTGTCACAACCACTTTAAAGGAACAGTGAACATTATGCCTGTCAATTCTGACGTTACGTCAGTGGCGAGCCGTCAGGGCCCTCTAGGCCCTCTCTGAGGGCCTAAGATATTTTACAAAATAATATTTAAAAACATTAAAAAAAAATGTTTTTTTTCTAATATATTTTTTTTAAATGTTTTTAGTTGTATTTTTCATTAGTTTTACCAAAATAACTTGATTTAATTGTATTTAAAATAACATTTCCAAAGAAATAAATCCTTCAAAATCTGCCTAATCAGTTTCTGTTTGAATGTAAAGGGTTAAATGAAAGAAGCTCGTCTCTGCGAGTTACTGTGGAGACAGGAGCTGTTGGACGTCCAGCTATGAATTCACAGAGGGCCCAGCTATAGTAACTGAACGAGAGAGTAATTTCAAATGACAGTACAATTGACCAATCATATCTTCCCAAATGGGTGGGTTTTATTATCGCGGACTTTATGACAAGTTCCGCCCGCTGTGAAACTGTTCTTGTGTCCATAGCAACAACAACTTCCTGTCAACAGCGTAAACTCGCCTTCAAAATAAAAGCATGCCAAATTACACTTAAGACATACAACTGCAACGAAAGTAACAAACACAATGCAATATCCTTTTCAATTTCAAAGAACACAAATTGGGTTATTTGCAGGTGTTGTTTTGTGTGGTAGAGGGTCGCTTTCATTGATGCGTTTTGCACCCCGGGCCGTTGTTTTGATATTCCGCTGAAGTATACGCTGTGACGTAATAACTCACACCCCTTTTCGAGGGAAGGGGTGTGGGGGTTAGAGGGCCTAGGTATAAAAGTCACGGCTCGCCACTGCGTTACGTCAACAGATGGCGCTGTTGGAATGGGATCTGTAATGGAAAAAAGGATTACCCAACACATGGCCAAGAGATGGGAATTGTTTATTGTAAACTCTGAAAAAGCAAGAAACTTTAAATGCAAACAGGCTAATAAGTTAATGGAAAGACTGAAAGAGCTTATGAATTCAAAGGACAATGCAAAGGAAATACAGTTAAAACTGGATGCATTGATTAAGTTCTGTGATGAATTAAAGGAAAATCATGAGTGTTTGGTGAACCTTCCACTGCCTGAAGAAATGGAAAAGCAAAAGCAGTGGCTGCAACAAAAGATGGAAATATTTGATGCATTCATACGAGATGTAAATGTGTGGTTATCTAAAGGTGGACAGTTAAACACACACTCTATTATGGGAAGTGCCATAAAACAAAGTGTTAACTCGGATAACATCGGACCTGATAACAGTGTTTCAAAACACAAAACTATCTATTCATCACATGCATCATCTATATCCTCTGCTCGAATTAAAGCTCAGGCAGAAAGGACTGCTTTAATCGAAAGGGCTGCAGCACTGAATATGCAACATGAACTGGATGCCCAACTGGAACAGTTAAAACAAAGCCAAGAACAGTTAAAACGAAAGAAAAAGCAATTGGAATTACAAACTGAACTGGCAGCAGCCAATGCCAGGATAAATGGGCTTCATTCCAGGATGGGTTCAAGAAACACCTCCAGAGTATCAGATGGGATGAACTCTTACTTCAGAAACACAACAGCAAGATTCAATCCACATTCAACTGAATACTTACCTCATCAAACCCAAACCTCTATTCCAGGACAGAAGACAAATATTCCTTTGAGGACAATAAACCAAGTGAAGCTGGCAACCAGTCATCACATTTCAAGTTTGGAAGTATCTACTCTTGACAAAGACAATTTCAACCAACAACCTGATGTGTTCACACACAAGACCATGCCTGTTTCCAAGCACAACATTCCTGTTCAAGAGGACCTGACACAAAGGCTTTATTTGAAAGACATCAATATTCAATCAATTGACTCTGGCATTGACCTACTCATTGGGACAAATGCATCCAAGGTACTGGAACCTTGGAAGCTAGTCAACAGCCAGCGAGATGGACCATGCGCTGTAAGGACCCTACTGGGGTGGGTCATCGATCGTCCACTGAGAAGAAACAACATCATCAGGGAAGAGAATGGCTGCCCTGCTGCTGCTGCTGTAAATCCAGTATCCATTGTAAACAAAGAAAATCCCAGCTTGCCCAACAACAAACACGTTACCGAGCAGCTCATCTGCGATTTTGCTGTTGTGGTACCAGGGCACCGGCTGAATCCAAGTGACAGACCTGAAGAAGTGACTGACCCATCAATGCAGGAGCCCTATAAGGAAAGGCTTGGAATTGGGTGAAAATATAACCCATAGGTTCTCTCAGCGCTGGACGGAATGGCAACACGACTGTTTCAACCTAAGAACTGCAAATCCTGATATGTCTACTCCAAGAGGCTGAGATATAAAGCACAGCAAAGACTGATGACCCTTAAAATAAGGGAGAAGAAAAGAAACTGAATAATCATTAAGAATTAAATACCAACACATGTTGGAGCACCACCCTTTGGGTCCATCCATTCCCAAGTCACGGCACACACAATGAGCACGCAAGCAAATAATGCAACAATAAGAATATTGCCCTAGTTTCATAAGCAGTTTCACAAGCATACATTTTACACAGACTATTGGCGCCTAAGATATGTCGGGCCAAGGTTATAGTTATTGAAACAGGTTATACAGGTTACTTTACACATAGAACACACCATTTGTATTTTACATAGCTCCTTTATTATTTATTGGTAATTGTTTTTGTTTCATACTAAAGCCAATTAGGGGCCGGTGTGTAGGAGCCATTTTATGGGTCTTGTTGGTGTCTCAGTTTACCTTATTTATATGTATAGTGCAATATTATTTTTGAACACTTGGTGGCGGGGTTTAGCTGCACCAGGTGTATAAAAGGGGTCATAGGTGAAAGGAGAGGATGAGGACACAGGAGGAAGAGCATACCGATTCTACCAGCCCGGCCAGCCCGGCAGATGCTCATACCACCACCCTTTGACACAGTATAATTAAACCTTGGTATGTAAAGCAAAAATAAACATCATTCTAAACTTCAGCAAAAGACCGGAAATCATCTGTTTGTGTCTGCGTCTGGATCACTCTAAACCCTCCTGTGAAGTAATGGCAAAGGATATAGAACATTGGAACAGTTAAAATTGCCATTACACAAAGTAATCAAGAAGCAGACTGATATAACAGAAATGCTTGTGAAAGATCAACAGCTCGCCCTTCTCCCACAGCGTGATATTCCTGTTTTTTGTGGTGACTTGCTCGACTTCAGATCTTTCCTTAAAGCATTCCAACACAAAGTAAACTCCAGAACAGACAATGCTGCAGATAAGACGTACTTCCTGGAACAATATACAAGAGGTGATCCCAAAGACATCGTAAAAAGCTGCCAGCATATGCCCCCCGACCGTGGTTTTCAGAGAGCCATTGACATGTTGGAAGACCGCTACGGCAACCCACTGAAAATTGCCACCGCTTTGATGGAAAGGGTTCTAAAATGGCCGCAAATAAAACCAGAGGACTCACAAGCACTCAACAAGTTTTCCCTATTCCTTTTAAGTTGCAGAAACACCTTGGAGGATGTGGATTACATGGAGGAGCTGGATAACCCTACAAATATGAGAGTTATCATCTCGAAGTTACCCTATAAATGCAGAGAAAGGTGGAGGGTGCTGGCATTCGAGATCCAAGAAAGGAGCCAGAGAAGAGTGAGATTCAAAGACCTGGTCGACTTCGTGGATAGACAAGCCAAAATCCTTGCTGACCCTCTCTTTGGTGACCTGCAGGGATCTGCCGAAACGCAAGTCAGGAAAGATTTTGATCCTGGACGACAACGCCCCTCGGAGCTCGTGGCTTCTGGGAAGAGTCGTGCAGACCATCGCAGACTCTAAAGGACTGGTTCGTAGAGTACTGGTAAAAACAAAATCCAGTACTTTGGAGAGGCCTGTTGAAAGACTTTCCCTCATTTGTGAAAAGGACACTTAAGTTTGTAGTAAGGTATATGCATTACAGGGCGCTTGTAAATCCCTACCTTTTAAAAAAAACGTACATAAAATATGTAGATTTAGTTTGTTTTATTGAAAACCTATGTTAAGGGGTGTAGGTGGATTCCTCCCCCCATAAGTAAATGCAAATGTTGTTTGTCAGGAGTATAATTGAGCTAATTGTTGTAGAAGTTGTTGATACTTCTTAATACCTGCATGTGTGTATGTACAAGGAATACACAATGCATAGGCAAGTGGTGGCTTTATTTATGACCACAGCATGTACAGTGAACATGTACGTTGCATGCCGACTAACAACTGAATGCCTATTACCTTAACACGTCACCGGGTGGCGCACTAGCTACAGTGGCCTGCAAAGGACAAACTTAATCATATGAGAATGATCTACAATTGTTAGCCATATTTTTGTTTGGAAATTACTCTTATTATTAACTATAACTTAATTTAATTATAAGTCTCCCTGCCTTATAATTAGGGGCCGGAAATGTAAGAGCCATTTAGGCACATTATTTTATGGTAATGAATTATGGTTTGGTGAGCCAATTGAATATTCTTTAATTTAACTTAAATGAGCTGAATAACTATGAATTATTATTATTATTATTATTATTATTATTATTATTATTATACTGTTTTTGTAACGTTTTATCTTGCTTATGGACAGCTCTAGTTTTATGTTTTGTTATTATTTATAGAAAGCAGATTGTAGTAGCGTGCTCAGGTATAAATGACGCTGCCAGCATGACACAGCAGGAAGTCTAGAGAGGAAGTTGGAAAAAGTTTTTGACCGCACACATCCGTACGACTGGGATTTGTTTGTTTATATATGTTTAAATACCGTGCAAAGGTTGCACGTCGGCATTGGGCCGCCAGCTGATCCATTGAACCTCCTAATAAAGCACTTGAATGGAACGAGCAAGGTATTTGGATTCTTGAACATATGCGAGTCAATACTCGAATTCGCCTCCTAGACTAAGTGGCTAACTTTGAACATTCCTTTTTTGGACAATTGGCCACTACAGTACGTGTTAAAGGTCCCATGTCATGGCCATTTCTACTGATCATAATTCCATTGTTGAGGTCTACTAGAATAGATTTATATTGTGCAATTTTCCAAACTCACATTGGTTTCTCATACAGCATCTCTGTATAGTATGTGTATTCACTCTCTGTCCTAAACGGCTTGTTGGAGCTCCTGCCCCCCCCTCCCTGTGAGCCCAGTGTGCTCTGATTGGTCAGCTCGCCCACTCTGTTCTGATGAGTCCACCACCGTTACAGCGGAACATCAGTGATTATTTGTTACAATGGCATTTGTTAGCAACCAGAAAATGACACCAGCAATGACAAACAGATGAGAATGCTGCTTCTGGGTGCCGTGTTGGCGGGACGTTACGGGGCTCGCTGCTGGAGCGGACAGTGTGAGCTGGCTTCCTGGTGTTGTTTCCTGGTTGCTGCGTGGGGTCTACAGGACGGCGGGACACGGCGAGTCCCGGCCCGAGCTCGGCCGGAGCACACACACACACCCGCAGCCTGGCTGTGGGTCTTTGTGTGTGCTCGGACTGGGCCCGTGCCGGGACTCGCCGTGACCCGCTGTCTCAGGCTGAGTCCAGGCTGAGAAATCCGCGGAGCTGCAGCTGAGAAAAATAAGGCTGGCTGAGTGTGTATTTGTGAGGAGCTCCGCGGATTGGTCTATTTGGATCGTTGTTACGTCACTTGGTTCCCGGAAGAAAAAAATGGAAAAATAAAATCTCCAACGAGGCGTTCTGGGGCCGCATAGACACGTCTTTTCTGTGTTAGAGTTTTACTCGCTACAGGGTGTACTTTGAGGGTTTGTGACTTTGCAGACCGTTTACATGATAAAAAAGCTACATAACACACAAGGGGACGGGTAATAACCGGAAAAGCATGACATGGGACCTTTAATGTATATGGGCAAGTACGCTACTATAGGTGGAATCCGTAGATCACATAGCGTTATACATAGAATTGTGCATCATTATTAATATTTCATGAAAATCCAGAATCGAAAAAATAAATAATATAATTCTACATATTTATATTGACAAATATAACCACACATATGTATGTACCCAAGAGCTTCTGTTGCATCAGCCTTAGAGGCCCATATTATTCCTATTGATAAATCTTAAGAAAAGCCAAATTAAATGATTGAAGCCAATGATGTATATTTATATCCTGCAGATATTTCAATCGTATACTACCATTTGTTTTGCTGTAGTTATTCCATCATTTATAAATTGTTTCATAGCTTTCAAAAATCATTATTCAATGAGATAATTTTTGGAAGGCAGGGTTTAATGATGTCTAATTATATTTAATAAGGCTCTTCAGACTTATTTTCAGAAAGCTAAAATCTGCGTATCAACAAGTCTTCCAACTCATACGACCAAATAGGTCGATTGTTCAAGCGCTTAATACGACCTATAATCACGTTTTAAAGTTTTCGACCTCTAGTGCTCCCGTTGATTGCAAACGTTACAGAGGGTCGTTTATTCACAAATAACCCTCTCTGTAAAATCCTAAATTGTAGGATAGTTTGGCCATTAAAATGCTTTTTGATTAGATTTCTAGCGAGAAGTGTATATTGTACTTTTAGAATCCACGTCCAGTCAATGTGTAGGATCTATAGTTTGATAGATATTACGAAGATGATTTGAGGTTTCGCCAGGAGAACGTGTGTATATGCGGCAGCTTCCATGTAAAGTTAGCATCAACACGTCAACACTCACGGGGTGAAAACAGAATTTCCGGTCTCGAAGTTTTCATAATAAAACCAATGATCAAATGATTTAACAGTGATATCTGCAATACTCATCCACTAAAAAACATCAGTTTATCCTTGTTAATTACAAGACATTAATTGGTTTAAATTGTGTACAATGCTTTTGTGTTTTTCCCATAGGTTTTTCTCTTTCGATTCTGAGACACATTTCTTTTTTCAGAGGTTTTGAGAAAACATGTTTTCTAAAACATCGAACTACCCATAATCCTCAGCTACCGTTCAAGCTTGGTGATTGTATGTTTTAGCCGCAATGCACATTGGGATATGGTGTTTATGCGATATGAAATCTGAAAAAATTAAAAAAAATTATTCCGAGTGTGCTTGCTTTTCTCTTTGGAAGTCATCACATAACGGCATTGTAATACACGGTTCGGCTGCATTACATATTACACATCTGCCATAGTTCTTTATTTATAGAGCCCTGATTAGAAGACTTCTGGACACACTGGAAGAAATGCCGCCGAAACTGAATACGTGACGTGAATCATAAATATATCATCTTTTCACACAATACGTCTCCTTGCAGTATCAACACTAATTCGGCTGACTTTTATATTTTATCCAATTAGTAGATAGGCTGTATTTACACACCATATCCTACAGTGAGAACAAAACTGGCTAAAACAGCTTTTAAATATGCTGCCCCCACAGCTTGGAACAACGTACAGAAGGAGCTGAAACTCTCAGATTTAATCTGGGGGAATTCAGGTCCATCTTAAAGGACAGAGAACACGACACCATTGGTAGATGTGAGTGCTCGTATATCCTAAAATCGTTTTAAATTTTGCCAGTTTTTAATGATTTTTTATAGTTTGTTTTATTTCGCATATTGACTGGCTAATATGCCATTTTATTTGTGTTTTACAGCTGTATTTGTCTGCCTGTCTTGTCTGTGTTTTATCTGCTGTAACTTCGTTCATGCTGCCCTTCTTGGCCAGGTCACTCTTGGAAAAGAGATTTTAATCTCAATGAGTCTTTTTACCTGGTTAAATAAAGGATATATACAAAACGGTGTACAGCTGATAGAAAGGGGACTTGCAGTAAAGATATTATTGATTTACTGAACTACCTTTCCAACTCCTCATGCAGTTGACTGTTACAGGTCTATACAGGTTCATGGTACAATGCATAAGCTTCAAATCGAGAGACTGAAACTGTATTTTTCTTTACCGTTCTGTTTTAATTTCACAATAAAGTTAATAGTAATATTATGTTTGATATTATTATGTTTTATTAACTAGACCACTGGTTTTTTAACCCGCACCGCCTAGTGGTTAAAGCACGTTATTGAATTTAGTTGTTGAATAAGTTATATTTGATGAAAACATTTAAATATTAAGAGTAGCCTACATACAAAATAGGGGGAAAGTAGAAGGTCAATGATAGAAATATAGAATAGAAAATATCAAGAAGATACTGTCGTGATCTCTACAATAAAACAGTTTAGTGCAGGATGTACAAAGATATTAATAGGAGGATGTGCAAAACAGACAAACTAATAAGTCTTTATTTAAACATTAAAGAATACTTTAAGTTCAGGTCTTCTTTTGAATATGAACAACACTTTGGGGGTATCAACAGATAAATATTAGGTCTGACAAAGTACTTAACGTCTAATATATTGCATAGTTTATTTTGGCACTTGACAATCACCTTCCCTGAATTTGACTCAGGTGTAACTATAGTCTGATTTAAGGGTTGTTTATATTTCACATCATTAATCAGAATCTGCAAAGTAACTCAAATAAATGTAGTGGAGTAAAAATACCAGGTTAACCTCTGAATTGTAGTGGAGTAGAACAAAGTAGTACATGCTGCTGTAACAAAAACATTTCCCAACTTGGGATCAATAAAGTATATCTTATCTTATCTTATCTTAAGATGATCGATGGCTACTGCCATATTTGCAAAATTTGCCTCTGAACCTTGACAAGTGCATGTTTCAGGCTTATCAATGAACAACAGGAGGGGTCACATACATAAGACCAGCTGTTAAATAAAGCTCTTCTGACCTTAGCTGTCATGTGGGTATATATTAATGCTGCCCATTATGGACATAAGCAATGGTCACCCATTTATTAATTATATGTTTTAAATTTGATAACACCACTGTGTTTCGTATCCCCTAAACCTCCAGGATGTACACAGTTTAATACTGGCAACTTCTAATTGTGGGAAATACGAAAACGTCTTTTAAAACTATAATTCCCAGTAGAGACGTGCCATAGAACATGTTGCGAAACACACAATAGCCAGCATGTGTAGTTCTGGTGGGGGGGGGGCTGGACCCGTCCCAGTCCAGTTTTGGATACTCTGCCGTGGTTCCATTCCATTTCAAAGAGCTTTTTGACGCTCGGCGTAACCTTGTCGCACTGCTACTCCAACATCCAATCACAGGGCTTGAGGACTAATCACGGGGTTTGTAAAGCAAGGCGGATGTTGTAGTCCCAAACGATAGCTGGGGATTCTGGGTAGTGTAGTGTCTTCGGAAACTCTGTAGTGTCTAAACTCCGAAAAAACTATTTGTTTCTCCGAATCGAAGGTTAAAAACACAAAAGCATTGTACACAATTTAAACCAATCAATATTGTATAATTAACAAGGATAAACTGATGTTTTTTAGTGGATGAGTAATGCAGATATCACTGTGTAATCATTTGACAGTGAGGGGAATACTTCCGGTTTTATTATGAAAACTTCGAGACCGGAAATACTGTTTTCACTCCGTGAGGGTTGACGCTAACTTTACATTGAAGCGCCGCATATACACGTTCTGCTGGCGAGACCTCAAATCATCTTCGTAATATCTATCAAACTATAGATCCTACACATCCACTGGACGTAGATTATAATAGTACAATATACACTTCTCGCTAGAAATCTAATCAAAAAGCATTTTAATGGCCAAACTATCCTACAATTTAGGATTTTCCAGAGAGGGTTATTTGTGAATAAACGATCCTCCGGAGCGTTTGCAATCAACGGGAGCATGTTGTTTCTTATACGACCACTAGAGGTGCTACACTTTAAAACGTGACTCTGGGTCGTATTAAGCTGCTGAACAATCAACCTATATGGTCGTTTTTTGTACGAGGACAGGCTGGTATATTAGCACGAATAAGCACGGACATTTTAGTTTTTTCTAAGATAATAAACATACATGACTTGGAGCCAACATTTCCTTGGAGATAAATAAAACCTATGAAAAACGTTATAATTTAGCAACTGGTGGTTATAAATACACAAAGTGAAAGGAATATTATTCCATACGCTTCACCAATCTATGTTCTGTTCAAAGCTTTTAAGATCTAATTTATGTTAACATGCCCAATGAAAAATTCAGTTGTTGTTGGATTTGAATAGGTAAAGATTGATTTTGGGCATATATAAAGGGGTTGAAGGTAAACGTGAACTTATTAAATTATCAAAGTATCTGAAAAGGTCTTGAAAGGACCTTAGTCCATCAATGATGCAAACATTTTAGAGTTTCCCCCCTATTTCTTTGACATTATCATAAAATATTGGTGTATCTATATGCTATTTTGGCAGATTTGCCAATATGTTGCTACGTGTACAACAACCCAATTTGGACCAATCTAAGCCATACAATTGGTCCAAATTGTGTAATCTTTCTAAATGAACTCAATGTATTCCTTCCTCCTTTTCAAACATTTTTTTTTTGGACAGCACAGCACTTTGTTTTCGATGATGCGCTGATATTTTAGACCTGCTGACCACTAAAGCTGACAGCATTACATCATCTGGCTCATAAGCAGATAACATCTCTGGAGATCACTTTAGTAGAAGAGCAGTTTTATTGCACATTATGCCCACGAAGCAGGGTCAAGAATGCCTGTGTGTGTGCTGTTGTCTTCATGCTGAGGTATTTAATATTGAAACAAATTCCCTTGAAACCTATTCCTTTGCAAAAAAGTCTAAGATATACAGTAGAGGTTCCACTTGGAAGCAATAGCAAACGTAACTGCACTCTTATTCTATTTCTAATATAATGTGTCCATTGAGCTTTGAAAATAAAACATTTAATTTGAAGCAGTGAAAACATAGTTCAGTTTAATCACAAAGGCCTCCTCAGATGGTGAGATTCATTCAGAGCTGTAAATGAATCCTCTCTCCTCTGATTAATCTGATACAGAGAGGTGGTAAATGCTGAAGTCATATTGCAGCAATGCTGTTATTTTCAGACTGGAAGTAAGGGGGAATTGTTTCACCCCTGATTGGTGTTTGTAGGCTTCTTCACAAGCATCAGTCAGCTCAAGCATCTTTACCAAGGGCAGCTTGAATGTTTCCTGAGAGAAAAAAACAAAATTAGCAAATTACTAGTGTTGTCCAAAGCTCAAATGTGAGCGTCAGATGAGTATTTTAACATTCTAATCAACTTTAATTAAATCAATCTGAAACTATTTACAAGGGTGACTCCTCATTCAACACTCTAGGTATTTGAAACAATATGATACTTTTACTCCTGTGGAACTCCTGTTTCTGAACTGAACTTTTTCTTCAAACCCTTGATCTGACTAACACGTCTGATCAACATTTGCCGCAACATTTACTGTGACACAACATTTGGCCGTTCAGGAAAAACAACCCATTGTGATCGAGAAATGCGTATCATGAAAGTTACGGTGCTTATTCAGCATTTTATAACTTACACTGTAACTTGATAAAGTGCTTTGTTTTGAACGGTGATATACACAGTGATAGATTAGGGCCTAACAAGTTTATAATAAATACAGTTGTATTTATTTTTTTATATTTTCACACAATCATACATATTGGGATTCATGTGAATACGTTTGGACCGGAGAGTGAGGACAATAAGTTTCACCTTTACTTTTTTATTTCAGTTCCAACCTAATTAAGAATATATTTTTCACTGTTGTCCACGTTCATAAAGCCCGCAGAAATAAACACATAAGAGAGCACGGTGCAAAGTATCTACACGCGCTTACATCAGTCCGCTGTACAGAAAAATGTGGTTTCCCCACAGTAGACGCACATTAATATGTGTTCCAGCACCAACAGGCTCTGAAACACATATCTATATATTTCATAGAGAACCATGTATCTCATTTGTCAGAACGTCTTTGTATATGCTGTAAGTTACCCATATATGTAATTATACTGTAACCTCATCTGCACTTTATCTAATCTAACCCCCCACCCACTCAGTTCTGGTTGGATGCAACCTGCATTTCTATGTGCAATGACAATAGTTGAATCGTATCTAACCCTAACCCTTATTGAGCATATTGTTTAATATAGGCAATTTGCCAAAATGTAAACAAATAAAGGTTAATAAACAGTGATTGTTGTTGCACACAGCTACACTCAATGAATCGATGACAGCATTAAACTTGTTGTTAACATCCCCAAACTGGAACAGGAACTACATTTATTGAGGCAGAAAGTCATGTAAAATATATATTAGAAAAATAAAAAAGACGCTGCTCTAAAATGTGCCTGAGAATCGTCAAACCCTAACCCTTTAAGCTTTCATTAATGGCTAATTGCCAAAATGTAAACTTATAAAGGTTAATAAAACAGTCGTTGCCCACAGTAAATCTCAATGAATGCATGGAAGCAATACACTTTTTGTTCACATCCCCAAACCAGAGGAGGAACTGTAGTTCTCTTCCACAACTTCAGCTCGGAGGTATTGAGGCGCAGTTGTTTCCATTTTGCAGAAGGGTCAGCCTTGTTGTCAGCCTTTGAAAACCCAAGGTCTACACCAAAGTATTGAACCAGTATACCAGTATATAACCTGGAGCGATACAGAGCTCCCCTCAGAGCCTTGTCTGACCTTTTACTACTCTGAGATAAGTATTACATCAGCGAGGGTGGTCAGTGTCAGCTGGAGAACAGCTCGTACTTCTTCTGATTTAACAGCCTGTGTCCTCTTGGTAATACATCAATTGCGTTAGCTAGAAAATGCCCTGGCAGATCCGGTAACTCATGTAAAATAATTCACTTAAATCAAACAGGAGCTGCCTACACAAAAGAACTTGAAGATATTTCTTAGTTCTTTATTTAAGTCCCTATATGTCTTATTTGCATTGCATATAGGCTGGTTTATACTGAATCTGTAGGGACATAGCGTCTTTTAAAGGGGCTACAATCAATATAAAACAATGGGTCAAGTCATAGGATGAAAAAAATTGGATAGTGTGAAAGGGGTTCCTTCGTACATCACCTGAATCTCTCCAAGGCTTTTAGTGAGTTTCATCATCATTTAGTGGTCCGGCTTGCCAATTTACTAAAAGGTGACAGTACCATAACCTCTGTGCAAAAACACAAGTCATGAATGAAAAATGATCCCATCTGCAAGAAAGCCACAGCGTTACATCAGTATTAAACCTTTTTTTGACCACCCCAACCGGGATATACAGTATTACGACCACATTTCTATTCATCTTTGAGTCAGTTTTTTGGAAGAAAAGCTAAAGTGGACCTATCATGCTATATTTGAAACATATATTGTAGGGCCATACCTATACAAAACATGTCTGTGAAGTTTTTTTTTCAAAATACCAAACAGATCACCCATTGTAGCCATGCCTCATACTGCTCAAACCCCTCTTTTGCAGCCCTGTTAGAGAAACGCGGATCTTGGGTCCTTAGCTTGAAAAAAAAGAAAGAAGAGGAGGCGGAGCTAATGCCTGATCAGAATTCTACCGGAGATAGAGTTAAATTCTGCTGTGATAAAACGCCATCCTGTTTATACCACGTCAAGGATTATTTCTGAAATAGTATGGAGCTCAAATGCTTTTTCTCTTGCAGGTTTATCACAAGATGAGTTCTTTTTTTATTTCCTGCTTTTTAAACACATGTGCTCTACACAGTACAGGTTAGCTCTGAGTGTTAGCGAGGCTTGCTAATGTAAACAAAGACGAGATTACGTCCAAAACACGTCAGGCATTGTTTCTGATAGCAACTTTCTGTGGGTCCGCTGCCGATTTGACGTCAGTTCGGATGGAGTCTGTATCCACTCGTTGTACACCCGTTTTTAAAAGATTTGGGTACGGAGGAAAAGAGAGAGAGTTTTATTTTCTGACGCTGCGTGAGTTCCCCGACGCACCGGGGACACATATGTATGTATAAAAGACATCACAGAGTGCATTTTGCATGATAGGTCCCCTTTAATGTATTCAATATTTTGAATCTATTTGTTAAATGTAAGAAATTAAAATCAATATTGAATGACGTAATTTAGCTTAAACACACAGTAAGCTTAAAACTGTTTTATTCTGAAAACAGTTCTGTTTAAAGTTTATTTTGAAAAGCTGTATTGAAAGACGATGCCGTTGACAACAATGACCACTTCCGGTTTTATGTTAACAACGATTACAGCCGTTAAAATGCATTAAATAAAAAGTCATGAAAGAGAGTATGAGGAGAAAAGGCGTGTGGAGTTATACAATGAAGACACTACGTCTAAATCCTCTGTTTTACGCGATATCGGACACAAGAAGAAAGCGGTGGGAGGACCCCCGACGCCAAGGGAGCCATGCGAGGAGGAGTCACGGAGGAGATATAGCTAACGGGAGAGGGTTTTGTCGCTCTCTTTCCATCGCTGCAACTTCGAGACAACATCAGCTGCTGTTGTCCCACTACGCCTCTGTTTGTTTCATTACCCACTACTTAATTAAAGTAACCAATTTGACCCTTTTCAGAGACTCTGTGGTGTTAGCTGTAATGCTTTTATTGTGATAGAGCTAACAGGATGTGGAGACCGGAGGTGGACACTACGCGTCATGCTACTAGCAAATGACACGGAGAGTACAAGCCTGAATAAAGTAACCACCATGCTCTAAACCAGGGGTTCCCAACCCCCGGTCCGCGGACCGGTACCGGGCCGTGGAGGTGTTACTGCCGGGCCGCGAAATAGCTGTGAGTTTATCGTAATATTTGCAGAATTATAAATATATAAAAATATTTTATCATAATATTTTTTTCAAAAAGTGTTTAATTTTCGCACCTATACCAGTCATATTATTTCATCCAGTAGCCTAGTTAATCTTTCACCAGAAAACAGTTGAAAATTGCTTTTATGATGTTCCAAGAGATTCGGCGGCTCAGCGTAAGGTCTCAGCGTCTTGTGCGCACGAGAAAGTTACCGGTGCGCCAAGTAGGAAGAGGAGCACACAGGAGACAACCGTTTCATTGCAGACTGTTGTGTTTATGTGGGGAAATGGCAGTGCATACATTATTTGAGATATATTTCAAACTCGGACTTAATTTTAAGGACATGTCGGCCAGGGGTGTAGAGCTATTTGTTTAAGCACCGGATTGGCAAAACAGGAGAGTCTGTAAACCAGTCTGCCTTGATCTATGAATTCATGTCCGGGACTCTCACAGTATCTGCTGCCCACTGCTGTTTTATAGAAGGAAAACCTCCTTCACTTCATGAAATGGCTGCAGCATCAGGAGGCAGCGGGACGTATACTCCGCCTCTGAGAAGTGCAGCCCCAGCGGGTAAAGAGCTGTGCCTTTTTACGCACCTTCGCTGTGTTTACCTTCATCAGAACAGATTAAGAGTGACTGCAGGCTGCTACGTGTTAACCACACACACCTCTACACACATCTCTACACACATCGAACTGCCCGATTACTCCCCCTTTCATTAGTTTTATGAAGGAGATGTCCAGTCACCAAGGCGCATGATGTGTGTGTGTATGTGCTCTGCTCAGCTCAGCTCTGTGTGTTTGTGTCTGTCCGACAGAGGCATTTGTTTTCAAATGACCATGAACAGTCATTTACACATATCTGGCTAACTCCATAGGTAGCCTATATGCGGGTGTTCCCAAAATAAATTAGTTTAATCTTAATCTCGATGTAGTGCTAAATGCTGTCGGAGTGCACCGGAACGAACGACACTATCATAATATCTTCTGAAAACAAATGCCAGTGTCTGTCTGTCTCACACACACACACACACACACACACACACACACACACACACACACACACACACCTCCTTCATAATGCCTTCTCCTCGTTTTCCCAGCATTCACTGGATTATCCGTAAATCATACAAACAAAACCAAAACGTTGATTTATCTGTTTTCCCGTTTTGGTTTAAAAACTGAATAACGTCGGTTTTTTGGTTTTCCGTTTTTCCGAAAAACCAAAAAACGACACCGGTTCTTTTTTAAACGTTGTTAATATGTTTTGGATGCATATTGTTCTAGTATTTGTTCAGGCTGTTACATACAATTAGCCTCTGTTGCTACCTGCTGGTGGTGAGTAAATATTAAAATCAGTTAAAATTGACAACCGGTCCGCGATCTTTTTTTATGTATCTGCCGGTCCTTGGCACAATAAAGGTTGGGAACCCCTGCTCTAAACCGTCTGTATTACTTTATGCTTACCACGACATGGTGTCAGAACGTGGGCAGCGGTAAAGAGCTAGGTTAAAGTTGGAAAGAGAGTTGTGGACAGTTAACGTCTGCAAGCGGCGAGATGTTAGGAGGCGACAGCGACGGAGCTGCAGCCGCACCGGCTGCACAGCCTCCACAACCTCCCCAGCTACAGGCTAATGCTAATGCTCCTCCGAGCGCTACGTTCACCATCCAACCACCTGAAGCATTCGACTTTGCAAAGCCTCAGGACTGGGAGCGATGGATACGCAGGTTCGAGAGATTCAGACTGGCCAGCAACCTCCATCTTAGCACAGAAGCTAACCAGGTGAACACGCTGATCTACTGCATGGGGGATGAAGCAGACAACATCCTACGGGGTCATGATTTATCCGACGCACAGAGACAGCAGTACACTTCGGTAAAAGCCACACTTGAAACGTACTTTGTGCCTAGAAAGAACGTGATATATGAGAGGGCAAGATTCAATCAGAGAGTGCAGCAACCAAATGAGGCTGTAGACGCTTTCATTACTGCATTGTATGCCCTAGCAGAAAACTGCAAATACGGAGCACTCCGCGACGAGTTAATAAGAGACCGGCTCGTAGTGGGGTTGAGAGACACCAGTCTAGCTGAGAGGATGCAGTTAGACAAGGATTTGACGCTCGAAAAGCAGTCAATATGGCCAGACAGTCCGAAATGATTAAAAGGCAGCAAACAGACCTCAGAGGAGGGGGTAGAATGGACATTGATGCAGTAACAAAAGGCAGAAGACAAAACCCATTCACCCCAAAGTTCCCTCATCAACCAATGCACCCATCAACAAAACCACAGCCATCATCTGATCGCCAGTCATGCTACAGATGTGGAAAGTCCCCTGGTCATGCAAATGCACAGTGCCCAGCCAGAGAGGTGACATGTCATGCATGTGGAAAGAGAGGTCATTACAGTAAAGTATGTACATCTACCAAAGCAGTACATGCTGTAGAAACAGAAAGTTGCTATGATGATGATGATGACACTCCCTTGTTCCTAGGCTCAGTAGATGCAGGTTTAGACCCATGGTATGCGGTTTTGACTATAAGGGACCATAAGGTCAGGTTTAAGATAGACACAGGAGCTGATGTCTCAGTTATTCCAGCCCAGACCTACTATGCCATTGCTGAGAGCAACACACAGTTAGCTAATCCTGACAGACCACTATTTGGCCCAGGTCGCATGCTTCCATCTGTTTTAGGCAGATACAGAGAGTCACTATGCAAAGGAGAGCAGGTGATACAGGAGGATGTTTATGTTGTCAATGACTTAAACGTAGCCTTGTTAAGCAGACCAGCAAGTGTAAAGCTTAAACTAGTCTACAGAGCAGACCGCATAGACAAGTCAGAGATGGAAGAGTCCTACCCAAAGTTGTGTCAGGGTTTAGGTATGATGCAGCAGCCATACACTATTAAACTCAGGCCAGACGCTATTCCCTATTCCCTGGCCACACCTAGACGGGTCCCCATCCCTCTACTCGACAAAGTGAAAGAGGAGCTCAAAAAAATGGAGGACATTGGGGTCATCTCCAGAGTTGAAGAGCCGACCGACTGGTGTTCGGGCATGGTTCCGGTGCCTACAAAGACTGGCTCAGTGCGGATCTGCGTCGACCTCACCCGCCTCAACGAAGCAATTCGCAGAGAGAAATACATATTGCCTTCAGTTGAGCAGACAATTGGATCTCTGGCAGGAGCCCAGATCTTCAGCAAGTTAGATGCCAACAGAGGATTTTGGCAGATTCCATTATCCCCCGAGTCGTCACTGTACACAACGTTCATAACTCCCTTTGGGCGCTTTTACTTTAACAGACTGCCCTTCGGCATAGCGTCAGCCCCAGAACATTTTCAGCGGCGCATGTCAATGATTATCGACGGGCTGCAGGGGGTTGTATGTCACATGGATGACGTCCTCATCTGGGGGAGAGATCAACAGCAGCACGACATTAGACTACACACTGTCCTCAACAAGCTCCAAGACGCCGGGGTCACACTAAACATGGAGAAGTGTGAGCTAAGCAAATGTGAAGTCAAGTTCCTAGGTCATATTCTGTCAGCTGACGGTGTGCAGCCAGACCCAGACAAGGTAAAGGCTGTCATGTCCATGAGAGAGCCGTCCAACACAGGAGAGGTTCGCAGTTTCCTGGGAATGTTAAACCAGCTGGGAAAATACATTCCAGGTCTAGCCGAAAAGGACAAGCCGCTGAGAGACCTTCTCTCAAAGAAGTATCAGTGGGTCTGGGGCTGTGCACAACAGAAAGCGTTTGACCAGCTGAAAAATGATCTTACATCACCTCCAGTGCTGACACTTTACGACCCCAACAAAGAGCTGAAACTGTCTGCGGATGCCTCTTCCTACGGACTGGGTGCGGTCCTCCTACAGAAGGAGGGAGAGCAGTGGAAACCAGTCGCGTACGCATCGCGCTCTATGACAGAGACAGAACAGATGTACGCCCAGGTGGAGAAGGAGGCGCTAGGATTGACATGGGGGTGCGAGCGTTTTAGAGACTTCCTAATTGGGAGACATTTTGCCATGGAAACTGACCACAAGCCACTTGTCAGCCTGCTAGGTCACCAGGCACTAACTGAGCTTCCTCCAGGATCCAGCGGTTTCGACTCAGACTCATGAGGTACAGTTACACAATCTCACACACACCTGGCAAAGCCCTGTTTACAGCCGACAATCTCTCACGCTCACCTGTCAGCCAAAACTCAAGTTCAAAACTGACAGACAACGACTTAATGGAAGACACAAACATCTATGTGGATGAAATCATCAATAGCATGCCCGCCAGCTCAACATACATGGCACAACTGAGAGAGCGACTGCAGGAAGACAGTGTTTGCTCGGAGGTCATGTCATACTGTCAGAGAGGATGGCCTGACCGCAGCCAGCTCACAGGTCCATTTAAAGCTTACTGGACTGATAGAGCTGTACTTACTGTACATAATGGACTCCTGCTCATGGGCTCCAGACTAGTCATTCCCACAGCGATGCGCAACTCTGTCCTCGATGCACTACATGAGGGACATCAGGGGATGACCAGGTGCAGAGAGCGGGCCAGAGAGACGGTATGGTGGCCTGGCTTGAGCGGCCAACTAAACGAGCTGGTGAGAAATTGCAAAACATGCATCAAAGAGCGTGGCAATCCTGTGGAGCCATTAATGTCCAGTGAGCTCCCAGAGAGACCATGGCAAAAAGTAGGTTCTGATTTATTCACACTCAACCATGATAACTACCTACTAGTAGTGGACTACTACTCTAGGTATGTAGAGATTGCCAAACTAACTCCCACACGATCTCAGGATGTTGTTTTGCATCTCAAATCAATATTCTCTAGACTTGGGGTCCCAGAGAATTTTTTTAGTGACAATGGCCCCCAGTACTCCAGTCAACAGTTCAAGGACTTTGCAGTAGCCTACGGGTTCAAACATGTCACTAGTAGCCCTAGGTTCGCTCAGAGTAACGGGGAGGCGGAACGTCACGTTCAGACTGTGACACAGCTGCTAAAGAAAGCGAAGGATCCGTATCTGGCTCTGTTGGCCTATAGAGCTACACAGAACACACAGTCTGTTCTGTTTTTCTTAAGAAAGGGAGATGTGGTGTTAGCTGTTATGCTTTTATTGTGCTAGAGCTAACAGGATGTGGAGACCGGAGGTGGACACTACGTGTCATGCTACTAGCAAATGACACGGAGAGTACAAGCCTGAATAAAGTAACCACCATGCTCTAAACCGTCTGTATTACTTTACGCTTGGCACGACAGACTCCATTGTCTCTTATTTTTAAACTTCTTCCTGGACGCGAGAGAACCAACACAGATCTACAATTTGGAGACCCCGACGTGACGCGACTGGGAGAGAAACCAGCCAGTTTCAACGGAGATCCTGCAAAACATAGACACACAAAAGGGCCCAGATACATGGTGAGAAGAAGCCAGTTAAATCAAATTCTTCAATAGCTTATGTAGGAACTATTAGATTTGTGTGTTGATGGCGAGCAGGAGATCCTGAGAGAACTGTTCATTTAATGTTAAAAAAAACAAAACAAATTTATAAAATATATATAACACGTGGCGTTGTTCTGAGGCAAACAAGGGTAAGAATTTTTCCTTTTCTTTGTTCTTTCATTAACGCTGAATAATATTAATGTGTGTGTGTGTTTTTAAGCCGGAAATTATAGTAAAGTATAATGTGTTTTTTATGCCGGAAATATGAATGTGTGAAGTCAGTTTAAGGCTGATTTACTTCAATTAGATGTGTCTTGTTACGTGCTTAGTTTTAAGGCCTATAACGTAAGGGGTAAGGCCCATCTAACGGTTTGAGGCTGCTGGAAAATTGAAGTGAGTGATTGTGTAACAACAGTTTAAGGTTGTTTAAAAAAGTCCTTCATGAAGGCCTGATGAAAGTTTGAGGCTTTATCAGTGGTTATACTGTTGTGTTTTCAACCAGGCATTGCGCGTGGATTACGATGCGGAGTTACGGCAGCATTACGTTAATTTAGACGACGGTCTGTTAATAGTCGCTGACTTGTTTCTATATTAGTCCCATGATAGCGTGTTTAAACAGCAACAGATAACCATAGTGACTATAAAGTCAAAAAATTACGTTATTATGTTTAAGGCCTATAACGTAAGGGTTTAAGGCCCATTTTCATAGTAAACTAAATAGATTTGTTAGTATTTTAAACTAAAATGTTATTTGGTCTTGTATTTTTAAAACAATAACTTACAACACATGTTGTTTCCTTTGTTGTAGTACATTTAAAGATCACCCCGCCATTACTCAATTTCATCTGTGAGAGCCAATGGTGTACTTTGAAATCTCTTTGTTCTTGAGGTCAGAGGTTGAATTAATTTGTATCCATCTTGTTTTGACCCCATGAGGACAGTCGCCATTTTTTGAAAGGCGAACCAAAGGACTCCTTTGTTCCTTGTCACCCAGTTGGTTAGACCCCATGAGGCCAAGTCATTCTTTCTGACCTCCATCTTGTGAAAGACAAATCATTGTCCTTTGTTCATTTTGCTAAGTCGGTTTATCTATACATATTGTAGTTGGATTTTTGTGTTTATAAAGAAGGATTATTGTTTTCTCTAAATGCGCAGTGTTTTCCCAGATATTGGACTTTAAGCTCTCCAAACTGGATGTTGAAGTATTTGTGCTTGCAAATGTATTTTGGCGTGTTTATGCTTTATTGTTTAACCATATTGTACATTTTCTTCCCATTTCGAAGACATTCTTAGGAAACAGAAGCTTATTCTTGTTACATAGAAGTCAGTTTTACAACAGCTATCCCTGGTGGATGAAGCTGAAAATTACAACAGCGCACTCTGCTGGTTGTATAGAATTGTTGCACATTGAAGGAGTAAAAACGTATACATATGACACATAACACATTATAGGCAGAATTACAATTATATGCTGAAGTTTAATTTCAAGTGTTATAAATTAACACATACTTCACCACACACAGATAGAATTACATGTGGTTTCTAATTTTAAAATAAGAAACCTTACATAATAGTCTTTCAACCTAGACTGTAGAATACACAAACACCATATTATTGAAGTATTGAAGTGAACACATTTTATGACATTAGCATAATTTCATCAACTAGTGTATACTCTGTACACAGCATATTTGGATTTTCACCATATTCCTGTTTTCATATTTTAAAATTCAAAACCATACACTGTTCATTTTTATTTTGTATGATTTTAAAATGTGCATAATTTCAAATTTTGAAAAAAAAAATTCCAGATTTTAAAGTTGAGGCCAGATTACATAGGATACTTCCATAAAGAATACAAAGGTACTATTCAGAGGATTAGTAATTCATCTTTGATAATTTAGTAATTTCATTCAAGTATTTAAGAAACATGTCACCGAAAGAAACTAAGTTGAGAGCACTTGCAGTGCCAGGCTCAACTGCAGATATCAAGGAGAGGGTAAACATGAGATCAGATTCTATGACATACCCCAGAGAAAGGAAGATGGCTAGGAAACAAATCAAGAAGATGATGAACTCGTGGCAAACCAGAGGACTGATCCCAGCAGATGATCAGCCTGGATCAACGAAAGCTCATAGAAAAGCTGTGACTGACTATGAGAATGGAGAATACCTGCGACAGCAAGAAGCATGGATCAAAGCCGGACGACCCTCTTTGTATGGACCTGCACAGAATGCTATGAACAAAGCTGAAGTAAGAAAATCACAATTTATAGCTCTGATGCTCCATCTCAAATATGTTACTATAGGGACGGTAGACATGTACGTCGCTCAAGAAGCAGATCTGACAGTAAAGGTAGACACGACAGAAAAAATAGAAGAAGCTCCAGTTATCCAAACTTCGAAGCTCTATACAAGCTTCACTGAAGCGCCTCCTCCCTACATGAAAAAAAGACCTTTTCTCTCAACCCTCAATACAAGCCCCAACTTTTGGTATTTTAGGAGAAGTATTGCATTTGGAGGGAGTCCCCACAGAAAGAAGGGTCAAAGAATTGGAGTATGAACTGAAGGCGGAACTCAACAGAAGATTAGGAGAACACAGCAAAAGAATGGAAGAAGAACTCAAGAGACGAGGAGTTGAAAGGCGAAGAGAAAAATAAACATACAGATTAATTACAGAAGAAGGAAACGCAGTGGAAGCACTAAACCTAAGACTTTTGAAGATACAGATGGCAGCTAAGATAGAGATGGCCATACTAGAAGAGAAGGCAGGGCAGACACCTCCAACAGTTCAAACTCAGGTAGTGCCAGAGATTCAGATGCAGAATCAACAAAGAGGTGGAGGAGGTTTCCGAGGAAGACAAAGTGGCAGAGGAAGAGGACATTTCCAAGGGAGTTATCAACCAGGAGCAAGGAGATTCCAAAATGATTGATGTTACATATGTGGTCAGTTATCTCACTGGTCCAGAAAGTGTCCGCAGCGCCCGCCACAATATCAGCAACAAGCACCAAACAACGGCCCTCCACACAGTTACCCCAGGGGAGGTTTCCATGACTACAACAGAGGCAGGGGGTCTCAGGGGTGTCAAAGAGGAACAGGATTTCCAAACATGAATCAAATACCACTACAGCCTGGTATCATGAGCAACAATGAGGAATCTCATAGGGCCAGACCACCAGGTCATTCATCTTCAGCCCAGAAGGGAATCTTGAAATCCAGCTATATTGAGCCATATCTGTCACCACAGGAGGGAGAGTTTGAATGTTATTTAAAAAATCGTGAGTAGCATATTGCATTTAAATATAAAGCATCCACAGATTAGTAGAAGAAGATTAAAACATAGTAGAACATTTAGCAGACTATTTTTGTAATTATGAGAAGGAAAGAGATTACGAGTTATGTTGTTCCCCCACACAGAAAACTATTGTGTCCACACAGCTAGTGAGGTCAAGACGATGGGTTTTCACCCAAAAGATGAAGAGGAAAAACTTAGTACTCGCCCAAGACGGAGGGTCCTTACCAAGTCCTCCTGTTTACACCGACTGCAGTTCAAGGGGCATAGATACACCTGACGTGGAGCTGTGGACACCTGAAAACAGAAACTCGACTCTGCTGTGGTGAAGTCTGGCTACAAAGGGAGGTGTTGGGATAGGGTCGCTTGTCTCAAACCAGTGAAGAAGTCAACAAGAACTGAAGTTACCTAATGTAACTCCAGCTTCTATGAGTATTGGCGTAGCCCTCTAAGGCTATCGCTATTGGGTAATCCCCTGCGCGCGCAGCACTGAAACACTTGTAGTCCACGCCCACCCGCAAGGTGGGCCCCACCCTCGGGCTCCCTTCCGGTATAAATAGGAAGGAGGCCCGACAATCTGCTCCCACACAAAAAAACTTTTCTTCAGCTATTCGTGGAGCCAGTGGGGCCCAGAACTTAGAGGGCTACGCCAATACTCATAGAAGCTGGAGTTACAGTAGGTAACTTCAGTTCTATTTCGTATATGGCTCCGCCCTCTAAGGCTATCGCTATTGGGTTAATGGCGATGCAAGATGTAGTCTGCGCCCCACTGGGTCCCCCCGGTACTGGAAGCACAGACACACCTGCTCAGATAATAACCCATGCCTATTGCGCCATGCGAATGGCGCATCACAGTCCCTGGAATATAGCATAACATGAATATTTACCATGAGGGGACGCGGGCTGGGAACAATACATACCCGCCGCTGTGATAAGTAGAGACGAAGGTCACACTTTGCCCAGCGACAAAAAGAGGGGGAACACGGGCAGCTCTCTGCGTGCAGACAGGAGAGCGCACAGCTGGATCCCTGACATCACTCACTCTGACAAGACACTCCGTACAAAATGTGTCAGAGGAAACAAGGAAACATCCCTCTCATAAGAGGGGAAAAGGGCCGCTCTTCGTGTGCCGAGAGGCAGGAGAGAGGCGCACAGCTGGATCCCTGACGTCACTCACTCTGACAGGACACTCAGCACAGGGTGTGTCAGAGAGGAATGGGAGACATCCCTCAAATAAATTGAATAAATGAACAGGGGGAAGACCAAGATGCAGCAGTGCAAATGTCTTCCACTGACATTCCTCCGTGCAAAGCCGTGGAGGAGGAAATTCCTCTGGTGGAGTGCGCACTGATGTTCTCCGGGGGATCCGCCCCAGAGGAGACATATGCCTGTGACACAGCCTCACACAGCCAGTGTGACAGCCGTTGTGCAGACAGAGGCTGCCCGATCGAGCGCTCTCTGTAATGCACAAACAGGCGCTGAGAACGGCGCAAGGCAGCCGTGCGCGCCACATAGCAGGCCAGCGCGCGCACCGGACAGAGGAGATGAGACGTGGCTTCTTCCTCCGACTTGTGAGGAGGGGGAAAGAAGCCATCCAGGGTGATCACTCTTGACTTAAAAGAGCTTGTGATGACCTTTGGCATAAAAGCCGGGTTAGGGCGTAAAACAGCTGAACTGCCACTCCTTGGATCCGGAGGCATGACGGAGCCACAGAGAGAGCAGACAAATCACTCACCCTTTTCGCTGATGTTAGAGCCAAAAGTAGTACTACTTTGGCTGATAACAGTTTAAGGGGAACCTGAGCTAACGGTTCAAATGGGGCTTTGCTTAGTGCGCGTAACACTAAAGCCAAATCCCACTGAGGCGCCAGTGCGCGTGACACAGGCTGAGTCTCCGTACTCCTCGCAGAAAACGTTTCGTCAGGGGGTGACTAAACACCGTCCCGACCCCGAAACCTACGCGACAAGATGATATGGCAGCGGCATATACCTTGATTGTGTTGAAGGCCAAATTCCTGTCCAGCAACAGCTGGAGGAATGACAGCACGTGAGGCAGGGGGCACGTAATGGGGTCCAGGCTTTTCGCCACACACCAACGCTGGAAAGCTGTCCACTTGGCTGTGTATAGGACGCTCTGGTAGACGCTGCCCTTGCTCCCTAAATGGTACGTACAACATCTTGAGAGAGGCCCAGCCCCTCTAAATGTTCACGTTCAGGGGCCACATTATTGCCTTGTTGAAAACTGACCGATCGAGGATGGGTCACACTCCCCCTGTCTTTTTCGGGATAAGAAAATAGCGGGAGTAATACCCCTGATTTTCTTCCCCTTGAGGAACCCTGGAAATAGTCTCTTTCAACAGGAGTTCCCGCAGCTCTGACTGGAGCGCAAGACACTGTTCCTGGGATGACAGGAGTGTTTCCTGTATCCCCTTGAACTGTGGGGGGGAGAGGCGAACTGCAGGGTGCACCCTCTGCTGATCAGCCTGCTCATCCGTCTGTCCATCAGACACACGCGCTGCCACTCTGAGAAACACTCTGAGAGCGGGCGCACATGCTCGAGATGTGTTGTGGTCGTCATGGCGACGAGCCACGTCAGAGCCCTCGCCGCCGCTGCCCGTGAGGCAACCCAAGGTGGGCTTAGAGCGAAAGGGCTGTGAGGGAGCCTCCACACGCTGCGTTTCACTCCGGCTGCAGGTTTTTTCAACGAGCCCTGCTGGCTACTAACCGATAGGTTATAGGCAGCTGGTAGAGTGGGGGATATGTGAGAAACACTTGATACTGATGCCTCAGACAACAAGTTGGAAAATGAACCCATTTCATTTATCTCACAACCCCCCCCAACACTCGAAGCGGCTTTGCTTCCTCGGAGGCTCTCGCGGAGCAGACCAGTGCAGAGTGCCTCACTCCCCGTTGACTCACCGCCGGAAGACCCCTCTGTCTCTGGGGTGGCGGGGGAGCGGAGCGCGGGGCGGAGCCCCTGCCGCCGCCGACGGGCGAGCCTGACGCCGCGGCTGCGGTTGCTGTGTGCGTCTCTCCGCCTGCCGCTGTGGCCGGGTTGGACGCTGCGGCTGCTGCAGCTGCTGCGGGCGTTGGTGCCGCTGTGGCCGCCCCGCAGGCTGGAGCCAGCTAACGTCCTGGCGGATTTCGTCCGCCTGTTCTGCAGCCGCCCTCATGGACTCCACCATGGCGTGGAACTGGGGTCCGAACAGCCCGTCCGGGCTGATTGGAGCGCCCAGTAGCACCTTCCTGGCCGTCTCCGTAACAGACGCCTGTTGCAGCCAGAGGTGGCGCTGAATCTGCGTCACCCACGCGGCGATCCTTGCCTGGGAGACAGCAACGGACGTGCACAGTGTGAGCGCCGTGCTGGCCGCCTTGCTGATCTCCACCGTGGCCACGGTGGTGGACCGCTCCACCAGCTTCACCACCGAGTTGGAGAGCAGCGCGATGTTGTTCGCCGCCGCCGACACCTGAAAGGCACACTGGTGCACCCGGTCGGCCTGGCGGGCGACATACTTACCTCCTGATGGCGGGAAAGCGTGGCCAGATCGGATCACTCCTGACCGTCTGCACCCCCTGAGCTAGGGGAACGGGGAGACCTCTGCAGGCGGCCGCCTTGCATATGATCTCCGGCAGTTCCCCCAGGATGCCACCTATCGCCGGCAGCGTGATGACGGAGAAGGGGGCCGCGTGCTCGGCTGTCAAGCCGGCATCCTGCTCCGACTCTGTCTCCCCCGTCCGGGGGAGAAGAGGGAGGGGAGAACCGCACGGTGAACCGTGGAGGGAGGTGGGGTAGGAGTCGTCCGACTCCTGCCCGGCACTCGGCTCCAGGGACATGAGGCTGCCGCCCACAGGCTCGAAAGCCTGGACGGGCCAATCGTCCTCCTCGGCCACAGCAGCGAGAGCGTCCGCTCTGCGCTTCCTGTCGTCCGAGGGAGACGGGCACAGTGGGTGCATGCGACCTGCTGGCTGAGAGCCTCGTACGCGTGCTCTGACCCCAGGCAGGATCCGCATGACGTGTGCTGGTCGTAGCTCATGATATACCAAAGCCACATGAGGGACAGTCTCTCACACAGTTGGTACTCATGTTTGCTAATCGAAGTGTCCCTTGTGCTTCAGTATTTTACGGGGTGCTGAAGAAAAAGAGGGAGCAGATTGTCGGGCCTCCTTCCTATTTATACCGGAAGGGAGCCCGAGGGTGGGGCCCACCTTGCGGGTGGGCGTGGACTACAAGTGTTTCAGTGCTGCGCGGGCGCGCAGGGGATTACCCAATAGCGATAGCCTTAGAGGGCGGAGCCATATACGAAATAGAACCCAGCAGAGCTAGAGAGTGACTGTTAGCGGGAGAACAGTGACAGAGCGACAGAAACTGACACAATTACCAGCCAGTACATAGATAGACCCCGTCAGAAGACCGGGGCTGTGTTTAAAGGGGAACTTCATTTGTTATTAGTTGAAGTATAGTTTTTTTTAGTCAAACAATTATGTGATATATGGAGTCAGATTACATTTTCTCATAAACACATTTTTATAATCAGTCTGAAGCTTTTGTTTTAAAGCATGAGCTGCCAACTCAATAAACTAAGACTGATTAAGCGCTGAGATGAAAGGTTGTGGTGTTTTTTACAGCAGTTTCAAGAATCAGTCTTTATTTGTTTAAGTGATTTTGCAGATGTATAATGTAGTGTATAAGGCAATATCTCTCATTTTAAGTGAGGGGCACCAGCCCTTCATGTTCTTCTGCATGTAACCCTCTGTGAGAATCGTTCGAATTTTCCCTCTAGGTTAGAGAGATATTATTTTGTCATGATATGTTTGTCGAGCTGCACTCAGCAGTGTCAGCCAAGCCTCTAGAGCCATTAAGACACATTAGCAACACCAAGGGAGTTGTTTTTCGCAGCAACAATGATACATAATACCATGACAAAAGCCATTAGTGAACTAACAACATGTAAACTATGTCTGTGCTAATGGCAGATTTTTAGTAAATATGCATTTTTACCATCGGAAGACGATACATCACACAACATCTTTGTACGCCTTGTGGGTACACGGAGAATTTATATTTATTTAATACAAAGTTATGGGTTTTTCATGTCCTATTCATAATAGGGTAATCATTGCAATATTAATTGAGCATTTTATGCTCAAAGGAGGGAATGTCATGATTAATCAGATAATTGGTTTCGGTGATGTTGTAGTTAATAAATAATAACATGTTGTCAACAATAGGTCACATAACAACAAAAGATATGCCAAAGCTTGGGCCTCCTCCAAGGAGGGAGTGGTCCAGTTTTAGATATTAGACAAATAGAAGTGGATGAATATGTCAGAGCTCTGAGTAATATTATCCAAGTTTTGTCTACACAGGCTATAAAAAACTGCAGAGATACCAGACGAGACACCAGAAGAGACTCCTGTTCGGCCAGGTGATTGGGTGAGGGTGAAAGTTCACAAAAGAAAGTGGGCTGATCCCCGGTGGTCGGAACCGTGAGAAGTTGTAACGAACTTCACACGCGCTCCGGTTTAAAGGTAAAGAAAAAAGGAGCAAATTGACACCACCTCACACATTGTCACCTTTCACTGGCAACTTCCAGAAAATTATTGGAAGTTAGGATTGATTTGGCAGAGCTGGAACAAAACAATAAATATAAATAAGATCAAGAGACATTGAGATAGAAACAGCTCAAAAGACGAATTGTCTTTTAGAATTTTATAGATTGTACACTAAAGTGAAAACATATTTTTTGTTTTACACCTGAAAAAGAGTCCAACGTTTTGTTTCTATTTTTGTATACGTTATTTTTGTACTCAACATTTTAAATTCTGTAAACTGACACAACCATGGATAAAATAGAGATTATGTCAAGAACAAAGCCAAAGCAATTGTGGGGTCCCCTAGGGATAAGAGTCAGAATAGCATTGTTGATTGTGTTCAGTACACTTGGCACCTTTCTGGTTGGATGGGGAGTACAATATCATGAAAGACATGGATCCATTAGTTCACTCATAGAAAATGCCCACATCACTAACAAAACTCCAGCTGTGTTTCAGAGACTTTCACTTATCCCCAGAGCCAAAAGATCAGCTGAGCAACAAGAGGAGGAGTTAGAAATACTCGTTCCCAAAGGTGAGGAGGTTATAATCAAGATGATTCACCCCCCCTATATGCAGATCTTGTATCAAATGATGAGATGGTTTTAAGTGATCGGAATATTTAAGTGATGGAGATTTACAGATTAGGGGAATCTCCAAATACACTGGATCCATGTTTTAGTCTGTACCAGAAACACCCCCCTTTAAGACTATGGACAACCGACCGGTGACCTATCTGATCACAATTATTGAAAAAGTATTACAGTAGAAATAGGCTACTAACCCACGACGACAGCTGTGTATGTACAAACTCTATGAACAAAATTCCCCAGCAGATTGTGGCTACACCACAGATATATCCAGTCACAAAAGTTACTAATGTTCTAAATAACAGTGAGATTTAAGATATTGGAGAATATATGGGGACGTTCTTTTATAGTGTGTGAAACATGTGATGCTTGAAACCAGTGGGTATTTCAATTTATGGAAGAAAATGGTTTCCTGAAAGTTATTTGGAGTAAACATGTTACAGTGGGTGAAAACAATGTTTAGGGATATGGTAAAATTTAGTAGACCTTAATTGATTGTGTTTAGATGGCATTTAACATCTAAGATAGATAGTATGATTAGTAAAATAGAGTGTAAAAAAATGGATTTATTTTACCTCAGTGTGTTAGAATTTTCTATAGGTAATGTGTCCCGAGACCTGGACTCTCTCTCTCTCTGCCTGTCAGACCGCTACGACCCCTATCTTCCAAGCAGACAAAATACCTCACCACAGGAGACTCCTCCTTCTCCATCGAACAGACAGAGAACCAGAGCTGAACCAACAACGACGAGACTGCATCCAGAACCATCTCCACCTGAGGCATCCAGAACCAAAACAGCATGCTGACATAAAGAGGCATACTCTCATCAGTCCCTCAGACAGGACAAGAAGTTCCAAGCTGAGCCACGAGATTTTACCTTAAAAGGTATGTAAGGAGGGAGGGTAACATTTCTCATGAGGAAACAGTTACAAAGGCTAACAGAACAAGATGACCCACCCTCATATACAGATATTGATGTAAATGATGAGATTGTTTAAATGATATGGATGTTCAATGATGAGATTGTTCAAAGAATGTCCAAATGATGTGATACTTCAAATGATGAAATCATTAGAATGAAGAACCAGCTACAAAGTAGTAGTAGTACTTTGTACTATTCTAAAATAGTTTGTTTCTATTTATACTTTGTAAAAACAAGTGTCTTAACACTGAATGTGGTATAGGAACGATTTCTGTGAAAAGGGAGTAATCAATCAATCAATCAATCAATGTTTATTTATATAGCCCAATATCACAAATGTTACATTTGTCTCAGTGGACTTCACAGTTTGTACAGAATATCAGTAGACAATACGACACCCTCTGTCCTTAGACCCTCACATCGTACAAGGAAAAACTTCCAGAAAAAGGAAAAACCCCACAGTTTAAAGGGGAAAAAAATGGGAGAAACCTCAGGGAGAGCAACAGAGGAGGGATCCCTCTCCCAGGACGGACAGACGTGCAATAGATGCCGTGTGTAAATTGAGAAGATAATACATTTACAACATAGGTAGTCCAAATGTTTGGAAATGCATGTGTCTATAATAAGAAGATGAATCCACGAGGATATCCATCCAGGACTTATGATCCAGGACCACAGCAACAGGCACAGCCACGACTCAAGATCCAGGGCTCGCGATCCAGGACTCAGGACCACAGCAACAGGATCAGCCACGACTCAGGGTCCCGGCGTAGATAGACACCAAAAAGAAATTTGGGGAAGCTGGGTTATTCGGAACATGAGAGTACACAGGTACAGACAGAGAGAAGGAAGAAGTAAAGTAAAGTGTCCCCCGACAAACTAAGCCTATAGCAGCTAAACTAGGGGCTGAATCTAATCAGCCCTAACTATAAGCTTTATCAAAAAGGAAGGTCTTAAGCGCACTCTTAAAAACGGATAGGGTGTCTGCCGCCCGAACACAAACTGGAAGCTGATTCCACAAATGTGGAGCTTGATAAGAAAAGGCTCTGGCTCCCATTGTACTTTTAGAGACTCTAGGAACAACCAACAACCCTGCATTCTTGGAACGCAATGCCCTAGTAGGACAGTAGGGTATAATGAGTTCTTTAAGGTAAGATGGCGCCTGCCCATTAAGGGCTTTGTAGGCGAGAAGAAGAATTTTAAATTCTATCCTATGTTCTATAGGGAGCCAGTGTAAGGCAGCCAGAACAGGAGTAATGTGGTCCCTTTTCCTAACTCTGGTTAGTACACGTGCTGCAGCATTTTGAATCAGCTGAAGCGACTTAACTGACTTCTTGGTACACCCTGATAATAGAGAGTTACAATAATCTAGCCTTGAAGTAACAAATGCATGGACTAGTTTCTCTGCATCGTTTTGAGGCAAGATATGCCTGATTTTTGCAATGTTACGTAGATGGAAGTAGGCGGTCCTTGAAATAGATTTTATGTGGGCGTTAAAGGATAAATCCTGATCAAATATAACACCAAGATTCCTTACAGTCTCACTGGAGGCCAAATTAATGCCATCCATAGTTAGTATATCTTTAGATAATTTGTTTCGTAGATTCTTTGGGCCGAGTACAATAACTTCAGTTTTGGCCGTGTTTAACATCAAAAAGTTTAAAGTCATCCACGTTTTTAAGTCCTTAAGGCAGTCTTGAATTTTATTTAGATGATTAATTTCATCAGGCTTGATTGATAAATATAGTTGAGTATCATCCGCATAACAATGAAACTGTACAGAATGATTCCTTATAATATTGCCTAACGGAAGCATATATAATGTGAACAAAATAGGTCCAAGCACTGAGCCCTGTGGCACTCCATGGCTAACTTTGGTTTGCATGGAAGATTTATCGTTGACACATACAAACTGAGAGCGTTCAGATAGATAGGACCTAAACCAGCCTAAAGCAGTTCCCTTTATGCCAACTAAGTGCTCTAGTCTTTGCAATAGGATATCATGGTCGATAGTATCAAATGCAGCACTGAGATCGAGTAAGACAAGAATAGAGACAAGTCCTTTGTCTGAGGCTATTAGAAGGTCATTTGTGACTTTAACCAGAGCTGTCTCTGTGCTATGATGTGTTCTAAAGCCAGACTGAAAATCTTCAAATAAATCATTGTTTTTAAGTAATCACACAACTGTTTTGCGACCGCTTTCTCAAGAATTTTTGAGAGGAACGGAAGATTAGAAATAGGTCTATAGTTGGCTAAAACCTCTGGATCGAGGTTGTGCTTTTTAAGAAGCGGTTTTATCACTGCTACTTTAAATGATTGTGGAACATAGCCCGATAATAAAGACATATTCATAATATTTAATAAACAGTGCTAATTAATGGAAAAACTTCCTTTAACAGCTTAGTTGGAATCGGGTCTAAGATACACGTTGATGGTTTAGAAGAAAGAATCATTGAATTCAATTGTTCAAGGTTTATGGCTGAAAAGCATTCTAATTTACTATCTAGTGTAATATTAGAACTTACGTTTCCGGGAGCTGTTGATAACACTATACTGGTCGAAGGCAAGAGGTCATTAATTTTGTTTCTAAGAGTAACAATTTTATCGTTAAAAAAGCACATAAAATCATTACTACTGAGTGCTATGGGAATAGAAGGCTCAGTAGAGCTGTGGCTCTCTGTCAGCCTGGCTACAGTGCTGAAAAGAAATCTTGCATTATTCTTATTCTCATCTATTAATGAAGAGTAGTAAGCTGCTCTCGCTTTACGCAGTGCTTTCTTATATTCATTGAGAGTAATATGCCAAATTAAACGAGATTCTTCGAGTTTAGTGGAACGCCATATCCTTTCAAGTTGTCTCGACTTTTGCTTTATTTTGCGAGTTTCGGCATTATGCCATGGAGCTAGTCTATGTTGTTTTATTTTCTTCTTTTTCAAAGGAGCAACAGAGTCTAATTTTATTCGCAGCGCATCTGTAGCACTATCAACAACATGATCAATTTGGGGTGGTGTACATTTTGTATAAGTTTCCTCCCTTACATGCAGACATGCTATCAAGTTAAGTATTGGTGGAATCTCTTCTTTAAATTTGGCTATAGCACTAACAGATAGGTTTCTGCTGCAGGAACTTTTGACTAATGGTTTGTAGTCTAGTAACAGTACTTCAAAAGTTACTAAGAAATGGTCGGATAAAGCAGGATTATGCGGTTCGACTAATAGTTGCTCAATTTCAATACCATAAGTCAGAACAAGGTCGAGAGTGTGATTATAGCAGTGGGTTGGTTTATTTACACTCTGACGGAAACCAATAGAGTCTAATATAGAGTTAAATGCAACAGTAAGGCTATTTTTATCATCGTCAACATGAATATTAAAGTCACCTACGATAATTACTTTATCTGTTTTAAGAACCAAAGTTGATAAAAACTCAGAGAATTCTGTTAAGAATTCTGAATAAGGACCTGGTGCACGGTACACTGTAACAAATAAGATTGGATGCAAAGTTTTCCAGGTCGGATGCGTAAGACTAAAAACAAGACTTTCAAAGGAGGTATAATTTAATTTTGGTTTAGTAGTGATAAGTAAATTTGAGTCAAAGATGGCTGCAACTCCACCTCCTCGGCCTGTGCCTCGAGCAATATGAGTATTGATATGGCTGGGTGGAGTGGCTTCATTTATGCTGACATATTCTTCATGTCTCAACCAAGTTTCAGTGAGACAGCAAATATCAATATTATAATCTGATATTAAATCATTTACCAATATTGCTTTAGATGCTAGAGATCTTATATTTAAGAGACCACATTTAATCTTCCTGTTTTGTTGCACTGTAGTAGTTGTTACATTTACTTTTATTAGGTTATTATGTATGACACCTCTATTAGGCTTCATCTTAAATTGTCCTTGGGCAGACACACACACCGTTAATATTGGGTATTTTATTGGGTTCGGGATTCCTATGGATGACTGCCCAGGACAGAGCGCAGAGAAGCGTGTAAGACTGCGACTCCGCCTCCTGGTCTCAACTCCAGTTTGTGGAGTAAGAAATGTTCTGATACCAAGCTAATTGTTGCTATTTTGAAGAATGATATTGAATGTTAAAACTAGAAGTTATACACAAGGAAAACTTTTATGTCTGAAGACCAACCAAAGTATTTTAGTATTTTTTGATGACGGTTATTGAACCATTCCATTTTTGATTGTATGTTTTTGATATGAGTTATGTACTATGTAAAGTTCAGATGAAGAACTCATTGATTTCAGTATTATTTAAATACCTTAAAAGGTATGTAAGGAGGGATTGTAAGAAATTAAAATCAATATTGAATGACGTAATTTAGACGTAATGACGTAACACACAGTAAGCTTAAAACTGTTTTATTCTGAAAACAGTTCCGTTTAAAGTTTATTTTGAAAAGCTGTATTGAAAGACGATGCCGTTGACAACAATTACCACTTCCGGTTTTACGTTACCAACGATTACAGCCGTTAAAATGCATTAAATAAAAAGTCATGAAAGAGAGTATGAGGAGAAAAGGCGTGTGGAGTTATACAATGAAGACACTACGTCTAAATCCTCTGTTTTACGCGATATCGGACACAAGAAGAAAGCGGTGGGAGGATCCCCGACGCCACGGGAGCCATGCGAGGAGGAGTCACGGAGGAGATATAGCTAACGGGCGAGGGTTTTGCGTTCTTTCCATCGCTGCAACTTCGAGACAACATCAGCTGCTGTTGTCCCACTACGCCTCTGTTTGTTTCATTACCACGCTACTTAATTAAAGTAACCAATTTGACCCTTTTCAGAGACTCCATTGTCTCTTATTTTTAAACTTCTTCCTGGACGCGAGAGAACCAACACAGATCTACATACACCAGGGGTTCCCAAAGTGGGGGTCGTGAGATGATTAAAAATTAAAAATTGAAAAATAGAAATGTCTAGCCATCTGTATAATTTCCCCGCAACGAGGCTCCCCCCGTTGACAATCCACTAGTGCAGTGTTTCTCAAACTTTTTCATACCAAGGACCACTTAACCAATAAAAAAACACTCACTGACCACCTAACTCCACAAATATCCAAAAACAATAGGCCTGCTTACCACTCCAACAGTACATATAACAGCCTAATAATGACAGCTTAACCTTCTCTATATCGCCTCGTTCACACAATAAATCAACAATACAAATACAACTACAGATTATATAAGCCTTTCGTTCAAATGCCATTTAAATTGCTCACAGGTTTTACACCTCTTATGAAATGTAGACTACATTTATTACGGAGTTTATGTCCGAGACTCACAGATCGTTGGCTACTGAGAGATATGCAAAATAGAGATGGGCGAGTCCTGATTCATCCGGATCATTAACCCGGATCCTAGAAATGAGCTGGTCGTGACGAGTCTCCCCTCTCCATTAACCCGAGTCCTTTGAGTCCTACACCTGGTGTGAAATACAAATTAAAACTATAAATTGCGTCACTCGCTACTCTCTTGATAACATGTAAAATCACATTACAACGTACCCCAGTCCATCTGCCTAGCCTTTAGCAAGTAGGATAGCTGCCAGAAGTTATCGTTTGGCTCAGGGGAGGGGACGCGGATCAGTGAAACTTCCTGCAGACTCGTGGGGACTCAAGGGAGCCGTAAATTACGGCTCCTAACCGTAATAGCATAGCAGATCCAGAGATCCATCCATACTCGTCATATTGTGCACGAGCATAGCCGCGGCCGGGAAGACATTTTACTTAGGGGGTGTGGCCAAAAGTGGGGATAGATTAACATTAACATGTTGCAGCCCCTCCTCCAGCACCCGGCTCCCGGCTCCCGCGGCTATATCCTGCACGAGTCAACAGCAGACTCAGAGATTCGCAAATCCTGACTCACTGTGCAAAACATAGCAGACTCGTGCAGACTCAGAGCCGTAACCGTATAGCAGCAGATCCAGAGATCCAGCAGACTCGTCGTCATGCACGAGTCAACAGCAGACTCAGATTCGCAAATCCTGACTCAGATTCGCCAAATCGCAAAATAACCCTTTTTTTTTGTGATCAACATTTTTTATTAAAGCAAAAGACACTGTAGCGGAGGTTAATGTAACGTCAGTTTAATATGCTCGTGAAATGCAACAAGTTTTCGGTTTCACCGATAGGATTTCTACAGTCTTGGTGCTGCTGACTCATATGACTCAAATGACTTGTATGATCCGGATCTCTTCAATGACTGACTCAGAAGACCCTGAGTCCGTAAAAGGATCCGGATTTGCCATCTCTAATGCAAAATACACCGCATGTAGTACGACACAAACCTCCGCTGTGGATTTTCAAAACAAAATACAGTAAAACTATGGTCGCAGGCCCAAGTTTAACTTTCGGCGGTCTAAGCCATTTTTTCACATGTTAGGCTCGTCTGGGCTTTTTTTGTAAAAATGCTATTAAAACATGAACCTTGGTGACCATCGGGCTGGCTTGCATGGTCTGCCTACAAAACAAAAATAAAAAAACGTTTATGCAGCCCCAACAACAGCCTCTGATCATCAACAGACTTCATGCAATGCTTCATTGGATGCATATATATATAATAATCTCTATCTCACTCCTAAAACATCTAAATCTACTTTCAGCATGGATAAATGTTCATAAAATACATCCATTGTTTGTTCTATATGCTTCTTGAAATCCTAAAAAACACATCGTTTTTCTAGAACAGATTACAAATCGCCTGAAAATGGTACAAACAAGTGGCAACATGTGTGAAGAAGGTTTTGCGCTGGGCTATAACATGCGCTCGAAACTTAAGCTCGGTCCATTGCGGTTATTGCAGATATTCCCGCGAGAGTGCGGAAAACTTAAATTAAGTTTTGACAGGGGTCGCCAGTCTCTGGCACTGTTATTTTGGGCGTCTGAAAAGTTTGGGAACCCCTGTGTTAAACAAAGAAGCAAGATAAAGGAATTAAAATACAGAACAATATTTAATAGGAAAAACAAAATCTAGAATTGACAAAGACAGTGTGCCAAACATAAATGTGATGCAATAGACCCTATCACATCCTGTCAGTTCACTTCTTTTGGTATCATGTTATCTTCCTATGAAGTAGTTATGGCAATTGTTAGCCAATAGTTGCATATATTTGGAATAGCCAACCACTTTGGCAATTATTATTCGATATATCTGGCCACCTGACAAAAGATGCTAAACAGCTTTACAGAGCTACGGTAAACTTCAGATTCAATGCTAATTTAGTAGGTCTGTCACTACAAGCCACCTTTCATATTACACAGTTATTTGATCACTTCTTTGTACAGAAATATTGATCATTGAACCTGACAGAGTGGTGCAGTGTTGACATATACTGTATTTATGTAGGCCGGCCCAGAGTTAGGTTAGCATCGCAAGTTAGCAATGGGATTTTTCCAGAAAAAAAGACATGTCATTTACAAAAAATGTTAACACTCTCACATTTAGTTTCAGCCACATATTAAAACCACTTCTATGGTGTCTCAACATTAAATGAGGTTCAATTGTTAACATAGGTTCAGGAGCATGGCTACGCCTAAAACTCCGCCTCGAACCACGGCCACCCCTATTTATATCCGGCAAAACTTCCGGCCACTGCTTGTCTCCATCCTTTCAACCCACCCTCCCTCTCCCTTCTACCCATACCATTCCCCTTCCGACTCACACCGAGCGATACACCCATCCATCCCTTCTTCCCTCCCTCCCCTCAACATCCCTACATCCCTTCATCCCTCATCCCTACATCCCTCATCCCTCCATCCCTACATCCCTCACCCCTACATCCCCTCCATCCCTCATCCCTTCATCCCTACATCCCTTATCCCTCATCCCTTCATCCCTCATCCCTACATACCTACATCCCTCATCCCTACATCCCTCCATCCCTACATCCCACATCCCTACATCCCTCCATCCCTACATCCCTCATCCCTACATCCCTCCATCCCTCATCCCTTCATCCCAACATCCTCTGCCCGTCACCATTTATATTTAAACTGTGCATATTTATATACTGTGTATACTAACATTTTAATTCCAGGTATCGTCTGGGGGCCCGCAATCAGCCCACGCAGATCATGCCGGAGACGGAAACCCCACTCTGAGTCTCCCACTGCACGGACCACAGCACGTCCTCCCAGACCAGAACATCCCTTCAAACCCCTCATATCATTCACATGTTACTTCAATAAACGTACAAACATCACACTGTTTTGGCGTGGTTCCTGCTAGTGAAATTCAATCGCCAGAAGTAAAAAGCTAATTCTATAAAGAAACTACATCATGGTCACATGGCTGCACGCTACCACTGCTAAGCTAAAGGCTGCTAATGTTGGGCGGAATGACGTTTAATAGTCTTATTTGGTCACTTTTCAGCAACCACTGTTTTAATGACACAGAGAAGCTTTGGAAATTCACCATTGGATTATTGACTGAAATATTTAATGTCAAAAATATCTTCAGCTTGTATTTACCACAGACTTTATTTCGGGGAATCTAACCAAAAACACCTGGAAGTGGATAAACGCTCATTCATTTTCTAGTTATATGACTTTATGATTCCTGCACCACTTTAAACTTCCTTCCCACGGTTTTAGGGTCTGAAGGCATGAGGTAGAATCCTCTTCCAGTAACTTGTCATCAGTGTGTTAATCAGCCTCAATATACTGTATGCAGCAGAATCATAGCAAATGCATATCACAAAAGCGTCACAGTGAAGTGCTTTCAGCTTTTTGTTGATACACTGTAATATCCTTACCTAATACCTCACAACAACACACACACATAAACAGACAGACTGAGGCAGGGAGGCCTTTATTGCCTTCATCACCAGGGCTTTAATGTGACATTTATCTGTCGTTCTCGCCCTGTATTTCCTCAGTAAGTAAAGGTCAATCTTTCTTTAATCTACATCTGCTACCCAGGAGCGCATGGGGATATTACTTCATTACTCATGTGTTTACCTGGTTAGAGTAATCACACCTTTAAATGTACAGAATTAGACTAAAAGGTGAGCAGGGGTGGAATAAATATTCAGGTCCTTCGACTGAGTAAAAGTACTAATTTTACACGGTAAAAACACTCCATTACAATAAAAGTACCGCATTGAGAGTATTTGATAATGTTCAGGAAAATGTACTTAAAGTATTAGAAGTTAAAGAACTCCTTGCAGAAAATGCAAAACTCAACATTATTACAACATAATATAAAAAAGGAGCAATTCTTTACATATTAGACACAAAAAACTTAACTATAAGTATAATTGCTGTCGATGTGTTATAGGTGTACTTATAACGTTGGATAGTGGAATCTAATTCAAAACACCATATTTTGAAATGTATTCATAGGTTTTTGTGCCAGAATCTGAGTCTATAAAGTGACTTAAGTTTAAAAACATTTTTTTAAAAGGATTACAATGTTCTTTTGATTTGTAGTGGAGTAGTAGTGAAGTATAAAGTGCAAAGAAAGAAAAACTAAAGTTAAGTCCACATATGATTTAAATGTGTACTTTGGATCAGTACTTGAGGAAATGCTCTTTGTTACTTTCCATCACTGAGAGAATTGAGCATGGGGAGTAATGAATTCAACCTGAAAAGATTACGTAATTTGGAGAAAAAAAAGGTAACATAACAGTAACATAAAAAAAGACATTATCATGTAAGTGGTATATTTGAAAACATTTTTATTACTAGCAAGATTATAAGCTAATACTTTGAATCTATACGCCTACTGCCTGAATCTGCTTTATGGTTTCCACTTTCTTTGGTTCATTTGTTCTGTTTTTTATTCAGTAGGCAAACCTTTATGTTCCTAAAATAGTGTGCAAGCTTAACTGTGTGTATTAAACTAAAATGAATTTGCTGGCAGGTTTTCCTATAAATAAAATCTCTGAGCAGAGAACACATTTTAAATATCTTGGTTTCTTCTTTTCTAAGGTCGAATTGTTCGGTTGTCTTACATAATACACTTAGGTAAACAACATGATACTGATTGTTATTTTCTTTCGTATTTATTGGCTTTTTTATGTTGGGGTATTTCAATTAGATTCAACATTTGTTGTACAGTCAATTAATAATTTGAACTATTACATTTTTAACCCTATAGTTGGAGGTGCACAGAAATCCTTACTGGCTGTTCCTCAGAACGCTCTCTGTGTGCTGCTGCTTGGATAGATGATGATGATGATGATGGTGTTGAAGGGGGCGGGGAGTGCTTTATGGGGGAAGAACTTCCTGTCTGTCAGTGCATCCCAGTGTATTGAGAAATAATTGAGCGCAGAGAAAGCCGAGCATTCATTCAAGGACCTTGACTGAGGCTGCTGAAGCCTGGAGGCTCAGCGGTGATCACAGAGGAGAGGAGACAAGGAGAGGAGAGGAGACAACAGCGGAAAAGTAAAGAAAAGGAATCTTTTTCAAAAGAGAAGAAGAGCAAAACCCTGCGATTTTTAATCTTTTTAACCAATCAAAACTAATATTTTCTTAACTTAAACCTTCTGCCTTTACTCAATCTTCACCAAAACTCAAATTAATTGGGATATTTGCGGATGCGTCGCAAGCCCCGGACTTCTCCAGGCGTTTAGCTGTGGTGCGTCTTTACGCCGGTGGAGGCTGTGTGAGCGTGTGTGTGTGTGACTGAGAGAGAGGTGGTGTTGGAGGAGGATCAGCCGGAGTGGCCGTCCAGACAGAAGGATGCTGGAGGGCAATGCCTGCAGAAAGAGAGGATGAGATTTGTCGAAAGGCGCTGGAACTGCTCTCCGACCTGTGCTCCAAGGGAGAGGTGCAGGACGATCACTGCCTGGACTTCATTTACTACTTCAGGGACCTGGCCAGACCGAGATACACGGACTCAGGTCAGGCTCCACAATCTCCTCTCTGACAGTTTAAAGAGTTGTAATAACCTGCATCTGTCGTAAAAAGCATCTCATATCTGGGGATTTATGGTTAAATTGATCGTTCGATTTCAGCACGAGTTTAAGATTTTTCATTTTATTAGCAGACACTTTTCCTTTATACAGCTTGTGTTAAATCTTTATTACGTTTAATTTGGCTGACCCTTTTATTGAAAGTGCATTGAAGCCATGAGAAAAACATGAAAAAGAAACCAAAAAAAATCAAGAATAGTTTACATGCAATGTATCCGAATGATTTGAAAATTGACACCTTAACTCACAGATTCAAGTCTTACTAAAAGGGTGTGTGCATGGTCTTCAATAACTGATCATTTCAGATCAGTGGTTAGTATAAAAAGCTACAAAAATGCGTTGATTTAATTAGAAAGTAGCAAAACAGGTCTTTCAGTATTTTTCTTTCATTACTAAATGAAAAAGATTGAATAGTTGAAAAAAGTCAGATAAATATAGAAAATTGTGTTGTGACAATAAAATGCAAATAATATAAAAAATATCATCTGTGAACTTGTTGATTGCATCAGCAGAACCAAGTTAGTTTGTTTGCCAATCCACTACATCATCCACCCTTTCTCCAACAGACTGAACTCTGTGAGTGTTGCTCTCTCCTTTACTTCGCCTGCACTAAGAGAAAAAGCCCCACCCGAAATTTCCCATAAAGCTCCCAGCACTTTGCAGTTATAGGTCAAGAAAAACAATGAAGATCTAATCCAGTGATGTAAGACTCCTGCATGGAGGAGTTGGCTGGATTTTGTTCAATATTGACTTTAGAAACAATATTATCTTTTTCATGTTCAATATCTTTTTTTAATAGTGATAAGATGATACATTGAGCTACACTTCTGACACAACTAAAACATCTGTTACCTCAAGAGTTATAAAACTTAACCAGTGTCTCCACTTCATTGGCCAAAGGAACATGAGTTTTCTAACCAAGATTAAATAAAGGAGGGGTCTATATTCAACAATTCCTGTCATATGGTGAGGAAGTGCCCGTCTCTAGGTTCATAATAAAAGTCTAATCCAAAATAAAATTACATGGATTTAAATCCATAAAAACAATATTCTAATCAATCAGGAGGAGACCAAAACGATGCCACATTGAAAAAAGTACTTTAAATAGGCTCAATTTATACTTTAAATATTACTTTATGTCTACACTGTGTCACAACATGTTAAAACTGTTGGAATATCAGAGGGAAACCCCTTAGGTATGTTCCCTAAATATCAGAACATTTGAGTTATTTACTTAAATAGGAGATATTATACTAATTTCCAGGTTCATATAGTGTCTCTCCTGTGACATGTCTGCATGCTTTAATGTTCAAAAATCTCTTTATTTTTCTCATACTGCCTGAGCTGGAGCACCTCTTTTCACCCTCTGTCTGAAACCAGAGCCCAGTCTGCTCTGATTGGTTAGCTGGCCGGCTCTGTTTGGACTGGTTAACCGTTTAGAGAAATGTTGGAAGTGTCCCGCCCCATAGTCTATCACTTACAATGTGTTGAAGCGCTCGCCAATAGAGGCTTGAGTGTTGAATAGGGATGTCACTATGTTATGGAAATAAACAAAAGGAGTCATTTCAATCAGGATTGGAGTGTGTGGGAGAGAAACTCCCTCTGGAGGGAACTTTGGGATATTATCCTTTACAGACCATTTACATGCACAAAAACCTATAGAACACACTACAGGAGGCATAAAAGGGCCCCTTTAATGGAGGGTTCCACATAACCCATAAACGACATAAAGTCATCTTTAATTAACTGTGATCACATTTTCAGTACAATGTGTGCGTGTGTGGTTTGGGTGTGCACATAAGCTATTTGATTGTATTTCCTTTTCATATGGTCTACAGTACAGTGGGCATGTTTGTTCATTCAATGTATTTCTCTTCTCCTTTGTGTGTGTGAGTGTGTTTTCTTGTATGGTAGGATTTTTCTAAATATCAGCTGTGGCTGGGCCGCTGCCTTTAAACATGTTACAATTCATCATTAAACATGTATGATCAAGAGGAAGTTCAAGCTAGCAGAGTGGTTCCCCTGAGGAGCTGTGACCCACTTCCTCTTGTATCAGACTGCTCTAAATGCACACTCACACACACACACACACACACACACACACACACACACACACACACACACACACACACACACACACACACACACACACAGTAACAAACAGCACCAAAACAACAGTTTCCCTCCGAGCGGAGAGCCTGGCTACTGTTTTCTGATACGGGAAGTTTCAGGGATTTCAAAATGCCTCCATCCAAACAAGTGGTTTTGCGCTCAAAGATAATACCACACTGGCAATAAATGATTTTACTTTCTAAATAACAGGCTTATAATTGGCCATGTGAGACCATTATGTATCCTTTTTTATCTATCGCTAAATAGTTCTTGGTCAAATCAGGTAAAAGTGTATATCAGTCAATTAAACATGCAATTATTTAGCATGTTGGAAGTGTTATAGTAGGCATTAATCAATAATTGTTGCTTCTGTTTTTTGTATTAATGATTATATTCAAAGAAAACACAAGTTTAACAACAACATTGACATACAATTGGTGCGACTAGGGGTCTAAGAAAACCACTTGAATATCCCAATACTCTGCTTAGTGTATCGATTCTGAAACACAATATAATGATTTTTAAATAATAATTACATAATATTGTTTTAGCAGACCTTTTCTTTTGTATTTGGTTTTGATATCAGATGTTTCTGGGACTGTTAAATGTGCATACAAATCCAGGTTCTGATTGGGTTCACTGATAAAGTCTCCTTTTTTAGTGTCAATTTCTATACACCTGGTGTTGTGCTCCTAAAATGTATGAAATTGCAATATATTGCTAACAGTAAGCCATTATATTGAAATGTGACAACTGTATGATCATGGACCACATTTAATTGGAGGAGATGCTTTAAAATAACAACTTAAAGATCAATATATTTTATTCCACAAATGCTTTGTTCGTAGGAAAGTATATCAAAATCCATGGTCACATGAATTCACAATCAACTTAGGCAGATGTTATGTTGATGAAGTCTTGGTGCTTCTATGCACCACCTGGCCGACCATTCTGTATGTAAACAAATGAACCATAAAGTTGAAGTACATCAATCATACTGTAATAGTGTAAGTTTCGATGACTTATTCACTAACCTTCAATGGTTCCTTGAACTGTCAGCTCAGGTGATTTCAACAATTCCACTTCCTGGTCATCGGAACCACTGCAAAATACACATTAACAATCATATGTGACCTGCTCCATCGAAATCATTCGCATTGACCCGAAGACACATTTTGAGTTGTATACACTGTTGGAGGAGATTCCTAGCTTTCTAATGATATCAGGATTGTTTTTGTACTCCAAATATTAAGTGAAATATGTCACATTATATAATGACTGTCACCGAGTCATCATTTTGAGAAAAAGGCCTTTAAAGTTTCCTCTTCTCTGGAATCAATCGATCTGATTGATTATTAGCGGAGCAAATGATCAAAATACTACGGAGGGAAGATATTTTCGTTTGGATTACTGGTCTGGGGGAAGCTTGCGAGTGTGTGTGTGTGTATACGTGTGTGTGTGTTTGTGTAATTTTGCGTTTGTGTGTATTGTGTTTGTTTCCCGGGGAAAACACTCATGAGAAACACCGGCTGTTGTTATGCCTGCTGTGACGTAAAGTTACTCCGTTCTCCGCTTGTAATTATGCCGTTAGAAGCTTCAAAGTTGTATTTATCATCTGAATTTGCCGAAACAAGTTTAATATTCTGAAAGCCAAGACTTTGTTTATTTGAAATCAAATGAAAACAAACTGTAACGGACCCTGCCGTGTTATCTATGATTACTATACGCCTTACATTCATAATTTCAGCGGAGGGAGGGGGAGCGGTGCTGCGGAACAGCAGAGTGGCGAGTGAGAGCTGTCATCTTCCCTTTACAAGCTTCAAAAATGTATTTATCGTGTGATTTTGGAAATAAAAGTTTCATATTCTGAAAGCCAAGACTTTGTTTATTTAAAATCAAACAAAACACCCGAACCCCGAAAAACTATTTTTTTACGCAAATCCACGTTTATTTTGAAATGAGCCTTTGCGACTTCCGACTGATTTCGATAGAGCGGGTCACATATGTGATATTCCTTTTAATAGTTGTTTATGTTTACTGAGCACCTATGGCATAGTATTATTCTCACCAAACTGGGACCAAAAGACTAAATTAAAGAACATCATGCCTCTAAACTGTTCCCTGATCTCCCTGAAACGACTTACTGTTTTAGTCCCTTTGTGAAAAAAGAAGTCCTTGGAACACAAATGTATCCCACCTGTACTTCTATTTTGGAGTGAACAGCCTGCTCCTCAATGGACCTCTACGAGGATAGATTGGTATTGCAATTGCAAAGCCTTTTTCTTGGCCTCATTTGTAGTCTCACCCTTCTTATCTATGAAACAAACCGTCTGAGCGGATACGTTTTTTTCAATACATAAACTGCAAATATTCGACAAATATGAGAATAGTCTCCTGGTGTAATTTTTAAATCAATCTGGGTGTCATCTGCATAGATATGATAACTTAGGACGTTGTTTTTCCTAATTTGAGCCAGTGGTAGCGTATAGATATTAAAAAGCAAAGGTCCTAAGATGGAGCCTTGAGGACCTCATGTCATATTTGTCAACGCTCATGTTTATAGAGACAACGTTTTTTCTGTCCTTTAAGTAGGAACCAAACCCGTTTAGAACTGTTGCCGAAACTCCCACCCAGTTTTCTAGTCGGTCTAGCAATATGTTGTGGTCAACAGTATCAAACGTAGCGCTGAGATCTAATAATACTAACACTGATATTCTGCCACTGTCTGTGGCTGTCCAAGCTAGTAATCATTTTCTTTTCCGATCAAAAGGAATACATTTTAATCAAAATGTAAATGTAGCTTAACAAGGTGCAATATAAAACTCAAGCGACATAAACTAAATGCTATTCTGAAATGTTTTGTAGTTTGAAGTATATTGCATATCTCTACAAGGTCATGTATTAGCAAGCTAGCTGATGTTTAGTCAGTGAGCTGTGTAAAGTTTTCCCATAGGTGGTTACAGGGTGCAAGTATTCTGTAACTTATTTTTACTTGATGCGTAGTTTGTGTTGTGTAACCTGTTTAATAATGCATACATCACCACTTCCAAACACACACTTTACTTTACTGTAGGCTAATATGTATTTAAGCACGTGCAACCGGCTCCTGTTCTCAAAGCTTTTTTAAGAAGAAAACTAAATTTCCTTCTATCTCTAACCTTCTCGTGCTCAAATGTGTAGCTCACAGCATGCAAGGATCTTTTTTGATCTATTTTTGGTACAAGACAATAGTGTGCTGCTGAATGGAAATTATTCTTTCGTATTGTTACACCTGATTCAAGTCAACAACAATAACAATGTCCCAATGGAAATTTAAGGGAACAGGAAGTAAATTCATTCCTTGCTCCCGAGATGTGGGATTGATTGAATGATGAGGAAAATAGGTTAGGTTTCATTACAACCTTGATTGCATTTTTGAGGTGTTGTATCCAGGCAACATAACATTATTGGATGTTAGGATTAGAAATCTTTGAACCCCTGGTGATATTCACAAATGAGCTCAATAAAGTTAATTGCTCTCATCCTTTATTCTCTTCCCCTAATTGGAAATCAACCAATCGACAAAGGCTCATTTAAATTGCCTAGAACTACATTCCTTCAGGTGTTATCAATAAACAGCTATTCCCTTGTTTCCACTTAGCACAGTAAAAAGTCATTTCCAAGACATTATCCCCATGCTTACCCTCTGAAACTACATTCCCATGCCCTTTCACCTCAGTTATTGTCTCTTATTGACCCACTGTTGACTTGGCTGTTGCAGCTTATTGAACTGTACTCAGTGCTGCTCTCCCTGGAGGAGGGACTACTATCATAGACTGAATATATTGTGTACATCTAAGAGTTTAATGAGATGGCTATAACCCAAGGCCTACTCTCTGTCAGTAGCAGGCATTGGAACCATAAAACAGTCATAATCATTGGCACTTTACATTTAATAATGTATTAACCCCTTAGGTAGCATCGTTTTGGAGATATTACAATGTAAACTGTTACGTGAGGGCAATGAAGGGTGGACCCAAATGCAGGACGTACACAGAAAAACCCTTTAATCTTTTTTAGGCAAGGCAATGCTTAACAAAGATAACTGAACTCTCAGTAAACAAGGATCCAACAAACAAACACAGGAAACCAGAGGACTGTACTACGAAGCCAGTTCAACAGACCCTGGATATGTTTGAGTTATCTGGCTTAACTAACCCTAACAAACGTGATCTCGCTAAGCGGTCCTACGACGCTGGTTATCAACTCGGTAAATCAAACAAAACACGGAGAAGCGTACTGACAGCAGAGCGTCATACTTCATGAACGAAAAGTAAACGATCATGTTAGATAAATATGAAGGAGTTAAACTTGAATGAACAGTTTTATGATATCACTGCCCCATCTAAGACACAAATGGATCTGCCTTTAATCACATTAGAGTGTTTCGTCAAGTTAATGTGTTGTTTAAAATAAATGTTTGTGGAATAGAAAAGAAGATATCATATATCCCCAAAAATTATTAGAAAAACATAATTTACCGCAGTAACCAGGCTTATTTTGATATCTTATAGACAGCGTATAGTTTATTAAACGTTCATCTAAGCGTGCTTACCTCAAATGTAATAGTCAGATCATTCTGAAGATGGGCAGTGATATTCTAGGAATCTACATGTTGGCGATATATTGCTGGCCGTCTTTCCTGCATTTGGCAGTTTTAAAAAGGCAGGATCTGAAATGAAAGGAAAGTTAATTAAATGCAAAACCAGAAAACAACTCTGAATGTGTCAAACTTGTGACAGAACGTTTTACCCAAGTTAATGCCAATCCACTAAATAGATATTGAGGGACTACCCCGATATTTCAAACATGTTTGATATTTAGGAGTTGGCAGATAATGTCACTACTTTCTGATCACAACACACTGCAAAGCATTACTCAAAGACATCTCAGCACTAACTTCTCTAACTTGTTGACATTTACTTCCCCATGAGATCATGTGAGTTCACGATAGGTGGTGCATTGTTCTCTGGTACAAAAATGTAAATTATATTCTGTTGTTGGGGATGCATCATTATTTTCAAATACGTGTGAGTGCGTGTTTTACCTTTTGTTCAGAGGCAACGCAGTCAGGATTTAAAAGCTCCTGTCGGAGCCCAGCGTTTGATTCCGAAAAACGAAAATCGTGAGTGTAAAAAAATATTTAAAAGGAATTGGCCATTCAACTACATTATGTTGTACAGTGTTGTAATTGAAGGTTATTATCTGTGTCTCTGAATGGAGGGTGTGATGGGACTGTAATGAACCTTCTCAATGGCAGAGACCTCTATATCCACTCATCCAACCCAGTCTCACGGCATTTCGTGTTATTGTCACGAAATTAATCTATTGATTCGTGTTCACCAACACGATTTCCCCATTTTTTTTCGTGTCACACAACGATTTTAAAAGCAATGTAAATAATAACAAATTAGAAAAACAGATTAAAAAAAATACAGATTTCAGTATTCTGACACAGAACGATTTTAGAAGCAATGTATTTCTATTGGTAGTATGTTTCGTGTCTGCACCAAATAATAACAAATTAGAAGGAAAAAAAGATTGAAAAAATACAGATTTCAGTATTCTGAGGCTCTGAGCCCCATTTCTATTTTCCTCGCGGTTTGAAAAAAAAGTCGGACATTATACAATTTAAAATAAAAACAATAATCGTGGCTTGCTATTGAGTAAGAAAACATTTTATGAACCACACAGCTTCTGGTCTTCCAAGACCCGACCGGACAAAAAGACGTGGTGCAGGCACGAAACATACTACCAATAGAAATACATTGCTTTTAAAATCGTTCTGTGTGACACGAAAAAAATGGGAAAACCGTGTTGGTGAACACGAATCAATAGATTACATTTATTTTGTGACTATTACACGAAATGCCGTGAGACTGGGTTGACTCATCAGCACTAAAGCTCCACAAAAATAAAACCAACAATAAAACAGGCCATAAAGTCACTAATCATAGAGTGCATGGATATTATTATTGTTGGGGAAATATTTTCCAAGGCCCATAACTTGGACCCAGTTTATCAGTTCATGCTGTCCTGACTGAGCACACGCACCTGCAACCTTGGCTGCTGTGCTCTCAGTGTTTTGTCTCCCTGTTCCTGCCTGTTGGCGTCAGCTGATAGAGGTGTTATGATTCTATCTTGTTATGCACAATGTTGATTATTCTCTCAGAACTAGCTAAATACATGGGTCTGGGGTAGAGTTCTTCAGAATTGATTGTGGCATCTCAACCGTGTGGTCAACTCGTGGCCCGTGACATGTCTTGTGAATTTTCCGGCCGAAGCTCCAAATAAACCGTCAGTGTTTGCCGTCAAAGCTCCAGCTCTCCTCGTGTCTCTCTGAGTCCTGTTTCCAATTGCTTCAGAAGTTTCCCCCACAATTATGACCTATAGGTTTAATAAAATAAATAAAGAGACTTTCTATGCTGTTAACCGCAGTTTGTGTCTCGTCACAACAATAAATGCTGTTTTAAAAAAATAATTCTAGCTTCTCCCAAGCTTTAAGGTTTTTGATGACTTTTATTAATTTTCATTTTGTTATTTTAGATTTTTCAAGACAGACACAAAAATAAAACAGCAATGCAGTACAAGGATTATGCTCATGCAAAAGCACAAATGTATAAGGTCACTTTTTAAAATGCTGGGATTTATTTGCAGTGGATGTACCTAGTTGTTCTTACATTTTTTTCAATGTGTGTTTTCCTCTTGATTTAATGTTTATCTACTAGTCTGCTGTTCGGTATACATTTCCTCTTTGTGGGATGAATAAAGGATTTCTGATTCTGAAAAAAGATCAGAGGAGAAGAGAAGTAGGGTGTGGGAGGAATAACGGTGTTCATTTATTTTACACATGTGTTTCTAATTCTAACACCTAGTGTAACCATAGAAACACATGCATGCACATTATCTTTCAACAGTACATGTTTTTTTTCCAAAACCTAAATATACTTATTGCTATTATTTAATTATTTATTTCTTTCCTTACTCTTCATGAATGATAGTGTCAAATACTCACCATCACAGTGTTTTAGGTTTCTGATCTTACACATACCTATGTTATTGCATTTCAAACTTCGGGTAATTATCAATGGACGATTTGTATAGAAATTATGAATTTGTTCAATTGGATGTCCAAGTATTCTTACAAAATGACAGGTTTTCCATTCATGTAGATTGTAGATTGAGACAGGTACAGCTACAAGGGTGTATGTTTTCTTTCTGCAGCATATACAGTACAGTAAAATGCAGTCATTAAAGAGGCCCTTGTTTAGAGATATTCTCTCCTGTCATTATCAACACAATGGGCCACTTGCCTTAACCTTGTAGCTTCCATGAACAAACAAAAACACATTAGGACTGGTACGTCAACAGAGAGATGGAAGGTCTTCCTTCACATGACCCTTTTCCGTTTCATTTCATTTAGCTGATGCTTTTATCCAAAGCAACATGCTATAAGTGCAATCATCCATGAAGATACAAACTCAATCAATACATGTTTGCTGTTGTCCTAGGCTTTAATCATTCCACTTTTTAAGCCTCCTCCCTCATCTTCCATTATGCCATAGGAAACCATTTCTCCCAAGTGGGTTTTCTGTGGCATCTGCCAGCTGTGACAGAGACAGGAAGTCAGAGAAAACAACGCTAAATAAGATACAAGACATTATTTTGTGCACCTTTCCCACATTTTTAATATTGAAGAAAATCACTTAAGGTGAAGATTATGCAACAAGATTATACAGCAAGTTATAAAGAGCATCTTATTATTCTTTTTTTAATGATTCCTAAACAGCTTTATGTATGTTTATTTCATCAGATATAAGCTACTCTTAGTTCCATCAGAGCGTATATGCATTTTGATTTAACTGTGTGAGAAAGCACTTTTTAGCCTGATAGACACACATTTAAAGGTTAATGAATCCATATTCCTGTGCATGTTACAATAACACACATGCTTAATTAAACATGCAGGACTGGCAGGTATATTTAGGTTTCAAGTGTAGTGATGTTGGCTCTCTTTCTGTTTCATTTGCTACCTATTCTGAAGTTCCACAAAAATTCACCTTTCTGCAGCATAGCTGGATAGTCAGACGTCCTAGAGCGTGTTGTTGATTCACACGCCTCATCAAAGGGAGATTTAGTCTAAATCAATAAAAGCAGCCATCTGTGTTTCTGTTCAATTTGGGGGTTTAAGCTTGATTCAATTCAGAGGCAGCCTCTTGCCAAGGCTTCTATCAGGAAAGATCCATTCGCATTGTTGGAGGAAAATCTGACTGATCTCTTCCTCTGATGTGCTTCTCATTAGTGAGCAGTAACAAAGTAATATACCAACTTTACTAAAAGGATTTAGTCGATATTGCTATATTTACAGGTCACATAAATCATTATACCCAAAATTAAGTGTTAATTGTTTTTTAATCAACATCACGGATATATTACATTTATTTTGGTATTTATTTTAAATTAGTATTATATACATAATATGCTTTATAATGGCTCTATATTGTTATTTTGTTATTTTTACAACATCAATCCTCTTACTGGGTTTATGTATGCGCCACTATACAACACAGCTAATGTTTAAACCTACTTGGCAGTAAATCTGATTTTCATTCACTGCATGTTTATTTAGGAATGGGCCTAGAACAGGTTCCATCTAACAATTATTCTTACCAAAAAAGGTGACATTTTAAAAATTAAAAAAAAACATTTGGCAAGTTATTGTAAAACTAAATTTCATTTCATTTCAAACCTTTATTTAACCAGGTAGGTCCCATTGAGTTCATTGATCTCTTTTTCAAGGGAGACCTGCAGGAAGTAGGTTACAAAATGATAATCACTGTATGTGAATTCATGAATTCTAATGATTATATTCACCACTTTGTTGTCTCCAAAGGACGTTGTCACACAGCAACATGCTCCACAGATCTCAGCCAGCTGTCAGATTACAGTAAAAAGCAAATTCATACAAAGCCCTCTTGATATAAAACAGAATAGATAGTAGCCCTTATAGGGCAGAGCGTACTGCAGAAGCAAAACGCAGGTATACGTCATCAAAATGTGGCTACATCACATACGATTGTTCTCTAATTGGTTGCGCCTCTAAAGTTAGGGTAGGGTTAGCAGACACTTCCTGTGTTATCCATCCCTTACCATTTTGTGTGTTTTGTTATGGGTGGAAAAAACTGAAAGAAGACCCCAACAAATGTTGGACAAAGAGCATTCTAACTGCAACCTCATGACTTCTGCTTCAACGGGGATAGGCTTAAGCAATCAATTTAGATCATTTATTATTTCACTGTCTCAAAGTTCACAGTAACAGCACTAAAATATATCTCCAAAGCATGATAATTACATATTTGATGTATTGCAGAATATACAAGTAAAGGTTTTTAAAATATAGTTAAAGTGGACATGTATGGTCTTCATAAAAAGGTAACAATTTACCACTCAAGAGATTTTACTGCCAAATAGTCCACATACACTGTGTAAGCTTCCTCTTAATAATCACACACTTTATAGTTTTAAACTCAACAAGCCAACCACATGCGGTTACACTAATCAAAACATGTCTAACCTTTTTAATTATAATTGTTGACTTCCTTTAGCGTATTGATTATTGGAGCTCCTGAATCCAATTAACCACCACCAGCTGTACGGGGGTCAGGCCTTGGAGGCTTGATTGCAAGGGTACATGAAAAGCAGCCGGAGCCTTTAGAAAAGGCTCAAAGGATTTTAAATGAATCCACAGGCTTTTTTATTCATTTCAAAAGCAGTATTAAATATGCAAAGGGTTTGGAATGTTATATAAAAACATTTTTGTCTCAAATATTCTGAAATAATGGTGGTTGAATAGAAATTGGTTAGCCTTGGACACCTCTTTTGCTTTTGACAGCTAATGATATTGTGCCGTGAAATCACTTTGGCCAGCAGTGCAGCATAAATGTCATAAATTAAATGGACAGAAATAAACATTGGCCATACATCCATGTTCACAGCCCCTTGCTGTGCTGGAGAAGCCAGTGGTAATTGTAACTATGGATACCATCGACACTGTAATTATCACAAATTATGAAATATAATTGCATGTCCTTGATTGGGTGTAGGGGGCATGTCCCTGGCATACTGTAACTTTACATTGGTTGTATAGCATTAAAAATGAGCAAGAGGCGGCAAAAATGTTGATATATGATTGTCAGAAAGGATTAAAACCTTTAATAAAATGTTAGTATGTGTCAGGATCTCGACACAAACTGATGAACCCAAATGCACGACCCAGAGACAAAGTCTTGAATGTAAAACAATGTAATTTTAATTTCAGAGATCAGGTAATCCCTCTTAACAGAGTAGGTACTGGAAATAACAAAAGGTGCTCACAAGGAGGAAAAACTAAGCATAACAAAAAGAGAACTTAAGAAAAACTTAAGCCTACAAAATTAACAAAAGAAACAAAACCTGACATGAGTGAAAGCGATCCTTTCTGAGCTGAGGCATGGCACGACCATTCGGAGAAACAAACAAGACAAACTGACACAGGACAGGGGAGAGACAGGACTATTTAAACATGAGGTGAGTGGGAACAGGTGGAAACAATCAGGGGCGGGGCAGACAGTGATGATGGCGGGAAAAACACACAAGGGGAGGAAGAAACAGGGCCTGAAATGAAAGACAAGAGGTAAGTACAAAATAGAACAGGAAATGACAGACAAAATACATAAACATAACTAACACATTTGACGAGACACAACAGTATGTGCATTTCAGAATATTTACTTATCAAGAGGTATTTATTATGTGATTGATTTCTGTATTCTATACACTATGTGTGCATGCATTAATCATTCTGCACGTGTGTTATCTTATTATTACAAAATGTACTCAAGGAATACTTCATCACCACCTCTAAAAATAGTATGTGATGCTGTTCACATTAGCAGAAAATATCTTCTTTTCTATTAATTATAAATGTTTAGGTAACAACATTTAATTGGAATTAAAATCAGGAAATGAGGCGTAATTTTGTAATATCATACATCAGATTATTGTTTCTTTCCTTCCTTCTTCCTTTTCTTCCTTGCTTTGTTTCTTCCTACCTTTCATTTATTCTTAACTTTTTCCTACTTTACCCTCCTTCCTATTTTACTTCCTTCCTTCCTTCATTCCTCCTTACCCTTCTTTTTTCTTTATTCCTTATCACCCACCTTATTGTATCTGTCCTTTCTTACTGCAGCTCTTTAGCCTTACCTTTTTTATTTGATTCTTTGCTTTATTTCCTCCTTTCATTTCTCTTATCTCTCACTTTTTCTTTCTTTCCTTCCTTCCTTCCTTCCTTCCTTCCTTCCTTCCTTCCTTCCTTCCTTCCTTCCTTCCTTCTTCCTTCCTTCCTTCCTTCCTGTAGTGTCCATTACTTTATAATAATGTAATAATACTCTTTAACCAATAATGCATCTAGAATAAGTCCAGTTATTGACAAAAGTCTAGCAAATGCAAGTTTAAGAAAAATAATGAAGTTCAAAGATATATGCTTATTTTCATTGATATTCATTTAGCTTCAAGTAACTCTATGTCATTTCATAATAACGAGTGGAAAGTTTTCCTATTTGAACTTGTGAACTGGACTCTAATTACCTCCATAAATGAGCTCATACACACATCTCAGGCTGTGCCTGAGCACTCTCCGCTGTTCCATTAAGAGATGCTCTCAGGTCTTTTAGCAGCAAACGCTATAAAGGAAATGACTGTTAAACTAATTTGCAATGTAATATAAATATGACATCTAGCAGCTATTAAAGCATATTTTTGATTTTGTGACACCATCTCATACGAGTATATCCTAACTTGGCCGATTCTCAGAGTAACACTAATATTGTCTGCGTATCACAGAGTCTTCTGGGCATTGTACCAAACAAGGACACCCAAAAAACACTTAATTGTTTCTCTCTGTTGAGTCTGATTCAGAACAACTAGCAACAGGATAGCTGGTTTGGTCACAGTGGTCTAGCTGGTTACCATTAGCTGGTCGGGATAGCTGTTTTAGCTGGTAAAAGCTGGTGGTCACAGTGGTCTAGCTGGTCAGGAGAGCTGGTTTGGTCACAGTGGTCTAGCTGGTCACCATTAGCTGGTCAGGATAGCTGGTTTAGCTTGTAAAAGCTGGTGGTCACAGTGTTCTAGCTGGTCACCATTAGCTGGTCAGACTGGTATGATCTTGAGTAGAACTTTAGCTGGGATTACTTGATGGTTAAGCTGGTCATATATGATGATGAAACACTCTCACCCAATTGCAGTAGCTCAATGAACATCTATCATTTCAGATCAGAGCACCTACATTACCAGAAAGGTACCAGAGTGTATAGAATGTATTGTCTGTAAATAAATACTCATACATCAAATGATTAGAAGCAGGAAAATCATTTACAACACACAATGAACATTAACACAAATTAAGCAGTTTCCTTCAACTGTTTCTTTCCGCTTTTCACAAGGTCCTGTATTTTTTGTGAAAGGTAGTAACCGGCCAACTTCTCCCTCTCGGTCTTCTCCACGTTTTGTGAATTCAGCCATCCTCTGAAGCACTCTTGAAAAGAGAAAGGAAAAACAGATTAACTTTTAGCTTTGTGTTATGATTACTTAAATATTTGCACTGTGAGATGAAAAAGAAAAATGTATCAAATTTAGTTTTGAACATTCACTGTGATTGGGTCTATTATCCACGCAATACACCGTATAATTCTTTTTTCTTAATTTACATTATTTAATTTCATATTCTGTTCTTGTAAATATCATATTCTATTATATTACATGTATATAAACTTTTTGCACTACTTTTTATTTTGTATTTTTGTATTTTATTATATATGTTGCATTGTTGGAGGAGGCTCTGCATGCACAGCAAACCACCAATCACAATCAAATCTCCAAAACAAACGGACCCGGTGATTAAAGGTAAAAACACTGAATAAAGTAGTTTCATGTGTTTCTCCAGGGCAGTTTGGCGCTGCTAACCGAGCTAGCTCAGCTTGTTGCTCTGATAACTTAAGATCCAGACGTCCGTGACTAAAATCCTTCATCCGGTTAAATATAGTTAAAAAAAGACCAATTGAATAGCATTAAAGTTCAAGAAAGGATGGTTTGCGGGGAGAAACGGTCTTTTCTTCAATTCCTGTATGTTTTCATGTCGCAATATATATCGCAGGGCGAAAAAAAATCGCAATGTCAGTTTTTTCCAATATCGTGCAGCCCTAATATACGCTATATTTTATTAACACCAGTATGTACTTTATACATTCACCTCGAGTGTTTGTCTCTGCACCAGAAATAATTTAATTTTTAAGTTCAACCACATATTATATAGACTATATCAGCGCCACACCTGCGTTACACATGGTGCCTCTTGTCTGAACCATTTTTTAAGCGATTTGTAATCTATTCTTGTCGACTTGCAGCCTAAATACAAAGATAACTCCAGTCTCCTACCACTGCATGTGCACACATAGACCTCAAAGTAGGCTTGAGCCCCTGCCCTTTTTCTTCCTCCAGAGAAAGTGCCCTTTTTATGGGGTGCTTTTTATTTTATTTTTTTTAAATAAATGAATATGTATCTACTGCTGTTTGCGCACACTTTCAATATATTGATTGAATACAAAATAAAAATATCAGGTCGGGAGATTAGACTGTGAAGTTCCGCTAGTATCTCTCCCCTCCCTCCCTCCCTCCACGTCTCGCGCACAGCGGTGCGGACAGTCATCGGCAGTCTCACTCCCTGAACGTCCAGGAGCGACGCTTGGTCAGGGTCCTATGGCGTGCAGTTGTGACGCGCCGAGTCTCCTTCAGCTTCATAAACGAACGCAAAGAGCTTTCAACTGATTGCAATGTATTCCCATCGGCGGCGGTATTTGACGCTCAGGGAAGCACCGCATCGGTCCATGTCGGCGGCACTTAAAGACAATGTGAGCGTCCTTTCCCATTGGATAACGGAGGATTTTACACCCGGAAGTAAGTATTCTCTTTACTGTCGATTGATTTTACAGTGATATCTGCTCTACTCATCAACTCAAAAACACCAGATTATCCTTGTTAATTACACAACATTGATTGGTTTAAATTGTGTACAATGTTTTTGTATTTTCCCCCTTCGATTTGGAGAAACAAATATTTTTTCGGAGTTTAGGATGGCAGAACACTACACTACCCAGAATCCTCAGCTTTCGTTTGGGACTACAACATGTGCTTTGCTTCACAAACCCCGTGATTAGTCCTCAAGCTCTGTGATTGGTTGACCTCCAACTGCATTCCATATGAAAAAAAACGTTTCGTAAAAGATAAAGTTGTGGTGACACGTTATGGGACATAATTCACCATTGAGATTGTTGTGTTGCAACCCGGACCCGTTAGTGAGGGTACCGGGGTTTGATGTGATTCATGCTAGCTTATCAGACAACGCAGCACATGTACTTACCTCCGAGAGATTAATGGATAATAAAGTGTGGAAGTCCATTCTGAATACACCGCCTCCGACTCCCTTTCATCGGCGCTAGAAAATCATACTTTATTCAGCAGTGCTTGCTTTACTCTTTGAAAGTCATCACATGAATGCATTGTAATCAATAGTTCGGCTGCATTAAATATTACACATCTGTGGTAGTTCTTTATTTATCTACAGAGATCGGGCCTCAGAATAGACCGGAAACTATTCTTTTACCGTTCTGTTTTAATTTTACAATAAAGTTAGTAGTAATATTTTGTTTTGATAGTTTTGTATTCACTACTAGACCGCTGGGTCATGTTAAGACCATCTTTTCTGTGTTGCTGTGGGTTTTTTCCATCGCTTTTGTGTTACAAATATCAAAACAATAACAAAATATATCCGTCGTAAACTAAACCGGAAACAGTAGTATATTTTATTTTGTTAACACTGTAAACTTGACAGCTTTTTAACCCAAACCACCTACTGGTTAAAGCACGTTATTACACATTTAGAGTAATTGCAATGCAGGTAGATTGTGTTGCTTTTTAATGACTGTTTAAAATGCCTTTTTCTTAATGTCTTTCATTTTTGTAAAGCACTTTTGAATGTGTTATATTTTATGAAAACATTTAAATATTAAGAGTACATACAAAATAGGAGGAAAGTAGAAGGTCAATGATAGAAATATAGAATAGAAAATATCAAGAAGATACTGTAAATGATATCTAGAATAAAACAGTTTAGTGCCGGATGTACAAAGATATTAATAGGAGGATGTGCAAAACAGACAAACTAATTAGGCTTTATTTAAACATTAAATAATACTTTAGGTTAAGGTCTTCTTTTAAATACATGTAAGCAAAAAGCTTTGGGGGTATCTGATCAATATTAAGCCTGACAAAGTACTTAACGTTTAATATATTGCATGGTTTGTTTTGGGACTTGACAATCAACATTCCTGTAAAACACAAAAAAAAAACTTGTTAACTATGTTGAAGTACTTATTTTAACCGATATTATACATATTTATTATACTCTTATAAGATGTATGTAGATAGAATAAGAAATGTGCAGAATATGACAGTTTAATGGTGGAGGTACACACATATTGATAGATGTCTTGTTGAGGAACCTATGACCCAAGTTTGTCATCATTGCATAACTACACCGTAGTTGTGTATAAAACCACCAGACTCAGGGACAGCTTCATCCCACAGGCCATAAGACTATTAAACACCTGAACTTTGAAACAACATCCATAACATTCATCTGGCTGCTACTTAGAAATTATTTGTCAAATATATCATATTCCAATCACTTGTATATAGACTCTTATTGCACTATTTCACTTTTTACTATTTTTATATGTTTTCTGTGTATCTGTTTAAAAAGATGTGTTTCTCCGAATCGAAGGGGAAAAATACAAAAGCATTGCACACAATTTAAACCAATCAATGTTGTGTAATTAACAAGGATAATCTGGTGTTTTTGAGTTGATGAGTAGTGCAGATATCACTGTAAAATCAATCGACAGTAAAGAGAATACTTACTTCCGGGTGTAAAATCCTCCGTTATCCAATGGGAATGGACGCTCACATTGCCTTTAAATGCCGCCGACATGGACCGATGCGGTGCTTCCCTGAGCGTCAAATACCGCCGCTGATGGGAATACATTGCAATCAGTTGAAAGCTCTTTGCGTCCGTTTATGAAGCTGAAGGAGACTCGGCGCGTCACAACTGCACGACATAGGACCCTGACCAAGCGTCGCTCCTGGACGTTCAGGGAGTGAGATTGTGTTGGACAGACAGGTAGCAGCACCTCCCACTTTACTGTCCCACATTATGCCAGCTTTTCTTGGCTTATTTTGAAGGTGAGTGGTGATTAGGGATGGGTATCGAGAACCGGTACTAAGCCAATACCGGTACCTGATTGGACGGTATCGGTATACCGTTAAGCCGCTGGACAAACGGTGCTGCTATCGGTATATGTGTTACGTCTACTTCCTTAGTTTAACTTTAAACCATTCTGGTTGGTTGGGAACCCTCATCCCGTGTGATGTATCCGGTTTGAGACCCCTCTGATTGGCCACTGTAAATGCCACTCCTCATCTCTCTCAACAGCGCTCTTATTATTGTTGTGAGACTCCCGCAGGCATGGCGGACAGAGCGAAGCGATCGAAGGTCTGGGTGCACTTTAAAAAATGTAGTGGCGATAGTGCAAGGTGCAATCTATGTACTCAATTAGTTGCTTGTAAAGGGGGTAACACAAGCAACTTAATGAAGCATTTGCAAACGAGACACTCATTGAATCTAAAACGGTGCAGTGTATTTGACACCTAAACAATTGGCTGCTAGCGATACTGCTAGTGCTAATAGTGCTAGCAGTAGCACGCTAACAACGTCCTCCTCAGCGCAACCTGATACGATTTGCGGGACAAATGTAACGGTATTTTAAAAATACTAAACTGTCGGCAACTATATATGCCATTTTCACGGGCTTCAGCCGCACCGTGTGTAAATGTGACCTGAGCGAAGGCTCGCAGGCAGGTTAGCTGCTGTTCACGGGTGATATGTTTTGTTTACCTGAGTGAGGTCTTGCAGGCACATCGCCTTGTCTTTTTTTAGTTTATTAACACTGACAGTGTATTAATGTGAGCTCCTACACCTATAATAATTTGGCCTTTCATTGAATGCTTTATAAACCAGTTAAACTTACAGATGTCATTGTGAATTGGAAAACTGCATTTAAATGTTGTTAAAGGTCAAAGTTTCAATGTATTGGTTCAGCAATTGTTGGTCGTTTACTAGGAATTTACATATTTTAAGCTCAAATACTTTGTTCTATGTTTAAACCTTCAGACACATTTTGACGTGTTTCAGTTCATTACATCATTTATTTTGTCATGATTTAAAAGTACAATCCAGAATAATATACGTACTCGCCTTTATCTTTTTGCCATCTTAGCCTTTTTACCAATTTCTTCATATCACAGTTTTGCATGATGTCACTGTAGGACAATGAGGGAAAACCCCAAAAAGCATGATAGGGCGAGCCAGGCCCCTTTACGTTATTATTATTTTTTTTTTCTGCTTCTGAGAAGCTAATGTATAAGTTATACAGTTATTTCTGCAAGAAAATTACAATAAAATGACTGTTTAATCTTCACATCTTGTATTCATGTCTATAATTTTGAGCACCAAATTATTGAAAAGTATCGATAAGAGTATTGATAAAATCCTAACGATACCCATCCCTAGTGGTAATGAACAAATGACTAAGCTGCCAGTGTGTGAACGACACACTCAGAAGCCAAAGTACAGAAGAGAGGCTTTCTGATCTCCTCCTCCTCGCTATTGAGAAGGACATTCCTGTTATCCACAGTGAAGTAATAAACATCTACAGGGACATGGCCCCCAGAAGGTTGCTGCTGTAAGGGAGGAAGGAGAGACAACAAGTGAAGACACGAAAACATATTTAACAACTTCCAAGTGCAAAGAAAGATACAAGATACAAAGAAAGTTAGTAACAAAAGAAGTTATTAACAAAATATTTAATTTCAGATTTCAAGACATTTTTAAATAATTTCAGTAAAGTTGCAGTATTTTTGCATGTTCTTAATAAATATTTTTGCACCGTTTTTTCAGCATTTTGGATGTGTTTTGTCCAATTAAATTAAGTAAATGAGTAGGAGAGGAGAGCAGAATGCACTAAGTGTAATTGTTGTAACTAAACTTAGGCCTACTTGTAGTTTGGGGTGTAGGTTGGTTTGCGTATTTATGTAGAGAACAGCCTTTTTCAGTTTTGTGTGAAGATTTTTGTTGATTTTGAAGGTTATTTATTTTAATACCACAAAAATAATTCAAAGGACTTAATGTTGTGCAAAAATAAACTAATTATTATAGCAATTTTAACTAGTAGCATAGAAAACATGCACATTGTGGCATAGTTTCCTTTGTTGTTGTCTGCTCTTGTGCGTAGTGAATACTAAAGAAGACCATTGTCTCTGTGTTAACTGATTATTTTGTAGATTTATGTTATATGAATTATTATATGAGTATTAAACAATTGCGTGAGTGTGAGGGTATTAAAATGAATTGGTCGGTAAGCCAGAGATGTGCAACTATATTTCACTTTTAGTTTTACATTGTTTTTAATAAATGATTATGGGATGTGCCCTTTTTCTCACTTGAGCCCCTGCCCCCCAAAATGTCTGTGCACGTCCCTGCTGCTTACCTCTAATGAGCCTTGGTAGAACTAGTGTCCGAGTCATGGGGTCCAGAACTGACTGAAGACATGTGGAACAGAGTCATGGGGTCCAGAACTGACTTAGCTTAACATGCTAACCTTTGGTAGAGAGCTACAGTTAGCTAACTTCATGTTCAACACAAAACCTCTAATGGCATTACATTGACGATTTTAAACAAAACGTAACTCTCTCAACTTGTAAGATAATGTTAAGTTAACTTACCCTTAAATAACTACATCACGTTTTTCAGGGGAAACACAAACTGCAGAAAACGTTAGCTGCTAACTGTTGTTAGCTAAGACAGCTAGCCTCCTAGCAAACGTAAGGTTAAGTTAACATTAACGTAACGTTGTAAGAAAGCAAAACGAACCTTCGAGAAAGCTTTTACTCTCAGACTTGGTGAAATTGTGTAGTGTTGCTTACCAACAGAAGGACTTTTAGCGCGTTTCCCAGTATACAGAGCTGTTAGAAAGGTGCCTCTCAGAAGAGCAGCCGCTGGGCGGAGTCACAGAAACGCTCAACTGATCTTCACTTCCCGACCGTTAGTGCCAGTCAAAACATACCGCTTTGTTTCAACCACTGCCGTCTCGCCGTTCCCCCGTGTCCCGCCCTCTCTGTCTGTCTGTGTCTGTTTCAGTTTCGCCAGCAAGACTGCTGGTAGACCAGCATAAATACCAGCTTCACCAGCATAGACCAGCTTAACTACCAGCTAAAACCAGCATAGACCAGCAGGACATCAATGCTGGGCTATGCTGGTTTAGCTGACCTCAAGACCAGCCTGGCCAGCTTGTCCAGCCTGGTAAACCAACTAAACCAGCCTAACACCAGCTAAAACCAGCTAAAACCAGCAACCATCTTAAGCTGGTCTATGCTCGTTTTTTCAGATGGGCTCTGTGTCAGCCCTGTTTCAAAAGTGCTGATTCTGTGTCTGTAGCTTTAAATGCAAATGAGCTGCTGCTGGCCAGGCCCCTCTGCAGAGTGTCTGGTTTAATGAAACACAATAGGCGCTTTCACACCGGAGTACTTTTCCCAGGAATAGTTCCGATAGTTCCTGGGATTTTGCGTTCACACCAAAAATATCTGGAACTAGAACTTTCTTTTGCGAACCTTTTCACCCCTTTTTAGTCCCTGCTAGAGAGCAGGGACTTTCCTGGGGAGAAAAAGGTTCCAATTTCTGATTGGCTGGGCGAATTGCAAACCACGCCTAGGGGTTTCACCAACTAATCGACTAGTCGACTAGTCGACTACCTCTACCACTAGTCGGCGCTGTAGGCCCTAGTCATCTAGTCATGAACAAAATGGAGGCAAACGTGGGAAAATGCTCCAGCAAAACACGTCCGACATTCAGGGGTCCTCATCTTATGCGCAAATGCGGCGCACCTATGCACTCTACAGTTTCAGTTTTAGCTCCGGCGCTAAAAGTTCACGAGCGTGCTCCACTAGCACCCCCTCTTTGAACAGCTGTTTGGACCTCATTTCGAGTGCAACAAGAAAACACGGGTCAACAGTGGCGCGGATGAGCTACGGGATTACTGCCAGCAGACACCCCATATCCCCACAATGGATAACCCTCTGAAGTGGTGGGCACACAACACGAACCGCTTCCCCCGTTTAGCCAAGCTTTCCAGGAGCTACCTGGCTAGCCACCAGCACCCCAAGTGAACGGATGTTTTCCCTGGCAGGCAACACTGTCACCCGACAGTGGTCAAGCCTCCTTCCCTCACATGTTGATGCTTTTGTCTTCCTTAACGCAAACCAAAAAACCTGGAAGGGTGGACATCCTTATCGAGGAGGACAGCGACAGCGAGTAAAGTGTTGCGCAATGCGCACTGGATTTACGTTGCATTTATGTTCTTAACAGAGTTTTTGCAGTAGATTTGGTGAGTCCAGTTACTGTTTTTTATTTAATCAGCCATGTAACCCATGTAACCCAAATTAAAATGCTGTTTTGTTACAGTGTTTAACGTAACTGTATGCATTGCAATACAAAATACAGTTTTACACCTCTCTTTGTGTGTCTTTATTATGACGTAACAACTAGTCGACTAGTCGACTACTATTTTGAAAAACTTGTCGACTAGTAAATATTGGTAGTTGTGAAACCCCTAACCACGCCCTTTAAAACTCTAAAAAATTGTTTTGAAGCCGACGTTTTCTTTGCTCGCATCAGCATTATTGGCATTAGCATTAGCCCAGCGCACCAACGGAGAGAGACTAACTTATGGCAACACAAAAGAAAACATGGGAGCGGTGGAGTGATGAGGAGGTGTCGGCGCTTCTGGCGATTTACTCGGAAGGCTTCAGTAGAAGCTTCTACGGCAGTATACGCCGTGAAGTTGTTTGCGGCCTGCCAGTAAACCCGAAGAAGAAGAAGAAGAAGAAGAAGAAGAAGAAGAAGAAGAAGAAGAAGTGACGTCAGCGGCTCCCTCAGGGACTTATTCCGGCGTGAACGCGATTTACTAGACAGTTCCAGGAAATAAAAGTTCCATGGAACTATTCCTGGGAAGAGTACTTGGTGTGAAAGCGCCTATTGGTGCTATAGGAGGAGATTCAGGTGATAAGTTGGGCGGGTGTTACCTTGGTTGCTTACTGGCTAATGGTTGCACAAGCCAAAAAAACATTGTGACATCACGAAGTGGCCAACATCTGTTTAGACAGGTTTTTATATAAATGGATCAGGATAAAGAGAAAGATCATTTTTTCGTGAACCTTTAAGAATCTCTCAACACAGAGGGGACACATATTTATGTATAATAGACATGAAAAAGTGGATTTTGCACAATAGGTGATTTTTAAATCTTTGGTCAATACACTATTGGGCACTTGGCCTACATAAACAGACTATCAACAACAACACAATTTACTGATGTTCGCTAAACGTCTTATAGTCGAAACTGAAACACCTCATGTCAAGCTGCATCAAATATTGTCAATTAGTGCTTCTAGTTCTACGTAGGCCATGTGTCGTGTGCCTCAGGCTAAGCTAGCAGGAGTTATGTATGCTATGTTTCCTCTGTTATGTTGCTCTTCGTTAGCATTGTTTTAGCTCACAGCAACAGTATGTAGTAAATGCACAGATACTTTCTGTGGTGACTATGATTTAGATTGAGGTTGTTTGTTACACTTGATGTCATACATCTAGTGTACTATGCATTTCATTTGTACACATACTGTAGCACAGGGCTATTCAACTTCATTAGCAAGTGGGCCAAATAGGAAAATCACTGGGGGTTTGTGGGCCACACAATACTTTGTCAAGGAATCACTACAAATAACTCTTGCTTACAGTAGTGTTAATAGATATTAATTAGGGCTGTCAGTCGATTAAAATATTTAATCGCGATTAATCGCATGATTGTCCATAGTTAATCGCGATTAATCGCAAATTAATCGCACATTTTTTGTCTGTCCTAAATGTACCTTAGAGGGATATTTTTCAAGTTTTTAATACTCTTATCAACATATGGACAAATATGCTTTATGCAAATGTTTGTTTATCATTTGAACAATGACAAATATTCTCATGAATATTAAACACAACAACCTCTGAACATTACAAATATTTGCCTCAATTCAACCTGGAACCTCTCTCATACAATACAATAATACAATACAAAGTGTGTGTGTGTGTGTGTGTGTGTGTGTGTGTGTGTGTGTGTGTGTGTGTGTGTGTGGTGTGTGTGTGTGTGTGTGTGTGTGTGTGTGTGTGTGGAGACACTGTGATGGATCGTTGGAACTATGTGCAACTCAAGGCATATGCTCGAACGGGAGCTGCCTGGACGCTGCAATCATGTTGCGCGCACTATCCGTGCTGAGTGTGCTGACTTTTCGTACAATGTCCCACTGTCTGGCTACCTGCATAAAGTCAAGTGCTCGGCGCAGTTGTCGGCGAAATGTCGCTCCTCTGTTTTCATTGAAACAGCTCCTTATATCCGTTAGCGCAGCTAGCTAGCACCAGATGCTAACAACAACAATACACGTAAGGTGTGCACATTCTCTCTCGCTCGCTCGCGCGACACATACACACACCCTCCCGGTCCTCCCGATGGCCAGTCCGGGCCTGCCGGTGAGCGTGGAAGTGTGGTCTGCCGCAAGCGGGCGGCAGGAGCGGGGCTGTCAGCATCAGCTTGTAGATGGTATTTTAAACTCGATGCGCTCTGAAACTACGGGGCGGCCGAGGACAAAAATATACATGCGTTAATCGCGTTAAAATAATTAGTGGCGTTAATTTTATTTTGCGTTAAGTTGACAGCCCTAATACTAATACATTAAATGAACTAGTCAAGTGCATCCCTTTTTTTGACTTTAATTGTATCAACATAATCATTACAGAAAGCAACCAGTCCATAAAAAAGTAGGAAAGCTTAGGTTTCAAGGCTTGACACAAAAGTGCAAAATGTTGCATCTTTAAAACTAAGGAGACATGATATTTTTTCCCCCAAAAGTTCCATGTCCACTAATGTACAAAACAAGATGAATATAATAAAACAGTATTCATCACATTAAAAGTAAGTAGCCCTGTTTATAATCCTCAACACTTCCAAGCATACATAAGGTGCTTTGAAGACAACACAAATCCATAAAATGTATTACTAAATGCAAATAGAACATAGTAAAACAATAGGCATCAGACTCACAATAACATTTACAATTTGCAAAACAGTAAGTAGGCTTGTTTGAATGACCATAAAATGAATGATCATAAAAACTGATCTGCATACATACCATGCATCATACTTCTGTCATGTTTAGCCTGTTTGAGTCAGTGAGAGAAATTACACTACCTTGATTTAGCTATTTCAGCAGAGTTTGGCTCATAAGTGGTAAGAGCAATCCTGAGACACTCATGCAACTTCTCATTGGTCATGGAGCAACTTGCCCTTGTTTTGATGGCATTCATATGAGAAAAGCCCAGGTGGCATCCTTACTCGGTGCCCGAACCACCTCAACTGGCTCCTTTCGACGCGAAGGAGGAGCGGTTCAACTCCGAGTCCCTCCCGGATGACTGAACTTCTCACCTTATCCCTGAGGGAGACGCCAGCCACCCTGCGGAGAAAACCCATCTCGGCCGCTTGTATCCGCGATCTCGTTCTTTCGGTCATGACCCATCCTTCATGACAATAGGTGAGGGTAGGAACGAAAATGGCCCGGTAGACAGAGAGCTTTGCCTTCTGGCTCAGCTCTCTTTTCGTCACAACTCCAGCTCCATTGTTCTTTTTGCGACCCTGCAGTTCGCAATTCAAAGTGTTCAAGTGTCCAAAAATGTCACACAAAGTAAACTTCTGCCATAAACTGTTCATCTAACATGCGCTCCAAGAGGTTTGTAGCTCGTTTGTGCTTACACGTGCGAAGGAAAGATACAATCTCCTGGCGGAGTTCACAGAAACGATCCAGGACCTTTCCTTTGCTGAGCCATCGGACATCGTTATGGACGAGCAAGTCCGTGTGTTCAGCAAACTTGTCAGCAAGCAGCTGACGGAACAGGCGGTGTTGTAGGCTGGAGGTTGAGCGAATGAAATTCACAATCTTCCTGACAATGTCCATGGTGTTTTTCAAATCACTACTGACCTTTGCACACAACACAGATTGATTAATTATACAGTGTAAATACTGCATGTGTGGGGCTATGGCAGATAGACGTGCCACCAGCCCCTGCACTCTGCCGATCATAGCTGGAGTGCCATCAGTGACCAACAGGCAAACTTTTTTTAAATCCAGTTGACATTTGTTAAAAAACGAGACTATCTTTTGAAATATAACCTCACCTGTAGTGTGTCCCTCCAACGGAATAAGCCCCAGAAGTTCTTCCCTAAAGCGAACTCCATCGAAAAACCTCACATAGATGCACAGCTGGGCCATGTCAGTACAGTCAGTTGATTCGTCCACAGCGATTGATATAAACTCTGCTTTTCGAAGGTTTTCCAAAAGCTTCCCCGACACATCCTTTGCAAGTAGTTCCACTCTGCGAAGTGTTGTGTGTCTGAGAGGGTACTTTTTAATGGCTGAAGTGACGCTGTCTTTTACTTTTTGGTCAATAACCACTTCATCGATGACAGCAAGCATAAACTCTTTAACGGTCTCCGCGTCGGTAAAGGGCCTCTTCTGTCTGGCTAGTGTCCAGGCTACTCGCAGGGATGCTATCGTAGCTCTCTCTTGTTCCATGTAAAATCGACTAAAAGCCACTTGACTCCGTTCAAATGATGCTAGCAGTCCCTGTACTTTCCTTCTCCGTTCCTCTGAGCCCACGGGAAAACTGGCAGAAAACGAGCCGTGATTTGAGTTGTAGTGTCGCTTTACGTTGTATTCTTTCATCACAGATACACTCTTTGCCAAAAACACACCGGTTTATTACTTGTTGCGGTTGGCAAAGTAAATACATATTTGTCAGTCCATTCATTCTGGAATTGGCGATTTTCCGAATCAACTTTACGTTTCTTGGGCTTGGAGAGACATCTTGAAGCTGTTGTTAATTAAGTACTTTCTCTGTGGCCCGCGAACCTAGTGTGTAACGTGAGTTTTTGAATGAGAAGAGCGCGGCAGGCCAAATAACGGAATCAAAATAATTCAAATTAATGGAAAAACCAGCGTTTTCGCCGCATCGTCGGATTTAGTGTGATCAGACATTAGTTTTATATATGCAATTACACATATGCCATTTCGATTTGCAGGCAACCTCTTGTCGGCCAGAAAAAAGTTCTGAAGGGCCTGATTCGGCCCGTGAGCCGCTAGTTGAATAGGCCTGCTGTAGCATATCCCTCCGAAAGATGGTGGTACACTTGACTGATGATTTCCAATTTATTGAAAATTCCAAAAACCAACGTAAGAGCTATACAAAGACACAAAACAACAAATACATTTAAGCTACATCCATATTAACATTACTTTAGCATACCATTAAACAAGTGAACTTCAAATAGTTAGCAAAGTAATAATACAGTAAACGAATTAAGACACAAACCACATTTTTATATAACCATTAACACTAACCTTGTGCCACTTCGGAGGGTGCTAATACTTAAATGTTAAACTTTATGTTTTGATATCGCCGTATTTAAATGTTGATATACCCGGTAATGTCTGTACTTTATCTCCGTTCATCTCCATTCTTTTTCTCCGTCAAGTTTTTGCTTTGGAAACAGTAACTTCCTGTTAATAGAGCAAAGTCGGCTTCAAAATGAATGCATTTCTAAATAAAACAGGAAGTTAAGCTAAATTACGCTTCAGACATGTACACAATTGCAATGAAAGTAACAAAAACAATGCAATCTCCTTTTCAGGTTCAAAGAACACAAATTGGGTCATTTACATATATATTCACTTAATTTGTGTGTTTGCTTTGTTGTATACTGCTGCTAAACCTGTAATAACCCGTATTTCATTCATTTCACGTTAGCATATTAGCACGACATAGTTGATTCTGGTTTTTAGTGTAACCTAGTAAGCTAATGTTGATGTTTGTTGTGTTAAAATTAATTAGCTCCTGTGCTGTGCATTACTGTTGGTCAGTAGGGGCAAAAAAGCTTATTGCTTCTCTAAACATAATAACTTATGTGATGTATAATACATGTCTGGTAGTTGGTCAAGTACAAGACTTCCCTATCCTGAGTCTCACCCGCCACCTATGCCTTTTAGCATGTAAAACCACTCAACCATGTGCAATACAGTGAAATACATAGCAGCAATCCATCTTGTTTGTAAAATAAAGCAACGTTTTAGAGTTAGGGCAAGGTGCAGGAAGAGGCATGGGAATGTAAACAAGGTGAGACAGTGAAAGAATTATGAATAATAAATGTAAGACTATTATGTAAGGTCCCTACTTATACAGAATTTATTTAGGTTTTAAAAGTTGGGTTTTGATGTTATGCAGTTTATATAATGTGTACGGGCAACATGCAGGAAATGAATCAAATCGAATTTGCTTGTATTTTGCCTACAGTGAAGATTAAATAGTTTCTCCTTCTCATCTAGCATTCTGAAAAAACACAGGCTGTCTTTTGGGAGATGGGTTTGTCTGGGCCAGCATTCATCACTGGCAAAGCTGTGTTCACTGTTCACTGAGCCCCCCCCTCTCTTCTATTTAGATGTATCGGTGAGCCTGTTGTCCCTGCTGGTGACCACCTGTGGTCTGGCTCTCTTCAGCGTCTCCCTCTTTGTCTCATGGAAGATATGCTGGGTACCACTGAGCGGCCGCTTCCTCCCAGATGTCCTCAAGGGGGCCCACTTCCTGGGGGGAGACCAACAGCCTGTCCTCACAGAGGTAAGGAGGAGAGGCTCACATTCAAAAGTGAAAATATTGGTAAAGTGAGATACATTAAGTTTCCTTTATGACTCATAAACTGGTGAAAGATATAATCCTTGAAATCTCTAGTTGGCACAGTCACAGCCATACAATACACACAAATTAAACACCAGCTTGCTCTTGATCGCGCCTTTATCTAACAAAAGTAAATAAGACACATAGAATCAGAGATTTGGCTGAGTAGCCAATCAAGAGCCTAAAAGGGGGGCTGACCAAGTAACTGTGTCTGCAAACTTTCATTGTAGCCTATTTGATGGACGCACAGACTTTGAGACACGTTTTAACTCAATAAGCACAATGAAAAAGTGTTTATCAGGTTCAATATTTGTACTACAGTATATATATATAAACACACACCAACTTTTCCCTGTTGACATGAAGCATAATTACCTTAAATAGGACATACCTACATTAAGCCATTACCACAATGTCAATTCACTTTATTACCAAGTGATAGGGCTGGGCTTAGGGTTAGAGTAAGAATGTATGATTCATTGTGTCCTATGATCTACACCTACACATCAATTCAAATCAACATCATACACTTTCAAATCATTTCAACCATATTTACTGCACATTTTATGGTTAAGTAGTATTTATCAACAAAGGCATTTAACAATGTAAGACAAATACGTATTGTTACCAAAAATAAAATGTGTCCTAGTGCAATAAAGTTAAAGCCTACAATTAAACTAAAAGCAAACAAGACAAAGACGTTGAGAATCTCTGAATAAAAAAAATAAAAAGTGTATCCTTTTGAGTAAAAAACAGCAACCTTAATTGTTTAAGTTAGTGCCATTCCCATGCACATGTACAGGTGCTAGGTCATGAGGTTCAAGTGAGTGAACCCTTTGCTGCATTCACGAGATATGTTGCACTCGTATTCTATAACCCTGACCCTTTGAAATAATCACTTTGTGAAGAGTAGGGTTAAGACTATTTTACTCATTTTATCAAAGATGTTTCACACATCTGGATAGAACTGTCACTTGATCCAGGTCTAGACTGCCAATTCATAGTGATATTCTATTGTCTTTGTGAGGAATGGGAATTAAGGTTCACTTGCCATTTTGAGTGTAAATGTTTAATGAAAGAAACATTTAGTTTGTACAACTCCTCGAGGCACCTATCCTACTTTCCCTGTCCTTATTAAAATTCCTTTAATGGGATTCACACTGTAAACACATTTCTCTGCTGTACAGGTGGACGGGGACGAAAGGGAGTACAGCGAAGATGGCTGTATGAAGGAGTCTTTGGGGCCCCCCTCTAGTGTGGTTGTCCCGGAGTCTGGCCTGAAAATAAGCCACACGTCGCCTGACATACCATGGAGACTCAGGCCAAGCTGGAGAAAAACCAGGTCCACACTCTGGCCAGGGACCGGGTTCAGAGACAGATTACTGAGCCTACTTCATCTGTACGGTCGGTACCAATCAATCCCCAAAGCTACTGTCCAACTTTTTTAGTTGACAGATTGAACACAGATACAAACAGTTACACAGTCACATAAACCTAGACCTCTGGGTTCAGAGATACCGTGAATTCAGCAGTTGCCTTAAAGCATCAAAGACTCAATAATGATTAGAGTCAATTTAAATGGTTTGAATGTTCTTATATGTCAAATTGTACCCATTGTTACAGGCACAACTCCATCCGTCGTCAGATGAATTTGTCCAACCCGGACTTCAACCCTGCTCAGTTCCAGCGCCAAGAGTCACTGTCTGGTTTGGGCCGAATCAAACCAGAACTCTACAAGCAGCGGTCGGTGGACGCAGAAGATGGTCGTCCCACTGACAGCTGCGGGCGTCTTCTGTTCGTCCTGAAGTTTGACTTTGACCTGGAGCAGCTGATTGTGAAGATCCACAAGGCCCATGATCTTCCTGCAAAAGACTTCTCAGGGACATCTGACCCTTACGTCAAGATCTACCTGCTGCCTGACCGCAAAACCAAGCACCAGACTAAGGTGCACCGCAAGACACTCAACCCAGTGTTCGATGAGGTGTTTCTCTTTCCGGTGGCGTACGCCGAGCTATCGAGTCGTAAGTTGCACTTCAGCGTCTACGACTTTGACAGGTTCTCTCGCCATGACTTGATTGGCCAAGTGGTGGTGGACAACTTCCTGGATCTTGCTGACTTTCCAAGGGAGACAAAACTGTGCCGGGACATACAATACGTAACCTCGGTGAGTTACCAATTCCTATCCTTTTGCTTAAAATCTATCACTACTATTTTCTTCTTCTCGCTATTTACACCACTGCTCCACTTTTCATTTTCTTGGTAAAGCTTCACATTCGAACTTGTTTATAACAAACAACTGACAACAACTTTGCAGCATGTTTGACGTTGGATACATTTGTAGGTCTAATAGACTGAAGCAACCCCTTGTAAAAACCCTCTTAAAACAACAAGGGGAAGGAGAAATATCAATTGACTTGTATCTAATTTCCTCTCCAAATGGAACTCATCTGTGTCTTCAAGAGGCAGATACATAGAAATATACTTAGACACATTGAATGTTTAATGAAAGCAGTAGGAAACACTTGGGGGTAGTGACCCAGATCTACACTGACATAAGACCGGGGTTGGTTTGACAGAGATAAGTGACACTGTCTCTATTACATTATTCACCGGGATAAATCTACAGGGTTGGTACACTGAGTAACTCAGTAAGAAAGTTAGATCCTCCTGACAGGGAATTCCTCATGGTTAGCCGGTCTTATAGATTGAGGACTACAGTCTGTTGGAAATTGAAACTTTTCTTCACTGGTAAATGACCAAACAGTCAGTGGTAGTGGACAGTTTGATCACATATAACCAGTTTATCAAATTACAATACATCAAAGAGCAAAAGTCCCGGTTAACAATTTTTAATTCATAGGTTAGATTTACCCCAAAATATATAACTCGTAACATTTTCCGATATGGTAACACTAGACTGGGAACATTTCCTCACTAAGATATAAACAGACTAATCTGTATAATTTGACAAGACAATTCACACATAACTTTTTTGTAAACAGTGCATTTTGTAAAGCTTGCACACACTGAAAAAGACTGGAATTAAAAGGAAATTCAATTGAAAAAAATGGCGATGCGGTTAAGGTACATTAAGAAAACAAATGAACAGGAACTCACATGTATAATTTACTCTAGGTAACAAATTAAACACTATAATTTACTCCAGGTAACAAATGAAACACTAAAATACATCATCATTTTAATTAGTCTTAGAATACTTGAAAATATTAATGGTTCTCAAATTAACATACAGAGCATTAGCGTAGCAGCAAGCAACTCAGCTATGTATGGATATTGTAAAACATTTTCTATCTGAGCCAAGAACCAATTGATGGCATTGTCACGGAAGCGTAACACCCACCCTCCAGTGGATACATATTGCAGCTTACACGTTAACTAGTGAAGGCAAAATGTTCACTAGTTGAAGCCTCTTTTGGTCTTACAAGCTGACTATTGAGGCTCAAAATGTGCACTAGTTAACTAGTGAGGTCCAAATTGTCCACTAGATACACTAGTACAATTGTTTTTACCTTACTAGCTAACTAGTTACACACACTTTATCTCACTAGTTAACTAGTGAAGCCTTAGAGGAGTCACTAGTAAACTAGTGACACAGATGTTTTTCTTACTAGTTAACTAGTGGATGGCATTTTTTCTCACCAGTGAGGTTCTGTTATAAACATGTTAGACTTTGACCGTACATGTTACACATTTTTCTTACATGTAAGGCCTTTCCTTCAACTAGTTTGGCTTTTTTTGCACTAGTGAGTAACTTTATGCAACTAGTTAGATATTGATTCAACATGTATGGCTTTTTCCTAAACTAGTGGATATTTTCAGCCCACTAGTTGTGGTTTTCTTCTCTCTAGTTCAACACAATGACTTACTAGTTGACATGTACGTGCAACTAGTTTATTAGTGAATTGTTTCAAAGTCATACATGTTGACTAGTGAATTTTTTGACACATCACTAGTAAACTAGTTGCACAAATATCCACTAGTTTAAGAAAAAGCCATACATGTTAAATCAATATCTAACTAGTTGCATACAGTTGCTCACTAGTGCAAAAAAAGCCAAACTAGTTGAAGGAAAGGCCTTACATGTAAGAAAAAATGTGTAACATGTACGGTCAAAGTGTAACATGTTTATAACAGAACCTGACTAGGGAGAAAAAATGCCCTCCACTAGTTAAATAGTAAGAAAAAAATCGGTGTCACTAGTTTACTAGTGACTCCTCTAAGGCTTCACTAGTTAACTAGTGAGATAAAGTGTGTGTAACTAGTTAGCTAGTAAGGTAAAAACTATTGTACTAGTGTATCTAGTGGACAATTTGGACCTCACTAGTTAACTAGTGCACATTTTGAGCCTCAATAGTCAGCTTGTAAGACCAAAAGAGACTTCAACTAGTTAACTAGTTAACATTTTGCCTTCACTTGTTAACGTGTAAGCTGCAATATATATCCACTAGTTAACTAGTTGCCGTTCATATGGCCAACACGTTCACTAGTCAGCCATATGCAAATGAAGCAGGCGGGACCCAGATTCTGATTGGTCAGTTCAGCTCTGTGAGGGAGAGCCTTAGGGGGCGTTCTCCTGCAATGTTTTTAGCAACGTCTCGAAGATGTGAGGTGCATCAGTCGGGTATTTAGTGCCTACTGTTCAAATATTGTCCGTGGGAAGTCAGTCAGTGTGTGTTTTGCCTAGAAAAATACATGTTTCTGTTTCTGCTTTGCTCCGCTTTGTGTGTGTGTTTTTGTTGGTGCGAGTGTGCGTATGCTTGTGTGTGAGAACACCGGCACTCGAGACACAAAAGTAGCGGATATGATCGTGGGACATTTTATCAGCGGTGCTCATGAAATGAATAAAGCTGAAACACTGGACAGATCTTAAAATCAGGGTAACGATAGATCCGCATGAAGATAAACAACCTCTCCATATTTGCCTCCTAATATTTATCGAAGTCACTGCGATTTCTCAGCCTCTGAGGAAAGCTGTGATCCGAAGAGGGTCACTTCCTCTCTTTCTATCCATCACTAGTGTCCCTCTTTTATCACAGTGCTATTCTAATCCAAGCACCTTTCAAATTGCAGCTAATAAAATGTTTTAAAGAGGATCTATATTCCTGTCTGCAGTCCTAAAGCAACTTTCTAATTTTAACAAAGTATTCAATGTTCTTACCTAATTTGATATACAGTCATATGATCGTAATTACATAGTCATATGACTGTATTTAAAAACACTGTATTTAGGCTCTTAAAGAAACTAATTGGGCTGGGTAGCGCTCTATATCTTACGGCCAATAGGAGACCTCGATGCATTATTTCCCCTCCTCCTCATTAGCATGCTGTGCAACTAGTGTGACTAGTGTGCATTTGGGACCCACTAGTACTACTAGTGAACATTTTAAGCCTCACTAGTTCACTAGTTGAATTTAAATGTATCTCACTAGTTAACTGGTAAATGGCAAAGGGTTCACTAGTTAACGTGTAGAAATTTTGAGCCCCACTAGTTAACTAGTAAGATCCAAAGAGGCGTCAACTAGTTAACTAGTGAACCTTTTGCCTTTACTAGTTAACTAGTGAGTGATTCTGGGTGCTACTAGTTAACTAGTGCAGAAAAAGGTATGCCACTAGTTAACTAGTTCTGCTTCTTTTTTGTAACTAGTTAACATGTCAGAGCTTTTGCAGCGCACTAGTTAACTTGTAAGACTTTTAGCGTCACTAGTACGGTCAGAGGGTCAGTAGTTCATCAAAAAGCTTACAAGTTGGGACTTTGGTGCTACAAGTGCTGCTCCTGGCGTCACTAGTAAGGCATATGTGGTAACTAATTGGACAAAAGTGCCACTAGTTGCTGAAAAAGAGTGACTAGTGTAATGTTTTATTTAACTAGTAAAGCAGAGTGCCAAACTAGTTTGACCATATATCTAACAAGTGAAATCAAAGAGCCAACTAGTGTAGGCAGCTGCCGCCTGATATCAAGGATATGGAATAAATACTCAAATGGCTTGCCATAGCTGTCATTGCCATGTTGTGATGCTGTATGCTTTGAATTTCCAATGTAGCACATTCAAAGTCAATAGATGGCTTCATACTGAGTTATGTGTCTCTTAATCATTGTGTGTGTGTGTGTGTGAGTGTGTGTTTTTGTACCAATATTATAATGCATCGCACACTTTGCTGTTTTCTTATGCATTTATCATTCCGCCTTGACAAAGACGCATTCCCATGTGTCTAATCTTTGTTTGATGTAATGTATTGTAGGAACTCTTAAGTAACAACATTAAATTATAATCAGGATATGAAGTTCATAACTCAGATGATTCCTTCTTTCATTTCTTCCTCTTTTTCTTCATCCTACCTTCTTGCTTTGTTTCTTTTTTATCTTCATTATTTTCCCCCTTTCCCTTTTTTAATTGTATTATGTTCTTCATTTCCCTTTTCTTCTTGCTCCCTCACTTATTGTACTCTCCTATCTTTCCTTTCTTCCATTGTTCCTTCTGTCCTTCACCACTTCCATTGTTCCTCTTTTTGTACTTTACTTCCTCTTTTCTTTTCTTCCTTTCCTTCTTTCTTTCTCTTTATCTCTTTACATCTTGAAAGGATGCACAGTTTAGCTAAATTCTGGGGCTGTAAACTATTCACATAAATGAGGCCAGCCTTTTTCACTGCTAATTTATTAAGTCTCTTTTGCTTTAATGATAGTTAATAAAGTGTTGCTTATTCTCCCACATTATACCAACTGAATTGAACATTTCCTGCACACCGTCTGATATATCCTAAGTCCATGTGCATTTTTGTCTCAGTTGGCCTGAACTGAGGTTTATGTTATTTTGGTCAGTCTTTCCCTTCTATTCCCCATAGTAATATAAGACTGAATCACAGGTTTAATTATGCATTTACATAACTAGAAGAAAGCTATATTAAGTTTCTAATTTGTATTTTCAAGGCAGATACTAGCTACTGCTAGATTGCTGTGCTAATTTTACATGAATTGTCACCAGGCTGTTCCCATTGATAATAACATGTACTTACAATGAGCTGTATGTTATATGAGTTTACATTCACATTATAAAAGTAAAGCTTAAGTATTTTTTTATTTTGCCTGTTTTTCATCAAATATCACCACCTATTTTATCATTATACCTTAGTCTTAAATGCTGCTTTCAATTCATTTATGTATGAATCAAATTGTATACATTTTTAATTATTTAGATGATTTTTGGTCACTTGCATTTTATCAAACAAACCCATGAAACATGCATGAAAAGACAATCAATTGGAGACATAAGGCGCTTTCACACCGGAGTACTTTTCCCAGTATAGTTCCGATAGTTCTTGAAATGTTGCGTTCACACCAAAAAAATCCGGAACTAGAACTTAGTTCATAGGCGCTTTCACACCGGAGTACTTTTCCCCGTATTTTCCCTTTTAGTTCCGATAGTTCCTGGGATTTTGCGTTCACACAAAAAAGAGAACTTAGTTCATGAGAACCTTTCCCCCCTTTTCAGTCCCTGCTAGAGAGCAGGTACTTTCCTGGGGATAAAAAAGTTCCAATTTCTGATTGGCTGGGCGAATTGCAAACCACGCCACGTAAAACTCTGAAAAGTTTTGTGAAGCCGCCATTGTATTTGCTGGCATTAGCATTATTAGCATTAGCCCAGCGCACCAACGGAGAGAGACTAACTTATGGCAACACAAAACAAAACATGGGAGCGGTGGAGTGATGAGGAGGTGTCGGCATTCTGGCGATTTACTCGAAAGGCTTCAGTAGAAGCTGCTGGGAGTCCCAGCAGCTTCTACTGAAGACAGTCCCCAACTCTGGGGACTTCTGGCCGGGGACTTTGGGTGGCAGTATACGCCGTGAAGTTGTTTGCCGCCTGCCAGTAAACCCAAAGCAGAAGAAGAAGAAGTGACGTCAGCGGCTTCATTTGCCTAATCCTTCCCCAGGGACTTATTCCGGTGTGAACGCGATCTGCTCTTTAGTTAATCAGAACTAAAGAGTTCTGATGAACTAAGTACGGCAAAGTACTTGGTGTGAAAGCGCCTATAGTGTTTCAGGATCCTATCCTTGTATCTGGAGTGTGAATACTACTAGCCTGATCTTCAGTGATGCAAAAACCCTTTTGGCTCATAACACTTGAAAAAGTAACAGACACAACACTCTTTCATCTTGTTGGTGCACCATATTGTTTAAACACCTTCCAGACTCTAACAGCATCATGGTTAAGTAAGGTCAGTTTCAATTTGTTGAACCTTCTATGGCTTCCAACTTGTGAACTAACAGCTCTCCAAGTCTGAGGAGTTCACTTTATTTACAATATATAATCCCTTATTAATGATCCAGCCATTCAACATGCATACGTGTTTACCAACCTTTGGAACTACTTTCTCTTTCAAAGCAAGAGAATCTGGTGCAACATTTTACTTTTGCAATATGATTCAATAATAGATTTTAAAATATGTGTGCATTGTACGGTAGGAAATGTACTAGTACTATTGTTTTTTTGTATTTATCCAGGTGAAATCTCATTGAGATTAAAAATCTCTCTTTCAAGACAGGCACGAGCACAGTTACAGACAACAAATATAATACAGAGAACATATGATGGTCACAATCAGAAACATCTTCATAATAAGCATCTGAGACAGTTGTCTGCTTTTCGTTTCACTAAGAAGCTCTTTAAAACTGAGACCAACAGCCTGAGTTTCAGCTCTTGTTGCAGTTCCAAACAAATGGAGCTGCATTACTGAAGACCCTTTTCTCCAGTTCAGTGTGAACTTTAGGAACAGTAATTAAAAACAAGTCCTCTGAGCGAAGCCAATGAGTTCCCGTACTTCTCCGAAATATATAATTCCATAGATAAAGTGGGAGAACACTAAGAATAGCCTTATAAATAAGGATATGCCAATGGTTTAGTCTAGAAGTGGTGAGGGCAGACCATCCAATCCAATGGGGCTCAAGGGTTTTAAGGTTTGTAAAGGCACTGTGATTTTATTGTGGCCCAGGGGACATCGAGTCCCTGCTTCCCATAGACACTGTGTTCCTAACCAAATCAAAATATCACTGTCATTTATATTATTCAAGAATTCAGGATCTGTGTATAAACCCTGAATATTCTAAAAGTTTATTTGTGAAATATATAATTTGTGAGAAATATAAATACATTCTACCAAAATATGAACAATACGTCACAAACGAAACAACAGTTTGGGGCTACTGATTTAGTTAATACCTTATGACCAAACTTTGTTTGCCATAACATGCAGTTGAAGGTGAAACCTAAACTCTCTACGTTGCGGATATAATCCCGCGAGAGGGTTTTCACAAGGACAAACTGGTGTTTTTTTTTTATAAAAGTCTTGTGTCCGCCATGCTTTTTGACGATCACGTGACATGGGCAGACTGATCGCTTCCAACAAACGACTCAGTCGGTTGTATTAGAGGGTCAGAACAATCAACCTATTTGGTCGTATAAATTGGAGGACTTGTTGTTTTTGGCCTAATGACGTTGCATTACTTCATGCTATCCCAAAATGTATCCACTATGAACATTTGCTTCAACTCCTGGCACACTTCCTGCCGGCTTGGGCCGTATAAGTGCCTTTAACCGCACGTTGGGTCCTGGGTTCCTACACTAATGCCAACTTTCAAGTTTGCTGAGGCGGGCTGCACCTTAAGTTGCTTAGAGACCATAGCTAGAGGAGCGGTTCATCTGATACTTTTTCAGGCATTGTTCTATTTTATTTATATTTATTTTAGTACAGGCCAGAGACACAAACAAGGACATAACAAAATATAGGGGAGATGACATTCCCATCTCACAAAAAAGTAAGATACAATCATGTAGGTGCATTAACACTCATTAGCCAAGCAAAAGGATCTATAGTCTATACCAGGGGTGGGGAACCTCCGGCCTCCGGGCCGTATAGGGACCGCGAGACCATTTGGTACGGCCCTCGAGGTAATTTATAAACACACGCAAAACAAAAAAGAATTAGAGAAATCTAGACCGCAAAATAGTTAAACAAGCGAGTGCCTGTTTTTCCTGGCCAAGGTCAGGGTCCTTGAACACAACACGAGCCCAAAGTGTCATCACGTGGTATATGTGGTAAAATGCTGCAGCGTTTTGTGAAATGCTGTGGTGTTTTGCACTTCAGGGCCACCGTAGAAGACATTTAAACTATTATTGGCAGTCAACGGCTGTTAAACTAAACACCACTCTCTCTGACATAACACCTCACTGAGTGATTTAACTCATATGTCTCACTTTCAGGTTTTTCTTTTCAGCCGCAGACCCCATGCCTCTTGATGTGCGTCGCTAAGTTCCTCGTACTACTTGTGTACTTTAAAGCGATACGGCATCGTTTACAATTTGCGAGCCATTTTTCAAGTTGACCGTCTTTCTTGAAAAATCCGAAGTGTTGCCAAACGTTTGATTTGTAGGTATTTTTCGGTGCGCTGTGTTTCTCTTTCTCCTCGACTTCTATGTGTGTTGATAACTGAGACTCTCGGCCTCCGTAGTGCGAAGCAAAGATCAAAGATCGTCTCTGCTGAGTGCTGACAGGATGAGAGGATATTATATGAATGAATCGTTTTTTTACAGATGCAAAGACGCTACAATCGATGCATCGCGAGTTCAACCCAAACTTTAGCCGATGTGCACTCTTTCAACCGGTGCACTCGCATCTTGAACGTTTATGCCGGTGCACCGATGCGAATCGGTGAATCTTAACATCCCTAATCCATACAGATGTAGCACTCCAGATAGGACTCCACCCAGCAGATTCCAACCAAAAACCCAGCGGATCCCAGTGGCTGGGGGCGTTGCCAAATTGCTAGAGGGCGTTGCCAAATTTCCCCATTTGTTCAATTACAGGATTTAACCATGAGATGGC